>JAWMRA010000078.1:79489262-79565141 GCA_035584735.1 Pseudotriccus pelzelni
ATCCCTGGCCGGAATCGAACCCAGGCCTCAGCGGTGAAGGTCCTGCGATCTAACCACTAGGCCACCAGGGGCTCCCTTGAGAAAAGTAGTACTTACTGAAATGTGATTAAAAGCAAACAAGGAGAGATGAGAAGAAAAGGAATTAAGGGGCATTAAAGCATTCTGCTAGCCCCTCTGGAGAAATATGACCTGTAACCTTCTGCCTACATCACCAATGAGTATGGAACTCTTGGAGTAATGTAGAGGAAATTATAGTGTAAAATAAGCATGATTCACACACTATAATATGCATTTATTGCATTTTCCTGCATTCAAGACTTTGTTATCAATCAGGATTTCTCTTTCCAGTCTTCATCTGACCAAAGAAACATGACCTTTCTCAATTACTTTTGCACATCAACCCAACACTTTAAAAGGAATTTAATATACAAATTAATGTCATTCAGACCACATACTCTCCTTCCGTTGTCAATATCCTGGGTCATCCATCGGACCTGACAAATGGTAACTGACATGCTTAAATAAGTTTCTAAATACTGAACAAGTTCAGGTTACTGCAAAAAAGAAAATAAAAGGCATCCACATCTACCTTAGTAAGACTGTAATCTCATCTATGTGAAAGCCATTTAAAATACCAATTTATGCTTGTTTATATAGGCGTGTAAGTAACATGTACACACTGACAGGAACCATCATTAGATAACATATGTAGTCATAATGGATAATCAGAGCATCACACAGAAAACAAAAAAAAGACTCAAATCTCTGCCTCATTTAATAGAGATAAGATTTTTTTTGTTGTTTTATGGAAAATAGAGGTTTTCAGACATAGGTATGTTTAATATGATTTTTTAGATGTAAACATTTTTATATGGCAGACTGTTTAATCCATTTCCTTCATCACTGGACATTATTTGCAAAAAAAAAGTTGATGATTAAGGCTAACAATAGCATAATAAAGAAAAATTTACTGCCGCATTTACTTAGGATCAATTCCATCCCAAATTAACAAAAAAAAATAATTTACAAAATCTGGAAGATAAAGCCATAACACTTTGTGTGCTTACATTACCAACAAGAGAAAAAAAACTTTCCACACATTTTTTTTCTTCCCTCTTTTTTTTTGTGTGGGGGAGGGGGGACACAGGGGAGAGACAGAACTGCAAGTGTGGTCAAACAGAACAGAACAACTCTAACTGAGATCTCAAATATTTGAACTTGTAAGACTACCCCTGTCATAATGACACCTAAAATTGTTATTTATGAAAACTCATCTGTACTGAATGAGGCAAAAACCATTCTTATGAAGACTACAGCTGGCTGTAAGACAAAAAATCCAATGTGAAAACAAGTATACTAAACTGATGAAAGGCTGTCCTCATTAATGAGTGGGAGAGGAAACAACTGTCACAGTAAATGTGAGAAGGTGTTACAAACTTGAGAGGAAATGTATGACAGGAAGATATGACAGAGGAATACAAAGGAATTGTGAAATAACCAAAACAAGCAGAAAATAGTCAAAGGACGTTCATACTACAAATGTGCAAACTGATAAATTACGGAGAACATATCAAACTGGGATATTACAACAAGTAAGAAATCTAGAAAGAACTAAGGTTGAAAGAGACTGTGCAGTGTACAAAATTCAAATTACTGTGCTATGCCACATGAAGACACAAGACAGGGAGGTTGTAGTTACTAAGTCATCACTTTGCCTGCCATTTTGATTCTTGGAAAACAAAGATATTTGCAGATCAGTAAAGTGTTACAGAAATCAGAGCATTTAAGAAGAGATCCAGGTTTGCCAATTTAAGCAAAGATAATGCCACGGAAAGTAAGATACAGAATTTACATACGTATATAACTTAGCTAAAATGGTATGTACAAGACGCAAAAAGCAAAAATGCAATCTACAATTCAACATAATTAATATGTATTTACTGTTCAAAGTAAATCTTCCACAGCAATATAGTCCAAGAACTTCAGATATTGCCACTACCGACAAATATGTTATTTTACAGCAAGTTTATTTTAAGCTATAAAGACAATATGAAGCTTTGGAGTAGTAACAAAAATATAGCTTTTCCCTAACTGGCACAACAGCAGATGCCACATTGCATGAAAACATTATTTATTTTTTGAAGCTTTGTTAATGCATTTATGTGGAGGAACAGAGGGTGGGGGGGTTTTCCCATGATAGACTAAAAAGGCTTTTCTTTTCCTGTGACACTGGTCCAGGCGGCCTACCTTTTCTGCAAAATTGAAGCTGGGAGATGTTTTCTCCTTGCCCCTGATATGTATCTCCCAAATAGTTACTGGTTCCCTTTTGAAACACTGCTCCTTTTGAAACCTGCCTTCTGAAAGTCCTCTTGCCCTTCCTGTTTTCAGCCCTCCTCCAAAACAGTCTCATATATTACCTAAAGAAGAAGTCAGTTATCTTTCTCCTTCCTCCATCAGCCTATTGATGAATCAAACCAATATAAACATCAAAGCTATGTTCTAATAAACAAGCACCATACACTGGTTTGTATACAAAAAAACCTGTCGTATAGAAAAATAAAACAAGTCACTAAATGAACATGAATAACCTCTTGAAAAACATCTATTTTTTATTTCTCAATGAATTTACAATTTATAAGGTATAATTATTTATGTAACTTACATTTTAATTATACATTTGTGCACTTAAGATACCTTTAAAAATTAATTTACATAGATTTTACAAATTATATTTTTCTATGAATATGTGAAACTTAACATCTTCTACAACCCATATTGAAGTGAACCCACACTTCACATGTATTTCTACCTCTTTATCTCTTATTTTTGTAAAACTCTACAAACTTAGCACCTTGCTCGACAACAAACTAGCAGACCATATGGCTTTCTTTCAAATATTAGTTAATTTAAGGTAATGTTTCCTAATATCTGCATAACTCTGCAGATTTGCATCCTGGCAAGTGAAACTGAAAGGCATCTCACATCCAGAATGTTATAAACTGCTGGCACATGGCGAACATTCTGTTACCTTCTTCCTAGACTAAAAGCGAAGCCAACCTCTGACAATCCAAATACTAAGATTATTATCATGCTTAAAGCTTCATAAAAGCTACAGAAACAGGGAACACTCTCAAACAATAAAACTGAGGTCTTCTTATGCAGCTTGTAGGAAAAATTTTCATCATCTATTTTATTTTTCTTTGCGCAACAGCTCACCAGCTAAATTATTACATCAGTAGAAACATGCAAACTGAATTGGATTTAAAACAAAAGGCAAAAAAATTACCAAAGGTCAGAATCTATGATGATACGCCCTTTCGTTACCTAATTCACAGAAATAAAAGCATGCAATATTATGTTCAATGGCCTAGTAAAGGTGCATGCTTTCCATGGCAGGGAGGTGTGCAAGGTCAAAGAGCTTAAGCCAACAGACTAATGCAGTGCCATGACAAAACCATCCCTACCGGAAGTCAGGTAAACTGTCACATTTCTGAATGAAAAACACTTCCAATGAATGGTAAACTTGCATGTCTTCCCTAAATTAAACATGCTAGCAAGAAGTACTGGCTAGCTTCTTTAATGGTGCTCTGGTAGTTCTATCACACAAGTAATTTTTAACTATATATGTATTATGAAATTATTAAATGTTTATTTCCTAATGTCAAATCAGTTATTAAGCATATAAGAAGCCGTATAAATGGCTTAAATTATTCATTTCAATTTGTCATTCAGTCCCTTGACTTTAGCAACATCAGAATAATATGATGCTATATAAAATTAGCATTGCTTAGTTTCAGCACTCTCAGAAACATTAATATTTTCATTGATAAATGTTACTTCCCATCAGAGAGAAGAATCTTACCACATTCAGTTCTGCATATTTATCTCTCACATTTTTATTGTAATTCAGCATGTACACTTCCCTTAGCAAAATTCATTCACATGACTTGCACTGCAAATATCACACCACATGTAAACTATGCAATATCTTGATGAAAACTACAATCAGCTCAGCCTTTGTACTTAACTGTCCCCTCCAAGATGAGAAAATCACTACAGGAAATGGAGTCAAGAAAAACAAACTGTCAGGAAAAAAAGGGTTTCATAGGGTTCTTCCAATAACATTCAAGGCATATCCAGCCTCTTCTACTCTATATTACATCAAACTTCTCTCATAAATGTTATAAAGAATGCCTAAAGAAAGAAATGGACCAAGATTATTATTCTTAGATGTTTTAAATTTTGAGACTACTTCTCCAGAAGAACACTGGAAAGATAAAAGATATTTAAATAGCAAAAAGTCTATGTCCCTGTTATTGAAGACACTGAATGACTCTCAGCTAAGGGCAGCATTCCACTGTAAAATCAATGCATTATTTTAATCCTTATTATCCTGAGGATATTAGCCACTCCACAAACCCAGTGCCGTAATGGCTATGGGATTTATTCCAATTTTCAGTGTAATTTTCATTAATGGCCAGCTGATTTTTATTGGGGGGGGGGAGAAATGTGTGTATGTGTCACTAATTCTTTATCTCCTGCAGCTTCTCCTCAAATCTGCTGCCTGCAACAATGGACTATCTGTAGATGGCAGTCACACCACTCTCAACATTCTTCTCCTCTGAAGAACTATACCCACGACAAGCTCTTGTCATCTCCTTTCACAAAACTCTCCTTTATCCTGGTGATCTTGCTTGATGATCTCTATATTTATTCCAGTTTCAGTTTAACTTTTTGAATAAAGGTCACTAAAAATTTACACAGTCATCAAGGCAAGGATTCATCTTCAGCTGGACACTTTGCCATCATAACTGAGTCTTTTCTGGATGCATGTCCTAATGATCCAGTGATCAGCTAATGCTTCGTCTCTTCAATCTGCTTGTCCTTGCTCATTTTCTACTGATGAACTCAGACTATAGCTGAAACCTCTTCTGTTATTCCCCAAATGCAGATACCTCACATTTTCTGTTATTAAATTTCATCTTGCTGCTATTACTGCAGTCCTCAAGGTCAAGCTTTTCTTCCCTATAACATTGTGATCTTTCTCTGTATTAGGAATCCTTGAACTGGGTCATCAACAAATTTCATTATAGCAGTGACCTTCTGTCACCCCATCACTAGTAAAAAGCACTAATAAAGGCAAACATTCTCCAGAGAGCTCCCTGAGAAATCCAGTCAACAATCTCCCTCCCGCCTGACGCCCTCTGAAGTCACACTATCTGCCATCTCCCGTCACCTACATGTACAGTTACTTTAATAATGGTCACCTCCTCTACCAGTGCTTCTAGTCTTCTGTTTGGCACTAAAAAAAGAGTTTTATTTTTTTCAAAAATACATTCCCTATTTAAAACAGTAATCAGTTCTCTTTCCACAAACTACCCCAATGCACTGCCATGACATAGCAAAGGCTAAGAATGGCACGTTAGTTGTGCCAACAGGGATTCCAAGGCTCCACACACTATTTTACTATATTAATCTACTATATTACTGATTTTAAGAACTGGCAGGCCTCTAATAGTTCATCTTTTCCCTGTCCTCTATACAGATATAGCCATATCAGTCTTGATAAACACACTTAAATGCCTTGCTATTAATCCTGTGACTTCATATATCTCTAAAAAAACCCATTAAGATAAAAATCATCTGTTCTTCTCCTTCCTCGAATATAACTGAAAATATGGAATATAGCTGTGGATTGTGGGATTCTTCTTTTTCTGTCACTCCTAATCCTAAAAGCACAGTATCACTGCTTGGCAGTATCTTCCCTTTTCATACCACTTTCCTGGTTTTCTTCATGTTCTGTTTCAGGTGACTATTCACCTACAAGGTACTGAACGGTGCGCCTAGAAGATTTGGTTCAGGATACTCATTCCTAAGGGTCTGATTAATCTTGAACTTAAAAAAATTTCAAGTATTCTCCACACTGCAGAGCATGAACCAGTGGTATAGCATTAACTCATCCTCACTGTACAGTGCTGCAGGCACTTCAGTGATACCTGTCTTGTGTTCCTCAATTTTTTATTTTTTTCTTTTTGCACTGCTTAACCACAAAACATGTTATTAGTAATTTACAGCAGGGCTGACTTTAGATAGGGCGGGTCCCAAGCAAGCTGCGGAAACCAGATCCAATGTAACTCCTTAAAAAGACAATTCATCTCTTTCTGCAGACCCATCGGCTCACCCCATGGCCTAATACAGGAGATAATTACTATAACCACAGAAACTCTGTGCAGGCCCCCTCACCCCGCAGCACACGACAGACTGATATCCTCAGGTGCCATGACAGTATCAAAAAAATTAACATTATAAATATTAGGGCATAAAAAAACCCAGGATTGCTCCAATGTCTGAACTGAACCATTCCATATCAACACATTAAAACAAAACAAGAAAGTGCTTTAAATTCAGCTCAAAAAGTAGAATTTAAGCTAAAATAATCAAGCATATATTCTAAACACATCACTCTGGATAGTTTTTTTTTTAAACCGTAAGTGTCAAATTCTGCTTGAAGTAATTTTCTGTGCTGTAACTGAATATAGAGAAGGAGGAACACATCTGGTGCCTGTGCTGTGCAAACGTATTTATAATTAAATAGAATTGAACACCAAAATCCTGCAATGATAGAATTCATTAGACTAGTATAATGCTGTATAATTACGCTTTTTTTATATCATCTACTGCATGCTTTACGAGCTCTTTTTACCCATTGATATCAATGTTCTATGACATATTTACATACACCCTGCATAAAAGGCTGAGAAAGTATTAGACATGTCAGAGGGTGACACGGAAAGGCGACTGCTGTACACAACTACACTGTCAGCGAAACAAGAGGAAACTAATTTTGATTCATTCCCTGGCATGAAACTCTACAGATAGAGACTGGATTCCCATTTTGAAAGGAAAGGTACTTCATTCTATAGTAGGAAAGAGTCCTAACATGACAAAATCAATGCATCACCTTTTTTGACTAGAACTTCTTACTCAGCTTGCCTGCCTTGCATTACTGGCCTCCACCAACACACCATCTAGAGATTTCCACATGGACCTTGCTAAGTAAGCGTCACCCTTGGGTCTTTCCTCACTGAAACCATGTCCACACATTACTGCTCACACCTTAGACTTGAAAAAAAATTGCCAGCAGAGAATCGCTCCCTCTGAGCCTCAGCATGACCGCCTTTGCTCTACTTCTTCCCTACTCATCCAGGTGTCTCGCGACCCTAGCGGGCAGCCCAGTTTACCTCCTGGGCTCTAGCACAGTGTCGTGTATGAAGGTCCTAAAAAGGCACCCAAGTTCCCTGGGCCACCAGGGAAAACCAGGGGCTCCACTGTCAAGTTTGGCAGTGACAGAAACTTGGGCTGACACCAGTAAGAGAGGGTTGCCACACTTCTTTAAAAAAATTTGTCAGGTACTGAAGACATTTGCTATCACTGTTCCAATCATGTAAAGGCACCCACTGCCTCCCTAACGCACGCTCCATCTTCCTCTCAGTGTACTCACTGTCAATACAGAGGAGTAAGGGAGCTTGGACTGACTTAAGAGGTAAGTTAGTTAGCAAGGCTGATAGTGCAAATATCCTGGCTGCTGTCATGAACGGGTTAGTGATGATGCCCAAGCAATCTAGTGACAATAACAGCCTTTGGATTAGGCTCAGCAGGCAGCCACAGAGCCAGTATGGGGATTGCAGACCAGCCCAAGGGACAAAGTAACTGTCCACAGCTGCACCGTCTTCCCCCTTCAAACAGTAGCCAGATACCTACCCGATAACAGCTTTCTCTCCAAAGCTGTAGCTGCAGCCAAAGAAGAGTCAAGGAAATGGAGACTGATAAAAAGGGTCTGCAGGGACACCAAAATGATAGCTGAAACCAATTATAATTTGCACTTATTTCACGAGCCTACAGGTTTCTAATAAAAAAAAATAACAAACAACAATGGCCCTGACCAGCCAATTCATTTCCAGTCCTCTACTAATCGTGAAAGTTATTTGAGCTATGTGCCTGCAGGCTCTGGAGGAACTGCTCTGCATTAAATATATATTGAGTTCCTAACCAGAATAGTCTCTCTCAAGTGGTATTTTTATTGTAAACAAAAGCTGCAAAAGTTCACACCTAAGGTTCCTTAAGACAACAGAGAAAAACTATATTTAGCAGTCGCAAACAGCCGAGAGACACATGAAAATCATTAAGCCAAAATTTAAAAGATGCAGGGTTCTCACTCAAAGGGAAAAAAGGCTTGTGCACAAATGACAGAACATGCTTTTTTCTATCAACTGTGGTATGCAAAAAATCTATCTTTCAATAGTTACAAGTACAATTAAGAAATGCCATATTCTTAACAAGCTTAAGATTCAGGGGACATGAAAGATATGATGAAAACAGTATTTTTAAACTCTGCTGGACCAGAATAAAAGTTAGGCTGTAATTTGAAGAAAATTAAAATAAAGCACTTGTTTAGAAAGCAGCTGCGCATGAACTGGCTCTTTCTTTTATTTTCATAATTTTCTAATTAGTTATGTTGACAGGGACATATTTGAAACCGAACTAATTTAAATTTTACATCACGTCTCCTTTCTTTCATAAAAAGCATAAAGGAACCACAAAACCATCCCTAATATGCCAAGCAAAATGGTTTAAAGATTTGCAAGACATAAAATTTCAACAAAGCAGCTGTCAGTGATCACTGAGGAAGGAATTTTCAGACTTGCTTTCATGTATGGAGAGAGAACATGGAGAGAGAATGTATAAGAGAAAACACCGATTATTGACCTGCACATTCTTGATGCAAAGCAAACAAAATACCAGCATCACAGGCATACACGGCAGTATTTTATTGCTCACAGCTCTTTTTCAGATGTTCGAAAACATGTAACCTGCAATTAGTCTATTGTATAAGGTGTCAAATTCCCAGAAAGATTCCCATATTTCCACAGTTTACTCTTAACTGACACTAGGCAAAAGTATGCCTACAAAAGCAATCCACAAAAGCTCACTGCTATTCAACGGAGAAAAATGTGGTTTGGGGGAAGCGAAGGGTCCCACTGCAGGGAGCTATAGGACCTCAGATTCCCAGCAGGGGCCAGGGGCCGTTCTGGCACAGCCCCTCTCCCGCCAGATGCCAAAGACATCTGCCGCGGGGTCCAGGCGTTATGGAAAATCCCTGCCCACTCTCAGCTGGAGCCTGGACAGCACTGGGCAAGGCGGCTGCCCAGAGTCGGCTGCTGCTGGCAGAGCAAGCAATGCAGCTCCCTCCCAAATATCCTTTTCTCCAAGCAACACTTTCACGCAAAACAAGGCGCAGACTGAAACATCAGAGGAGTTGTGTCCTGGCAACCTGCAGCAAGACAATGGCTTTTGCCGGAGCTCTACAGTCCTTCCTGCCTCACACAGCAAGCCACATCCCTGGGATGCTGTGGGAATGCCTACATTTTTCCTAAGAGTAAAGTAAAGGAGGACAAACCATCTTCATGGACTAAACACAATTTCAGGACCGAGACACCAGTATCCCACTTAGATCTCTTGTAGGCCATATGCTTTTGAAAATCTTAATCCTATCTTTCACATACCAAAATTAAACTCAGTACAATTTGTAATGAACAAATAATACAGTTAATTAAATATCTGCATCTAAGCTTGAAAGCCTGAAATATTCTAGCATGACTTCCCACAACTGGCAATGAAAACATACCAGAAAAGTAAGACCACGTGAATTATCTGATATCACAAAGATACAAGGACTCCCATGGTGAAATCCATATGCAGAGAAAAGTATTTCATGTTCTGATTTTCTTTTTATTACATGCAAGTGTGGCCTGATTTGGCAGTTTCAAATACTGAAAAGAAAAGGAAAAAAAAAGATTGGAAGGAGGTTTCTTACATAATTAATCCCAGAACCTTCCAAGAAAATGAAAATATAAAGTTAACCACAAAGGTAAGGACTTCAAAAGTATTGCCAACATACACTAGTAAATTAAATAATTTGAATTAAAGAGTTTAAAGGAACTATCTGCATACTTAAAGTTCAGTATTTGCATAAGTCTTTGCAAGATCTGAATAACAAGTGAGACGATTTGTTTCAAGTGTATCTCAAAGACCTAGAAGGCATTCTAGACAGAGCGATACCATTTAAAGGTTACACTAAACTCACGGAACCAGCATGAAATTTTCAGAAGAGAAATTTATATGCTTGAAATATTTTTTTTCCATCCTTTGAAGAGTTTTAAAATTATTTTACCGGGAGTATTCCCACATAGAGACCTTTGGGGAAAAGAAAATAATATGGAAGAACACAGAAAAGTCGATCAGGCACAGCACTGGATATCGTACATCATTTATTGATGTTTCAAAAGTGCTGCCATTAGGCTGCAATTATATTTTGCTTTGTCTCCATTACAAAATTTTAAAAATGTGGAAGGTACTTCACTGCTTCTCTACTCATTCACTTCCCTAGATAAGTAAGGAAATTCCCAGTGCTTCTTCTCACACGTTGCTAGAGAACACCTTGAAAACCCAAGAAAACCTACACTGAGAGCTCAAACGTTTTAAACTGAAGAAGATAGCATCAGCAGTGCTGAACAAAGCTAGTATTTCTGCCATATTAATTGGTCACTAGAATCAAATATTGACTATATAAAGAAGCCGGTGATTGGATTCAAATATTCATTACAGAGAGAAGCTTAAAAATATGAAAGCGAAGTCCTCCAAATATTTCCTAATATATCCTAAGTATGCACATCTCTGGTATTTATAAAATAGATGCAGGGAGTCTCAGCATGCAATCACTTAGTCACAAAACCATCTTATGAAATGTCCCACAAAAATGAACGTGAATGCTGGTGTATAGAATGGTTCTTGGAAATTTACCCAATGGAAGTAAAATCAGTAATAATGACAGTCTTACCTGATCCCAGGGACAGATGATTCCTCCAAAACACATAAAGAGATATCCCATGGCAACAAGACACACCCAGACCACCAGAGAAAATACACGAAGTAGCTTCTTAAATACAGGTTCCACGCAGACAAGGATAAATATAGCAAAAAAAATTGCTAGGGCAGTTGGAACGGTTATTAAAAATGCCACGTGGTCTTCAACTTCCTGGAAAGAGAGGAAAACGAAAAGGAAGTTAAAAACTAATGTGTTTAAAGGCCAGACAACAATAATGTAGTCTAAACTTACGGTACATGGAGATCCCAGAAATACATGATTGGATATCAGAAGTGAGTTCAACCAAAATAAAATTTTTTTCTTGGTAAGAAGCTCTTCGTAACTACTACCGTAACTATTAACCACAATACTGCATGCTACTTCTTTTACTAATTTGAGCTGCAGAGGGCTGTGAGAAGGCTGCACAACATCAGGGAGGCTGAGTTAGCCAGCTAGTTCCAAGCGCAGTCTGCAGTGGATCCACAGCCCGTGGCCAACCAGCCAACAGCTGCGCCACTGGTGCACACACACAGAAGGGAGAGGGGCAGATGATGCAGACCAATGGAAGCTTGCAACAGCACGGACCCAAAGGAGGAAGAAACTTTCCCTGAAGCCTGGGATGCCCTTGCAGAACCTCTGCAGACCGAAGATGAAAGACCATCACATCAGGAGGTAAGCAAGGCAGTGCCATCTGCTCCCTGTGTAAAAACCAACACAACTAAACACACATGATGGGTGATAGTAGTAGGTGACTTTCTTCTGAGAGGTACACAGGCACCCATGGGCCGACCTGACACACTCTAGAGAGTTGTGAGGCTAACTGGGGACTTGTATCAGGGATGTCACTAAAAGACTACCACGCCTCATAAAGTCCACTATTACCCATGGCTGATGTTTCACCAGTGGCCAACAGTGATACAGCCAGGGGCAATCTGAGGCGTAACAAGAAGGATTACGGAGGGTGGTGGTAATGGACAGGCAGGTAGTTTATTCACCAATATTCACTAGAGGAAGGAAATTTCAATCCATTACATTCCACATTTTGCTTCTGCTTAAAGTATTTGTCTGGTAGGACTGACTCTGGATTACATATATATATTTTTTCCTAGCAACTACTTACTTCGAAATATAGTGACAAAGCCCAGAGCAAGGACTAGAATATAACTCGAAGTAAGATTCAGAAAAATAAATATTTAAATTTATTTACAGAACTTACTTGGAAATTACAACACTAACATCTTAAAATCACCTAATGATGGATGCATTAAAAAGGAATAAATATTTGATTTTATATTCTTGTATGGCTCGTTGAAGTACAACAGCACTATATCAAAAGTCTGGTCATAGGATCTTTAGTCATTCCCCAGCTGTTATGAATTCTAACAGCCTCATTTGCAGCAACAAGGATTCCAAAATCAAGCACCAAATGCTACTGCTGCAACAGTATGAAATCCTCCCCTAACCACACACTTCATGCAGAAAAACCTCAGATTCTTTTTTCATATTGGTGAAATTTTCAGAAGCATATGAAAGTATTTATTTGATGATTTGTAAGACATCTAAGCACAAAGAAACAACATTTCTATTTCCCTGATTCTCAGTTGCTTCCTTAGTGCCCTGATAAATCTTGTTTATTGATGAGTTTTCAACTTAAATATTTCACATTTTACTTAAAAGCATTGTAATGTAGCTTTTTTTGCTTTCTTGTGTGTCTAAGACCTGCTCCAACTAGATCAAAACTAAAAATTTATGAAGAAATTTGTAAATTTACAGAAATTTAAAAATGCTGTCACTGTTTTTTCTTAGTGGTTTTCTTTTCCTCTGATCTATTACGTTTTACAGCGCGGTATCTAGAAATGCTGTAAGAACCTGTCCCCTTCTTCTCTTCCAATTTCTTTGTTTTCCTTGTGGCTCTGCCCGCCTCTGTACTGCACACTGTGACACACAGCTGCTGCGCCAGGCCAGCTCCAGCCCAGGAGCAGCCACTGCCCTGACAGGTTCAAACCAAGGGAAACACCACAAAAAAGCCCCACATCTGCCTGCGCAGTCTGCAGATGATCTTCCATACACCCTACTCTGCCCAACAAAAGTCAGCTCACCATTCAACTTGAATTCACGAAGTCACACATTCAGGCAGTTATTACTGCAACACTGATGATCAGGATATAAGCAAAAAAAGAGCTGAGAAGCTGAAAGTTATGGCGCTAACTTCGAAATGCAAACACTAAGCTTCCAAATATTAAATACGCAGATGAAGGCTTTCCAGCACTTGGGTAGTCATACTGAAGACAAAATTATAGTCTTAAAATTAGGCATAGAGATAAGTGTTCACAAGAGTTCAGAGCTGCATGGAGTAAGATACATAGGATCCTGCACAGTAAGACAAAAAATACAAAACCTATACAGAAGTAGTAAGAACTACTGAATTATGTATATGAATTTTGTGATTTTTAATCATTTTCATCTCTGAAATTTGTTTCAGTTAATTTTCACAGAATATTCTGAATTGCCGGGGAACCACAATGATCATCAAGCCCAACTGTTAAGTGAATTGCCCATATGGGGATTGAACTCACAAACCTGGTGTCATTATAGAATCAAGGAATCACAGAATCACAGAGTATTTTGAGTTGCAAGGGACCCACAAGGATCATCGAATAGCACCATGCTCTAACCAACTGAGCTAATCTCAGGGTCAACTGATTTATTAATGTCGCAAACAATGTCAGCCCAGGTGACAGCAAAAGCATTTAACTTCAACCTTTGACTTCTGCACTTCCAGGTGGGATGGCAAAACTCTTGTTGCAAGAGAAATGAGACCCCTCACAGGTGACGGGACAACATTAACTTCCTTGTACCATCTGTCACACAGCCCAGGTCACAGCACTGAAGGAAACCGCAAGCTCCTGGAGGAAGCCAAGACTGTGGAAAACCACATATTTAAAAGATGGCAAAGTCATTTCAGTGATAATAATCATGCTATAAATATACTGGTGAGAATATCCAGATGCACAATTAAAACTACTGTACTTTCTCGGAGGTTCTGGCTTCACAACAAATCAACAGTTTTTAGATGTCAGTTTAGAGCATACGTGTGCTCATGCAGCTACATATTTTTATATGTATTCTATAATTAGATCAATCCATCAAAATGTTTCTTCCAAATTAACAAATAATCAGTTTCCTTGCGTACACTGATCTCAACACTTAGCTGAGCCATTCTGACCACTAAATCTAAAATTTTACTTTCTGCCCTTCTCAGGTGGCCTACTACACAATGTAACACTTTATTTTGATTTAAACATATGGAGGTAAAAAAAAAAAATGACCACAATGTATCAGCTCCTCAGCACATCTAAGTGAATATGTCACCTCACTGACTGACATAGGCTGACATCGAACAACTTCCTTCTGCGGTCACAGGCTGCTTGCGTTGCATCGTACACTGTACAAATTCTGATGCAAAATTGAAATTTAAAGACAGAATAGTACACACATCAAGCTATTAATAAAATATACAAGAAAATAAACCTTATTACAATTTGAATCCTTTATAGAAAGCCTTACTGTATACAGGGGGACTTTCCACAGTCCTGCCTGTAAAACACATGCTAATGTCAGGCCAACAAAAGCAGGCCCTGTAAGGAAGAGCTTTATTCTGGAAACTGCTTTTAATAATATTTTCCTACTACTTCATAGGAACTCAATCTTTATAGAATTGTAACTTTAAGAGCAGGACATTTAGAACTTGTAGCTTGCTGATCAATATGTGCAATCAGCAGTGGGTTTAGCAGATTAAAAGACAGTATGCAAAAACAAATTCTGAAGGCTAATTGGTCTGTTACTTTAACCATTTCTCAAAGATGTGGGATGAGGAATGAAAAAAAAAATCACACCCAAACACTTTTTTTCTTCCTAGTTTCTGAAATTAAAATACACCAGAGGTAATGAAATTAAAATATCAGCATGACACTTGTGAACATAATGGCTAAGCCTGCAATAACATGGATCTTACCTGACAGCTCTGTCTTCCTGAGTGTTTTCTATCTTGCTGTCTTTTAATTACTGAAGTAATTAAAAAGTCTACTGTTAGAAATTTTTCCAACCCCCACGAATTCTTCAGAAGTGTGATAATCTTGTTATCACCACTAAAATCTGAAGAGTCACTTTCACTCATCTTTCTAAAATCCAGCACCTTTTCTCATTCTACATTCTGTTCTTTTCCAGATAATGCCATACTCTCAGTTTTAATTCTAAACAGCAAAGCTGCTAGAGCACTTCACTCTTATATATGTAAACATAGTCAGATGAAGAAATCTGTAAAAATGAACAAATACGCAGTTAAAAGACCAGTTTTAGCATAAAAATCTTTTAACATGATCCCTTATTCTTTTGATACTTTTTTCTTATTATTTTCATCTAGTGGAAATTAACAGCAAACTATATACAGAAGACTCCTGCTGGGATCTAAAATATCACACTATTTGAATTAACTCAAACCATTTAATACATTAAATTCCTACTAAAATCACTTTTTGCTGAGATCAATGAAATGCTTTCTAAATGTAAATATATGTAAATATGTAATGTTCTTCAGACATTAATTTAACTTTTTATTTCATACATCTATTCAATTCTCAGTTTCAATTTTCACTATCTTCAATTTCAGTATCTTCAATATTTTTAAAAATGTTGTGTGTTTAAAAAAATTAAAGATTACTACCTTACTGACCTCTCCATCAAAACACAGCGTCTTCCTTTAACCAGGCTAACTTACTGAAAGAGTCTGTCGAGTTACCTTTGCAGCAAAAACTGCTCATTTTTCCTGTAAAGCCTTTTCCAGGACTTGAGAGAAAGACTTTCAGAAGAGACAAACACCCTTCTCTTTTTAAAACTGGACAGCATTTAAATTCTCTTACACCTTGAGAAATAGTTCTTTACAAAAGCTGCAAAAGTCTTCTGCCTAACTGCTGACTGCACTGTGTGCCATTTGCTAGACAGCTGGAAAAATCTCCATTTTACTAGGAGATGCCACACCCTGCTCCTGGCCAAGTAGCTGTACAGTTTCATCTAGGACTTCATCATTTAAGACAACAACTGAAAAGTTTTGGCTGGCAGTCTCAGATTTCTTTTCCATCAATTCTATCAGTACTAGCCCATCTTCACTTCAGAAATGATTCAGTGTCTTTAAGGTCAGATGCTATTTCCAGGTCCACATTGTATTTTCTGGATCCACAACTTAGAAAAACTCCTCTGCCTTTTGTGCCCACCATTTATCTTTCATAACATAAAATTTTGTCTCATTTTTCTTCCTTAGCTGCCTGATTAGAAGCTTTCTCATGTTCTTTTTTTTTTTTTTTTTAATGTTTCATTGAGTTTTGTGCAACGTGTTCAAGGACACTAGCAGAAAATTAACTGAACCGTATCTTTGAATCAAAGTGTCCTGAAGGTTGTGTCAATGAAGCTTTTGATTTTCACTAAGGCCCTCTGTAACTGCATGCCTGAATTTTTTTCTCCTCTGATTCAGCATTCCCTGTCTGGCTTAGTAGGTCGATGATAACAGCATCAGGCTCAAATTCAGTTGTTTCATGATGTCTTGAGAAATTCAGTTCTGTCTATTAATGAGTCTGATGTGCAGTCTGCACTTGTTAGCAGTGATGTCTGACTCCTCACTATAAGCAATCAGTCCAACCATTTGCACATCATACAGATCAAGTAATTCTAATTGCTAAGCTGCTGTGTGATGCCTTCTGTAACCATAAGAAACAGTTCTGCATTCATGGACATATTCTACACCATTGCATATTTGTTAGTACATGGGAACATTATTGGAGCAGCAAGATTTCATTCAAATCCTTCAGATGACATTCTGGCCACCTGGACCTTTCCCCAAACTTGAAAACCATGAACAATGTGTGCTGCAAAATCCTCCCCGTATGAGAAGTGTGTAATTGTGCTGAAATACAATAGGAACAGTTCTTTGACTTTACAGGGTCTGTCCTCATTAGCACACAGGACTAACAGTGATAATACAGTGACCAACCATGTAGGTCTTATGAACACCCTTCTGACCACCCACATGCTTGACTACAGAGCCAAGCACTTTTGGCTGCTGGACTTTTTTTAGTGAGTCCAGCTACATCCAGACATTATTTATCTTCTAACTTAGTAGAAAACAATAGTACCCAGTTTTTTCCAAGTTTGCCTGACAGCTAGGAGTGAACCTCACCTGTCTCAGTGTTGTAGCAATGATTATCAGGAACACACAGTCCCTACATACCAGAGATCATAGACTTCTCTGTTTAATGCAAAAAACGTCAGACCTCACAGATGGTTTGGAAAGGTTCCTTGGAGGAGCTAAGTCAAAGGCCATGGCTAGTCTGCAAATAACAGTAACATGAGGAAATTGAAAAAGTTCTGGAGGCAAAATATTTTTTGCTACTGAAGAAGTGGAGAACTATGGTAGCATTCCCAGAAATGCTGCCAAAACAAGACTGGTTGACAAGCAAAAGTTCAATAAGGAGCTAAGAAAATGTGTTCCAAAGGGAAATCAGAGAAACAGGGAAACTTGGAGAATAAGGAGGGAGCCTCTAGAAGGTATCTGAGCTTAATCTAAACTAGAAAAGAATGAATTTGCTGGCACTTCAAAGGTCAGAGGAAAACATTCAAACTGAAGAGGTTCTAAAAACACAGTACATGGTTTAAGAGAAGCAGTAATTTCAAAGAGACCTGTAAGTCTCAATTAAATGAAAGGACAGAAGTAGATTAAACTCAAGCAAGAAGGAAACAGCAAAGGAAAGGCAGAACAGATAGACTCTCTTTTTGAAGTTTTTCAGAGAAATAAACCCCCCTTGTGAAAGTACTCTTCTCTATAAGCCTAGGAAGCGAGATGGAAGAATTAAAATTGTTAAACCATTATTTACACAATAGTCTTTGTGAAAACTTGGTGGAAAAAAGACCACTAGCAGAATACTGAAAAAGTACAGAAGACTGAAAGGCATAATACACTTCAGCAGGGACTGAAGAAAGGCCTGTATTAACAGTCTAGAAGAATTAACAAATAGTAACAAGAGGCTATGAACCAAAAAAAGAGACTGAACAGCACAGGTTCATAAAAATAAACTACCTAGAGGACTGGTCATCCAACCATGATAAACTACTTGAGATTCTCTGAAATGCAGACATAAGAAAAGCTGCCAAAGAAGAAACACAAGAGGTCAAGGGATAATTTAGTGACACCCAAATACACTTGCTGTGGATTACAACAGCATCTGGAAGCTGAGATGACTGTCTGTATCTGGTGTGCTGCAGAAAAACAAAACAAACAAGTACACAGAAAACAAAAACACCCATATGAGGAAAGAAAAAACACTCAATCTGATCTCAAGAAGTGGAAAGAACACAGTTCACAAAATATTGGTATTGAGGACCTGCTTTATAACAATGACAAAACTTGTTAAGCAAACAAATGAAAAACAAAACTCAAACACTAAAATTGAAAGGGGGAGCTATAAGCTTAAAGATTAAAATCTTTGTATGTGACCTGAAGACACTATAAAACTCAGAGGCACAGGCCAAAAGCTAATTAATTCCCCTAAGTGACTTGAGAAAGGCCAAACAACAACCAGAATGCCAGTTAGGGAAGTTTCTAAAAATTATCTTTAATAGGAAAAAAAAGCCAAAACAAACCCCCAAACCCACCAAACAACAACAAATACAGACACATATAGAAAAAAACAAACCTGGAAGGGTATAATAAAAAGGATCATAACATTTATCATTATTAATATACAGACTCAATAATGCAGGCCAAGAAAAGAGCTTGCTTGAGAAATTATTTCTAGGAGTATAAAATAAGTAGTAAATTCTTTTTGAAACATAAGCAGGAGTTGGCAGCCTGCTAAAGGACTTCTAAGGAAACAGATGATGCAGGTTATTAAAAAGAACAGTTAGAGAAGAGCAGACTGTAGCAGAAAGGGTTTGGATGGGGTTTTTTTGTATCTGTGTTCAGTGTGGGATAATTCTCACTCCAAAATAACCTATACAGCAGAACACATCAGAAAAGTCTGCCTCAAATTGGAGCATTGGTATAAGGCATTATAGACAAACACAGCAACATTAAACGTAAAAAAAAAAATTTAAAAAATTAAAACAGGCAGACAGGGTTCACCAGAAACAGACATCAAGCCTCAAAGGAGAAAGAGCTAAAGCTGTAGTAAGATGTAGCCTCCACCAGAAGTTCCCCAGTATACAAAGGTGGGAATGTGATGTGTCACCAGTCTCTCCTGGGGTCCGTCTCAAAGACAAAGGCAAGTACCGGCAAGTCTGACATCTATCCTGACAAAATTTATTAAAAACAAATCCTGGGGTGTATGTTGTTTGGCATATCCATAAATAACTTGGGAAAAGAGCTGGCTAGCAATCTGATGAAGATGAGAGCCAAGTTTGAAGAAACACAACGGGATCTCCTAATAGTCACTATGGAGCAAGAAAGTGGCAGATGAATTTCAGCTGAGATGTATTTGAAAGGATGTAGCTCCAACATAGCAATCTGAATTTTATACACCTGACAACAGGCTCTTGGTTGGCTATTAACACTTAGATTTGGTGTTTATCATAGGTAGACCCATAAAAACATCACTTTGGTGCTCAGTAACAGTCAAAAAATAATCCAAAATGCAGAATATAGAAAAAGAATATATAAAAGAGAACATCACAATGCCACCACAATGCACAATGAACACCATAAGAATTCTGGTCCAACCACCACGTTCAAATGAATGCAAAAGAACTAGAAAATATGGGTTTCCAAGGATAGTCAAAGCTGCAACACAGTGGCTAGATACTAGAGTAACATCTGGTTTTAAGGTTTCTCTTCTCTGCATGGAGTGGGCACAACTGTAATTTGATACAACTCTTTTGATGTTTAAAGGTTGTATCCATCTCAGACCAACAGGAACAATCTCCACTGGAGCTGTCTGCATATAAATAAGTCACCGAAACCCCATGAGCCTGTGACCATTCCTACTGTATCATATGCCACAGAATAGAGGATGGACACCTATGCCTGCCAAAAACATAATTAGTAGAATCAGAATGTGTGTGCTTGATCTTTTATATACATAAATATGTCCTGTGCAAACACCATGTACTCAGCTTGAACAGTGAGCAGTTTCTTTACACATCCTTATTTGCCATATCAGCAGTTTTCTCTCTCTCAGTTTATTTTCGATCGAATTGTACCTTCCCATCTTGTTAGCCATATGTCATATAAAATCTGTCAGTGCATACAACTATGTATTTAATAAGCTTGGGTTCAGAGGGCCCACAGAGGGTTAGGAACATGAACGGGATTGTCATGCATTTCAGTCATCCAGCAGCATCGCAATCTTCTTTTAGGCTGGCAATTATCAACAGTTTTACTTTAAAACACTTAACAGCCTATGAAAAATGAGACAGTCCAACTCAGTTACTAGGGTAACTAGTGACTACAACACTCAGCTAGTGCACTTCTAAAATTGTCCTACCCAGTGGCAGTAGCCGGCAGACACAGAAGAAAAGCCACGTCCTAGAGAGCAATGATAGTTAATTACATCCGGCTCCCTGAAGTGTCCTGGTCTGAAGAGGGAAGAAGCAAGCAAAGTTTTTAGTTTGATTAAAATAATTATTTCAGCCTCTAGAGCTAATTAGCAACTACTCATATAATTTAATTACTTTTAATGCAAATATAGTGATCAACACATTTTTCTTGTGTGCTTTATTCTACATGTATTGGTTCTGAATCCCTCTCAGAAAAATGTGGCTTAATAACTCCATTTAGCTTATTCTCAAAATTCTTCCTCCTATCCTTAAAGAAACCTTAAAGAAACTCTCCAATAAATGCAACTACTATTTATGTAAATCCCATTACATGAAGATAAATTGAGTAAAACACTTATGAAAAACATATGTTTTGCAGTTAAATATATTCAAAATATGTCATTGTTGAAAGAGCTCCATCAGTTAAACACTGTGCATAATACGTTACTTCACAAGACACAAAGACACATTTTTCAGATTAACTGCACTGTAACATGTATTAAAAGTGAAATTATGGCCTTCCTTGTACCCATATAGATCCACGGAATTCTGAAATACCTGTTCAGATTCATGGAATTCAGAAGTACTCATTCAGTTCTTTGAGCTATTTAATACTGACAGCCACATATCTCGGCTGTCAGTTTTAAATCAAAGCTAAAAGATGGCTTTCCCTCACCACTTTATTCCTGACATAATAACTTGTAATCAAGAACAAATGTCAGGATAGAACTTGCTTAAAAGTAAAGATTACAAAACTTGAAACAGGGAGCACATGAGTTTCAGGACATAAGGTTCATTTTAAAGGTCTGTTTAAGGAAGAAAAAGGCTTCTTCTCTAATGGGTCTCTTAGAAATACATTTCGCAAAAATATTACTGAGATTTAAAATACCAGCATAATAGAGTAGCATGAAAAATAGTTTTAATATTGAAAAGTCACTACTGTCATTGTGTAATTACTTTTCAAGTGTTTCCTAAGGTTTTGCAATTACATACGAAAAACAGTTATTATCACAAAAATGTTCTTGAAGTTTACTCTCCTAAGGACACATTCCACACTCTCATATGTCTCTCAGTTCAACTAACTTCAAACCAAAGAGATTTCTTATTTCATTTTTGACTCCAGGATTGGGACCACATTCTGCAATGGGTATTATTTCTATAATGATAAAATTTCAAATAAAGGTCATAAACAGGTCAACTTGCATTTGAAACACAACTGTGCCAAAGAACATCTCAGGAGCAAAGCTTCAGACATATTCATAGGAAATACAGCAAAACTGATTGTGCAAATCCAGGCACTTCTATTTTGTGTTAGCTGAGGGCTTATTTAACCAATGCTATTACCCCATTTCATTAAGGCACAGGCAAGAAAATATTAAAAATTAATATTAAAAATCAATCTGGTAAATTGTTTCACTGTTAAACAGACATCTCATCACTTGAAGCAACCTTTTAAAATCCCACCAGCTATCAGGTTTGGAAATTGCCAGGACTCACTGGAGCAGAAACAAGCCCCAGTGAGAGTCTGTGGCCATTTTCTTGCACAAGCTAGCAGGGTGCTACTGGAGATCACAGAACCACCTACTGGTCCGGACAACCTACTACTTCCTAGGTCTTGACCGGAGTAGACTGTTCTCAGACCACTGCGCTATTACAAAGGACCATCACAGTGCCTTCATCAAAGAAACAGAATCTATCCACCTGCCAGGGTATATAAAGCAACAGGACTTATGAGGAGCAGCTGAGGGAACTAAGGTTGTGTAGTCTGGAGAAACAGAAGTTCAGTGGGGACCTTACTATTTTCTACAACGAGCTGAAAAGAGGTTGTAGTGAGATGGATCTTGGTCTCTTTCACCAAGT
This sequence comes from Pseudotriccus pelzelni, assembly GCA_035584735.1. NCBI lineage: Eukaryota > Metazoa > Chordata > Aves > Passeriformes > Tyrannidae > Pseudotriccus > Pseudotriccus pelzelni. The sequence continues at coordinate 79,511,626 of JAWMRA010000078.1, forward strand.
AACAAGCAATAAGAAAAGAGAAAATGGCCTCAAGTTGCACCAGGGGGGGTTTAGATTGGATGTTAGGGAAAATCTCTTCACCAAAAGGGTAAGCAGGCTGCCCAGGAAAGCAGAGTCCACATCCCTGGAGGTATTTAAAACACATGTAGATGTGGGGACATGGTTTAGTGGTGGATTTGGCAGTGCTGGATTAATGGTTTGATTTGATGATTTTAAGGGTCCTTTCTGACCTAAACAATTCTATGATTCTCTAAGAGCAGGAACACTAGCAAGCAGGTGCTGAGACAAGGTCAAAGGGCATCTGTTTTCCTAACACAGCTCTTGGAAGAAATAAGGTGTCTGAGTCCTCAGCCTGAATTCAGTCTTTCTGGAAAAGGAGCTGGGGGCAATTTAATCTTCCTAGGACTTTCCTGCAGGACTGACCAAAGTAATAGCAAATTGGATGGAGGGATGTGGAAATTTTACCTGGAATGGGAGGACAGCAATCCCACTTATCCAATTAAGTAAGCATGTTCAATAGGCATACCAAAGCATTTAGGGTCTTTAAAAGGTCCCACAGCACACAGTTAGCAGTGAGGAGGCAGGTAGAGAAAAGCAAGTTCTAACTACTTTTGCAAATACTAGTGAGCAGATCTGGAAAGCTGTCAGTCTACATGGGATCTCAAGGGACTATCCAGTGATAAAACTCTAGACTAGCTGCACCTGAAGCTATATGGGAAACACATAAAGGCCAGAAGACCTCTTACCTCAGCTGGTCTCTGGTACATGCAAACAGAAGCCATTGTTCTCTGCACTCTGGAGCACATCTTCCAGGCAAGAAAAACTTCAGAAATAGAACCACGGATGGTGGAAGAAGTAAAATGCTCAGACTAGTAGGTCTAAGAGCAAGGCTGAGAGGCCAGTCATGATGGGTGCTGTTTCCTCTGCCTCTCCCAAACACAAGTCTGGAACAGGTTCACACCAGAAACAGCAAGGGGATTTTATATCATCTAGGCACCACTAAGAAAAAGGGTTCTGTTTAGAGGCAAAAGATAATGTTTCTATACAGGCTGGAGAAACAGACAACTGGGAAGATAAGTGTAGAGACAACCTCACACTCTCTGCACAGATGGTGCAACAGGCCCTTCAGTTTTCAGCATCATCTGAGTAAGGTTCAGCATCTGAAGGTTGCTTACTCAAAACACAAAAATAAAAGATCCGGAGAATAAATGCATGGAGCTGGAGTTTAGGTTTGCTTTTGGTTTGGTTTGTTTTTTTCCCAATAGGATCAGGACTGATGCTCAAAGAAAAAAAAAAAGTCAGGGAAAAGGGGTGGAACTGTGTTAACTCACTTACTGTAGGGTCCAAACCCCTCAAAACAGAAATTTAATCTGTTAGCATCTTATCATCACAGATCAGTATGGCTTGAGCTGTCTCAATTCATTTTGATATATGCCGAAGCCACTACGGCAGCACATAATTGTTTGAGATCAAAGTCTGACCATGACTGGGGACGCAGCACAGGATGAAGCACTACAGGCATTCAGTTGCACTTTGTTCCTATGATGCCCGCACACCCAGCCGCTCAAGAGATCTATCTGTGTTAGCTATCCATACCACCATCAGCTTGGAGAGACACATGGTGCAGTCTGGAAGATTCCACTGACAGCTACTATTATAACAAGGAGAAGTTTTCTTAATCACAGCATAAATGTAGGGACTGTGATCTCTGGTCAATGTCCTTAATCTAGAAAACCTCTTGAAGGCTCAAAGAAACCTATTCACCATTTTTATTCAAGTTTTAAGATCTCTACAAATGGGTCAGATATATTTGTTCACAACAAGGAACTTGAAACCAATTAAAAAAAATTAAGGAAGATAAGCAGACAGGTATTCACAGGTCCATGGCAGATCCACTATGAAGTTGCCAACACATGATTTGTGAATCCACGTACCTGGCTAGATGCTGATAAAGACAGCACACAATTGTAGCCCAATCCATTATCTGTCTTATTCCCATTGCACTGCAGTAAACAACAGCTCTAGTCAGTATGTTATTTATCATTTCTGTCAGCCGTAGTAATGATTAGAAGTTGTGGATCCACCATTTTGAGTCGCAATTTGTGACATTAAATAAGTTTTCCATTGCCAGAATATTCATAAAACTTTATTTTAAAACTTTAATTTATTAAGACTACAATTACAATTCAAGGCGAAGTATTTTTCCAGCATAGCCATACCCGTGGTTTTATCCAATTCTTATTCAGAATTCAGGTTATCCAATACGAAGGATGAAACAGAAGTATACAAAGTGAGGTTGCCACCAGCACCTCATTAACTTGACAGCTCTCTGTTTTCAGGCTTGTTAGGGACTGGCAAATGAGACAAGCTCTTAGCAGCATTAAAAGTAACCACAGATGTACTGGGAGTGTCATTAGTGAATGAAGGAAGAAGAAGAAGCCCAGACTGACGTAGTACTGAGGAATGAAACCAGACAGAAAGCTAGGCAATTTCTGCTTTAGACAGGAAGATACAGCAACCTTTCTGGCCTGACTAAAGAGGTAATACTGGCTTACAAAAGTCACTCTCAGAGAACCAAAGATATTATTGGAAGGAACACTGAGCAAGGATAGCAATATCCTAAGACTGTATCAAAAAACAGCAACTATAGCTAGAAAAATATATTGCAATATGGTGTCTAGAGACAAGAAAAAGAATTAGAAACCTGGGATTTCTTCATGGAACATTTTAATAGGGGACTTGAAAGGAGAACTGTACCTTCAATTATAACTGAAATTATGACAAGAACAGGCATTGTAAATACACTGGTGTTTATTTTGAATTCTTTCTCATCTTGGTAGTAGCAATAATCTGGCAGAATGAGTTTAAGAAGAGGTAAGTACCTCCTGGGCACAACAACCACAGCATCAAGCATACAAACAACCTCTGCTTCAATTAGTGAGGATTTTCCTACTTCATTGCCTTTGCTGTAGCTTAGCTTTCTTCTTGAGGGAATGGATATACCGCAGTTTGAAAGCAGCATAGCAGATGCTTTGGCTTACTTTCACTCTACAAGGATTCCAAGAACGCTTTCAGACCTTGGGTATTCTTGGACTTTAGGAAAACAGTTGGTGCTCCTAAACCAAAAAAGCTGTAAATTACACAAAGATGATCTCAAAGATTTCCTAAAATTGAGAGTACAAATGATCTTATATTATGAATATATTACTCTATGTAATTAGGTTTTAGCAGAGCATCTCATGAATGCAGATATAAAATCACATCATTAGTGTACTGGCATTTTGTTGTGGACAGATGAATTTTTCAGACCCAGAGTGATGAGAACATTACCAGAGGTGTGTATCAGATGCTCTCATACTGACACCTTATCACTTGAAACACTGTAATGAGAATGATGAAACATCTTCTAAAGCTACTTTTTCCACATGGACTTGGAAGACTTGTCTCCCTTTATTTCAGAATGAGATTATGATCCTGGAAATCTGGAAGGGCTTGGCCGATGTCTAATTTTTACGAGAAACAGCAAGGATTTATTTCAGGAGTAACACCAATTTGAGGGAAGGAAGATTTGCTCTCTTTCTGACCGAGGGCCCAAAGAAATGGCATATGCAGTTCAAGCTCCAGAAGGCTTAGAGAACTCTCCTGCTCCTGTTCTATCTGCACAGGCAGTTCCCTGCCAGCCAGGTTGGCAGCTAAAAAGTTCTTATGTACTTCTTCAGAATGAGGCAGCTACCTCTTGTTCCATGCAGATCAGCTGAAGGTAAATTCAGTCAGTCTGATGCCAGAAAACCAGCTCCTGCAAAATGTACATTTGCCATGCCGGAAGTACAACTTACAAGTTAATTGTACTCCCCTCTTAAGCATGATTGACTACTCTCATTTTTGCTACAGAAGGTATTTTGGCATGTCAGTGAAGCAGCTGTGTAGCCAATCTTTAGTTTCTTAAATTTATGAATCAGTAAAAAGGTTCAGGAACCATAACTGAGCCTACCAGCATGATCGTGAGCTTTTCAGGAACTTCAAAGAAGTGGTTGAGGGGGTAACTAATACCTCTGCTCCACATCAGGGGGCTAACCCAAAGCCATCTCAGGTGCTTTAGAAGAGGAAGACAATGGAATGCCACACTGCAGAAGCACTTTTCACTCAACACATGCTCCACTCGGATAAGGATACCATGAAGAAGCATGCATCTACATATCAGCATCAACACATCAACAACCACATCTTAAGAGCTTTACAAGGTCACATGTAGCAGCAAGAATTTGTGAGGGAGATAAGGAGATATGGGCTGCAGACTAACATTAAACACCACATAGGAGGCTTGCCGGTTTTAAGCAAGAGGCACGGACATACATATGTATCTGGCAGCAGATTGGTGAACCTTAAGTTTTGGGAAAAAGGGACAGAAAGAACACCTTGACAGACTTAGATCTTCTCCCACTTGTACCACAAGTACTAAAAGATTCTGATATTCCTGAACTGTAGATTTTTCTTGCAGCCTATGTCTATGGACTGGGCAATTTTTATGTCTAGAAAAACTCATGGATAAGGAAATTTATGGCCTTCCAATAAATTGTACATTTTGGGCACCAACTCTCTCTTCAGTCAGAGCTTTGTTTAACCATATAAGAAACAAAACATCACAATTTCAGATAATTCCATAACACTCGTATCTTACATTAGAAATTTTAAAGCGGCACTTTTTTAATCTCCTACAAATTGCAATTATAGTAGATACGCTCTGGTCAGAGACAAAACTATTCTAGATTCCACTAAAAAATGGTCATAAGCTTTTAGTGCTAAAAAGAGAGAGAGGGCAAATAATGAGTTTGTCCTACATATTATACTGAAAGAACAATACAGCAGTTGGAGAGAAAATGAAGCTGACCTCTGGCATTTTTAAATAGCGGAAGGTTTTCACCAGTTTGGAAAAATAATTTACCCTCTATCGATTAAAGCAGCAGCTAAACATGGATGACTGATCTCATTTTACCAGTCTGCAGTTCACGCCAGGTGCAGAGAAATACAGAGGATACTCTGACACAGGAAATTCAAAGGTTGATACTATCAGTACATTATTTAAAACTACAAGCTGTAAATGGTCATCTTTCAAGCAGACTCTGGGAGTTTTATATCTAGGGCTTGAGGAGATAGAATGCTTAATTCCAAAGGTCAAAATCACAATAGTTTTCTGAAACAAAAGCAAAATCTCCCAAGAAACCTCTCTCAGTAATAACAGCAGTACATTGTCTGAAACAAAAGTAATCAGATTTCCAGGCACACTTTGTAAGTAATCTTGTTTACTGTAATTTTGCAACAGCTTTAATAAATTTTTCATCTGAAATTAGGAAGGCTATAGCTTGTATTCTGACAAGTTGAAATAGCTAAGTGGAATACATCCCTGTGTGGCTGGCTGTGTTTGGGAACACTTAAGAATACATTGCCACAAAAAAAAAAGAAAAATAAAGAAAGGGGAACTCAGACATCACAGTGATTTTAACAACTAAATAAAACATTAAAATAGAAAGAAAACCTCTCACTTCCATTGGTTTCTCAGTTTTTTTAAGAAAGCCTAGATCATAAAAATGGTTCATGATTCGTGAATATCCATCTTAACAATGTCCAATCCCACATTCCATGTTCTAAGCTGTTCTTTGAAGTACAAGCAAGAAACACAAATTGAGGGTTATGGTGAGTCATTTTGGAGTTTTGCTTCCACAGCAGGCTTAAATAATTTTCAGTAAAATCTTAACTGCTTTGCACAGAATCTAAAGGAAACAACTGTTAATACTTCCTTTAGCTTCAAATGCATACCACAGACCTACACAGAACTATTCGACTTCACTTCCATTGTACCCTCTCTACAAAATTAAATCTTCCATCAAAACACACACGTACAAATCATGCAAAATAAAAACAAGGATATTAGTACTGTCTTTTGTGGCTCAGATACTCCTAACTGCATGTCCCTTTTAAATCATCAGGCACAAAAAAATTACTAAGGTTCCATTGCTATATAAAATGAGTATTCTTCATGCAGATGTAGGAGAAACATATCTAAACCTTCAGTGGTTTTCAATTAAAATTCAATATTTTAATCACAAATGCAACAGAAGCTAGACTATAATAAAGCGCTTTTAGGTGAAACTCTGGGCAGGGCTCCAAAGGATTTTGTCCAACATCCTGTGGCTGGAAATCCATATAGGCAAGCTTTCTCTCTGCCTGAAGTTACTTTCATCTGTCGACTGGAAACTTTAAGGATGAGCCCCACCTCTTTCTCCACTCACCCATCCAGTTGTTAGCTACAGGAAGATAAAGGCTCAGGAAAAACGTTTTAAAAGCATTTTTTTACTTTTCCGGTATGTCTGGAATTCTAAAAGCAGACTGAACTATAAAAATTCACTTTTTCTGGAGTAGGAATGCCTGGCAAGATTCAGCCAGCTCATAGTTTTGTTTCCGTAACTTTGAGCAGTCCTTTGACCCAGGTCCAGTGTTATGCCCACCCTTGTTACTGTAAATGATTTACCTCAAGAAACAGAATTACCAAAATAACCACAATCTTTAGATCATACCACAAACAAAGACACAAAATTCAGTGCTAAACGCTGCCAAGCCCAAATTCTGCCCAAATTCGTGACTGTAGGTGAGTATGGTGTACGTCTCTACACCCAACTACACCTCAGCATATGCCTAACAGTTTTCATTTCCACCTTCCATTGGTCCCTTCAGCCCTGATGGACAAGCAGGCAAGTTAACACACCAGAATGAGATAAGCGGTCAAACCTGTATTTTATGCACAGAGCTCCAAAACTGAAACATTTAGACACTAAGCAGCTGAATTATGAGGCATCACCATTACTGGCGTCACATTAGCCCTTTTACAACTGGTCTGTACTTAACAGGAAAGGCACTTGAAACAAAAAAAAGCACAAAATACAATTAATATAAATAGTAAAAGGAAATAAACCACCAATAGACTCGAAGTTCAGTTAATCCTGCAAGCAGTTCCTGCAGTTTTTAAAGCAAAAGTTTGATCAAGCAAGAAAGCAGGATTCTCAGTATAAGCAAACCCTAGCTGCAGTCCCTCTAGAAGAGAATCCATGAGATTATACCAACCTACTCATCCTCGCCTTTAAAGACCACTAGCTCTATTCAATAAACATTACACTTTTCAAGAGACTACTAGAAGATTTGGTTTTTTAAAAGAGTTTGAGACCACTCAAATCCCATTCTTTACTTCAGAAATATATAGTAATGCCTATCTCTAATCCCTGACGGCAGGAAAACTGTAAGAAGCAAGAATTTTACTGCTCTCTGCAGCTTTTCCTTTGCGTTCAATGCAAGGGCAAATGCACCGATTTCTGGGGGAGATAAACTGATATCGATTGTCATCTGCCACTGTGACATATTTTTCCTCTCAAAAGCTGGAAGCCCCACACTGGTCATGCAGGAAAGGGATCCGACCGACCAAACTTCACCTTCCTTAAAAACGAGTGCTGCGCTGTCCCAAAGGCTTCCTTGAGAAAATGGGTCAAACGCTAGAAAACAGTATCGGGGAAGAGGGCGCGGGGGGGGGAGAGTGTATAAGGAGGACACGGCCCCTGCTTACTTGCCCTAAAAATATTACTTTAGATACGGGTACCGACTGCATCTTTGTGCGGCGATTTAAACCCTGCCACTACAAAGGCCACCACGGCCAAGCCGCTAGCTGGAAGAGAGCGGAGCCAAGGAATTAAGTGAATTAAACTCGATGCGCTTGTTGACTCAGTTTTCGGTCCATCAGCCGCGCGGCCGCCGCTCCAGCGTCGCTTCCAAACATCGGGCAGCAAAGTTTGGGTGGGGGTTCCCGGACCCCGCCGTCACCTCGGCGCCTCCCGCAACCAACTTTCCGCTGCAGGAGCTGCAGTACCGGTTCTCACCCGTCCCGTCCCGTCCCGTCCCGTTCCGCCCCGCCCGGCTCGGTTCAGCCTGGCTCGACGGAGGACTCCGGGTGCGGGGATGTCACCGGGGCGGCGGGAGAGGGGATGTCGGACAACAGCAGCGGGGACGGCGCGGGTCCCAAACTGGGAGGGTGTCTCTTACCAGCCCGGAGGCGAAGAAGACGGCTAGCAGGGCCAGGCAGGCGCCCATCACGATGAGGAGCAGGAAGACGATGAGCGGGTGCTGCTGGCTCATGCAGTAGTAGGACTCGTAGAGCCAGTCCCGGGAGCGGGACTGCTCGGCGCTCGCCCCGTAGCCGCCGCCCGCCTGCTCTGCCCGATCCAGCAGGTAGCGGCGTCTCCTCCTCATCATGATCGCTTCTTGCCACATCGGGCAGAGCCCGCGCAACTCCCTCAGCGCCGCCGCCGCCGCTGCTGCTGCAGGAGGCAGCCGGGGAGTGGAGCGGGGCGCGCTCCCGCGCGGGAGGCGGAGAGGAGGAGCCGCGGCGGCGGCGGCAGCGGCATGGGCATGGTGCGCCGGGATGCCGCGGCCGCCGCGCAGCCAGCCCGGGGCTTGGTGCGCCTCCGGCAGGCACCACCCCGCCCGCACATGCCCTGCCCGGCTCCCCCGGAGGAGGGGGCGGGGGGCGCGCTCCTCCTCGCCGGGGCGGGGAGCGGGCGCCCGCCCAGAGCAAGCGCCCGAGGGCGGCGGCGGCGGCGGCGGCTGCGGGAGCGGGAGGTGCCTTCGCGGGCGGCCGTGAGAGCGGTGCCTGCCCCGTGCCCCTCCGGCCCGGCGCCAGGAGGTGCCCGAGGGGCAGGGCCACCTGCCCTCGCCTGCGTGCGGCCGGGAGCCCTCGCTGCCCCGGCGGGGTCCGGGGCCGCCGCGGGTGCCGGAGGTGCGGGCGGTGCCGGCGGCCGTGAGCCGAGAGCGCGGCGTGAGCCGCTCCCGAGCCCGCCCCCGGCGGCCCCGGCTCTGCCCGACTCCCAGCGGGGACGCCGCAGCCTTCGCGAGGGTGCGTGGCAGCACCTCCCGGCGCCAGAGGGAGAGACATTTGGAAATTTCTTTGAAATTACTCCCACGGGCGGAGGGCTCTGCAGGGCTGTTTCGCAGGGTACCTTTTCCGGAGGCGGAATCTCCTTTTTAGAAACCATATCTCGATTTTTTGTCAATGCCAGCATTCAAATTAGGAAGAAGCATAACATACATTTTCCCCAGTTTACCACGTTCTGAAGGACTTTGGTATTTCTAACAAAGCAGGCACTGGAAACGTGCTGGACTTATAACACACGAAGTTACATATATGTCATGCACAGCATTGCCCTGGCTGAAGTTTTTGTAAGCAGATACAGGCATGTCTGCTTCCCCAGCCCATTGCCTTCCCGAATGTCCCTCTCCACAGGACAAATCCACCTCTGCCCTGCTCTGTAACCTCTGTTGTTGCTTTGCCACATCCTTAAACTCCTAGAGATCACCTAGGTCTGACCTCCTGGCAGGAAGAGTCCAGAGCAGGACGGATGGTACCGGGCCTGAACGTCCCAATAGTGTTTCCTGGTGACTGGAGTAACGTTAGGAGCAAGGCAGACTTGTGAGTGCTACAATACTACAAAAGGAGAAAAACTGGAGCTAACGTAAATCATCATCATAAGTCAGTCATACAAGTCAGTCATCACCTAGAATAGAGGGCTAACCACTCTCTAGGTGAAAGAGAAGGCAGTTAACTAGGATTATATGGACCAAAACTATATGTACTATTAAGTAAGTTATATTTAATGCTTAATTTCTGTGCCAATGTTCACATTTTTATCCAGAAGAAGAGATACATCAGCCACAAGTGTAACAAAGCAAATGATCCAATAGTACACATAACTCAGAAGCCCTGTCCATATATTTGCCCTTCATAGATTCCTTGGGTTTTAAGGAGAGATAAGACTTGAGCTTTCCTGCCCCCTCTTCCTCTCCACTGGCTGGATGGAGAAAGGCTCCTTGCCTTTCAATCTCCCTTCCCCTCAAGTGTTTGCTGGGGCAGGAGGAAAAAATGAGGCAGAAGTGGAAATTTACAACTGCACCCACTGTTCTGGGAGAGAGAGGACAAAAAACTCTCAGAAGCATCAGTGATATTATGGAAGGATGAACACAAATGTGGGGAGAACATTCTGGCAGAATTAATTGCTGGGAAGGAGTTAGTAGAGGTGGGTGTGAGAATTTTTGCAACATGAAAAGGCTTTACTTGCAGTCACTTTAAAAATTATGGAGTTGGCCACCCTCCCTGTCACACACACATATACAGTGGGATAAGCATGGGGAGTTTAAAAAAAATCAACAGACAAACCAGAAATACAACATAAAAATTCTTTTAAAAGCAGATCTCAGTATTTGGTATTTGATGTCATCTGAGTTTTGATGCCTCAAAGATGGAAAGACCAATATCGCATATACACTTTAGAAAACTGTAAGAATAATTACATGATCCTGCGTGTACTCACAAAAACGCAGAAGATCTGAACAGGCTAAATTAAGCATGTTCTCTGTTCTATGTGTACAACAACCATCCCCACAGAAGTATTTGAAACTTGGACAGTATGTTAATATAGATGATAGAACTGGTTGTCTTTCTTCTCACAGCTTTTTCTGCTTTAATAGCTTTTCGCTACTTTTCACCTCCCTGAACTTGAACAGGAAAGGCCATTCAAAAGAGTTTACCATGATGATCATGTAATTTGTTATATCATAAGGTCTTATGCCTGTAACAACTAATTCCTCATTACGTTAGTCTCATGTAATTTCTCAGGAAATAAAATTATAATTCTACAGCAAAAACTTAATTAAGCCAAAGGTTGCCAGTGGTATCTCATGCCTTTCCAGAATGATAGGATAAGCATAAGTCTTTTCCAAAAGACCAGACATAAGGTGCTTCAACAGCAGAGGAAGAGGAAGTAACAAGATAACAAGAGGCAATAAAATAATCACTTTTCAAACATCACCTCCTAAGGGCACAGGAGAAGGCAATTCCTAAATATTGCAAGTCAAGCAGGCAAGGCAGAAGGCCAACTTGGCTGAACAAAAATCTCCTCTTAGAAATAAGTTTAAAAAGGAAGGTATATGCCCGGTGGAAGCAAGGACAGATGACACTGGAAGAAATCAGAGATGCTGTAGGGATAAAATTCATTCAGCCAAAGCTCAATTGGAGATGAAGCTGGGCAGTCCATCAATTGGAGATGAAATATGGGGGACAATGAAAATAGTGGTTTTTTTAATATATTAATGAGCCTGATGAGATTTATCCAACAATCCTCAAAGAGCTGGCTGATGTCATCTCAAAGCCTCTCTTGCTGATTTTTGAGTGGTCTTGGGAATCCAGAGAGGTCCCAGTTGACTGGAAGCTGGCAAATATTGTCCTGATTTTCAAGAAAGGCAAGAAGGAGGACCCTGGAAACTACAGGCCTGACAGTCTCACTTCAGAGCCTGGTAAAAATATGGAAAAAAATATTCTGGGAAGTATTGAAAAGATCTGGAGGGCAACACAGTCATCAGTTACAGCCAGCATGGCTTCATGAGGGGGAAGTCCTACTTGTGGACCCTGATTTCCTTCTACAACAGTGTAACCCACATAGCTGATAAAGGGTAGCCAGTATCTTTTTTGACTTCAGCAAAGCTTTTTGCCGGATTCTGCACCTAGGACAGGGCAACCCTGGCTATGTGTATAGAGTAGAGAACAAGAGGCTGGAGATCAGTGCTGCGGAAAGGGATCTGGGCATCCTGGTTGATGGCAAGCTGAATGTGAGTCAGCAGTGCCCTGGCAGCCAGAAGGGCCAACCGTGTCCTGGGGGGCATCAGGCAAAGCATCACCAGCCAGTTGAGGGAGGGGATTGTCCCACTCTGCTCTGTACTGGGGCAGCCTCACCTTGAATATTGTGTGCAGTGTTGGGCACCACAATATAAGAAGGATATACAGCTATTAGGGAATGTCCAAAGGAGGGTAAGAAGGATGGTGAAGCGCCTTGAGGGGAAGCCGAATGAGGAGCTGCTGAGGTCACTTGGTCTGTTCAGCCTGGAGAAGAGGAGACTGAGGGGAAACTTCATTGCAGTCTACAACTTCCTTGTGAGGGGAAGAGGAGGAACAGATTCTGATCGCTTCACTCTCGTGACCAGTTACAGGACTCAAAAAATGGCAGGAAGTTGTGTAAGGGGAGATTTAGGTTAGATATCAGGGAAAAGTTTTTCATCCAAAGGGTGGCTGGGCACTGGAACAGTCTCCCCAAGAAAATGGTCACAGCACCAAGCCTGACAGAATTCAAGAAGCATTTGGACAATGCCTTCAGGCACATGGTGTGGTTCTTAGGGTATACTTTGCAGGGCCAGGAGTTGGACTCAACAATCCCTTCCAACTCAGCATATTCTATGATTCTATGATATGTTTTGTTAGACTCCATGTTTTCTTGTCCAGCTGATGAACTTACCCTCTATAGTTTTCCTCTCCAAATTAGAAAGAAACCTTTGGTTTTCAATTCTTTTTCAAACTTCAGCTAGAAACATTCTATATTCTACATGCTACGTCTTAATTTCTAAAGCCCTCATCAGTTCTCAGAGCAGATATATAGATAGAGGCAGAGGTTCAGCGAAAAAAACCCACCATGCTGTCCTGTATATAATGACTGAAACATTCTAGATATGGACAAGGTAATTGAAACCATGAGTACCCAAATCTGAACTTGAACTTCTAATTTGAATGCTTTTTATTTAATACATTAACACATTAACACTTTTTTTTCCCCCAGGATGCATTTAATTAAGTAAACATTATTGCAGTTAAATGACAATTATGTAATTGGTAAAGTTGAAATGTCATATGTTTTTAGAGACAAATTACCCTAGGTAGCCTAAAATAAACATACTTACTTGGCTCAGCCTGAAAGTTTGCTGTGCCTTAGGGAAAAGGAAAGTACAGTAAATTCCATAACCTGATGTTGAAAATGAAAGGATTTTAAGAAAAAAAACCTCTTTATGTATTCCACCTTATTTCTCTAAAAGAGGGAAAAAAACTCAAAACTAGCACTTAAGATTGTCAGAAAATATCCCCTGTGTACCCTTGGGATTCCAACAACAGCAAAGAATTTGTTCCTTAGCCAGCTGGTGTCTAAGCATCTGTTGTACCCCTCTGGCGAAGCAAAACAACACAGAACAAAAGGTTGAGACCCACAGATGCTTGTCAAAGCAACCATGTGCCAGAGGCATTACACACCGCAGTAGCAGATTCATTTAGAGAACTATTTGGACTATCTCTGGAGGTCCCTTCCAGCCTTGACTGTTGTGTCATTCTGTGGTATCACAGCTTTTTACTAGTGTCAAGGGATCTGTGATAGGTCCTAAGGAAAGAGCTAAATAGGAACAGGAGGAATGGGAGAACCTCCTGTTCCCTACATTGTTGTCTTTGTGACTCGGGCTCAATCAATCTGCATCACCTCTTTCCTTCATTTTCCCTGACCTGTTGTCTTCTCCTGTATGAGTGTTCTGGTCAGGGATGCAGACTAGCTCTCAGCAGAGGGAGAAGAGAGACAGATCCTTTGGTCTCAGCTAGTCTGTTCATCTGTAGGACATCCCTAGCCACGGGTAATAAATTGCATGGAAAAAATGTTGAGTCTCACAGTCCTGCAACATAGCAAGCACTCAAAAGAGCCATAACAATTGGCCTGAGCAAAACATTGCCCACAAGTCCACTGGTGGTCAAATTCCCCTCCTCAGCAGCTGGCCACCAAAGCTGCCATCTCTATAGTCTTGACACTGTACTGCTGCTGCCCACATCCCTCAAGCTACCCTTACGCTGAGCTGTGATTGCAGGTCATGTTGTCCTACTGGTGAGATTACATATAGCCAGTGGCTGAATGGCATTTCCAGAACTTGGATGTGGCACCATGGCCAAAGATAGGTGAACCAGCCCTGCCTAAGGCTGCTCTTGCGAGACCCTGGCCCTTGAGCCACCCCCGCCATAAGAACAAAACAGTAATACACCTGGCTCGACTGATGAATTTTGACACATGATTTTAGAAGGGTGATATTAAATTTTGTGCAGGGGACCTGGAGCTCCCTGGGAACTTGAAACCTGAGAAATAGAAAATCTCATGGGCATTACTTAACTTTATCTTCTCCATCTGGGATGCATAATTTGTTTTATATTATTTAACACTGAAGACTGCTGATTTTTACTAATTTTTTCTGGATTCATGTTACTGAGTTCAGTTAACAGGACTCACCCCCTCAAACCTTATAACTGCAGCAATGCACTACTGTTGCTCTTCAAAAAATGATGACAGAATTTCTTACAGAAATATATTTGATTTCACGCAGCTGGAACCAGCTGAAATTCACTTTTGAGTTAGATACAGACTTGACTGATGTGTTTAATGTTGTTATTTAAGGTGCTAAATTGCAGCCTGACTGATCTATAATTCCTTGCGTAATTTTTCTCCCTAGCCCTTTTGAAGATAATATCTAACTTTGGGCTTCTCTCAGCTTCCATAAACTTTCAAGAGTATTTACTAATAAGTTCTGAGCTCACTGAAGGCACTATTTGAGATCCAGATGATCTGAAAGTACCTGAGTAATCATCCTTCTTCACAGAGTCATAGAATCATAGAATATCCTGAGTTGAAAGGGACCCATAAGGATCATCAAGTCCAACCCTTAGCCCTGCACAGGACCATCCCCCAAAGTCACACCATGTGCCTGAGAGTATCAACCAAACTCTTCTTGAACTCTGTCAGGCTTGATGTTGTGACCACTGTCACAAGAGTTGTGACCACCTGTTTCATTGCCCAGCCACCCTCTGGGTGAAGAACCTTTTTGTAATATCAAACCTAAACCTCCCCCGACACAGCTTCAGGTCATTCCCTCGGGTCCTGTCACTGGTCATCACAGAGATGAGATCAGTGCCTGCCCCTCTTCTTCCCCTCATGAGAAAGCTGGAGACTGTGGTGAAGTTTCCCCTCAGTCTCCTCTTTTCCAGGCTGAACAGAACAAGTGCCCTCAGCTGCTCCTCATTCAGCTTCCTCTCAAGGCCCTTCACCACCTTTGTTGCCCTCCTTTGGACATTCCCTAATAGCTGTATACCTTTCTTATATTGTGGTGCCCAACACTGCACACAATATTCAAGGTGAGGCTGCCCCAGTGCAGAGCAGAGTGGGACAATCCCCTCCCTCGACTGGCTGGTGATGCTTTACGTGATGCCCTCCAGGACACGGTTGGCCCTCCTGGCTGCCAGGGCACTGCTGACTCACATTCAGCTTGCCATCAACCAGGATGCCCAGGTCCCTTTCTGCAGCTTTCTAACAACTCATTCCCCAGTCTCTACAATCATCCAGCATTGCCCCAGGTGCAGAAAGGGCACTTGCCCTTGTTGAATTTCATTTAGTTCTTGATTGCCCAGTCCTCTGATTTGTCGAGGTCACAGGGGATAACTACATGAGTTGTCTAACTATAGATAACCTTTTTATTAAAGAGTGGAATGAAACATAGGTCAGGTTTTTTAGATGGTATTAGCTAAATAGTGGGTCAGCTATTCCCACAGTCCCTTTCTTTCAAAAAGCATGTGGTGAATAGAAAATTAGCCAGAAGGGCATTAGTCTTCTCTCTGCTTGCACCTTTAGCCTTTCTTATTTTGATCATGCCGTTCTTGGCATTCACTGTTGTAATTTGACTTATTTTCCAAATTTTATATCATACTATATTTTTCCAGTTTCAAGACATTAACCTTCAGTTATACACTTCCTAATCTTTCATAATGGGGCAATTTGCACTTGTGTAAACTTAGTGGTACTACTTAGAAAACCAACTACTCTTCCAGATACCTTGCTTTCAGGTAGGAGATCCAGGGAAAGTGGGAGGAAAGCAATAAAACTCTTTGGAAATTTGGAACTACTCAGACAGTTTTATAAAACTGCAAATTAACTGGGAAAACTCAAGACAAGTATCATAGGGAGCTCAGGAAAGAACTGTTCAATATATGATTACAGTCACAACACTTTTACAGATCTGAGTGCATAAAGAATAGAATAATAAATAATTTAGAACATATAATGATACCTTTTTATTGATCAATCATACAGCTTCATCTTGAGTTGTATTACCCTACTGCAGAACTAGATACAGATTCCTCAGAGTACAATTAATCAAAACCAACAAAGAAAGATTTCTTCTATTTAGCAGGTGTATAGGACCATTACCCACAGAAATGGAAACGTAAGAAGAACCATACTAATGCACATAACATTACTTTAGAAAAGACTACTTGGAGTTTATGCTTTCTTTACACTGTTTTTTAAGAAAAAGGTTAGACTGAAAAATTAAAGGAATGAAATGCAACAATAGTAAGTGGTATATGTGATTTCACACATCCTGTAGTTTATCTGTGGAACTCTGTCACAAGGGGCTTCTAAGAGAAAGAATTTCAGGGTGACAAAATGGATTTGGTTTTATATGGTTATCAAAATAAGTTTCATAATTGGCAATAATAACAAAAATTATCAGCAGTGTATCAGTCCTGTTGTTTCACAGGTACTGTCAGTGCAAGGCAATAGATCCGGAAATGAAACAAAAATACAAAATTCAGATTATGTCAAAATGGGTTTCTTGCATCTTCCACTGAATCATGATGTGGCTTTTTTTTTTTTCTCAGAAGTTGATTATTGGAATGGTTTATTCTTTTTTTTCACTCAATTGGGATCAACGTTGGTCCTAAGATTTTAATTGATTAAAAGTAATTGATTTCCTGAATAAAGGGTGAGAGGATTCAAAGCCCACTGACTCACACAACACAATCTACATATTCTCTCTGCAATAAGGAAGGCACACATATGGTAAAATTATTTTGGTTTTAGACATTTTATTACGATCTTTACTCCATCTGCACAATCCACTTAAAGTAAACCAAAATGCATCTAAAGCAAAACTATAATTACGCAATGCTTCAAAACTGCTGCAATGATGAAATCTGATGCATGCCACTTACTGACCCCATACAGGTTAATCAGGTTGATTCACAGTATAGAACAGAAATGCATAAATCTAAATATTAAATGGACAGTCAAAATAGAGAACATATCATATCAAAGAAAACCATATTCATATGTATCTAAAAAGCCATTTTTGCAAGTAATCTTTCATTGTTTCAGATTTTCCCTTAGTAGTTTTTATAGTTATGTTAAAGGAAATTTCCTCATAACAGAGGCTGCTAGTGACAGTGCAAATTAAAGGTACAATCCTGCAAAATTTAAGATATGATCCAAACTCTGAAAATACTTCAAACAAGAGTCTGTACAAGGTAATTCTGAGATTTCTGTGAGACTTTTCGAAAGCTCAGAATTAATCAGTGAATTAAGTTTTTGCAAGACAGAATGACCAATATTTTCCCTAAATGAAGAATTTCCTACTTTTAATTTTATAGTCTTCTTGGCTCTAAGAAATTAAATCTGGGCTCATGCTTTTATGATTATTGTGCTATTATTTATTTAATGGCCAAAATTTTGTGTAGACAGAGAAAGGAATACCCTAATAAGTTAATATTTAAATTGGATTGGACTTAAGCACAAAACTTCAGAAGAGTTGAACATCACATCAGATTTGGATTGCAGGTAAATTTTACCCATTATTTTCCCACTTGCTGGGGCTATACTGTCTCTCCCCCTCCTGCAGAGGTCTTGCATTTCCTCTTCTCTTTCGTCACAACTTCAGCACGTTCTGACAGAAAAATGCCACACGTTCCCTTTGGAGATGGAGCTGGCACTGCTTGCTTTCAAATCTCTGCTGTGATACTTAGTGACCTTAGTAAAAATGAGTTAACCACAGATGGTTTCCAGAATTGTGTGAAGCACTGCGAGGTAATGGTTTCAGCTGCATATTTGATAAGAGCACACAGCTGACAGCAGAAAGTTGTAAGAATTGGTAATGTTCCAGGATCCAAGTTTGGAGAGTTCTGCCAAGAGTAATGGAACCCAGGATTTTGGAGAAAGTGTTATTTCTGGAGTGCAGCAGGAGGGACTGAGCTGCTACTGAGAATAAGGGGTCACTCTGGCCATGAAATGCCCTGGTATTGGATGAGTGATAGATGGAGGTGCTGGGGTTCAGGAGGCTGAAGTGATTTGCTGAAGGGAGGCTTTGATTGCGTGATCTGAGTCAGGTCCTGGCACCGCGTCACACCTTAAACATAGAGATTGTGGGTTGACAGCACAGCCCAACCCTACTGCAGCCAGCACTAAGGAATGGGGAGCTGTAGAGTAAATGTCATTGGCAAAGGCAGTCCAGCCCTTTGCCTCTCTAATGAAGCCTACTTCATGTTGGGAACACTTCTCTAGATAATACGAAGATTACCAGGTCTTGTTGTTTTGGAGAAAAGGTATGATATTAATCAACAAAATATTCCATCTTCAGAAGTTTTCTTCAAACCAGCTAATTGATACACAGCTGCATATCACCAGTGTGTATTTGGAAGAGAAGCTTGTAAGTGGCTACTATAGCAATCTCTCAGATATTTGAGCACTAGGAGCCTTTGTGTAAACTTTTTCATCAAGAAAACCATCAAGATCTCAACAACTAAAGTGTCAGAGACCTATCCATTTCACAGGAGCTTTCTGTCTCCTTAGGGCTGAAAGAAAATTCATAGTTGTGGCTGTAAGGGAGTCTGGAGATTGTCTAGTCTGACAGGATTAGCAGGGTCAGCTAGAGCAGGTTCCTCAGGACCATGTCCAGTTGAGTTTTGAATAAAACCAAGAAGGAGAGTCCACAGCTGCCCTGGGCAACCTCTTCCAATATAGTAAAAAAAAGCTTTTTCTAAAAAATGTTTTTTCTTGCATGTTGTGTCCATTGCCTCTTGTCCTTTCACTGAGTTTCACTGAGTCTATCTGCATCTTTTCTGTTCTCTGCTGCCTGACAGGTATTTATACATATTGGAAAAATCCCCCTTAAACCTTCTCTTGTTCAAATTAAAGAGTCTTGACCTTTCCTCAAAAGACAAATCTTCAATTGTTTAATCAGCTTCATGACCCTAGTTGGACACACTCCAGTATGTCCATGTCTCCATCGTACTGAGAAGCCCAGAAATGGCCCTCACGTGTGTCTCATCAGTGCTGAGAAGAGGGGAAGAATCATTTCCGTCAATATGCTGGCAGTAGGCTATTGTCCTTCTTTGCCACAAGGGCACATTAACGTCTAAGGTTCAACTTGTCCACCAGAACCTTTCAGTCTTTTTCTACCAAGATGCTTTCCAGACAGTTCATGGGATCAGATGTCAGGTAAAGACATGTTCTTAAATCGTGTTGCACCGTCATGTGACTCCTTATTGATTGTTTGCATTATGGTAGGATTAAAAGAACTAGTTTGTTTATCCAAATATTTACAACGTATTTCTATTTTTTTCCTTTGGTTCCTGAGCCTTCATTAGGTATGTTTACTGAATTTCACGTGCTTTAACTCAAATAGCTGTGAAAAAGCTTTCTGAGTTTCTGAAGAACTTTCTAACTTTGCTAGGAAAGAAAAGTAACACAAAAATAAAGACATACTTTTTCTGTTTATATAAGGTTGAAACATTTTCCACAGGGTTTTTTAGGAAACACTTAACATAATACAGTACTTTTCTGTTGCTTCTCAGTATCCAGTTCACCTGACCAGCACTAAAGTTTTCTTTTTAGGGATCCCATGTTGATTAATGAGTAACTGATTGTGGTGTTATGCATATTTTTATTTGGTGTAGGTCTGAGGTACAACGATCAAAAATTTTTGTTTTAATGGGCAACTATTTAGAACTTATATGGCGGCAATAAACGTTTTCAATGAAATGTTAAAATCCAACAGTCCATCTCACAGCCATAAGAAAGCATCCAGTAAATGAGTTTTTAGGTTAAAAACAGAATAAGCTCGGTCATGCATTTTATACCAGTACTGTCAGTCTCATGCTTCTCAGATGCAAGTTTATTGGACATGTGAGTGATTTGAATTGTTCCTGTAAAACCACACATGACAGTTTGAAATAACCAACTAATGAACTGCTCTTGAAGCCATGCTAATTAGATGAACATTACACTATTGTGATTATGATATGCTTACACAGTAAATTATATGTAATAACTATCACTACACTTGTATGATAGAATGCTTCTACACCACCTCATTTTCACTTTTAGGGCACAACTAGGAATTCTTGAACCAATAAGTTATAGGCTTTTATGTATAAGTTAAATCAAAATAATACACAGAGGGAAAAAATCCTAGCAGTTATGTTGCTGGGTAAAAACACCCAAGGAATCAGCTAATCAAAGGCTATTAAAATTTATAATCAGAGTTAACTGGCTTGCTAGGGAAGACTCAGACATGTTAAACCAGAGGGAATATTATCCAATACATGTCCTGTTCTTATGTACCTTCTGTAATGTTCATGACCAATAGGCAGGAACTTGTGCAAGACGGTATAGGCAGTCTTAGGATTTTTATCCTTGTGGAAAAGAGGTAATATTTAGTCATAACTAATTATGGCAGTTCTCATCTAAGTTATTTTATGATGAAGTCCTGTTTCATTATAAGCTGCTAACATCATACCTTCTTTATGGAGTTAAATTAAATTTCCATGTAGGTCTCTGACTGAAAAAAGCCCAAAATTTTTCTTTTGATCGTGGAAGAGTAAATGTTTTGTGATGCCAGTAATTTAGCTATAGACATGATTTTTCACTAGCAGTGTGTTTCTCTTTCTGTGCATTCACAGTGTGTGATCATTCAGTAGTTGAGTTGTGTATAGTCAGACTGGCCATATACTCATTGATTCGAAACAGTGTAGCATTTAAAATTGATATGCAGCTAAAGACAGCAAAATAAATAAAACAAATGTGATAAAGAAACCTTTCAAGCATAAAAAATGTAGACAGGACTATATCACTATATTAAGTACTAGTTAAAAACAAATTTGAGGCTTTGGAAAAGAAATGGAATTTATAAAGCAAGTCACTACTTTTACTTTTACAGATAATCACAGAATAAAGAAAAAAAGTAGATTCAAGAATAAAGAACAAGCAACAACTGGATGACTGCTATAAGAAACATTTGTCCAAAGTCCAACATCAGTCTCCTGCTGAGTGGTAAAGTCTAAAGAGAGCAATAGACTGCTGAAGAAATCCAAGAGAATGCTAACAGGACTTGGCAGAGAATGTTCAAAGGCAATTGTGACAGTGGTGTGGGGGTATTGTAGAAAGTTATCAACATAGACAGAAAAGAATAAGAATTCTAAGGCAATCTAATAATGAATACAACTAGGATAAAATCTTCTGGTTGCATAAAATATCCAGTTATAAAACAGATCCTTCATAGTGAAGCAGATTTATTTAAAAAAACTCAAATGTTGGTCATTTTCTATGCAGCTGAGACACTTAGAAATTTGTAGTTGTAAGTTTAAGTACAAGTAAAAATCCCAAAAGACAATCAGAATTCCCAGGAGCAAAGTATGGAATATCACAATTACCATGCTGATATACTTACAGCAAGAGGAAAAAAAATTAATGCAGTCTTATCCAATTCATAAACTGAGTGCATTTGTCTGAAAATTTGAAAATCTGCAAAGGAACAGAGAATGATAATTTGCTCAATTTAAAAAAAAAATAATTAAAAAAGCCCTTTTGCAATGATTACTATCTCACAGTCTAGGAAATCCTGGGTTTGCTATTACAGTCTAGATTTATGTCTTAAATGAAAGAGAAATACAGGAGTTTTATGGACCTGTGAAAAGCTGATCTTTTAAAATATTTAACATATTCTAGTCATTGACTGTTTCGAAAAAAATTAAAGTCTATAAAAGCTGCACAAATATCTTGATTAAGAAAAGTACAGTAATACATCAGGAGGTTTAGGAAGGTCATCACTTGTTTTGTCTGCTATCAATATCTGATTAAGCTTGCAAAATGCTTTTCTACCAGTGTCCCTGAAGTAGCCATATATGTGTCCCTTTTATTACCAAATTCACAGGTCTGGTAGGAAATAATGACTTACATCTGACTTTTTCTTATAAGGCTAATGATCTTTAGTGTTATAGAAATGGACAAAGGATGCTGTAGAACAGAAATCAGGACCTAAACATATTATTCTTCCACAGACCCTATTTGATCTTTAACTCAGTTTATTAGACTAACAGAGTTTAGTAGGGAGACAAGGAAAACCATTCAGTCCCATGTATTTCATCTTCATCAGTTTTCAGGTCTGAATCAAAGTAAAATTTATATTAAATATAGATTGGAGAAATTGGAGAAATTGCTGAAGGATGCTGTGAACGAACGGTTAGAGCTTAAAGGGATTTTATTGTGTCATGTTATATTACTAATGACAAATAGAATTAAGAAATTGGGACTATAGGTCATATCATTGTTGTAATTGGACTAAAAATAAGTGGGTTTATATTTGATTAGACTGTTACAGCCAAGACTAGCAATAAGGTCCAGTCATGGATTTTCACAGAAGTTGTAGTCTCTCTATTACTCATCACGAATTTCTGGACATAATACTAGGCAATACTAGGCACAATACTAGCCACTGTTGGAGACAGGTTCCCAGGATGGATGGACCTTGGCCCTCACTCAGTAAGACCCTTATGGAGAAGAGGCTTTGAGAGAATTATCTCAATGAAGTGCCCAAACTATTCCTCCAGAACCATTTTAAAGTTTTCTCATCTTGGAGAGCAGCAATCTGCACACTTTGTAATGCTCCTGCTATTGTAATTGGAGTTTCTGAAGTGTTTCAAAAATCTTGGAGAATAGTCATTAAGACTGATAATGGAAAACAGATATCTTTTCGACAAACAGATCAAGGGACAAAATTTAAATTCTCATCCACACTGTACTCTCATCCAAAATGCCAACTGTATAAAAACAAGAGTTAAATTCATACTACATAAACATCACACAAAAGTGAGATGCAAAGCCATTCCTTTTTCCTCTTTTGTTTTTCTGAGGGAATTGCTGGTTAATTAACTGGTGAATCAAAGCAACCCAACGTTTATTCAGTGAAGGGAAACCCATCCAGAAGCCAAAAAATACCTGCCTTCTAAACTCACCAGATTGACATCTGTTGTCCAAAAAAATTTTAAATTGGATATTCCTTTCATCCTTTTCCCCTCAGATTCCTGTATAGAAATAGCACGAGCACAGTTACAACACAAGAGGAACAGTCTTTCCACTCTAAAAAAGACAGACATACATAACAATAATAAAAAAGCAGAAAAAATATTTGTCTTAGCATTATGCCATCAACTTTTAAATGTGACAATCTAGTAGAGGTGAACCAATTTAAATTACACAATTACTACAAGGAACCATATTATAAGATAAGTTCATTCTTTTATTATTGTTGGGCCAATTCCTGAGTCTGTGTAAATACTGATAAATCCCATTGAAATAAGTCTAAGTCCTCAAAGATGCCAAACATCAACACTTTGATACAAATGGTTTCTGTAGGGATGCTCAGCATTCCTAGGAGTGTGACTTATACAACTCCTCCGATCAAAAGTCACGTCGCTGTGGTTTTATGTTTTCTTTCAGCCATACCAATTTCCAAAAAAAGTAGAAAGCCTTCTGTGTGAACACTACAAATGAATTTAAGTCATTTCTATACAAAGTAACACAAAATTTATAAACTCTTCAAGTGTTCCTTGTTAGTTTGAATTACTGCAAAATATTGGAATGTTTTACATATGCAGATGACGCATAAGGCTATTCTGGTGAATATCTAAGAATATGCTCTTGGTGACCACAGACATTGACTATAGAGTGAAAAGCTGGAATTTCCAATGGCAAGGAAGTAGTTCGAGAATTTTTTAACACATGGGATGACAGTTCAAAAGAGAATTGAAAAAAAAGAACATTTGTGAGATGCAAATGCCATATAAAATAGAGGATCTCAGAAATTAAGGTGGAAGAAGTAATTAAATACATTCTTTTGTTTATGTCAACATTCATTAAACAGATAAAATAAAAATGCATTAAATTTCTGGGAGAAAAGACAGCACCATTTTATAGACAGAAAAACAGAAACACAGAGATTGATATAAACAGACCTTGATAACACTAACATTTCTCACTCTCTGATAAGGACATGTTTTGAGATAAAGACATGTTTTGAGAAAAGCATCTGTGACAGATCATAGAGGATTTGCATTAACTTACCAAGCCCTTCCCAGAACTTATTGATGATATTAATTACACTATATCCTTTAGCTAACATTGTAACAGAAAATTTGCTAAATACCAATTAGCTTAAAGAGCTCCTAAATGAGCTTGGAACCCATGAGAATGCAAAAAAAAAAAAAAAGTGTTTTTATTAACACTACGCGCTTTCTGATATTACAAATATAGGTTGAAGCATCAATTACAGAGAAGCTGTGAGGAGTAAATGTATAATTAATATATGGTATGGTGCCAATGGGGAAAGAATAAAGATCTTCCTGTAACACAGCAGGCCTCATTGTCAGAGGAAATCAGGCATGGGAAGGAAGGAACCATGACAGATATGGTTGTGTCTGAAGGTCTTCAGACCCTTTGAATGTTGACACTGAGTCCTGGATAGACACAAATTAAAAATTAGGTATATAAAGTCTTCAGCCTGAGGATGAAAATTATTTTGATTTTCTAGGAGATGTGAGGACTGGAACGAGAGAGTTTAGCTCAGAACAAATATTTAACTTGACTGAAATCCCATTTTAATAAACATATTTTCCTGGTAAGACAGGTGTTCTTAATATAATATATTCACTGCCATATTTGTCAGAGCTGGCCTTTACTTCTTCCCTCATCTATAAATAACTGCTTTACTTTGTTTTATTACTGAAAATGTAGCTTCACTCCACTTAAACAGAGGGATATGATTATCATAGCATTGTTACTGTTATCATAAGCAAGATAATAGCATTAATACTATTATAAAGATGAAAAATCAAGTGCAGAAAATGGTAGAGCAAAGGCTGAAAGCTTTAACCATCCTCTAGGTATTTATTTCTATCCCCAATAAACCAAAACATTCTATAAAACAATGTGGAATATCTTATACAGCATAACAAAGCTGTATATGGAACATACATTCTCCCTCAGTGTGCTTGCTTTTTAGATTTCTGTGACCTACAAAGCATGCCATGTTTAAGAAAAATGGTAAAGTAGCATAGTAGGGGAGGAAAAGTTAAACTAAAATTTTAGAAGAGAAACTTCTTATGCTTGGAGCTTTTATTCTGAAAAAAAAAAATGAGAAAGATTTATGATGTGAATGGGTTGGTAAATTGGAATAAAGAAAAAATTAAGTTGTAAACTGGTGCTGAATAGCTACTTAAGAACAAGGCATGGATTAAAATTGTACAAAGCATCAGAAAAAATATAATTGGTATCAAAATACCCAGCAATGTGAATTATAGAACAAGTGCCACACAGTCTACTGGAATGTGGAAGAGTAAATCCTGCAACTTCAATGGTTTGTTGTAAATGTGTTGACAGAAAGTATAAATTCGTTTTGTAACAAAGGTAGATTCAGAAGTGTTGAGAGCTGCATAACACATGTAGATAATGGAAATATTCTGCATTTCTGTCTTGATACAGCTACCACCTACAGGAAAAAGCAGCAAATTTGAGTATTCCTGGGATCAGTATGGCTCATGTCAGTGGGGGATAAAAAAAAAAAGAGCAACAAAAGACACACAATATTTTTTGCAAGGATCATGAAGTTTGTAGTTAACAGCTTTAGCTGGAATCCAAGGCGAAATTATGCAATTCTGGATTTTCTATAGATATCTGGAATTGCATCATTTCCCAGCTTCCCAAACTTTCCTGAAAATATGTTGACAGATCTAATTTTGAAGTACCTGTTGAGCACGATGGCACTAAGATCAATATATAAAACAATAGCTTTATGATTTTTAAGGAATCCCAGGAAAAGTTATACATAACTTTATGGTCTGGAAAACATACAAAGCAAGCAAGATCATCAGTGCAGGGCTGGATGTAAACATAAGAACAGATATTGGAGAGTGGCAGCAGATTGCCAGGTGTCAGTTCTAATCACCTGTCCTTGGAAGAGTGATCCTGGTTTCTCATTTTGGTCTAGTTCTCTAACTCATCCTGGTTTTTTGCTTTAACACTGTGTCTGTCTTGCAGAACATCCATCACACTCACTTTCCACACCTGTCTCTATATCAAATGTGTAAGAACCCCCAAATAAAATACTCAAAATATTCTGCATTTTCCCCCAGGATTTCTTTCTTGGGTTTAAGAGCAAGCAATTAAGGTAATCATAAGGATCCTTTTATGCTTCCACTTTCCTTGATTTCTGTTAGATTTCACTTCTTTTTTTTTATTAAGTTTTGTTTTCTGGAATTTTTTGGTTTTTCTTTGAGATTGCTGTTGTTCTGGCTATGTTATCTATGTTAGAAAATAAATGTTTAAGTTCACAGTAGAAAAGGACAGGAAGTCTAGTAAGTCTAATATTAATAATAGTTTTTTATACTTTTCCTTGTTGAAAAACCTTGATGAATTCTTAGAAAATGTACTTTCCCCTTGGGGAGGAAAAAAAAAAAGGGCAGAAGAAAAATCTGGACCAGACTAAAAAAATAAGCAGAAAAGCAATTAAAAAAAGCCTATGGCATGAAATTATGTATAGGAAATGATGTAACACTAAAACCTGAAAACCTGTAGTGAAAAACTATTTTTTTCATTACTTGAGTTGTGAAAGAAAAACCAAAGACCTATTGAACATGAGGGGATGCTATGACAGGCCCCGTGGAGAGGCCTGATGATTAGGCATAATTCTTTTTCAGTTAGTTGGAATCAGATAGCTATCAAAGTAAAGATAACTAAGAAAAAATTAAGAGTCTATTTTGTTGTAGAGAGGGGATATCTGGGTAGAAGAGATGCTTTCAATTCACCTAGACCTGATTTAATTTCATGCTAGGCATTGGTCGATGATATCTGATTTCTGTCCATCATGGCAGAACAGATTTCAGAGAAAAAAGATAGTTGAGTAAGGTTTTTAAGCCCATCACAAATGGTATTCTCATATGCAAACCAGGGAAAAATCTACAAATTAAATTATTATTGAGTGGGTGCAGGATTGCTAGCATTCAGAAAGTCTTCACAAAGAGAGCAGCTATTTCTAACTCAGTGTCTGAATGAATCTGAGTGATCAAGGAAGACCCTGTGCAAGTCTATGCTAACTCTGGTTCATATTTCCGTGTGGAGCCTGGGGATAAGAGAATGGTTTATTGAATCTGCAAGTGCAATCAAACAGGAAAAGGTCTCAAGTATATTTGAAGTGAAAGTGAAACCTAAGCTGATGGGGGATTATATCAAAAAGTAGAATTCTGCTGTGCAAAGGGAAACACATGATGCTACCTATATATCGGAGAAACCCACTTCATACCTAAAACGAAAAGCAAAGGTTGTCACTGCCTTATTTAGCACTGGGAAGGCAACAGCCAGAGCTGTGTTCAGAGCCTGGCACTGCTGTTTCAGGAGGAGCTAGACCAGAGTAAAGGTAACCTATAACAGAAAAATGAGATTGAATAAAATACTAGAAAACACTTAGGTCATTTGGGGGAAAGAAAAAGGAAAACCTCTCAAAATTAAGGGAATAGTTGGTTCATATGATGAACAGGGAGAGAATGGATTGTAGGTTTAATGGGGAAGATTTTAGCAACTCTGAAGGATTTTTTTTGTTTGTTTGTTTATAAATTTCTTACATCACTGGAATAAATTAGAGAGAAGTTGATAGGATGTGCACAATGGTAAGTGATTTTGTTCAGGGCCACAGGATGGGCTAAATGACCTCTTGAGGCTTCTTTTCCAGTCCTGTGATTACTGCTGCAATGGTGTGACCATGAAGCTCAGGTAATTGCAAGTTCAGTACTAAATGGCTGGTTCTAATATTTGAAACCTTAGAAAGCAATTCTAAAATATGTGATAAATCGAAATACTATTTTGGAAAAAGCTCGGGTCAACATAGTCTTGATTTTCACAGACTACTAGCCTGTCTACTAGTATTGCCTTATGTAGACCTTAAAAATATTTCACCAGGTGGTGCTGTTACACATAACCTTCCAAACCTTACCCTACCACCTGGGCACATGGCAGTTTTGGGAAAGCATCTGTGGGTTATGCAAAGGTGTCTGTAGAGGCAGAATTACTTTTAGTCTTTGATGTAGCTGTAAGAGTTGTGCAAAGAGGAATTGTCTAAAAGGTTGCTTCACAGAATTAAGTCCAGATTGCATAAAGAATATGGTAAGTTCTGGATGTGTATGTATATATAAATGTGTGTGTATTGTATAATGTATGTAAAATAATGTATATTTTTTAAAAATATCTGCTTTACTGGTTTCTCCTTCCTTCAAAGTCCTGTATATGATGACAGAAGGACCATATAGCTTCTAAGCAGAACAATGTGTGAGCATGCATGACTGATGCATATATAGCTGTAATATCTAAACACATGTTCTGTGAACATATACTCTGAAAAGCACAATTAAGATTAATTCATTTAGGGACAATTTTTATTGTACAACATAAGACAAAGTGTTCTCTGTTACATGGATAGGAAAGATATTTACCTTGAACCAAAAAAACTTTGGGATACTGTATAATTCTGCTTTCTAAATATAGAAAATGTTTATGTTGTCCTCTTAATGCTCTCTTTCATAAAATGAGGGCTTTACAATTTATTAATATAGCAATCTTTTACATAAAATTAAAAATATAGGATTTATACAAACTTTCACTAAAACTATGAAAAAAAATCATAGAATCTATAAACCCAGCTAGAAGCAACTTTGATGATTGTCTAATCCAAACAGGTTCCTGGTCAAAGCACACTCAACTATATCAGCTTGCTCAGGACCCTGTGCAGGTGACTAATGGAGATTCCACAAGCTCTCTGGGCAACTTGCTCAAATACTGAACTAATTTCACATAAAACTGCTTTCCTTGAATCTCATCAAAATATTCTGTGTTGCAACTTAGGTCTATTACCCCTGTGCAATGCATTTTGCATTTCTGAGGGGAGTCTGGCTCCACTTTCTCTATGCCATTCTGTTAAGAACTTTAAAAAGGCAGTAAGAAACCCTCTTGACTTTTCACTGTAAGGCTAAAAAGCCCCAGTTCTCTCAGTCTCTTAATATTTCATGTGTTTCCACCCTAGTCAGCTCCACTGGACTCTGGTATGCCAACATTTTTGAGATGCAATTTACGCTGATGTTGTTGCTGCTTGTCCCATCCCCATCTACCTCGGAAAAGAACGTGCCTTTGCTTTTTCTACATGTGGTGATTTGATAGTCCAAAACAATAAGATGTCTTCTCAGCCCTGTCTTCTCTTGAGGATGAAAAACCCCAATTTTCTCATCCTCCTCTCATATGCCGTGTGCTACAGTCCCCTAGATATCTTGATGACCTTTGACCTTCCACTGGACTCACACTGGGGTGTCAGTGTCTTTCTTGTACTGTGACACCCACAAGCAGGCACACCAGTCCATCTGTGAGTAGTCCAGAGGGGAAGTATCACCTCCCTTGACCTGCTGGCTGCACTCCTGCTAACACAACCTGCTATGTTGTTGTCCATTCTTGCTGTAGAGGCACGTTTCTGACTCGTGCTTATTTTACACCCTTTCTGTACACCAGAATTCCTCACCGCTTTCCTGCAAATCTGCTTTCTAGCCACATAAAATATTGGACCATAAATCTGTATTTATTGAACTTCATGACGTTCCTGTCAACTTATCTGTCCAGCCCACTGAGCACCCTCTGAGTGGGAGACCTGTCCTTCAGTGTATTGATCCCCATCTTTTCTAGTCCATATCTTATCAAATTGAATACTAGAATACTATGTGATACTGTGTCAAATGTTTTATCAAAGTCAAGGTAAATGTCATTCACTCCCTATACTCTTCCCACAGAGCCTGGCATGGTATTATTATAGGTAGGCAGGATTTCCCCTTGTTGGCACCTGCTTGTCACACATATGCCTAGCTAAGGCTCCCAGGAGAGTTTGCTGCACAATCTTCTGAGGACTGATGCTAGACTCAAGGTCTGTTATTATTTGGGTTTGCCCTCCTGGTCGTCCTGAAGATGGGTGTGACATTTTCCTTTTTTCTGCTTCTCCTTCCTCTGCTATGACCTTCCAAGGACAATGAAGCATAGCCTTACAATGACTATGTTCAGCTCCCTCAGCAATCCCAAGTAAAGTCCATGTAATGCTATGGATCTGTGTATGCAAAACTGACTTTATTGGTTCCTAATTGACTTTCTGAACAGCGAATAATGCTATATTCCCAGAGACGCTGCCAGTAGGCACAGTGACCCAGGAAGGCAGATGGCAGACATTGTCAGTCAAAACACACAATAAAAAGGCATTGGGTATTTTGGCCCTTTGTATGTCCTTGCGTGTTGTACATACAGAAGTTCTTGTTGTTATTCTTTCCATCCCTTTTTAATTTCAACTACAGGTGAGCTCTGGCTTTCCTAACTCCAACACTGCATGTCTAGGTAACATCTTTATATGCCTCCTGAGTAGTTTGTCCACACCTCTGCCTGTCATGGGTTTCCTTTTGGAGACTGACCTTGGTTAGGAGGTCCTTGTTCATGCTGACCTTCTGCATGTGCATGGAATGGCCTGTTGTTCTTTGAGGAGGAAATCCGTGAAGAACTACCAGCTGTCCTGAGTTTCTTTGCCCTCTGCATCAATTTTTTATGGAATTTTGCTAAAAAACCTGAATTCTGCCGCCTGCAGGTCCGTGGTTCCTATATTTCTATTCTTCTGATCAGTCTTCCCAGAATTTTAAATGCCAAGATCTCATTATCAGTGCAGGCAAAGCTGAGCTCAGCCTTCACACTCTCTGACAGATTCTTCATTGCTTTTCAGTAACAAGTTATACAGAGCATCTTTCAATATTGCATCTGCATTCTAACCTATCTAGGATGGAACTGGGCATTTTGCTTTCCTTAATTCCTTTTTAAAAACATATTAACCTTTAAATTACAGACAGGTAATAAACAGACAGATCAATAAATATTCAATCTGTTTCTCTCTTCAAGATTGAAATAAAAATGATCATAGGAAAATAGACAAATAAACAAAGGTTAGAGAGGACCTCAAGAGGGCAGGGCCCTGCAAGGTCAAAAGCTGCTGACCCCAAAACAGGATGAGCTATGAGGTCAGACTCCTTTACTGAGGGGTTTATCCAGTCTGGTTCTGAAAATTTTCAAGGCTGGTGACATCACATAAGCTTTTTTGGGTGATCAGATCCACTGCTCAACAGTCCTCATAGTGAACAACTTTTATCTTATATCTGATTTGAACCCATCTTGATTCACCTTATGTCTGTTGTTTCTCATCCTCTCACTCCTCTGAACAGCTTGGCTCTCTCTTCCCGATAACTTCCCCATGGAAACCAGAAGACTGCTATTGGGTTCCCCCAATGCTCTCTCTCATCTGCAGACTGAACAAGCCCCATTCCCTCAGCCTTTCCTCATATGACATATGCTTCCTCATTTTATGCCAGCAAGTTTATCATTTCCAAGTCAGTTTGCAGCATTTTGTAACATCAGGACTGAGCTCTCATACATCGTTCAGAGAAGATTTAGAACCTACTCTGAGACTGGAAATCCCACTTTGGTAGCAGACTGCCTGAGACTTAGACATTGCACTGATGAATATGGCAATGCCTAAAATCCCTAGGGGAACTTAAGTGGATATATTTAATCTTTGGAATGGAAAAAATAAACAAACAAACATACAAAAAAAAAAACCAAAATAAAAAAGGAAGGCAAAGAAACACAGGACTACAGCAAAATTTTCAGACATTGAACTAAAAACATTAGGGAAGTCATTCTCATAAAATAGTAAATTAGTAAAATTTTTAGAGGCTTTGTGTCTTTTGTCAAGTCAAACTGCATAGACAAGCTTCCCAATTTCTTAAAGAACCGAGGTAGGCCATTAAAGGCATTAGTAGTATCAGAGGTATTATTTCACTGCAAAGCAAACTCCCACTGAGAAATAACTGTGTCCTTCTACCTTCTAATATTTTATAATTTCTGAATTGCTCTAGCAATTCCAGCTAGGATAAATTTGGTATTTTTTTCTCTTAAATTCATATGTGCTTGTTGATTAACCCCTCCTCCCACATGCTAATTTTTTCCTCTACTTATGTCTAACTATATCCAAAGTATTATATATGAAGGCATTATAGCTTTCTGGTGATGTATTTTATGACAATAAGGAAATGTTATCTTATTCCTTTGGACACAGAGAAAGTAAAACAATTCATATCCTACTTAAGTGGCCTTGACTCTAGTTCATGACTGCAGTGATTGAATCCTACCAAATGGTTTAAAACTAATTTCTCACAGTATTGCTATATAAATTACATAGATTTTTAAATGATCTTTTATCTCAGGTATGAATTTCACATATATTTTAATTTATGTAACCTGTGTGACCAAGGACTTCTAAATGTGTGGAACTCTTTACCTGCAAGGGTTGGGGTATGTTTTTTTTCTAATTGATAACTTTTGTGAATTGTTTGACTCTTTTGATTGAAATGATCGTGTATTACAATCTCCTTTTTGCTTGAACTCTTGTATACTTACCTCTAAAAGCAGGCTAGAAGAACAATTGGATCAGGTAGTGCAAGTTGTCAAAGACGTTTCAAGAATTACAGGTTGAGTCAGTTAAGGATCAGTTGATGAAAAGGAGAGAGTATATCCTTACAGAAGAAAATGATCCTAAATTTCAAGGTTGGAATGAAATGGCTGTTGAATTGTGTGCAGTTCAGAAGGGGGAAGAAATTTGTACATCAAGAAAATCCTGAAAATCCTAACCCGAATGTACCCAGAAAATGCTGATTCTGTACAGTCTCCTGCTATTTAAAGTAAGAAGTTGCTTCTGTGATGGTCCATGTCACCAGAAGAACCTAGAGTTCTGGGGGTTTAAAAGTATTAATTCATTTGTTTTGACTGATTATTTGTCAGATGTTTTCTTAAATGTTAGGGCAACCTAGAGAGTGTTGCAGACCCAGTACCACAGTCTTTGCACAGACTGACACATGGTTTACAAGACTCCTAAGAAAGTTTCACAAAAACTTTTACTGCTTTTAGTAGACTTGCTTTTGTAGATTATTGTTGACCAGAATAACAGAGGAATTATCTAGCCCTGATATGAAACATGCCACAGAATAGAAATGGTAGATATGAACTATATACTCTATTTCAAGCATTTGAGTGAGGAAAAAAGTCATACCTATAACTGAAATCATTCTAAAAATATATGGTTTTTTAAATATAGTTGTATTAATGATATTTCAAATCTAGAACTATTAAATGAAAGCATAACATCAAAGGAATCCATTCTGGCAATTCTCATTTGGTTTAGAGCTAACTTTTCCATAAGAACTGGAATCATCAATAAACATATGGGAATAAATATCTAGCTGAGCAATTGGAAAGTATTTGCAAATTTCCAGGCAGATGAATCTTGCCCTAGAAAACACACCGCTCTGAATTTGTTTGTACACATGTGGTTGTTTTAATGCTTACTATTTACATGTACAAAAGCACTACTTGAAAGACCTTTTTTTCCCCCCATTTTTCATTATCCATTTTAAGGGTAAATATGTGGAACTTTTCACTTTTAAATGGTTGGCCAGTTCAGAGTTCCTGCAATCAACAATTTAATCTACCAAGGAAAAATTAAAAATTAGTTTAGTAATTAAAAAATACGTTCTCAGACCTAGAGACACACATCCTTTTATTTACTCAGGTGAGCTACTCCTCTTAATTTCTCAGGATTATTTACAGGAATGATATTAAATAATCACATAGAGAAGAACAGTATGAGCTCTCTAAAACCCTTCCAGTTCTGTTATCTAAGGTTTCTTTAAAATCTCTGGCCTTTTTGGTATCCTTATTTAGCAGCTTACTCGTCTGGGAATTATATAAAGGAGACAAATCTTACTGGTGGAGAATTATATAATTGCTTTGAAATGAAGGAGGTTCAACACGTACAGTTTGTTATTACAATATTTCTCTTCAATTAATAAAATCTTTAGTTAGCCATCATTGATTATGATAATGGTATGAAAATTAATTGCTGAAATTAATCCTTAATGCATCTTCATGATGTTCCTTCTACCAAGTTAAAGATTTTTTCCCCATTTCAGTTGCAGCTGTTCTACATACAGTAAAATAATATAAGGAACAAGATAATTATAAAATTAAATTTTTAAATGATATAAAGAGCCTTTTTCTCCTATTACATGTGTCCTGCTTCCAGCCAGGACAGGATTAATTTTTGCAGTACCCAGGAGGGGCATAGCCAGGACCCTGAGGTTATTCTATATCACTCCATGCCATTCCTAAACCACAACAACATTCCATCCACGCACAAAGAATGAAAGAATATCATATCCCAGGTGCCACATATAAGCCATTTTACTGAGAGCACGCAATGCAGGCAGTATAAATCTCATCACAGTTTGACATTGTAGAAAATCTCAAAAAAGTTATTAGTATCAATTCCAAACAAATTGATTTTAATTTGTCTTTATACACTTCTGTAGTTACTTCTAGTGTCACAATCATCAGAACGTATTCTGTCAACTCTGGTTTTCACAGTAATGCAGTGACAATGCACGTGTTATTCACTTTGTCCGTGTTGAAGCTGATGAAGCTTTGCCCCAGAGCTCTGTTTAGTCTTAAGGATTATTAAAAGCTGTTCAGCTTAGTGGGTCCAGGGTCACAGTTTCTGAGAGAAAGAAACTGTACAGAAGAAGTCAACAAATAAATGGAATAATTCATGTCAGTATGACCCAGTCAACAACTCAAGGCCACTGACAAAAATCTACTTAAAAATCCTGGTTTCAGAATTCAAGGGAGGCTATGGGAAATGCCTGAGGAGACCAAGCTGGTGGATGCCCAAGTGAAGATGGACTTGCTAAAGTGAAAATAGACTCACCCAAGTCTTGCCAACTTTGAGGACAGGTTAAAGCAGGTCAATGCACGTGTTCAAGATGGGCCTCAAACTCTGTCCTGACACTCCCGACATGTGACCAGCTCCTATGATTGCTCCCTCTATGACTGCAGCCTGATGCAAAATATGCTAGAAAAAGCTAAGATAACAGCTCTTCAAATGGTTATATATTTTTTGCTTGTAACTGTTCCACCTATTAGATGAGGGCTGTCATCTTCCTTTTAAGCCTTCTTTAAGCTAGGAAGTCCCAGCTTGTTCAGCCTTTTCAGATGATATATACAACATTTTAGCTTCTTTCCGTTTTTGTCATCAAAGGTTCCATTAATTGCTTTACATCTTTCTGGAAAATGAAGCTTTCCTAATAGGATATGGTACTCCAGCTTTTATGTTTACACTTTCCTGTTTATAGCCTGTCTGTTTGTACTTTCCAGAGTGATGTTTATCTCTTTTCACAATATCCTGATATTGTTGTGTCACAGTCATCGTCCTCCATTTTTCTGCATAACTGCTAGAGTGCCACATCCACTGATCCCATCCAATCTTCATGATGTTTATCATTCCTGCACTTTTCACCACCTTCTGCTGAATTTAATTTATTTTGTAACTTTCTTTAAGTAATTTTGTAATTCTTTTTTTTCCTCTCGTAAGTGTCACTGAAGTCAGAGTAAGCAAAATTTGTAGCTTTTCCTTTGTCCAAATAGACCAAGAAATAGTGGACTTCTGCAGAGGAGATTCTGATTATATATTCAGGAAAGATTTCAACTGCTAAGAACAGCAGAAGAGTGGGATAGAGTGGGTGTAAAATCTTCACTGCTAAAGGCCTTTCAGATCAGGATCGACAGGCATCTGTCAGGAGTGACATAAGTACGAGTACAAAAGTACTTTATGCCAGTAATGGAATAGATGAGGCTGCTTCCAGTGATTCTCTGCAAAGAGGAAACCAATAATTGTTTTCCGTTGCATGAGCCTGCAGAGTAAATTTACCACAGAGCAAATGAAAGGAGTCTCAATAGAAGAACAAAATCTACATTTTAATTGCATTTGTCTACGTGGGGTCTTCAAAACTAATTCATAAGGATTTCCAAAGAATCTGAGGCATCAGGTGCTTGAAAATATACATGTATGTAGACAGAAACTATTGTCAAAGCATTTTTATACAAAGATAAGGCATCAAAAATTACCTTTGATTAAAATTGATTTTTTCCCACAAGTGATGCTGTTGACTAATTTTAATTTGATCTTTAAAACCATTTATGTGATGGTCAAAAGTTTGCTTCCCCTTATGGAGAAGAACATTGCATACCTCTTTGTGTGTGTTCTCTCTTTCGAACTTCACCTTAGTTTACTTTTGAGCAGAAAGGTCAGGAAGTTTCAAGATCCTGATGATACAATGATAAATTTTGATAGTGATATTCTCTGAGGAACAGGAGTAAAATAGCACTTCACATGATAGCTACCATGCAGCAACTACGATTCATGAGTAAAGATTCATGAGGTGGGTGAAATTCAGTCGGTTGGGTGGAAGGGGAGAGCAGCCTGTGTTCTGCAGTTGGCAGTGCTTCATTATTATGCTCTGGTTTATGCAAAACAGCCTTGAGCTTCTGAAAACAATAATTCAAAACTTGCAAGCCTACTGCAAGCAAAGTTCCCCCAAGAGATCAAGAAGTTAACCTATATTTCACAATCACTCGTTTCTTCTGCAGTCCTTTTTTTTTATTCCAGCAAAAAGGATCTTTTTACAAGGTTAGTTCTTGCAACAATATGAAGTGTGCAATGGCAAGTGAAAAATGTCATAAGAGTCACTGCAAGTAAAAATATATTATGTTTTTAGTAGTTTGGTTATGATAACAGCTAAAAATATACTGAAATTTCTGTAAATACCTGTGCAGAAATAAACCGAATTCTTCGCTTCTTTTTGCTGGGAACTCACATGTGCAGAGATTCTTGCCTCCAAGCTCTAAAGCAAAGAAAATATACCACTGATCAAAGAATATTGTGTGTAAATTCATAAAGTTTTGGGGAACCACATTTATTTCAAAACTGCAGCTTTCTCTAGCAACTAATGTAAGTTAAGTCAAATGCAATATTGAAATCTGAAACAGTAGGTACAAAATGTGAGCTTTACAGCCTGAAATTTCTGCTTAGTTTCATTTTGCTTTAAAATAATTGATTTCCAAACACATGATTGAGATCAGCCAGAAGAACTGCATGCAGTGTTGCTATAGAGGAGCCAAACTGCAAAAGACTGTAAGACTGTACTGGAAATAGATTAACACACAGAGGGTTGCAAGCTTTTAAAGTGAACTTAACAGTGTTGAAATTAGTTTCTCCTCAGATTATGGGAGATCTCAGGGCAACTACCCTGGCTGAATTTAAATCCGTAGGCCATTTTCCTTATAGCAGTGTAATGTTGTTGCATAACATACATAGCATTACAAATGCATGTACATTTATGTGAGCAATTTAGTAAAAAAAACAAGAACACTTATTTTAGTTCTGAAGGTAAACCCTGAACGAGTTTGAATGCTGCTTTTTCCAATTGCCAATACTATTTGTAAATTGTGCCCTGAAAGCCACTCTTTCCAATCAAATGGAATGCTGCCATGCATGTGATCTCATGTGGCAAGTGTCAGGGACTGTTGTTAACAAACTGTTGAACTGAACAAATGGTTTTACCTACTATTAACGACAACAACAACGTTACTGTCCTCTATCCATTCTTCCACCCCACTGCCTATGAAACAGCTGCAGGGTCAGACAACCTCACAGAGGTAGTCTCAGCTCAGCTGTTACCACAGGATGACCTAATGTGAGAGGTGAACCTGAAAATAAGAAGATAGAACTGTCACAAGGAGATCTAACAGAAGAGCAATGGTGTACAATAAATGTCATTTTAAACACCATCAAGGAAATGTAAATAAGCAAAATGACTTTGCAGCAGAGGATTGTCTACTGAGCAAAAGATTCACAAGAAATGCAATAAAGCAGATGTAAGAAATACCTTGAATTTGTGACTTGAGTAAGTAGCAAATATTGAAACTTTGTCTTACAACTTTAACTTCTAAATCCTCCAAATAACTGTGTCTTTACACAACATCAAGAGATTAACAGTTGGCATATGACAGCTGTAAGCAAAGAACCATAGAGGACCATGTGTCAAAAAAGAAAAAAAAAAAAAAGCTCAGTTATCTTAAAATAATAGAGTATCTGTTTTTATAAGGCAGTGTTAATCCAGCAATATAAGGAATTAAAACTCCAGAAAATAAATGGGTTTGGCTTGGAAAACAACAGAGTTTAGAACTAAGATCATACCACCATCCAAACCTTTTTGTAATTCGTTCCCACCCTAGAAGTTTCATAAAATAAAAGAAAATGAGTGCTGATTAGAAAATGAAGTTACTCTGAAGACTACAGGCAATTCTGGCACCTCTTTGCTTTTATCTACTTAGTGGCAGTTGGAAGCAGAGGGGTCCCCAAGAGCAGCATTTCATTGTTGGTAGACTGTGCTGAGTAGAGCATGTCAGCTCTAATACCATCCCATCCACACCACACTCACAGACTACTCTTCACTTCCCAACCAATTACCCATTTTTTTCCCAAAGGCTGCCAGCTGCAGTGCTTGAAAACAGAGGCGAGGAGCAACTTGTTTTAACAGGAAGAATCATCACAGAATTTGTTCCCTTGTGACACTTCTGGGCATTTTATTTTGACGTGATCTGTTTCTGCCCTTGCATATCCTTGCCTGTGAATCAGACATGCTCCTCCAATGCGTATTCCCTGTGTTGGATCTCTCAAGAAAGCTAGTGTTTCCCTTTTATTTAACAGCACTTTACTTTTGGCTCAGTAATGTAGAGTGGGACCTGCAACTTCTACTGAACTTTCAGAAGTATGATGTGTGCATGACATTGTGCTGGTACTTGTGGGTCTCCTTTGCATTCCAGTATGTCCACAGGCTTCCTGCTGCATGGTTTTCCTTGTTATTAGGGGCAACAAATAGGTGCCATATGCTGCCCGTTCCCCCTTTTATTTTTCAAACAAACATAGGTAAGCATACATTAGGAAACACTATTTTTTCTTATGAACTAAGAGGTGGAAAAAAACTGAATAACTTATTAACTTGTTCTTGCTGCCAGTTTGAAAAAACACCACCACTGGAATTCTGAGTGCAAGTTTAGGCTCACCAGATCATCAACTCGAAAGACTATGTTAAAGAATGCTTAGAAGAGTGGTGTTGTGCCAGCCACCAGCAATCAGACACAGTCAACGTGGGTTCACAAAGGTAAAATCACATTTAACAAATTTGATATCCTGATATGGTAACTCTTAGTGGGAGAGGGGAAGGCAGTGGTTGTGGTTTTTCTGATTTTATATAGCTTTTGATACTGTTCCTCACAGCATCCTTCTGAACATGTCCAACTATGGGATGAGTGGGGATCACAGAGCATGGGTGAAGAACTGGCTAAAGGGCAGGGTTCACAGTGTGGTAGTGGATGGGGCTACATCTGTCTGGCAGTCAGTCACCAGTGGTCTTCCTCAGGGTTCCACTTTAAGGCCAGTTCTGTTCGGTATATGAGCAATCTAGATACAGAGGTTGAATGCATCATTAGCAAGTTTGCTGATGAGACCAAAGTGGGAGGTACTGTTGGCTGTCTTGAGGAACAAGTCGCTTTGCAAAGGGATCTAAGTAGATTGGAATGCTGAGCTATGATTAGTCAAATGAAATTTAACAAGTCAAAACCTGCACGTAGGATGGAGTAACACCAGACGCAAGTATGAATGGGGAGAGGAGTGGCTGGAGAGCAGCCTGAAGGAAGTGACCTGGGGTTGCTGGTCAGCAGCAGCTCCGTGTGAGGCAGCAGCTTGTGTCCCAGAAGCCCAGAGCCCAAACCCCATCCTGGGGTGCATCACACACAGCAACACCAGCCTGCCAAGAGAGGTGATTATCTCTCTATTACTCAGTGTTGGTGCAGCCTCACCTCGAGCGCTGGGTGCAGTGCTGGGCCCTACAATATAAGAAGGGTGTGAAGCTTCTTGAATGTGCCCAAAGGAGGGCAAAAAAGCTGATGACGAGGCTGGAAAGAATGTCCTGTGAGGAGCAGCTGAGGACTTTGGGCTTGTGTAGTTAGGAGAAAAGGAGGCTGAGCAGTGACCTCATTGCTCTATATAGATCCCTAAGAAGCGAAAGGGGAGAGGAAGCACTGAACACTTCTCCTTGGGATTCAGTGATAGGACACAGAGGAATGGTTCAAAGCTGCACCAGAGCCAGGGGAGGTTCAGATGACATTAGAAAGCATTTCTTTACTAAGAGGGTGGTCAAACACTGGAACAGGTTTTCTGGATAGGTGGTCAAGGCCCAAAGCCTGTCAGTGTTTAAGGGTCATTTGGACAATGCCCTTAAATAACATGCTTTAAAACTTTGGTCAGCCCTGACGTGGTCAGGCAGTTGGACTGGATGATTGTTATAGTTCCCTTCCAACTGAAATAGCCTGTTCTATTATATTTTAATCACATCATAATTTCAAGACAGATAATTTCTGATTATCCTAACTGTACCTAGCTAGAGATAATGAACCACAAAGTTAACTTGGTAAGATGTTTCTACTAAGACCATTTTTTAACCTAGCAAGATATTTAATAAGCTACTGTGTGACAGCAAAGGCATCTATCTTGCTCCAGATTCATCCTTCTTCTTCTTTTGATCACCTGTTCCCACCCCACAGCACTTGTACAAAACACAGAAGTCATATCAGAAAAATCTTGACTTAATATGTCTAAGCCATGTCATGGACAAGGAAGAACAACTAGTTTCATAAAGAAAGATTACATCTGTCTGGATGCTATAGCAGAACAAACATTGGCTTCAAAGAGCTAATATGGTTTTCCTTATTAGAGAGAATTTCTTTCTAGCACAGCACAGGGCAGATTGAAAATCCTGAGGTATGAACAGTAGAAAAGCACCAAATGAGAAAAAGTCTCCTATCTAATCTCACTGCAAGTAGCTTCCTCTTGCTTTTTTCTCCCTTTTCTTCCCCAATAGCATGAGATGTTTCCAGCTATGATGCGTACTTGGATGGATGCAGAAATCTGAGCACTCTGGAGATCATGAATAACTGTTCTTTGTCTTACTGTAATTTGTCTGAAGAACGATTTTAGCTGTTTAATAGTAGGGTATTTCTCAGAGAACGGTCTAGTGATTATACAGATCTGAACTCTGCAAAATGCTTCTTTCTGAAATTCTGCAAGCATTTCCCAGCAGAAGCTGTGCTTGCCTAGTGGGAAGCTGGTGTCACAGATGTACTTGAGGTAGAACACCCATCCTTGGGTTCCCAGAGATCTCCATCCCTGCTCAAAAAACGTATTTCCCAAAAGGCTGTTTGTGTAACCCAAGTTCAGTTAATAAGCACTATGGATACAACATTTCAAAGTTTTGTTGGTAGAGAACATAATCGAGATTGTTACATGTAAACTGAGCAGTATATATTAGAAAAAAGTGTTTTCTTCAAATTCCATTGAAGAATCTTAGCAGCAAGGGTTGGTGAAACCATTTTTGTTATAATAATTTTACTGATTCTTAGAGGAAAACTATATCTATACTGGTGGTATGAATGTTCATTAACTAGCTGGGATGAATTAAACCACTGTGAAAGACTGCTAAATTAAATGCATTTCAAGTAAAAGGAAGTATTACTCACAGGCTCCAAGCATCTGCCTCAGATGAAATAGGCATCAAACACTGGAAGAAGCAGAGCCTTGTTCCACTGTGAAAAGAAATTATCTTAAGCCTTTACACTCAAGAAGTTAAATCAATGTACCAGACTGACTACTGTTAAATAATTGACACCCTATAGGACAAACAGATGAGATAATGCTGAACAAATAGGGACGGCCTAATAAATTACTGAATTGTATGCAGCAGCGTGAAGAGGTTGTTTTCATGGATTTAGAAAGGGCAGATTTGTTTAGGACAGTGAAAGACAAATATCTATGAGAACTCTGAAGCAACAGCAAAATGTAGAGCACATATTTTCCTCATTTTCAAAAATCTATTGATTTATGCTATTAGGAATAAAGAAGAAATTGGAAAAAGTACATGCCTCTTAAAAATTGAATGAGTTGTAACATACATAAACAGAAGTAAAGTAAAAGTTGTAGAAATGCTACAAATATTAAATATCAAAATACTGTACAAAGCTACTCTACATCTTTTGTCAAATATCAAAAAAGGAAAATATAGAGAAAAAAATCTTTAATTGAGAGGATTTTATTACTGCCAAAAACTGTCTTCTTGCTGGGCAAAGGCCTGTCACTGCATTATATTCTGGGGAGTGGTATATCACAGACTCTTTCTGCATCTAGATTTCTCTGAATGTCCTACTTTGTGACAAAACATCACTTTTTCACTTATTTCTCTTTGAATACTGTAAAAAATGGAAAAACTTTTATAAATATTACACAGCCACTGATAAATTTCTGAGTACTAATAAAAGGCTGGGTAGGTGTTCTGTATAAGATTCAGCCCAAAATCAACTTTTTTTCCCTTTGAGGTTTTTAAAAGGACATACTGTTTGCCACAGCTTCATCAGGTGCAAAGTTCCATATTTTCAGGCATGATAAACAATTTTTGTTTGGTATAGCTGTATGCTTACAAAGACAAAAAAACCATAGAAGCTAGAGTTATGACTTCAGAAGGGCTTGCAGGAGAGAGGAAAAAGAACCAAGTTTTTGCCTTTTAGTTATTCCAGTAGAATTTAAAATTCAGACAAAGGAAGATCTGTATTTTAGGCCCTTTCTCCCCTTCCATTTTTTTACCTCTCTGCAACTCATACATGAAAAATAAAGATGCTTATTATGCACTCTTATTTTCAGCTCCATTTGTCTGATTAATCTTTGAAGTGTGATGAGGTATGGAGAAGAAAGTATTTATCTTCCTGTATAAATTCCAGAAGTTTATTTCTTTGATTCATTATCTATTACATAGAGGTTGAGTGAACATGGGAACACTTTCAAACAGAAAATAAGGACTTTTGCCAATTAATTTCACCATGTGAGGGTAGAATAATGATTTCTATGCATAATCTTCGAGTTTCACGTTTCATAGGTGGGAGTGTTCTAAAGGAAGAGCACATATTTATTTTTTGAAGAGTTTAAGAAAGTTCTCCTGAAACCTTTCAAAGATACTACATTCGCTGAACAAATTAGACTAATTTTTCTTTTTGTGTCTTGTCTTCTCAGGGAGTAGGAAAACTTGTTCCTTTGTCACATGCTAAAATACCTGTCAAATACACTGCTTCTGCTAATTTACAGAACACCATATGATATTTGAATCACAATATTAAAGCTTCCAAAAAAGGTATAAAATACCTTTTTCTTCTTCCTTGTAAATGAACGCATTTTGATGAAAGATCTTAATGCAAGTTAAGTATTCAGTCATAAGTTAAAGCTGGTAGTGCCTGCAATCTGTGTA
Source organism: Pseudotriccus pelzelni (assembly GCA_035584735.1). NCBI lineage: Eukaryota > Metazoa > Chordata > Aves > Passeriformes > Tyrannidae > Pseudotriccus > Pseudotriccus pelzelni. Next base: position 79,555,013 of record JAWMRA010000078.1, read on the forward strand.
CAAGGCACACTGACTAAGAGTTCCGCTTTCATTACTCAACATTTGGGGATGTAGATGTACAGATGAGCTATCAAAGAATATTCAAACATTACATTTTTTAAAAATTCTGCTATTTCTAAATGGAAACATTTAGCATCACATGAATCATAGCATAAAGACTTCTGTATATAGATAACATTGTCTGATTCTTAGCAGGTCCTAAAAAACTCTGTGAAGCAGAGAAGGAAATAATATGAGCAGTGCCATTACTTCTTTCCAAAAGCTTCAATTCTTGTATTACTTTCTATCTCATCTAGAAATGATCTGTAATGAACAGAACTCAAGTATCATAAGGAGCAGCAAACATTTTCCATTTCCTACCACCACACTCTAGAAAGGAGAAGTATAATAATAATTGGTGAATCAGAACAGTAGAAGTGCATTGTCTGCAAACCACAGAGAAGGAGGTCATTGGGGTATCTGTGGAATTTCACTTCCATGGCTATTTTCATTCACTTACTTTTGCTGGTTTAGGCAGAATCACACCCTTCCCTAAGCTTTCCACAGATATATTCAAAGTGCATTCAAGACTAAGAAACAATTAATCAAAGGGGCTTGAATGTTCTCACATAACAGAACAATTCAGACTCCCATCGTTTTCACAAAAAGCTCTGGAAACATATGCTGTCAATTTTCCAACTATTACTAACATTTTACAGAAAAATGGTAAAACCATGGGAAACTCTTGTTGATGACACACTGCAACAGACACAGTTCATGAGATATATGGCCAGAAGCAAAACTGATGCTTGTTTAAGCAAACCCAAAGGAGAGTTGTGAAGTGAGGATGAATAGGAATGGAAAGCATTATAAAAATGCAGGCTTATAAAACATGTGCAGTCTTCAGCTCTGAATAAACCTCCCACACACCTACAAGGCTCTACCAATGGCGGCACATGTGGGTTACAAACTCCCAACTGCTTGTTGCTTCTCTCCTAGACATGGCAACTCTGGGATTCCTATGAAGCAGAGGAAGGTGCTCCCTGCTCAGGATAGCCTCCATCAGTTTCCTCAGCCAGTCACCTGTTGTTAAAGATGCTCTGATCAAATACTCAAGCAAATAGAACAGATACCGTTGTCATAACCTAAAACTTACACCTCCCATAGAAGAGAAATTTTCTTTGTGAAATGTGCAACAGCAGCTGATAAAGTGTGTACATGATCATTACTGACTGAATTTTTCTATTTTATGTTTTGAATGCTCAAATAACTGCTCTGAGAGAAATATGTCTAGCTTTTATTCCTCTTATTCTGAGACATAATAAAATCTTTCTGTGTTTTTAACTGCCTTTTCTTATGTTTTGCTGTCTTTCCAGTGCTGGTGCCTCTTCATTCATGCAAAAGCAGATTGCATTTCACAGTAATCTTTTCACAGTCTGGCTTTCACTCTAAAACTTTCAGACCTCTGTGGAAAATGTACAAAAAAAGTTTGCAGTAAGTTGTCAATGTCTCCCTTTAACTTTTGTTTTTCCAGAGGACTTCTTAACTGTTTTGCTATCTAATCATTCACCAATCTTACCTCAGTGGCCACTTTGCTGGGAGTGTTTAAAATAACTGTAGGCAGCTACATTTTGTACCTTATAATTTGACTCCAGTGTCTTTTAGAAATGCTCTGAATGTTTATCATGCCACTCCATTGTAGGGTTCTCCAAGTCACATTCTGCCAGTGGTAGTTCATCCTAGCCATCAGAGTCTCCTAGTCTGGCATTTCAGACCATTAATGAAAGCATTTGAAAGAATAACGATGTATGAAATATTATTGACATGGATACAAGTAAACCAGTGCTAATAATACCATCACTTTTAAATATATGAACATTGGAGCTGCAACATAAAAGCAATAGTCATAGTAATTATAATACTATCAAAAAACCCAAAATACTATCAAAAAACCCCAACTTTAACTGTAATAATAAAGATCAAATTCACTATTCAAGCGATTAAATGGTGATGTATGAACTAGTGCTTATGACTACAATATTGCTTATAATATTTCCTGGGTTGGCTGCAGTAATGCCCTAATGTTAAATATTGTTTGATTCCGTGTTTTACATGTTAGTATGTTCTGTTAAAGCTGCTGCAACTATGAAGCATTTGTATTTTGGCTCCTCCCTTCTGTATATGTCATCCTACTTTGAAATGCTCAGTGACACAGCAATATTTTTATCCAAGGCTATGAAAGACAGAGGTTACTGCCAGTAACCTCCAAAACAGGTTTATACAAATTGTCCCTTCCACACCAGGTGAGTGATATGTAATTCCAGAATTGCCTTCACTTAGGGTATTGAAATGCTTCTGAACTAGCTAGCTAATACAGCATTATCTTTTTCGTCTTCCCAGGAGAGATTTTTACTCTGAGGCAGACAATATTTCATGGAATTTAGTACTTTTCTCTCCACACCTTTTCCTTAGTTATTAAAAACTTCAATCTGGAAAGTCTCAGTGGAGGTAATAGAATAACAACACCTGGCCTTAGGTCTCTGTAAAACCTAAGGATATGTTTTTCGCTATATTTGTCTCTCAGTGATATTCCAACAGTTTAATTAAAAGTATTCACCTAGTAGTGGCTTATATTCTATAATAAATTATAAAACTTCCTGAAATGCATGTATTAAAGTAGGCTACCCATGTGATAAAATCTTCAAAAAGCCCCAGGCACCTACACTTGTACTGCCAGTCTGTACTTTCAAATAGCCCTATACACACTAATCCCAAGATGGCTTGCACACCTGACCTCTACAAGATAACAGAGTTCAGCATCTGCATCCAGTCAGCAGTCCAAGCCCTGTGCAGGCCTTGAACACAGGGGAAAAGAATCAAAAGTATCACCTTGGCAGTCTCCCTTTTTTGGTCAAGATGAGATAGACTTATTGGCAACCTCTGGAGACTCAAGCTATCATCTGTCTTGCCAACTTCTCTCTGCCAGTAAAAATTTCTCTTTGGCTACTTGATGAACAGCAGGGCTAAGCACCATCTCAAGCAAGCTAAACACACCTCAGGAACCACTCAGTCTCAGAAGATCCCTCAGAAAACCAGGGAAACATTTTTCTCAGCTGGAGGAACAGGCACTGAGAAAGGCCAAGCTCAGAGAAGGAAAATGAAGGATCAAAGAGTAAATAGGGAAGTAGCTCACCCAACAAATCCTTTTTGGACACAGTGCAGTAATTAATTGTCTTTACTAAATACTTCTCTTTGTCCTAGGAAGCATTAAGACATTTTGAGCACATACCTAGAGTTTTCCATTAAGGGATGTGATAATAAGATCATGGGCATAGTTCTCTGGATTATGATATTAAAAAACATTGTCATTTGAAACAAAATGGTTCTGGATTAAATCGCTTCATTATCTTTCAGTTATTCTGTATTTCCTCACCATCATAGTTTTTTCTCCCTCTTGACTGTGTTTTCAGTAGCCAAATTTGTTCAGGGAGGCTCAGAACTTAAAAATACTTTTTGATTTTGTCTGTATCAGCTTTTTACGATGACACATTATCTTTTGTTGCTTTTTTTCTCTGTTTTTTTTTTTTTTAATCCTTACTGGGATTATTTTCTTTCATAATCATAGAAAGACAAATGTTGTATTTTTTTTTTTTTTTGGTACTTTTTTCCTGTGAATTACAAGTATCAAAAAATTCTTTATCTCTCTTCAGCAAAATTTATAGCTTCAGGTCATGCCTATGTAACTATTAGAGTATGTATATATTACAGTCAACTGATATGAAATTCTGTGATCTCCTCAGCAGCCTATCTCAATGTTTTGAGTACAGGTTGCCTGTACAATAGAGTCTTCAAAGTCCTCATTTTGGTGTTGACTTTTTTCCCTACCTCTATCTTCACATACCTAAAGGCACAGAAAGTTATGAGTTCTAGCTAATTTCATAAGCAGGTATTATTCATAGCTTGTCACAGAAACACAGAATCACAGAATGGGTAACACTGAAAGGGGCCACCAGTGGAAGCATCTGGTCCAACCTCCGTGCTCAAGCAGGATCATCCTAGATTATATACATTGCACAGGGTTGTGTCCAGACAGTTTTTAAATGTCTCCACAGACAAGTTGGTTTAAAGTCTGTGCTTACACTTGAGATTTCAGGGAAAAAGTAGTGAAAAATCCAGAATCTGAGCAAACCTTCTTAGGTGCCATAAAACAAAGCTCTTCTTACCATGCTAAAGAGGAAAGGAGACATCACCTCCTTTGAAAATTCTGCTTTCCATAATGGGCTGTTATTTTGCTTTTAATACAGTACTCTGCCCACTAGATTGCTGCATTTTGCCATTTGCAGAGGTATGAAAATACTACCTGTGAACTGAAGCAATCATTCTTTTGATAGACCTGAGCAAATAGAACAAGAAACAGTCTGGTTTCCTTGAGGATGAATAGGACTGGAAAGCAGTGCATATTCATTGTTGCTGGAAGTTAACTCCAACCTTCATGAGACTGTGTGGAAAAAAAAAAGTGCTAGGAAGACACACATTTGTTCAGAAGTTGTGATGGAGCTGGCTTATATTGTAAGAAGGGGCTCTGTCATCATTAAAAGTTAGTGGAAATTGAAGAGGGGAAAAAGGGAAGATTCTTCCTGATGAATGAGAAAAGACAAGTGTCACACATCTTCAGAAAGGGCAAGAGGCTTCTCCTCATTCACCATATGCTGTAGTCCCCTGAGCCTTCTGATGACTCACCACTGGACTTGCAGCAGGATAGCGGTGTATTTCTTGTACAGGGAAGCCCACAAGAAGCCACAGCAGTCCAGCTGTGAACTCCCTAATGCTAAACAGAGGGGACTGATAAACCTCCCTAGACTTGCTGGCTACACTCTTGCTACCACAGATGCCGGCCATTCACTGCAGAGGCATACGGCTTGCCCATGTTTGCCTTTAAAGATGGTTTTTGAGTAGAGGGATCAGCAAGCAGCGTGGTGTCAATGTTCTGAAGTTTAACACATCCAGTCTGAACTGAAAATAGATTTTGAAACCACTGGTAGAGCTAATGTATGTTCCTTGTTGTGCTGTCTTTCTAGTTGTTGTTTAGGGTGTGCTACAGAATAATACTAATTGCTTTGTCATTGGTTGGTGAGACAACTCCAGAAAGGTTTTAACTGCTTTTGATAGTGGAAAAGCATGAAGCCTTATGTTGAGTTAGAGATCAGTTTATTGTAATAGAATAGATAAGAAATAAGTGTTGTCTTCATAATGATTCTCCATCTTCCAAATTAATCCCTGTTTTCTTCCATCTTTTTAAAGAAACTCTTACTTAATTACTAAAATTATCAAAAAAAACTTGATAGCATGATCAAGCATAGAGGGATATAACTCCAGCTATAGCCACTTCAACAAACTTAATATGCCCCGTTACAGATTAATCTAAGTCAAAACATTTGGGCTATGATCTACAAGAGGATGAATGGTTAAAGCATAAAAATGTTATAAAATGTAAATTACAATTCCAGAAGAAAGGCTAAAACTATTATTACTATAAGAGTCAGTACAAACACAACAGAAAAGCATGGAGTAGAGTTTTAATTAATAGGAGAAAGAGCAGTATAATCACAGATTAAGATCTGTCTGTCCCTATTTCAGGCTCTGGTTTGCACTGGAGTCTTATTAATTAAATATTAATAATCTATCCTTTTCCCAATTAAATAATAATCATGTCTGTCCAAAGCTGAAAGGCCATTTATCCAAGGAACCTCACTCCAGATTCACTCCTTTCATCTCATGTCTTTTATTTGAAACAGCTCTTCTGTCCATGAAAGATAGTACCGAAAGACAAAATTGACTGAAATTTCAACTTGTCAAGCTATTCAAGAGTATACCAGACATTATACTGTAAAATGGAGAGTGTTTTATGATTAATAAAGCTTGGGAAAATGTGTTTCCACATCTGACACACTTTTAAACTTTACAACAAACTAATCATTCTTCCTAAATGTAACAAATATGTGTCTTTTTCTTTTCCTACCATTTGTACATATTTTATACAATTTCTACAATCTTTGAGTATTTGATGGCAAAGTCTTAAAGGATTACCTTGTAGAAATCTAGTTTGAATATGTCTGCGTGGTTTAATGATAACATATAGAATTTAGATTTTATCATATTGACAAATTGGCCTAATGCAGAAGTATCATAATAAATATTTGGTATATATAAATATCACACATTTAAGTTTGAAACAGGCACACTACAGAAATATTCTTGCTCATGTTCACTAACGGACTATGTGCAGATGGTATTTTGAGAAACCTCTCTATGAGGAGGTGAATGAACTGGTGAAAAGGGATACAATTGAAGGAAAATGGTCTTTTTGACATGATACAGGGCTCTGCAAATACAGGACAGGTACAGTGAAGAGTTACATTCTTTTAAAGAACCCTCTAGATCCCTGCCCTGCTTCATTAATTCTTGGTATTGTTCTTCATTTGATTGTAACTGTATTAAAAATGATAGTAAATATCTGTAAATATGCCTTCTTCATAGTAGGGACTTCATTTTTTCCTCTATCAGTGACCTCTCCCCTCCCCATACTTTTATGGCCTCTGAATTTCAAAAGAGCTTTCAGGTGCATTTTTCCAAGTCCCTCAGATACTGATAGTGTTTACGAGCAGGTCATAAAAGACCTACATCTCCTCTTGAAGCAATTCAGACGTGAAACATCAGATGCGAAACAGCTCATTTCTGGATGATATACATTCCTATATTTAGTACCCCATCCCAGAGCAATACCAACATGGAGTGCTTTTTGATAGCATACAGGGCAATCTCAGGACTGCTTGCAACAGCTCTTGCAAAGGCACTTCTTAGCTTGCCAGGACATCAGCAAGATGCTGCTGATGCTGTTGCCAGGAAGGTGTGGATTCTTGGTCTGTGGCAGGAATTAGTGCTGGAAACAGAACCTGATGCCCATAGAAGTACCGGTTCTTTATCTATTATTTAAAACTATCTTAAAAATTAAATAAACCCCCTCCAGACTCAGAAATATTTCTTTCTAAAGCAAGTAAATGGTATTCCTGCAAGAGAGAACTTGCCAGAAACTGACTGGCCATTACTACCAATTCCACTGAGGGAAGTAAAGGTGCTGTGTTTAAAAGCCTCAGGCCTTTCCTCATTAACTAATTGCTTCCTGAACAGAATTGTCTGTCATCTCTGGCAAATTTGACTTAAAAAAAAAATCCAAGAAAACTAATCCTTAAGATTTATTTCCTCGGTACAAACCGTCAGCCTGTTTTCTTGCACATCAGACCGCTGCCCATGTGCAATCTGATCTCATACAGTGTAGTTAAGATAGATTTTTAGATTACTTGAGAAAAAGGGAATAGACAATGTATCATTCGCTTTGCAAATATATGAGATGTGGAAGTGGAAATGCCAAAGTGTTTTGGCATTAACTCTTGATTCTCACTGGTTTTCATGACTCATTCAGTTTTTGAGTGAGCAATGAGATTGCACCAGAAAAGGAAATTTTGAACAGCTTATTTAAATTAACATATGTTTTACTCAGGAAACTGTATCCTTTTCTGATTGCAGGTAGGGGTGAGTTAATTTTGCCTAGCAATGAGTAAGCTTAAAAGCAAAGAAAGTAAAAATGTGGATGAAGCATTATGAGTATCACAACATTTCTGCCTCGTAATACATGCCCAGAGTTCTGCCAGGTAATGCCACCTCTGTGTGTAACGTTACAGTATCTTATGCACTATATTAAGGTTAAAAAATCCTGTCTTCTGTGAGCAAAGCAGCTTTCACTACACCAGTGAATTTTTTTAGCAAACTCCTTAATGTTGTTCTACTACTACTACCTCTTAGATGACAGCAGCAATGAGAAAGAATCTGATGAAAAATTAACTTCCTCTCACTTCCCTTCAACAAATTCTTAATTATGCGCAACTGAGACAGATGTGATAAACCCAGATATGCTAAACATGGATTTATTACTGTGGTGGTTTGACCTTGGCTGGCTGCCAGACCCCCACCCAGTTGCTCTCTCACTCCACCTCATTAACAGCACACGGGAGAAAATAGGATGGGAAAGCTTGTGGATTGAGTAAAGACCAATTGCTGTAATGGCCAAAAATTCCTAGACTTGGAAGAAAACTAAATGCACTTTATTGCCAACTAAAAATAGAGTAAACCTGTGAGAAGCAAAGACAAAACAAAACCACCTTCCCCCTACCCCTTGCCTTCTTCCCATAGTCAGATTCGGCCCTTCACTGACAACTACTCTACTTCCTCCTCCCCAAGCAGTGCAGAGAATGGGGAATGAGGGGCTGTGGTCGGCCCATAACAGCCCCTCTCTGCTGCTCCTTCCTCCTCACACATTTCTCCTTCCAGCATGAACTCTCTACAGGGTGCAGGTAAATCCACAGCCTTTCACAGAATTGCCTACTACGTTCAAGTTTAAACTTTACATACTATATCAGCTGATACTTATTCGCAGTGCAAACACTTGATAAACTGAGTAATGCAGTTAAGAGAGTAAAGCAATCCAAGCTGCCTACTGAGGCTCAGCTCCTTGCAGAAGGTGGCTTCTCCTAGCCAGCACAGGTTGTGCACGTCAGCAATGTGGCTGCCAGCAGCTGCACGCACTGCACCGCCATTGACGCACACTGCCTGGTCTGCCGTCAACACTGATGCGTGCAAAGCTGGGCACGCTGCTCCCACACTGGGATTCAGGGTCTAAACCAACACAGAAGCCTGGAATTTCTGAGTCCTGCTTTCCTCCCTGCGTCTCTCTTTAGTGGCTTCTAAAATGAGCAATTTCCTACTTAGTCTTTCTCTGAGGACTGAGGTGCAGTATTTGGATGAGGCAGCTGCACTGAACTGACTCATGCTCAGTTTGTACTTAATTTTCAGGTATTAAACTGATGCTCTTAAACATGGTAGAATTGCTATGCTGTGCCCCACTGGGTTTCAGATTGATGCTATAACATGTTTTCTTAGCATTTGTCTGTTTAAGGCTTCTTTTCTCTATTCCCCATATTTTTCATCATCACAAGTTCTTTTACTTGCATCGTTTTCTTACAGTTTTGCTTACTATTACTTACTTACTGGAGATTCATGCAGCTCTTAAAAAAAAATATCCTTGCCACAGTATCTAATAAGATTTTTTATACTTCTCTGCTTGTAAGGTGCTTTTAGTGTCAGTTTCCCTTTAACCAGGATGACTAATGTGACATTACTACATAACATGGAGATGGCAGACACTCTGGCTGATGAAATTTCCACCTGCAAACATACCCAGTGGAACTGTAGTACAGAATTTATATCAGGCTGAGGTTTTTTAATTAAACTGTGTGTCATGTATGTGTTTGTAAACTACCTAAGGATAGGTGGTTTTAGCACAGGAGGGAGTACAGGGCTCTGAGCTACAACCACAGATTCAGGGTAACTGTTGCCTACGTGTTCAGCTAGGCAAGCCTCATTTGTGAATGGGAAGTATATCTGAACAAGCTCTTATGGTATGAATGCACATAAACCAATGGACACTCTGCTAGGGTAAAGCAGCACAGATTTTTTTTTTATCAATAATCACCTCCTAAGAGTGTCCTAAAATCAAGATAAGGATCATTGTTTTGGATTCTCCTCAGTTTTTTGGAGGGCTAAATGATGTATTTTCATATAACTTGTGCAACTTAAAATTCTCCTTTTAGAGGCAGTTTGTATTCCTTATTAGCAATGGTGTAAAGGTAAAGGCAGAATACAGAAGCCTCAGAATGGTTATAAAACATTTTAATGATAAAACATAATCTTATTGGGCTACAGAGCACAAATAAAGAAAAGTTACAGAAAAGTTGTATTTTAAATGTGGAAATGTTGTTCTGGGTTTGAGTACCATTGTATGTATCTTGATATCGTGTTGCAGGGACTGACTCAAACATTCTAAAATGCTCGTTCAGATTAACCCAAATTGCTCTTTTGCCTTTTCCCTCTTCTCTGCCTCTTTCTGTACATTGTATTTATCATAGGGAGCCCCTGGTGGCCTAGTGGTTAGATTGCGGCACCTTCACTGCCAAGGCCAAGGGTTCGATTCCAGCCAGGGACACTCCCCAGGCAGGTGGAGCTCGTTAGCCCTGTAAGGCAATCCACCTACGTTCTA
>JAWMRA010000078.1:79565241-79603564 GCA_035584735.1 Pseudotriccus pelzelni
GTGGGCTCAGTTCCGCGCACACTGTGTCTCACCTAAAAAATCCAATGCGCAGGCTGGAAGGTGCAAAGACCTTCCCCAGATCTTCATTCGCGAAGACTGGCCATTACTTTACTTACTATTTATCATTGTGGACTGAATAGCTTTTTCTATTTTGATACTCCTCACTGAAATATGTTTCTGGCATCAGGTCTCTAAGAATCTCTTCAAATGAGCTTCCCCAGACCTTATAAATGCTCATGCATGGGGAATGGATGACTGAGCTGAAAGAGATGGAAGATGGGAGATTGCATTACACTCCACTCAAAGAAGAGAAAATGGAGTTGTGATGACAAGGCTGGTGGTTCTCATCCTCATCTCTCTACAGACACTCTCTCTTCTGTTTCCTCTGTGGCCATGGACAGTCTAAAGGGTCAAGTGACAAACATGCTGAACTAGTTCAGCCCTCATTCTGTGTCCAGTCTGCCCAGTGAAGTACAGGAATCCGAGGGAAAGGGCCAAGAAGAAGTGCTACTTCTCAGTACAAAATCTATGCTGACATCCCTTTCCAGACCTCAGATACTCCAAACAGTATGCACCCTGGATAGAACTGAGATCATTGATGGGAAACTTTGTAAATATCTTCAGACATATATAATTGACTCTGAAATATTAATTATTTTCAAAAATTGAAGTGCTGCAAATATCCATCTTAAAACTTATATTAACCCCCGAAATTTTTAGGTAAGAGTTTAAAAAAAAAGGAGTCCTCTGCATTCATCCTTAAGGTACTGCAGAACTGAAAGAAGCCGGGCAGAATTCTTTACGGGAAATGACATTTCCTATTTTCCCCCCAGAGATTCAAAACAGTAAGTCGTTGTTCCACAGGCAAATCCTGACAGCACAGATGACTCCTTAGTGTCAACCGGGGGTGCTAAGAACATTAGAACAATTGTATCGGGTCAGAACAGACATCCGTCTAGCCCAGCATCCTGTCTGGCAGTGCCTTAGCGGATGCCTAGGAAAGTGTATGAGAACAGAACAAGCATATAATGATGCTTCAAACATCTGGTGATTTGTAGCTCAGAGATTTTTATCACTGAATAAAGTGTCTTGGAAGTAAGTAAGTAAGTAAGTAAATGTTGGTAGAGTTTTTCCTCCTTTTTTTTTTTTTATTCTTTGTTTTCTTTTGAATAAACTTTCAGACTCCACAACCTGTTTTCAAGTATTTCCACAACCCAGTGACATGTGTCATGAACCATGTCCTTCTATGTCTTTTAAATCCATCAACACTACATTTATTTGAAGGTTTCTAGGTCATTCACTACTTGAAGTCTGGTTTCATATCAGTCATCTCCTTTTCAGGATGAAGAGTTCAGGCATTTTTAGTTGTTTCTTTTACAGAAGATACTCCATACCTTTGATGACCTCTATAATCCTCTACCATTTCTACTTTATTATTTTGAGATGAGGAGGAGCATTTATTTCACTGGCTTTTATCTTCCAACACCAAGACTAATGCACAAATGTATTAATTCTAATGCAAACCCCAATCCTGACTTTGCAGGCAAACAAATATGCTCTCATTGTTAAGGAGCAGCAAGAGTGGGGCTGCTCCATAGGGGAAGGCATGCTACAAGCCAAGGGTGACTGACAGGAAGGCAGACAGATGTAGTCCCCTCACTTACAAGGGTGAGTTCCACACCAAACAAAACTGAAAAGCACGTGCAAAAGCCTTCTATTTCAACAAATGTTGTAATTACTTTTTGTCAAGGGTTTTTTTTTAAATGTTTGAAATGTTCTGTATTTTCTCCAAATGAAGTGGAAAAAAAATGGCTAAATGTCTTTCATGGTTTTCCTTGTTTATCTGTTTTGAATTTTGTTTCTTCTCTGTTGCTTCCAAAATCAAAATATGCATCCACTCCAGGCTGTGATTCACATTACTCTGGTTTAAACATGTACAGGAAAACATAATACCTGGAAGAGAAGAATGTAAAAGGCGATCTAACAGCTTCAAAATTGGGAAAACCTGTTTGAATTAGATCTGAGGAAAGCATGTAATATTTCTTAAAAATAAACAAGCAAAACAATGTGAATAATCTTTCAGATATTTCAATCATTATTCCCTTAAAGTGAATGGTAAAATCCTGTTAACTACATCAAGAATTAGAATTTAACCCAGAAATATACCACAGTTTTACACATCAAGCAAGACAGCAGTTCTGAAGCCCCTTGTTAGCTTCTGTGTGTTGTTTCAGGTGACCAAAATACTGGATGTCTCTACATCTGTGAGGGTATATAAATACTCAGAGGCTTTGTGAACTCAGTTTAGATCTTTTTTTACCTTGATCCATCAGGTCATCTTAAAAAGGAAAGTAGGCTTGCCTCAAAGTCATATCTATACAATAGTGCTGCTGTGGGTCAGATCCCATAATTACCTGTACTTCTTTGTGGTTCTTCAGCTGTAAGCCTGTGAGTTGCAGCTAATGTCACTTAGCACATTAGTCACCAAAGCAAGAACTGTTTGAAAAGTTATCCTTGGGTCATGAAAGAGACTTTTTCATAGAAAAGGCTACCAAGACCAATTTTTCCATTTGCAACACTTTTGAGGTAACAGTAGCTGGAATAAGAGAAAAAGGTTGCGAAGTGATCCTGGACTGAAGGAATGTACAACAATGCAACTTAACAGCTAAATATACATCTTCAGGAAATGACTCACCAGTGGTAGCAGCAAAAATTCCAAGGAATGGCTAGTGCCAAGTTGCACAACTAGATATGTTTTGTTCTCTTTATATAACTTCTTCCTTAAAAGAATTGAATAAATTGAAATGAAAATAAACTGAAATATTGCACCATCCCCATGGTGCACAAGAAAAGTTGATTGAATATGATTTACTATCAATTTTCATAGAACATCTCTCACAGAATGATAAATCAAAATGTTTCTTAGCTGATGTTGCAAAGTCACCACTTCTATTTATAATAGAGATAGAAGATAAAAAAATTTAAATAGTCAAGTTCTCCATTTTCTCTTAGTCACCTTTGAACAAATCCTATTCTGGGAGTGACCTGGAGATAGCTTGCCTCAAAGATAATGTTGAGTTTGTTCTTTTCTCAGTCTTGCGTACCCATGCCCACAGTATTTCTAGAAATGTAAGATTTCGAATTAAAAACCTTTTTTTCTGAAATATACGTAAAACTACATATTTTATAAAAAACTACGAGAAGATATTTTTGGTTAACTGCTAATATGTTTTTTTGAAATTTTTTAGATACACATTCATCCTTCAAAACCTGTGGAATAGGAATTCCAGTTTAAAGATTCACCCCTAGCTGCAAATGCTAATTTTCTCAGGCAATCATGTAACTCAGGCATTAAGAAAACTACCAGATGTTATGAATTTGGCAATAAACACATGAAAACATTTAAAATCCTTCATCTCAGTGATGAAGCAAGGAAGCATCAATATACAAATTTGTATGGAAAATTAATTACAATATTTGCATTTCTAAAGCTAACACCACATGGAGAAGAATACCCAAGGGAAAACAATTTTTGTTTATTATTTTCTTTGCATTTTCTCCTCTTTTTTTATTTTTTTTTTTTTCAGTAAGAGGAAAACTGTGTCTGAAAACTACCTTGGCTACTCTGATTATAAGGTGGGATTGTTCATATGTTAGTAAAACTGCGTCTGAAGTGTAACACAATATTTACAGAACAGGTGCTACCTGGATATTAATCTAAATGAAATTTGTGTTTTATTGTGAAATACACACTGTTAACTGTGAAAAAAAAAAAAAAAGAAACCCACAACAAAGTAAAATATTAATATGTATTTGTTTTGGAGGCATAAATATGCATATGCTGTATTAAAGAAGCTTATGACTGCCAGTGTGTTTACCACTTTCGCTAGTCCATGATGCATGCACTGTGTCAACAGTGTGTATTTGCTCAGGAAACATTAGTTCCTGTCAGCATCTGAGTATTTTACTGGCAACAAAAGTGGTATATTAAACAGACATGTCTTGGAAAGCTCTGGTCTGCTGAAATGCCAGCCTCTCCTCTTTTCTAGCCAGTATTCTAACATTCAAACCAACTGCAACCAAAGCTCTCATTCCTGCTCAGTAAAAGCTCAGCTTATTCTCTCTTCTGCTTTTTATTTCTATTTCTGTCATGGCAAGGCCCCATTTTAGAAGTGGTTGCATTGTGAATTTTACAGTGCAGGAGATGAAAGGTGCTTCTGCACAGTTCTCCCTCCCTCCCATCATATCCCTCTCAGTTCACTGCTCCTTTGGCTTTAGAAGTACTGCATACTACTTTTCCTAAATTAAACTCTCCATAGCCTTTAATTAAACTTTCAGTGCTTTTGTTAATAGCCATTCCTATTTGGGTGTAACTTAATGATAATAGCTACCCTGTAAAAATATGCTGCTTTCAAGGATGAAATGTCACCATCTAATCTTTTCTCCTTCATTTATTTTTGTCTTTCCTTTACTGGAATGTCTCTTATCAGCTTGCCTTGTCAGAAGAAATAAACTCTTTCTAAAAACTAATTCTCTTCTTCTGAATACTAACGACCTGGCCCTGGAGAGAGGCTCTATGCAGAACCACATCTGTGCTTTGGTTCTCTTAGAGCTGAATAAGAAAAAAATACAATTCAAATCTGATGTATTTTTTACTTGTAAAAGAGCAGAAGTGATAAATATAGCCTCAGTTAGACATGAAAGAAGGCCTTATGAGAGTCTTGAATTCAACGTCTGATACATTTAGTTTTTATTTCTGAAGCTGTTTTATCTCAGTCCACTTAAATTGAAGTAGATTGGATAGAATTACTTTTGCTATATAGAGATTTTTCCCTTAAAAAACCATTACAAAATAATGTGGCAAATTTAAAAACTCTTTCTCTCTAGTTTTCATGCAAATAATTGCGGTTGCACTAATTTTGAATGTGAACAGCCTACCATGAAACTTGAATTCTTTGGCTTCTGGACAATACAAGTATTTGTCTATCTGAAATTCTGGTAATTCTATTGTTTAGCACATCTATTTGTTAACATATAGGTAATTATCAAACAGCTGTGTTAGATCACCAAGGCTAACAAATGCTAACTGTGCTAAAAAAATGTATTCTTTTCATGACAATAAGAATATACAAATTTTGAACCCTTGCAATTTAGTAAAAATGACTCTTATTTCTACTCCGTTTTCTAGAAGAGTTATGACAATGAAGCAAGGAGAACTTATATTCTGTTTAATAAATTTTATATTGTGTGTTATGACTCATTATTTTGTCAGTTATGGAAATGTAACTTCATCTAGAATGGATGGTAGTAAACAATTGCTCATGGTGATGAGAAAAAGAAAGTGTTTTTTAACACTCTTTGTGACCTACAGAAAAGAAGAAATTGATAAACAGCATCTTAATGAAACCCATGTCTGAGACCTTAGTAAAAGCAACTTAATGTTTATGCAGCATACACATAAAATCATTTTTTAACAATTTTTCCCATTACTAATGCAGAAATGTTGTCCCTGGTCTTCCAGTTGTCCTCCAAAATACCCATGCATACTGAGCAGTCCATATCCTTATAAACAGTTGAGTTTATGTTTGAGGAAAAGAAAGAAACTACGGGTAGCAGATGTGATTAGAGCTCAGATTTTCTGATGAAATATTCTACTGATGCAACAAGCTGTTTGTATCAAATGAGCTTCACCCTGGTAAATTTTTGAAGCCCCGATTTTTCATCAGAAAGCTCACAGCAAAAGACTTCATTTGAGCTTGATTTGATCCTAACCAGAATGGTTTCTGTGTTGCCTTATAAGTCTTGTACTTCTACCTTCTTGTCTCTTCTTGGAGCCAGGCTACAACTCCCATGCAGAACTATGAAAATTGACAGAGCATCGTAGGACTTCTTGGTCTGTAGTGAACACTGCTGTCTGGCCACAATGTCAGCACATTGAGAATCTCTATTTTCACCTTCCTCCTCAAGGGTAATATTCCACTAGGGAAGATAGAGATGAACATTAAAATTAAATTAACATTAACATTAAAATAGCTTGAATTTAAGCACTTCAGGTCATTTCACCAAGCCAAGGGGAAGTAGTTAAATTCGAAGGATTTTTGAAAAGCTTTGAACTGAACTTGCTGACATCTCTTGCCGTAAACTTTTCAGAAGTTCTTTAAATTCCTCCCCAGAAATTTGTTGTATTTGTAGAACAATAATCCAGTCTTAAAGTTTGTCCTTGAAACTAATTTGCTTCCTAGAGCACCTCACTGTAGAGAGCAGCACACATCAATCAGCCTTTCAAGAATACAGAAATAACTGAGCAGTGCATGTGAAGGTAGAGCTGACCATGTCCTGTGAATAACACTCTCATTCAACCCACCTCTGTAGGATCAGGTCTTGGAGGAGAAAAAATGAGAAAAATCGTGGCAGATGTTGGGAAAGCAGATATAAACACCTGTGAGGATCTTTAACACTTTTAACCCTTAACTGCAGAAGGTGACGACAACAGAAAATTATTTGCACAGAATTAATGAAACTGGGAAAATGCAATCAGTGCCTGCATAAACAGAACCCTTTCAATAGGATCAAAGTAATTTCATGCTTGAGGAATTTGGTTAGACTTTCCAAATGAAAAAAAATTTCCTGCCCATAAAAAGGATGACAAATCCATAAGGTATTTGGGTTTTGCTGGGGTTTTTTTCCTCTTTCAGGCAAATCTTACAATTTCTGGAGAATTGGTTGAGAATT
The DNA here is from genome assembly GCA_035584735.1 of Pseudotriccus pelzelni. Classification (NCBI taxonomy): domain Eukaryota; kingdom Metazoa; phylum Chordata; class Aves; order Passeriformes; family Tyrannidae; genus Pseudotriccus; species Pseudotriccus pelzelni. The sequence goes on from JAWMRA010000078.1 coordinate 79,571,974, forward strand.
TTTGGTTGGTTGGTTTTTAACTTTTGTTTTAACATTTTACACCTGATCTGTAGGGCTGAGCCACCCCATCTGGAGATAACACCTACAGATAAATCATGTTTAAACTGGCACAACAGAAAACATAATGAAAAATTATGTCATATAGCCACTTATTCTGCTGGAAAATCAGATTTAGATAGGCACTTCTGAAATCAATGGAGTAATAGACTGATCTAAGATCAGAATACAGCAGCCCAGTTGAGACCTGAAAGACAGCATGAGACCTTACCTCACATGCTAACTTTAACACCTTGTAATCCAAATGCCTAATTATAGCACAATAATATGCAATCAGCAACAATGGCTGTATTTTAGTATTTGAAGTTCTAGGAAATACTTTTCTGTAAGAACATTTCTAACTAATATGAAAGCTAAATCAGAAATTAAAACTGTATTATTATAGTAAGTGTCCACTTGCAACAGTTCGGACTACAATCTCACTTGGTTCAAATATCAGTGAGTGGTTTGAATTGCAAGTCTGAAAATTTGCCTGATCATTGAAATTGTCTCCAACATGTAAATAAAAGAAAATCTTACCCTGTCCTCCCCCCCCACCCCCACTCCCCGATTCAAGGATTTAAGGGCATTGCTGTTGGGAGATGGAGGGAGGGATAACAGAGGGGATTTATTTCAGTTATTTGGATTATCTTTGCAAAACACACATGTAAGGTAAACTCCCCTAGTAGTCTATCCAAAAGACAAATACAAGCAAACAAAAAACCATTGTTACTGTAAAAATAGAATATGCATAGATCTACCAGCGCAATTACAGGTTATATCCCAGGGCTCTAGGATAATTTTTTTAAAGTTCTTGCAGCACTGCATAGGGGTCTTGGTGAGGGAAAGCTTCTGGCTGGATAGCCCCTGCAGCACTGGAGGGACTCTGGAGGTATGGACAGAGCTCTTTCTATGCCAGAGATCTAATTTAGGGCTAAAGGCATACAGCATCAGTAGCATTCAATACTACTTGCCACCTTATTCCAGGTCAATCAAATGTCAGTGTTAGAAATTCAAAGGCTGGAATTTAAACTTGCAAACTGCTCAAGTTACGAAGACTCTTGATTGAGCTAAGTGAGTGCAAAGAACTGTCTGTCAAGCTTTTTGCTCTGGTTTGGAGCCCTCAAGAATAGGAAAAAAATATAAAGAAGAAAATTGTGTAACATATCAAACAATGATCCTGGTTTATCCAGAAACAAAACCTGACACCTAATAGGGAAATTTGTGTCCTGGTTCAAAATGAAAAATCACCACTCTTTTTATTAAGCAAAATAAAAATTCACATTCAGATATGTTTTATAAATATTCAAGAAAAGGGCCAAAGATTTGATCTGGCACCTTGTGCATTTTCTCTGTGCAGCAACAGAAGCAACTTCCAATGGCTCTAGAGAGGAACTGGTGCCAGCAAGATCCCCAATCTCTTTGCTTTTTGCAGCAAAGGAACTGGCAGCAATGCTCTGTTCCTGCTATGATGCCCAAGTGACAGACAGGGCCTGCCATACATCTTAACTCATGCTGAGCTGCAGAACTGCCTCGTAGGTGCTGCTTTTTTAAAAAGTGATGTTTTTCTTGTGATTCTGAGCTGTGAAGGGGCAACATGAAGAAACGGCAATCTCTATGGAGTGGTTGCAACATTACATGAGATGCAAAACTAACACTTCCTCTCACCACCTCCAAGTTCTCCAGAAGCCAAACAAATGCAGCACCAAGTCCCTCCAGCAGATCTTTTCAGGTCCCAGAGCATTCAGTTACTCCAAGTTATCTTCATCCTACAGCTACCAAGCAAGCCTAGCAAAGATTTCTTCCCACAGACATATACATCCCACACCTGTAGCAAGTCATGATATCAACCACCTACTGATCTACTCCCCATATGTCTGCTTGGTTTTCCAAGGAAGGCAGCTACCAGCTTTCCTGTTCCACACATATGGGTGTGCTCTGAATTCTACCCTAACACTGCACTTGCAGGTTGAGTTAATTAAAAGCTAACACTTGTCATGTATCAATCTGCAACGTGCCTCCATGAGTTTGAGAAAGTATCCCATGTAGAGCCACAGAAAACTTGGTAGCTCCGTTAACAGCAGAAAACAGATGGCAACAGTGCATTCCAAAGGATCTTACAGAAAAGCTCATGACACGGGAACAGGACTTCAGTGGCTACAACTGCTGTAGGCTAAGATTTCAGATAAAATGTTGAAAAGCATCCTCAAGTCCTCAGGTATTAAAAAAAAAACCCTTTCCAGATCAGATATTTGAAGTTCTGCTCACAGTATTTCCTGGGGCTATTGGGGAGCAATTCTTCTCTCTACTTCCCTTGGCCAGGTTGCTCTGCTGATAGAATACTATGTTGTTGCTTTTCCTTGCCCTTTGGCTTTTCTTCATCTTCCATTAACAGGTTGGATAGAAAGAAACTGAATGTTTTCTCACACTATCTCTGCTTCCGGCTCTGATGTTTAGAGACACTTGGGGACCTTAAAAACTAGGGGATGGGCTTAGAAGATTCTCTGTCCAAGTGTTATTTGGGTTTGACTAGACCTCAAATGGGCTACCTCTTAGTGCTGTTGCTGATGCTGCTGAAGTTACCCCTGTAGTCAGGATTGCATATGAATTGGTGTAAGAAAGGAGAAAGGGAACAAGCTATTAACTGAGCAAAAACATGGATTATTCATGGCTTTGACAGATTTTGGAGCTGGCTCAAAGTGCTGTCAATTGCCAGTGGTAAATAGCCAAAAAGTGAAAAATGAGCTTTTTTTAGACTGTGTCAGCAGTATCAATCACAGCAGTATCCAAAAATCTTGAAATAGATGGAGCATATTTCTGGCTGCTGATGTTCAAGCAGAATATATTTAAAATGAACATAAAAAGGAGGACATATCACCTTAAGTTTATTTGCCAACCCACATTTGTTTCAGAGACTATACAAAAATTGAGAGTTTTTTTGAACATGTAACTGGTTTTTCTCAATTATTTCTTTTCCTACTTACAAATGCCTAGGTTTAGTTTACTGTAATGCGTTTTTTTGAATACTCGTGTTTAATTTTCAGGGAGAAAAAAGATTTGTTATGATATGCAAAATACCCTGTTTTGCTGCAGGGTACTATGGAGAGGCATGTCTTGAGGGTAGTAGCTGGTGTTAACTTCGCTACAGAGCAATGCCAGGTGCCCAATTTTTGCATTCATCGTTTCATTTCAAAAACTGAACCAAAAAAAAAAAAAGTAAGTAGTGGAAAATCTCAGGATCTGTCAGACTCTTTAAAAATGGCTTTTAAATTGTTTGTTTCTGGAAAACAGACAAAGAGCTCTCATAAACTAAAGTGGAGGCCCACATAAGAGACATAAGGTAGACAGAAAAATCATGAGGGGTGTGACTATTCGGGCAGTGAGTTTTTTTCAAAGGTTATAAAGCCTATACCTTTTAACGTCAGTGGAAAACCAGCACGTTGATGACAGTCTAGAGTGGGATTTCTTGGGCTTACTGATGTGTAAAAGGAACCAATAATAGCGATAATCATGAACATTTAAGGAAATGTTATTCTTCAATTCTTTGTCAAGGTCTTGGAGGAGGATAGAGAGTTCAATACAGATAGAATGGAGACTTAATACCTAGTACATGCTAAAAATATCCTATAATAACAGGACTTTGAATATTCCTTTAATATGTTTAGGAGAACTTTTCACAAATTTCAAGTTGAACTCATTGAATTTCCTTAAGTTTAGTCATCCATAACCAGCAATATTACTATGATTATTTTCAAGCCTTCCAATTTTAGCCCTTGCATTTAAGATGAAAACATAAGTCAAATATCTAATACATTTTTCAATGTAAGCCTTATAACTATTAACCGAACTTCAATAGTTTTATCACATTTCCTTCAATGCTTATTTTCTCTCTATCTTTCCAATAATTTCAGAATATTTTTTTCATTTAATTCTATATTATTCAGTTAGTAATTTCTTTTTACTTCTTAGTTTGAGAATTATTTATGCAAATTCCTATGGTCAGTAATGGACCCTAACCCTAACGTGATCCTTCAAAATTATTTTTGTGTCTGTTACTTACACAGCGAGTGAACTTCTCTCTCCTTCTGTATGCAATATAATATACTAATATATTAATTTCCACACCCCTTAGTACAAACATGTACCAAAATACAGTATAAAAGTCTGTAATTAGAGTGCTGTCTCTTTTTACTTGCAGCTATACTAATAAGCATAATATTAAATTATTATCCTAAAAATTAAGCTCTTACAAGTCCTACGGTAATAAGAATTTTGAAACCTGCATAGGAATTCCTATCTAAATGATTGCAAGTAATTAACTTCATATTCTAATTACAGTTTAGCATTAAAATCCTATGAGCTTCAGTGGGAATCTTAGACCTAGGACTGAAGTTATTCACAGTGCTTGACAGATTAGTCAGCCATTAATTGTGTGTAGACTGAACCTGTGAAACTAGGTTTTCATCCAAGGCCAAAGTTTGGTCCTTTTTATGATTTGGAAGTTTGATTACACAGATTAAGGTATTAGTGAAAATGCTGAGAATAGCTCTTCGTTTATGGCAGCTTGAGAATTAACTTGCTGCCCATTTTCATCTGAAACACCCCTCATGAACCCAGAGGGACCCAGCTGATGCAGCAGTGTTGTTGCAGACCTGCAAGCCTATGCAGAGGTGAGGCAACAGGTCATGGGGCGAGCAGTGTGCTCGACAGCAACTTGCTCCATTACCACAGCCCCTGGAGCAGCCCCAGACCGGGATTCCACTCAGCTCCCTCCTCCACCCAGCTGTGAGACTAGGGCAGCTGATGAAGAGGCTGGTCGTTTAGCCCAGCTGAGGTGTTGCAGTGTATAAGGAAAGCTGAAGTTTAAAGGTTTAAGTGAAATGTTTCAAAACGGCTTTTAGTAGTTTCTTTTGCTAAGTCAGTGTTTCTTCTTCTCAAAACCCCCTTCTTTAGCCCCTTATCTCATACTTAGGAACGTACTGGGAAGATCTCTTGAGGCCTTCTTATTGGCCTTTATCTACTACTTTCTATTGGTGGATAACCCGTTACCTTGATTGGTGTTTTTGTAAGCCCCCTGAGATTTGTAATTGGTCATTTTTTAATCCCTCTGAAACCTATATAAACCTGTAACCCTAACAATAAACTCTCTTTTGCTCATCTCTCACTCCTGTGGTCTCTGTGTGGGTCCTGACCAAGCCCATGGGGACCACGTGGCAGGGGGGGCAGCAGGGGAGCATCCCCCCTCTGGGTAATGGACTGATCACCCAGACCCCAGAGGTTCCTCCTCTTCAACCGCCAGACTAAGGTCCTGGGCTTTCTTCCTTACTTACTTCCATACTAAAATTCCCTCGTAAGCTCCCTTGGTCCTTAGCTTCAGTGAATTCTTGCTCTTCCTTCTGCCCTTGCCCTCCACGCTGTGGAGTTTGGGATGCTCCCATTCCTCTCCTGATCCGATCAGCTTCTTCCTGGCCTCCTCTATGCCAGGCTTCAGTAGGTGCCTTTGTGTCCTCACCTCCCCTTAATCTCTTCCTTTCATGCCTGGCAGGCAAGCACACAGAGCCAACAGGGCACGGAGCTGAGGCTGTATCTGAGCTAGAAGGTGTCACAGGCTCTCTGGAAACACAAATTGATCTACAAATGGTTGCGAAGAGTCCTGAAACTCTGGCTGTGCTAAACTTACCAGGTTATTTATCATGGCCAGACACACATTTAACAGAGGAACCTTATCAAATTAAAGAGAAAGGGCTTTGTGCTCACTTGGTAATGGTTAATATATATATATAATGTGCATTTGATATAACTGAACATGTCTAACAATGATAATATTTCTACAACCTGTTTGTTCAAATTATTTTAAAAGACTTTCGCAATCAGTAGTTATGGCTTAGAAATCTCTTGTTAGTACCACCTTCGATCCATGGCTGAGGAAATTTAAAGCACAAAGAAGAAAATATTTTTTTTTTCTCCCACTATTAAAATTGAGTGAAAAGAGTATCTTCTTTTAAATGAATCCCACAAAGACATGTGTACCATGAGTGGACAAAAAACTATGTGGAAACTAAGGCTAGTATTGTGTATCTAAGATTGCCTATTTTAGATATAACCAAATACTTGGATAATAAGCATAAAGAAGTCTAATAAAATGCTAGATAGTTGTACACATATCATTAGATACATGAGCAAATAATTAACTGTTTCTTTTTTTATTAGACTATATCATTGCAGTTTGGCGTGTGGCATAAAACCAAATAATTAAAAAGGGTTGAACTGCATGCGCCACATCGTCCCAAGATAAAAATCAAAGCTCTGTCTCTTCCAAAGCAAATTACTGCAGAAAAGCATTACAGGGACTATCTCAGTCAAAGCAGTAACGTACAGTGACATTCTTCACTGCTACAGAAAATCAGTACAATTTCATTACCCTGCCTTCCTGCAGGGCAGGTTGATGCACTTACATTAAAGTCTCCATCTCTTACCTGTTTCTTAAAATGCTTGCTCTTTATGTCTTCAGGGTTCTACTCTAATTTTAACAACAAACAACCCTCTAGCTTTGTAAAACAACTCATTTTAGAATTGGCTTAGCGTGTTTTTTCCAGTATTTAAAAAGCAAGACAACACTGAAATAAAATAAAATGTGGTTTGGTTTAACAACTTCTGCAATGTCATGCAAATCTTATAACATTTTTGCTTGCCAATTACTTTTTTCCTGAGTTTGCTGCTACCTTAAATAAGAGCCCTGGTTAGTTCTGCTGCTTGTTTTATTGTTTTGTGAAGGCCATAATGTGATGAACATTTCATGAAGGACAATAATGAAAACACACCACTAGCCCTGAATTGCAACAACATAAACTGAGATAGGAAGCAAAAATAAGAAGCAATCTGGAAGGAAGGACAGTGCTCCCTAAAATGGCTCTACAGATAAGAGAAAGAGTCTCAAACAAATCTTCTAAACCATTAGCATTGCAATAGTTCATACCACACAAGACTAATGATTATTTTTCACAGTGAGTGGAGATAGACTAAAAGAAAAAATACCTTTATTTCCAAGTATGCAACCATGTAATTTAGTAACCCACTTTTACCTCTTCAGCTTGGCTCTGCTCTTAAAGTATTTTAGCTAGATCTCAGCCTGTTTTAAAATAATGGTATATAATTTTCTAACTTCTGTTTATGTGTCAGATTTATTGCTTGCATCAATGTGAGGGACTAGCCTCCTTTGTAGAAAAAGTATTTAATAGGATACAGCAGTGCAAAGTTCCATATGCATTATAATTCAGTACTTAACTGGAAAGGCCACTCCTCAAAGTAAAATGTAGTTCAATTCTCTGGGCTGTTTCCCCTCTCTGGGCTGCTGACAGCTTCACCAGTTACCAGAACTTACAGCACATAATTTCATAAGAGGGCCCAAATTCCTTTATCTTGCACAAAATATAATGGTAGCAGTGATACCCGTCCAGACTGCGATCAGGTAAATTTCCTGACCGTACTTTAGACATTACAGAACTCGTGGTGTTTTGAAGGGGAAAAATGGGGAGTGTAGCTGTATTGTTTTATATGAGCACTCACATCTTGGGGCTAAATTTGAGGCTGCTTTTCAGCTAAATAATAAACAGCTGTCAAATTCAGCAAGTCTGCTTCTTCATGGAGGAGAAACTACTAATGCGAATTCTAATTATTTTCTAAGCATAAATTGTTCTGTTTACACACATAAGCCCACTCTTAGTAAATATTTTTTCCAGCTGTTCCCTATAGCCCTCAGGAAAGCTGTATCCCATTTATTACAGAGTAGTAGTATACATGGCGATCTAATTATGTGAAGCTAAATAACCAATAATAGTTGCATGAAAGTTGTATGTCATGTGTGTGCAGATTGAGGCTTGTGGCCAGAATTTGCTGTGTACAGATTTAGCTTGAGATGAAGGGAATCAAAAGTCTCTTTATAGCTGTTGTCTTCCAGCCCAGCCAGAAAAACCACCATGGTGGCTGCAGCAGACCAAAGGATACTTATTAAATCTATCCTGCATCCAAAAGCCTGATTCCTGTTTATGTCAGACTGATTGCAGGTGCTTGTGAAGGAGCATGGCAAGTTCCTGCTCAACAGCTGGGACAGCTTAGAGACATAACTCTGCCTCGTTATCGCTGCATGCAAGCCAGCATCTGTCCGTTACCTGCCGAGAACCAATGTACGCTGCCATAATAATGCAACTGAAGTACAAGTGTACAGGACAGACAACCTTTAATATCACTGAATATTGAAGAGGACCTGCTGTGATACCTCTAGGTCTCTCTTTATAGGAATACCGCAGTGGTGAACACCTGCTTGACACAGTCATTTTTCTCCCTCTGGTCTCATAACTGCTCATGCTACTGGTCCATATGCTCAAATACATTCAGAACCTGGAAGACACACACATACACTTTTCCTGTTGTCCCCAGAGGTATTAATTTGGATTACAATGCTGTTTTTCTTCTTGCCTATTTTTTCTCTTTTAGATTCAGCGTGTTCCAGGAACTTGTGAACATTGTGTTTCTTCAGGTTATACTTCTGGTAAAAGTCACATACCCTTAACTCAAATAATTTATTTTGTTGCTCTTGTATAATATGATTTACTTTGCCCTTGTGTTAGAGCTTAGATGAAAGCAGACACTACAATAGCCACAAGCATTTTGATAAAGGGAATCCTCTCATTACAGCCAGAGGGAGGGTGCTTTCAGCTGTGCCCTTGATATGTGGCACCAGTCTTCTTTACATAATCAAAGCAGGAAGAAATGAGCTAAAATGCTGGGAAATAATGAAATGCATGACCTAGAAAAAAAAAACAGTGAAATTAAAACAAACTAAGCCTTCTGTGAACCACAGTTAAAGAAACCTGGAATGGCAAGATTCTTAAGCTAGCAAAGCCCCAAGAAAGAGCTTAATTTCCATATGTCTGATGTGTCAGGTTTGATTTGTCATTGTTATATGTATTATCCTGAAACCTCTAGCCAAGGAGGGTAACCTCTGCTTGTCCATGTGAACATCAGGTCTAGGAGAATCCAAATAAAGTCAGTATTCCTCATGCTGTTCAAAAATTAATCCTTCGCTGAAAAGAAAGAGAATGGGAGAGGGAATTGTTGTACTATGTAGCTTTGTATCAAAAGTAAGTGTTACATGCATTATGTACATTATTCACAACGCTGGTAATGAGTCTGTAGTGTAGCTTGTTCATGGAAAAATGAAATACAATTAGTTACAGATGACCACCAGTTATATGGAGCAGCTTTTTACATCTTATAGAGTAAAACATACTTCTTTTTCAGAAGTTATTTTTATGAACTATAGTTATAGATAACTAAAATGCATAATTCATTTGCATTTGGGATTGATAAATTTTCAGGAATAATTCATCTGATTAAGTGTACAACATAATAGTTCCAGGCTGTGATTCATCTAAAATATACCAAGTAACACAAGATTCTTGGTACTCTGACTACTTAAACATTGTGTGCCAAGCTAATGGCTTCTTTTATTTACTACCCTCTTGGCTTTTGCTGGGGCTAAAAAGCAGCATGTCAGACATAGTGCCCTCAGCAGAACTCTTTTTTAGTGTGGAAAGTTGTGACTTTACTGTCCTGTGAGTCCTTTTGTCAAAGGGGTTGTGGTTAATTCAGCATCTTTTCCTGATAAAAAGTGCTGGATTTTTTTAGAGTGTTACAAATGCCAATTACAGAAGCACAAAACAGGTGTGTTGAATTTACTTTGGATATGGTGACCTCTCTATGCCTTGTAGGAAGTCAGTGAGCTTAATCATTCTTTCAGTAAGCCCACAAGCCTTTAAAGCCTCCAATGGCATAAACAGGAGAAGAAGATATCTGTCCCAGTGGAGATAAATTGCAGCTACACACAGGCATCTTCTCTGGGGAATTTGGAGGATGACTTTTAGAAGAATTACAGCTTGTATCAGCATAATGCGAATGCACGGTGTGACACAGAGACTCTTCTCTTTAAACATTTGTTTTATGGTAGCAATGAGAAATATTTCCTTTTATTCCTGCCTCTTTCATGGATTCAAAGCTTGGGAGTGCTTCTTTTGTATATGCAGTATTTTAAAAGCATTTATCTAACCTTATAAACCTGATTTATTTTAAGAATAACCATTTTGATTATAAAAAGATGCAGCTTTTTTCCCCCTCTTACATTACTAAAGAAAAAAATTCAGAGCATAAATGAAATTATGTCAATATAGAATTATCTAATTGATACCAAAAAGAAGAAAAAAAGTATATGATAACTGTCTCTCTTCATCCTTTTTAGAACTTTCTGTCAGTTTTTGTGCAGCTCTCCAGGTCTTACTGATGTGGACAGAGGATATTAGCTTGCTCTGCCAGACGTGGTCCAGGAGCCATGATAAAGATGCATGCTTAGCAGTGCTGACTGACAGAAGGACAGAGAGTGAGCTCTTGGGATGCTTTTGTATTGCATCAAGGTATTCTGCTTAGAGGAGAGTAGATACATGCCACTGTGATTGTGTGGTGTGTAGTGCTTGTACAACTCTACTGCATGTAGAGGAGTGCTACACGGCCTGTGTTACTAAATTCCTTGGGCAAACATGGTTTCCAAAGGCAAGCATGCTTAGAATTGCTCTTGTTATATTTATCACTCTGGTCTTCAGATATTGTGGAGCATTTTAATACAAAAATTCAAATTATATACCAGTTTAGACAAACTTCTATTACATTTTTTTTAATATCTAGGGTAATATTGTTGCCTGGGCAGATGTATGTTTTGGTTTGTAAAAAGTTGAATAAGAAAAACAGCTGTGATTTCTCAGTGCCTTAATCGAATCCACCTTTTATTCTTGATGTGGTAAAACATTTCTTTTTAGGTTTGAACTTGAGTGTTCCTGAATATTAAAAGCTTTATCAAGGACACATCGAGTAACATATGGGTATGCTTTCATTGCCAGTGTAAGGATTAGCTATGTTTCAAGTTCTAAGAGGGAAAATATTCACTGTATCATGTTACATGTGCTTAATTGTTTCAGATGGAATGACAAACCAGAATGTCTACAACTCATCTTTGAGCAAGTTTTGTATTACTCCTGGATGCTCTGCATGCTTTTGCATGCCTGCCAACCTACTCCAATTCTGTCAGAAAAGGGATTCTCTTTGGATTTCAGATTTGAGATAGTTTGGATAGAAAGGATCTAGAATATGACACTTACTAAGATTATTACTCCTATCATTTAAATGGTGATAGAGTTCCTAGAGAAGCTTGAAAATGAATGAAAATTAGAAAGAGAGTGGAGAGAAAAGTAATAGTCTCACCAAAAAAAAAAAAAAAAAAAAGAAAAAAACCAAACACCCAAAAAACTCAACAAACCATCTTTAATTATTACTGAAATCCCTCCAAGGGCTTTCTATTTACCTTATAACAGGCAGGATGAGTATCAAACCTTTTGAAATTTAGTTATAATCTAGCATAATTGTAGAAGATTCACTGTTCAGATTTCTATTCAGATGCTGCAAGTTGAATTAACAGAAATACTAAATAACATATGGAGAAAAACTGATATTTCAGATGATGAAATTACTTCCATATTTTTCCAAGAAGTGATGTGGGTTACACCAGTCCAGTCAGACAACATTACCATAGGTCATTTACCTTCATAGATAGCAATGAGTTTTAAACAGAAATTGAGCTAAAACACAGAAAAAGGGCATTTTTCACTTGCAACTACATTTGAAAATGTTTCAGATCCATTTTCACTTGATTCAGCTGCTGTTCAGGGTTAAAATACCATTCCTTTACTGTACCAATCAAACAGCTGCAATGTCTGTTATTTTCACAAACATAAATTTGGCATGTTCACACTCTCTTCCAAGGTTTTTTCATAAGGCACCAAATCTAATCTGCTTCAAGCCTTTTAAGATCTCAGCAGAAGGTCATGGCATCAGGTTTTGAAAAGATGAGAGGCAAAACTTTGCTTATGGCTCTTAACAGAACACTGATGACTCTGCTTGTACCTGTGGTATATTTCTTTACTTACACTGCTTTGGAGCAGCACGGTGCAGGGATACAGTAATTTCATTAGGTATCTTTGTTGACTCTAAACACAGCTTTGGATGTGCTATTAATTAAATTAGTTATTATGGTATAATTGTGCCACAGTTGTTATACTGATTATATATAATCAGTATATACACAATCATATACTCGACATACACAGCACCTGTTTTTTAACTGTCATGGTTTATACAGTTTGCAGCCATAGATGGACAGTTGCCATACAAAACAATGGGAGTGAAAATATTAACATCACTCTTAAAATAAGTCTTCATCTTTTGCTTCCTTAGGCTCAAATCCCAATCCAATAAGGTCTGATTTTGGTCTGGGTGAGTCAGACTTACCTATCCTTTTTTAGACATTCCCTTTCCATCTCCCATGCCCCACCTCAGCCTCCTGTCATCCAGGAGCTTAGGTGTATGTGCCTGGGGGTTTTTTTGGAGTCACTAGAGAATTAATTTTAAAATAGGAAATATTTAGAAACATAATGTAAAGAAAAAGAAGTGGATTTTTTTTTAATTTGTGAAGCTCATTCACTTGGAAAAATAGAGGATGGGCTGGTAAAGACAAGAATAAAAGTTAATACACTTGGGGATGTGTGTCATTTTAAATGAAGCTTAAAGAGCTTCACAGCTTATGATTTTTGTCCTTTTGCTCAATTTTTCACATATTAAGACTATCATTATAAAATTCAGCATAGCAATTGATGAGACTTGCTGTTTTGAAACATAAGGTATTGTCTCATTTTGCAAAGGGCCCAGTACAGTCTGATCTGCATACTTTCTTTTTGATAAAAGTTCAGGGTCCTGCTTTTCTTGTATTCTAGAGCAAGAGAACAGGGGCAATATCCATTCCCTGGCTGTCAGGCACCTTTCTAACCCTTTCCTGAGTAAGAGGTGTCTGCACTGTGCACACGTGTAAGCGTATACCTGCGTGTATGGGGTGTGAATGCAGTCACGGGGTCAGAGCGTGGCTGGGAGGGCCCGTGTGCCCCTGGTGCTGTGCCAAGTGCAGGCATGTGTATGTGTGAGATGGCTAGTGAAGGTCAACTCAGATGAGCCAGCAAGCAGGTGAAATGGTCAGTGAGCAAGAGGTGTATGGGGGTGTCTAAGGGCAGCTCTGGGTGTGAGAGCTGCAGGAAACCAACTGAAGTGAGCGCTGATTCTTGCCTGGACCTGCAGATCACACCTTATCTAAGGTGAGGCCAAGATCATTCTCTCCTCTTGTGTTTCATTAATCAACATTTTAAAAGGTCATAGAATGTTAGAAGACAGGATACTCTAGTGAACAAAGGGTTACTCAAAAGTCCTATTAGTTCAAATCAATGAAACCCACATAATGGAAAGCATTGAAGCACATTGTTATTGCAGAGAAACATTGCAGATAAACCCAGTTCCCACACAGAATGGAGTTGCAGGAACTTGATTTTCTTTTTAATAACTTTTTCCCAACTCTAGGCATATCTAGGAGAGATGTGGCAAAATTCTGGGGTTTTGCTGCTACCTGACTCGTCTAACTCTTTTCTGTCACTTTGAATCCCACGCTCATCAGAAAATGACAGATTTTTTCACAGGCAAACACAGGCCAAGAAAAACAACAACTACTAAAACAGGGGAAGATGCAAGATTTGTAAGATCGCTCCAGAAGCACTATTTAAAAGATTCTTTTCCTCTCAAGAAATAAATTTATTCGGGGACAGTATGAACCTAGGAATGAAGTCAAAAACTGAACAGTTCTTCACACGTATATGCCTGATATATCTCTGATTAAGATGGTCATTTAATATCTTCTTTGCACGACACTGAAATAAAAAAATGCATCTAGCCCAATCCTTCTTTGTATCATTCCTCCCATTGTAGAATCACTCATAAGGATGTCTGGTTATGCAATGCTGGATAAAACATGGTGGATTACTTAGATCTTACATAAGAACTGGCATGAAAAAGCCCTACTGATTTTGCTAGCAAAAAGGTAAGGACAAAAACTAGTTGATTCAGAAAATTTTGAAGGAAAAAATACATGTTTTAGTGCTAAAAATACGCACTACAGTGTTTAGTTCTACCTGATCTCTATGTTAGACACAGTATATATCCACAACTGGTAATCAAAGAAACTGAACCTTCTCTTCCCTTTTATAATTTTCCCACAAAATTAAGCAATATAGCAGTAATAAAACAAATTGCTAATGATGAGGGCAACTGAAAGTAAACAGCAGTAGAACTTATAAGGAGTAAAGACTACCTATTTTAGTACTTAAGACTACTAAAGAAATTACTAATGTCTCCTTCACAAAGACAGAATGCCCTGTAGAATTCAGGGGGAAGAATGAAAGGCAGCTTTTCTTTCCCACCTCCACTCTTGCTCCCACCTACCCTGTATGGGGTTTGGAAATCCTAAGCACTTTTTTTCAGCACATAGTTTGAACAAATGGTATCAACTAAACCCATTTTCCTCTCTTTTCCCATAGAAACTAAAAAATGCTCTTTGATTGCTTCTTGTCTAGCAACTTAATGCAGTATACTTGCCTGTGTATCCTGAAGTCTTCTATCAGATTTGGCTGGACAATCAGAATCTGAAACTATAAATGAACGTAGACATCCATCTGGAACTTTTGTATGGTGGTCAATGGATGATTACAGCTGAAATAAAAGCATCAGCCACATTTCAAAATCAGTCTTTATTTATGTGTCTTCCTTTGATCTTCTGTAGATAAAAAGGAGCAGTCCTGCACTTTTCATCCTGGTAATGACTTCCTAGCCACTGCTTCTAAAAATGTAAAATTTCACAAATTTTAGTTTCTACTAGCTTGATATGTATCTAGTTCCTAAGCACAATTAGAATGCATCAGAGGACAACCTTAATTCAGAGAATAACTTTAACTCAGTAGAAGTAAATACAGGCTTAGAACCTTTAGACATTTTCAAATAAAAGGATTTTGACGGCTACAGATATTTTTCCCATGCTGTGATCTCATGTTAAATTTCACAAGTTGTACGATAATTTTGGAATGCTGAATCATATACTTCACTAATACTATACAGAAATATATCACAAGCAAAGCTTACTTTTTATTAAGTAGATATATACAGAATAAATATGGAGGAACTATAACAGAAATCCTTGATGATTTTTAAAAATGCATCTAGCAGTGCTATGTATCTCATAAGAAATGTACAGAACATCTGAGATAGAAATGCAAAAATCTCAAGACGACTGAATTCATCCCTCTGGAAGTACAGCATATGTTATAATACACTTCAGTCAACAAACTGGCATTTCTGAAAAGATAGATGAAACTAGGATTCCTAATATGTAAAAATAGGTTTGATGTAGCTTTACAGCATGCAAGTAATTTTTTAATCTGATTTTAAATGTTCAGGTAGAACTAGCAAAGTTAAAAGAGTCTGGCAAAGAGAATTTTCAACAGTACTAAATCTGTGTTTGTATGCAATTAACATGTACTGCACAATTGACTCTTTCTTGCCGGTATTAGGTTTGTGTGGAAAGGTTTGGGTAGTGCAGGAGCTGAAGGGTGGCTCAGTCTGGAAAAATGGAGGCTCAGGGGATACCTTATCATTCTCTACAACTATCTGAAAGGAGGTTGTAGCGAGGAGAGTCATGGTCTTTTTCACCAAGTAACAAGCAATAGGACAAGGATAAATTTCCTCAAGTTGCATCACGGGAGGTTTAGATTGGATATTAGGAAAAAATTCTTCACCAAAATGGCTGGCAAACATTGGAACAGGATGCCCAGGGAAGTGGTTGTGTCACCATCCCTGGAGGTATTTAAGAAGTGTAACTGTGGCGCTTAGGGACATGGCTTAGTGGTGGACTTGGCAATGCTGGGTTAAAGGTTGTGCCTAATTATCTGCAGGGTGTTTTTCAATCTAAATGACTACATAATTCTGTGAAAAGCTGCTAGAAGCTTCCCCCATGTCTGACAGAGGCATTGATAGAAGACTCCAAGAAGGACCCACTGCTGGCTGAGGCTAAGCCCATCAGTGACAATGACAGTACCTCTGGATAACGTATTTTATAAGGTGGGAAAAGAAAGCTGCACAACTTCATCCAGAGAGAGGAGTGAGAATATGTGAGACAAACAGCCTTGCAGATACCAAGATCAGTGAAGAAGAAGGGGGAAGAGCTGCTCCAGGCACCAGAGTAGAAATTTCCCTGCAGCCCATGGTGAAGATGATGGTGAGGCAGGGTGTCCCTCTGCAGAGACAGGCTGTCTCTACAGCCCATGGAGGCCCACACTGGAGCAGGTCTATTGGCAGGGCTGGGTGGCCCACGGGAGAGCCATGCTGGAGCAGCCTGTTTATGAAAGACTGCACCCTGTGGGATGGACTCCACACTGGAGCAAGAGAAAAGTGTGAAGAGGAAGGAGCAGCAGAGACAATGTGTGATGAACTGACCACAACCCCCATTCCTATCCCCCTGTGCCACTCAGGTGGAAGAATTAAAAAGTCAGGAGTGAAGTTGGGCCTGAATGACTTGCTTATGCAGTATTACAAATTCTATGTAAAAGGTGTATTATAAATGAGAAATGCTGCTTTGACTAGATATTCCCATCAGTGCTAAAGTTTTTCATCTGGGAAATACAGTCTGAGTCTTAGTGACATGACAGAAGTATGTGGGAATGAACAGCACTTTCAACTAAGACAGTCCAATTCATAGCAAATGCATTTCCTGGTAGCATAACTTCACTTAAGCCAGTGAATCTACTCTGACAAGAAAATCATTTCTGCATGCAAGAATGAGATACGCACCTGACTTGATTTTCAGAAGTGCAGAACCTCTAACAGCTTTCACTGTGACTGCTAAATTAAGTATCTGCAACCAGATTTAGGAGCTTCATTAGTTATGAAATTTCTCTGCCTTATTCCTACATTGGATTCTGATAAGGCTTCTGAAAATTGAATTAACAAAGTACGTTCAGGATGGATGACCAAAGTTGCACCAAGAGATCTCTTTCTAATTATAGTAAGTATTAGTGAAGTCCAGGAAAACTGTGAGTATTTGGTGTCTTGAAAAATAAGACTTGGTTTTTAAATACCTGGCCTTTGCCATTAAAACTTCAACATCATAGCTTTACATAGGGTATATATATCATACATCGATATATAAACCTAATATAATTCTCCTGTCAATAAAATAAACATCATCCTTTTCTGCTGCATCTCTGGGGACTATTATGAGACCAAGTTGGTAAGCCTGATAAGTTGTTTTTCCTAATTTCCAAGAATTCTTTCTATACTAAAACCCATCTGTCAAAGATTCAATGAGCAATGCCCAAGCAAATTATGCATGATTAAATAGAATAAGCAAAGGAGAAATGCAACTAGGCAGGAAAAAAAAACCAAAACCAAACCCAACATTTTAAGGGCACTCCAATGAATACACTTGATCAGGTATGATTTACTGACTAATTCTTTTAATTTTTCATTATTGGCAAGTGCTTTTGAACATCATAGTGTGGTCTTTGTTATCAAGGATATGCACAAAGCAAGGTATGTTAGCCACAGCAACATAATAGCTTATTTATTAATTGACAAGGTGGAGCGTTCATTAAAAGACAGTTATTGCACATGTATCTTAGAGTCATCTGTTTAACAACTGCTCACCTCCTACCTCCCTGAGCCTGAAGCACTGCCTAACTTATCTATGACAGTGACAACAGTAACTCTTACATAATGGAACCTTCATGACACATACAAATATTCTAGAATATTTTAGATCTTATTTTGTCAGGAAGAAATATTTTCTGAACTCAGGTTCAAGAATAGCTTTATAGTTCCTGAAGTAACTTTAAACACTGAGAACGTCAGAGCTTCTTCGCTGAAATATTATTTTTGTTAACGGGGTGTTGGTACATGTGTAAAAGCCCACATGTTCTCTTGAATCCAGGATCCATATTTTGTGAGCTCATTAGTATGTTTGTTGATTGAACCAGAGTCCTTGTCATTCTTTCAGATGTCACTGCTAATGTTTCCGAGGTCTTGAAGTCCTTGACATCTTGGCCATTTCTAAAGGATGGACATCATGAAATCTGTATTTTGGAGTGATCCAGATGGTGGGATTACTCCAGAGCTACGGGATACAGGCTTCAGTTCTGAGTGCTAAATGCATCAGCTTCAGAGGAAGACTACAGCCCTTGCCCAAATGGGCCCACCAATCTTATCTTCTTCTAAAGGAAACTGACTGTGTCTGTCTTCTGTGGCACTTGTCTCTTTTGGCCTATCCCATGGCATTGTGACATTGGTAGTAACAATGCAAAGGCTGTGCTGCAGCCCACCAGAATGTTATTTTCTAATGGGAAACTGTTGGAGATGGCCCTGATGAAGAGGTAGCTTACCAACAGTGGAAGGGAGACTTTTTAAAGGGAGATGACACTGAACTTGCATCTAACAGGGGAAGGGGAACTGCATCTGCTTAAGAGACTGTTTTTAAGAAGAACTTGAGGCTAAGCCTAAGGATAGGTTGACACCTCCATTTTAAGTTTCAACCCCTTATTACTGTGGGCTGTGCTCCTCAGAGCTAACTGCTGTTTTTCCATTGGGCAGCTTACCGTGTGTTAACTGCCCTACCCAATCCCCTTCACACTGGATTACATCACTGTTGTAACCCTTCCTCCTAATTGTTATGTATGTTCTCCTGTCTTATCATCATCCCTAGTTTTGCATACTCCTCCCAAGTTCTAGAAACATCCCTAGCCTTCCCCTTAAATAGCCCTCCATTTTGTTCAATAAATGGATCAGCTTTGGGCTCAGCTTGAGAGACATCTGCTGCCCTGTTTTTGAACCCCACTGGTCTCGTGTGTTCATTCCCGAACTGTGGCAGGAAACTGAGGACATATCCTGCAACTGAGACACAAGCTTTTCTGAGATAAGGCTGATGTACTGCATATGGCAGGTAAAGCTGAAAAAGAAAGGCTTTGGGAATCTGCAGTGTGTCCCCGCTTCTAAGAACATCTTTGGGAACCTAGAACATACTCTTATCTTGAACAGAGATTCCTAGGCACCTAGCCACTCAAGTAAAGACATGGGAAGGCAAAATGTGGGAATCTTGGCTAGAAGGAGGCCTCACACACTTTCAGGATTGTCAAAATCAAAATTTGATAGGGACGTATTCCTTTGGAAATGCAGAGCCCTGTTTCCTTAAATGTCAGCTGGGAAACCACAGAATGTAGCAAATCCAAGGAAACCACACCATTTTAATGGATTTGTCGCATTTATAGCATTTTCATGGCATTTTTTTTTTTATATTAGTATTTTTCACTGGAAAGGTCTATTTCTTGATAAATATGATTTTACGTATCAGAGAACTCCTTGTGGCAGCATGCACATGACTGTGTCACCACTAAGAATGGCCTAATGTTGACACTAGAATGTCCAAACTATAGTCACCTAGCAGTACAGTTCACCTGGAATTTACTATCTCAATGAATACTTTTAAAATGAAAATTTTTATTGGATTTAGAACCTCTAGCAAAAGAGTTCAAAGACGGGTGAGCTGAAAGTAAATTGGGCATAAATAGAGCTTTCATGTAGCAGACATAACTACAGGAGCAAAGGAAAATTTTAATTCAGAAAGAAGCCATTAGTGGAACATTTTTTATTTTCTAAGTAGACCTAAATTTGCCAGCTGATGTTTACACTGTGTAGAATTTTCACTGTAATCAATTTTTTGCCTTGAAAGACACATGTCTGGGTCCATTTGAACAAACCTGTCCTTGGATTTTAGACATTAAAGGTGTGTTCCAATTCTGAAAAATTAAAATCTCTTAAAATGCTGGAGGTGGGACTAGAATTATTCCACTAGAACTGCAGATGCCAGTATATTTTCACTTAGAAGTTCTGAACATCTAAAAAAGGATCAAAGTGAATCTTTTTTAGGGGAAGCATACAGGATTTTTTCCTGTCTCAATTTACCTGCTTATTAATTTTGCAGCTACTACCGAATTCTTATTCCCAAAAAGCTATGGAGAACATGAAAGATTAGAGTTTAGTACATATTTCAGAGACAGATGGTAGCAAATATATGCAACATATTTAGTATTTCATGGAAATGTCTTCTTTTGACTGCTTAAAGCATAATATTATTTTTAATAACAATACATGAACTGATTGTTCAGAAGCCTTTATATCCTTAGTGATCCACATAGCTTCCAAAATACAGTCCCCTTACTCTTTCAAATTGATTCTTATAATTTCTCTACAGAGTTACACAAACAGCAAAGAGACGCTTGCAGCTAGATGCAGGGAAGCTGCCCTGACAGAGGTAGCAAATTCCTCAAATACCCAACAAACTCTGGCCTAAACAACCATTCCATGTTAAAAAAGACTCTTAATCTCAGTTGAGTATTTAGGCATCTGTGCTGTAATTGGAGGTCATGCATGATTCATCACATCATGACACTCTCTATTCTCCCATTCTCTTTCACATTTTGGAGTTTCCAAAAGACATTGCAAGCATTCCCACCCCCTACTTCTTAAGATGGCATGTACCATGAGCTCCGTCAAACAGCAAATGTAGCTAGTTCAGACATTAAGCGACTTCCTTCATCCAAAACTGCTGAAAACATTCCTATCCCGCTAAAGGGCCAACCAAGACCATAATACCTGGAAGACAACCATTTCAGACCTGGCATTAGAGGAGACAAGTCAACACCACTACCAACATTGCAATATTAAACAAGATAACCATGCTCAGCTAAACAGTGTGTTATACAGTGTTGGCATCTCTGAAAGGATATATAACTGCAACCGGGGCAGGAACAGGCTCAGGACAGGACAGAAGATGCTACTGCCAGGAAAAGGAGCAATAATGTTGCCAGTGAATGTCACCGGACGGCTCAAAAAGTACCAAGATGACTGCTAAGAGCTGGCCATGCAAATCCCCACCAGCACTCTACAGGCCATTTCTAAAGCCAACCAAAATACAGGTAAGGAAGAAGTAGCCTACTTTCTAGGGCCATCTGGTCAGTCAGCCTGCTTAAGGACAGATTTTTTGGAAAACAGCTGGCATCCGACTTGCAATCTGAAAGAGACTAAAGCAGTTCTGCACAAATATAAAAATGAGCAAAGGTAAAACCTATGTCTGATTTAGATAACAGCGTTCAATTTAATTCTTCTAATTGGGTAGGATAATACTCATAGCCCCACTCTTGGCCCACCTCATGTACAGATACTTATAGAACTTTGTCTCGTGCTTCATTCCCCCACATGGTCTAATTGCTCTAAACTATGGATATGAACCCTTGGACAAGAGTATGTTCTCTTCCATAACTTGAAGTTCTTCATCTAACAGGATGTCTCCCAGTACTCAGCAACAGAAATATGCAAATCGTAACTCCAGCCAGCAAGAAATCGATCATGCGAGAGTCATCACTCAGTTCTGATCATAACCTCTTGAATTTCTTGCCCTGCACTTACAAATTTTTATTTTTTTTTTAACTCTGTCTCTGGAATACACTGATAAGGGATTATAGTAGTGACATGCCTGTGGTCCTCCCTTCTTCAGATTATTTCATTAGGAAGTGCACAGAGGGAAGCTGGAGTGAATGAAGGAACTCAGACTGGTGTTGAAAACTGATAACTCTCCCGAAGCCAGCTGCAGTGAAAAGCTCACTGGCTGGATTTTTTCTGCTGCTGGGTGTGTAGTGAATGAATGTCATTTGTAGTAAGCAGAGAACACAACTGTTTTTTCCAATACATTTTTTTTTTACTAAAATGGTCAAAAAAATCAGTGTGAGATAACATTTTTAATTCTCTAAAAAATGTAGCCATTCCATCTGGCCTTCTGAAACAGAGGAAACTGACTGCTCCTAAGGGAAGCGATATGCAATACCAAGAATTCTGGCTTGGGTTTTGAACAGCAACAATTTTCTCCTCAGTGCTCAGCTAGAGTACTGTGTTTGTTCTCTATTCACAAACGTGTAAAAGACTTGCTTCCAAAATACAGTAGAAAAAGCACTATCCATTTTCCATTTTTTTCTCCCCCAAGATCTGCAGTGCTGTTTGTTAGCAGTATAATGAAGGCACTGTAGACTTAGTATTCAATTTTTGTAAGCACTTAGTATTCAATTTTGTAAGCACTAACTATTTTCTCAAGTTCTGCCTACTACAGCAGCTCATGGTTTCTCAGAACAAAAACCTTTCTCTTCTGGTCTTTTTGGTATCTGCCTTACATGGCCAAAACAATACAGATGAGATCATGATGAGACAGAATGAGAAGACAAGCAATGGGCATTGTGGAAGGAGTCAAAGAAAGATGGAGCAGGAACACTTTTTTACTTGTTAAATTTATATGATACTTTTTATTGATGTGCAGTTGCGAGAAAATAAAATATCTCATTTTCTTCCCTTCTTTGTTAAGAAACAGCTTCCTGTACCCTTTATCTGTATAAGTCTAAGATAAAAATGTATGTATTTTCTTATATATTTAACTCAGCCTCAAGTATAGCAGTTGTGAGCTAAGGAAGCAAAAATAATATCGATACATACTCTGTTAAAATTTTTGATTGAGAGAAACTCTTTAAATAGTACCAAGGAGTTGTCTCACACTTTCTGAAATGGGGACTAATGTGTCCACCAGTGTGGCGCAAAACCAGAATCAATGACAATAGATTAACTTTATTATGCTAGATGTAATGGTTACATTTTGGAAGGAACATTACCTCAAATTGGCTTCAGCCATGCTGCTAGAACAAATAAGGCCAATACTTAGAAGTTAAATGCATTTCAATCCATTTAAATGAAATGTGTTTAGTCGATACTACCAAACAAGCATTTTGCTTCAGTAGACAGAACTCTGGGACATCTCTCTGATGACTTTGAGTATGAACATCTGTCAGCTACAAATAGAGTTCTCTCTAATCCAACCAGTGCTGAAGGCAGGTAAAATAAATTCAATAGAAGATTCAGTAGTTTAGTGCCTTAGCTGTATACTAAGAATATTGTACCTACTGAAACCAGTTAGAAAGCATTTCCAGACCCATTTTCATAACATGCAAATTTTACTGATCTCCCCACTATTCCCTAGGGCAAATACTGGGTATGCTACAGTTCTGAGATGGTGGTGAAATGTGCTGCCTCATGACATGTTAAGGAATATGTGCCCATTTCTCTGTACACTCACTTTTCCCAGATATTTTTACAAATCCTGACATGGTTTTGAGATGTTTTATCTTCTGCAAGTGATGTTAATTGCTTTAGAAATAGATTACCCACTAGAGAAAAAAGTGTGAGACAGCTGAGCATCCAAATCCCTGCTTCATTCATTGTTTAAGGGGTAATTTCAAAATTTAAAACTGTCTAAAGAGTCTGTCAGATATAGCTGGGAGATAAAGAGGGCAGTCAGAAAAACCCTTAGGGGATTATTTCTATTTGGTTGAGCAGCTCAAGTGCTGTCAAACATTAGTGGAGGAAGAAACTTTGACTTCATGAAGTGACAATCAGAGGGGGGGGATGAGATGAATTTGCAGATATGTGACAGCCTTGAATTCAACCAAGCTCTTCATCTCAGTAAAGGATTTTTTTTTTTTTGGCAGCAGGTTCCACAGGTTGATTACGAACTCTGTTTTGACATTTTTCCTTTCATCAATTTACACCCTCCTGAGAGAAAAAAATTTTAAAAGTGTGAATATCCAAAAATACTTATCTTCTTTAATATTGAAGTTGGCATAAGCATCCCCTTCTTTAAAAGTTCTACCAACTATATACAGGTTAAGAAGATCAGAATTCTGATGAATGAAATAACAAATTACAGACTATTTTTAGAGAAATATTGACAATAGTTGCTGTTAGTATCTATCTTTTCTTATAACCCTTATATGTGAAAAACTCCTAGAATTATCAGCGAGTCTATAGACAGAGAATTTTGCAAAAGTGGATGACAGTTTAGATGTGACATAAACATTATGTTATATGAAAGATGACGTAGAGAAAAGTACTCATTATATGTTGAATATGAAATTTTGTATTAAAAGATAGCGTTAAAAGTAGTATCTTAAAATACCACATAGAATTTAAGCTATGGAATAAATTCACTGTCAAAAAAAAAAAAAGGTAAATAATTTAGGCAAAAGTTAACAGGATTTCAAAGATTATTCATTTATACAACTGACTTCAACTTAATGGCTGGCAGACATCTGTCTATCTTTCATGTTCATTGGTATGTTTCCCCCTCACTTTTTTCAGAAGTACAAGATAGAAGATGGATGTATGTCGCACTTGAGGGACTCTCAAAAAGATCTGAATGAGTAACAGAATTAGATAGTACAGGAGCTGCAAGGCAGAGAATGTACTTACTAGAGGGGTGAATACAACAGGTACTGCTAAAAGAATAAATATGCCAGCAGGAGGTGATTGGTGAAGTTTTTAAAGCACTGTCCCTGAAACTGAACTTTTCCAATATTTTCATTAAAAACATTGGCATAAAAAAAAAAGGTGCATGCCAATGAAGTACCCTGAATATGCTAGGCTGGGATGCATTACCAAAAAGAGGACTGCAATAACTGAATGACCACCAGGACTGAAACAATGAAAATGAGAATAAAATCAGTATTGCTGTATGCAAGGCAATGTGCTTGAAAAATACTGTAGATCTCAGTGTTAAGAGTTTCTGTTTGGAAAAATTTATAAGTCATGGGACCTGTAATCAAAACTAATTAGCCACAGGTTCAGTACAAGCTATCAAGTTTAAGCACCACGGAAGGTAAATGAAATTCTGTTATGCATGAGGAAATTATTTCAAAGAAAGACAGTAGTATTGTACAGAGTATCTGTGTTGAAAAACATGAATGCAAAACAGATCATGTACAGAGAATTACATAAACCGTGTCTAATTTGTGGATAAGGGCGCCCCACAGCATTTTCTCCCTACGTCTTGCTAAAAGAGTAATCAGCTGCAGGCTATGAATGCTCCATTTCACTTTTCTTCCTGTAGTATCCTGGTTTCAGCTGGGGTAGAGTTATTTTTTTTCCTAATATCCAGTGCTGTGCTTTGGATTTAGGATGAGAATAATGTTGATAACACAATAATGTTACAGTTGTTGTTCAGTAATACTTACCCTAAATCAAGAACTTTTCAGTTTCAGCAAATGAGGGAAAACTAGGGGTGTACATCCAAGTTTCCTCCCAGCACAGACTAAAAATCCTATTGGGTAACACACCTTGACCTGGAAAGAGTCCCTGATTTCCAGGGGACAGGCATATTCTTAATTACTAAGTCAGTAAAGAACTGTCTTTCTACTTACACTTTAGCGGAAACTAGAAGAGCTTGTTTTTCCTAATGTTGCAAAATCAAGTCTTAGCTGGAACAATTTCCATCTATAAATAGAGGTGAGCACTCATACGAAAAAGAGAAAAAATCAAAATGATAAAGCTGTTATAAAAGCAATTGCATAAAAATGGACTATGCGGAAGATTAGCTGGATGAAAAAGGTGTTTAGCAAGTATGAGAGCAGTGAAATTCTAAACCACCTTTCCAAAAGAAGATCTGTCTGTTCACAAGATTTATTCCTTTTTACAAATAGAATTTCAAGTGCCTGGGAGAAGAATTATCAGATTGTGTGCTTGTGCAAGGCAAGGCCAACCTACCTCTGCAAGATTTCATTAGAAATGTTGTCAAATGACTATTTCCTATTCACAGTTATTTTTGCAGACCATTATTTAACCACTTTTCTTACATGTGCCAACTGTGTACAGCATTGTTTTAGCTGAGCAACAGGTGAGCCCACATTAAGTGTCTTGCAA
This sequence comes from Pseudotriccus pelzelni, assembly GCA_035584735.1. NCBI lineage: Eukaryota > Metazoa > Chordata > Aves > Passeriformes > Tyrannidae > Pseudotriccus > Pseudotriccus pelzelni. Next base: position 79,597,813 of record JAWMRA010000078.1, read on the forward strand.
AAATTTAAGCATATTGCCCTAAAAAATTTTCATTCCAATGAAGAAACAGTACACTTGTTACATAGTATTGTCCATAAAACTATAGTAGCCAAAATGATTGAGATCATAATAAATACAATAAGGTGACATCTCACGTCACTGTTATAAAGTATAGAGCTAACTTTTCTAACTGCAGAGAGAAGTCAGCATTTTTTTGAGTTGTTGAATCTAGATATTGGGCAGCTGACTGCCTTGCTAGGAAAAAGCATTTAATGCTTAGACTTTTTAAGAACTCCCTTTGTCTGCTGTCACTGCTTGCAAATTCATGTCCACTGACAACTAAATTGTCACCAGGAAAATCCTCCAGGGTCTAACAACACCCAAGGACCTTTGCTATTAAGCAGCTCAGTCACTGCACCTCACTTATTCTCTGTCATAACCTATAAATTATTTTTCTTTCATTTTGTTTTCAGTCATACAGAAGGAATTTGAAGAGACAGCCTGTGCCTATCGCAGTGCATGGGTAATAGACTGATCCCCTAACAAGCTAAACTTGTGGATCTCCTATTTATGGCCCCTTGATGAGGCCATATGACTTGATGTTAGGCAACTGACTTAGGGCTGTAGCTCCCGCTCCAAGAGCAAGATAACTGAAAGTAACACTAAACTGTGTGGCACTAAAGTAATCACCCGTCTCCAGGACCATGTGGTGATGCCCAGATCTGCAGCCATTGACCCAAGTATAACAAGCAGTCACAAGGCACATCTCACCTATGCAGTTTTTCAGCAGAACAAGTAGGTACCAAAAATCCAAACACTTTTTTTTTCTCCTGAAAACTTGAAGCAAAGCCATGGACAATGCAGTCAACTTCTGAGAAATGCAGGACTTACTGGCACGTTACTGCTTTCAGATGGAAACAGTCAGATGGCTGATATACAAATGTCCAGATAGCTTCTGTTCATCAAAAATTTTCCTTTCTGTTTGGCCCTCAGTTAGCCTTCATTCTGTCTTGGTTTCTTTAAAAAGCAGTTTCCATGTCCTGAATGTTTTGCACTGCGTGTAGGTGTTAAGCTGTCGATAGTGCGGTGCTGCAGGAGTGGAAGGGAGGAAGAGGAAGAGCTCCAGGGTGGAACAGAAATCCACATGTCAGCCTGTGGAGGACCCCAGATCAGAGCAGGGGAAAAGAGTAAGGAGGAAGTAGAGGATAGGCCTACTGCCTACTGCCTATAACCCACCATTTCACATCCACTGTATCTCTGGGTGAGGTAGAGGAGTCTAAAGGAATGAAGTTCATCTTGGGAAAGAGGGGAGGAAAGACGTTATTTCAATGTTTGGGTTTTGTTTTCTTATCTCTCAAATCTATAAAATAGAATAGATCGGCAGTAAATTCATTCTTGGCAAGTCAAGTCTGTTTTGCCTGTGTCAGTAAGTGGAAAGCAATGTCCCTGTTATTATTGCCACCCATCAGTTTTCACATTTCTGGGTTTTTTTCTTATTTTCTCTCTTTTTCCCACTGGGAGAGTGGTGGTGGAATGAGCAGCAGCTGGGTGGGAGTTTGGTTGTTAGCCAAGAATAACCATCCACATATTTACATCTGCAAGATGTATATTAAGATGAAAAAACACAGCTGCTCCCAAGACTGTAGAAGACAATAAAATCCTAGAGAGAGCAAAATTGTCTCAGCTCATAGTTTGGTCATAGTTTCACCTGATTTCTAATTGATAATCCTTTTCTCTATCAATAAATCAATTGAGATGACAAGCATTGATATTTCACTCTTTGAAGTGTCATTCTCTTTAGGTGATTTTTTTTCTTTATCATATCAATGCTGCAGACTCATTGGGTGTTTGTTCGTTTTGTTGTGGTTTTTTTTCAGCAAAGTTGAAGGTTCCTATTTTATATTTGTAACTCCTTTGCTGCAGCAAAACTAGATCTTTTTCCACAATCCATCAAGACCCCACCTCATGAGAGTGTGCAGCTCTGGGGTTCCCAACCAAGGAAGGACATTGACCTGTTGGAGCAAGTCCAGAGGAGGATCACCAAGTTGATCAGAGGGATGGAGCACCTCTCCTATGAAGAAAGGCTGAGAGAACTGGAATTGCTCAGCCTGGAAAAGAAAAGGTTTTGAGGAGACCTAATTGTGGCCTTCCAGTACCTGAAGGGAACTTAAAGGAAAGATGGTGGCAAGATCATTTCCAAAAGCAAGTAGTGACAGAAGGGGGAAACAGGTTCAAATTGAAAGAGAGTAGATTTAGATTAGGAATTAGGAAAGAATTCTTTACTGTGAGAGTAGTGAGGCACTGGAATGGGTTGCCCAGAGAAGTTGTGTGTGCCCCATCCCTGGAGGCGTTCAAGGCTGGGTTGCATGGGGCTTTGAGCAACATGGTCTAATTGAAGGCATCCCTTTCCAGAGAAGGGTGTTGGAACTAGATGATCTTCAAGGTCCCCTTCCAATCCAAACCATTCTATGATTCTAGGATTCTTTTTAGATTCAAGCAATATTAATTTGAATACATCTCTCTGTTATAGTCCCCAACATTTTTTGAGGAAAGCACCTACACATTCTTGCCTCTGCAGAATTATATATTCATCATAAAACTGTCAACTTTTTACATTTTGGAACATTTTAAGATAGTGCAAAACAATCCACTCAGTAGTATATCATTATAGTGGCATGACATTCAAAACCTGACGTGTGCCCAGAGGGTGTTGTGATCTGGAGTGAAGCACAATCTAAGGTCATGTTGGACTGTCATGTGAAACAGGCCAAAGCTTACTTTCAGTCAGCTATTCTGTGATACCTAAACTGCTGTAGATTATGAATTTCTGTATCAACCATACTGTCTGACCTTGGAGAAGTCTTCTTCAGAAGTCTAAGTGGACTTGAGAGACTATGATAAATAAAATCTTTTTAGCATTCACTGAGATCTGTTGCTGCATATTCCATGCTCAAGTGGTTGCTCAGAGGATGAAATCCTTGAATACCTCTGACATTAGTGAGGTCCTTTGGGGATTTGTCCTGCTTTTGAGGAATAGGTGAGGAAAAATGCTAGGTTTAATGACATGTCTTTCTAATAGAATTGTGAACTAATATGTTACTCTGTTCTTTCCATTTACTTTCATAGAGAAATGTATTATTTATCAAGTAATAATTCAAACACAATTTATTTCACCAATATTTATGTTGGAAGCAGAAGTTTGGAGATAAAAAGAAAAACTGTTACATGCTTGCTTTGTCCAGTACTGCTTAGGGTTAACTGATGAGGGCAACAGGTGCTTTTATTCACTTAAAAATTGTAGGCAGATTCAAAGGTAGCATTAACTCCATCAGAAAAGGTCATAAATTCTGTCCTGAAGGCTGGGTTGAACATGCTTCTCAGAGGACATGGGCAAGGTCACAAAAATATTGCATTCCTGCTCATGCATTTGGTTGCTTCCTTGCCTGTGGCAAAAGCAATGTGCTGAAATGTTCCCACGGACATAGTGGAGTGCAATACAGATAGGATTTCCCTGCTAGGAAGACATTACTCAGCACTCCAGAGATACCTAGTGGAACACAGTTATGTTAGGGATTGACACTGTTTCTTACCTACATGTGAACTGGCCAGACTTCTTACATGTTCTTGCCAGCACCATTTCCTTTATCTAACCACCCTGTAGATTCTAGGCTAGTACCACAGCAACTAGAGCAGAACAGCTTCTAAACAGAAAGGTGTGTGAACACTCCTCCCTCTACCTCCTATCTCCTTTCATCGTGCTTTCCAGTCCTGCTCAGACAGATTTAATCAGATTTCCAGTTGTAGACATCACTGTTAACCTTCTGAGTCTGTAAGAGACTTGTTTCCTGGCAGTTTCTTAGGGTACGCTGCACTGCAGACTCTCAACTTCCCTTCCCCTATAACAATCCAGAGTAAGAAACCACACTTCTTCCTGCTGTCCTCCCATCTCCCTTTTAAGGGGAGATAAAGTAGAGCACCTGTAAACTCCAGATAAACAGTTACTCCCCAATACATGCTCTACAATTAACATTCAAGTGGCAACAAGATTGCCTTTTAATTATTAGGCCACTAAGCTAGGATTGAGTCTTAGATATTCCTATGTTTATGTAAAAGAAAATGGAAGGTTCTACACACATTTACAATGAATTATACAAGATCACAATGTTAAGGAGGTATTGCTGCATTTGTGGGGATAATTTTTGCCTCAAACACAGAATTCTAGTGCCCTCCTATCGCGCATCTGAGAATATTTTTGTTTCTTTTTTCCCCCTCATAGCATCTGCTTTAGAGAAGCAATATGTTTCTTTGCATTAAACAACTGCTGTACATGGAGACTGGCTGACTTAAAAGCTTCAGCTCCTTTCTTTTGCTTATGTGCTTTTCATCATTGTTGAAAATAATGTGACAAAAGACATATTGCTTACTTTGGTAATTATAACCCAGTAAATGTTTCTGAATGCCACAGCTGCAAAGATTTGCTTTAGTCTCTCGTAGTTTCCTAACTACAAGCCTTAATATAGTTATGTCTATACCAGGAACACAATAACATTAGCAAAATTAACTTTAAACTGTATTTGAACACACTTAAAAAGGGAGGACTGCACAGTTGGTACAAATTCCTGTGCACTTGTCAAAGCCTTTTAACAGTCCTCCCGCTCCACATTGCTGTTTTGGGTGATGTTGTTAATACTGCGTGTACAGACAGTGCCTGTCTTACAGGTTAAAGCTGTACTGCAAGAATTATAGAAAAAATCTCATGGAAAAGGACCTCTGGAGATCTTCTAGAATAAATTTACTCCAAACAGGACTAACTTCATAGGTACACAAGATTGCTCAGGGCTTCCTCAGCCAGTGTGCCCTGGCAGCCAGGAGTGCCAACCGTGTCCTGGGTGGCATCAGGTAAAGCATCGCCAGCCAGTCAAGGGAGAGGATTGTCCTGCTCTGCTCTGCACTGGTGTGGCCTCACCTTGAATATTGTGTGCAGTTTTGGGCACCACAATATAAGAGAGATATACAGCTATTAGAGAGCATACAGAGGAGTTACAGAGGAGGGTTATAAAGATGGTGAAGGGCCCTGAGAGGAAGCCGTAAGAGGAGCAGCTGAGGGCACTTGGTCTGTACAGCCTGAAGGAGACTGAGAGACCTCATTGCAGTCACGACTTCCTCATGAGGGGAAGAAGAGGGGCAGGCACTGATGTCTTCTCTGAGGTGACCAGTGACCCAAAGGAGAGGCCTGAAGTTGTCTTAGGGAAGGTTTAGGCTGGATATCAGGAAAAGGTTCTTCGCCCAGAGGGTGGTTGGGCACTGGAACAGGCTCCCCAGGGAGGTGGTCACGGCACCAAGCCTGACAGAGTTCAAGAAGTGTTCGGACAAAGCTCTTAGGCACCCGATGTGATTCTTGGGGCTGTCCTGTGCAGGGCCAGAAACTGGACTTTGATGATTCCTGTGGGCACCTTCCAGCTCAGGATATTCTATTATGCTATGATTCCCAGTAAGGGATTGAAGATGATTTCCTGTTGAGGGAAGATAACTACATGACTTTCTGGATAGTGTAGTGTTATTCAGTTGTCTGAAGTTAGTAATACTAACAATAATGTTTATGTGTCATTTAAGCTCCAGAACTCTCTCTAATAAATAAATAAATAAATAAATAAATAAATAAATAAATAAATAAATAATGGCCAGTCTTCGCGAATGAAGATCCAGGGAAGGTCTTTACGCCTTCGAGCCTGCGCATTGGATTTTTTAGGTGAGACACAGTGTGCGCGGAACT
>JAWMRA010000078.1:79607642-79684995 GCA_035584735.1 Pseudotriccus pelzelni
GAAAGAAAGAAAGAAAGAAAGAAAGAAAGAAAGAAAGAAAGAAAGAAAGAAAGAAAGAAAGAAAGAAAGAAAGAAATTAAAAAGTTGTGCAGTTCTGAACAAAAAATTCCTTATCCCTCTGAGCCTTGTCTGTCAAAAGTTCTCTTTTTCCCTAATATGTTGTCCGATGCCAAATATTTAATTAACACGTTTCAGTCATTTGATACCTTCATAAGGAAAAAGGAACCCAGAATTCGCAGTTATCTTGTTAGTATCCTTAGCATTAGTACAGGGAGAAAAAGGATGTTCTAGACCTTATAGAGAAATAATTAGTTAAAGGAAAGAAAATACTACTGTGGCAAAATAAATTTGAACCCCGAGTCCCTTTAGGTAGGAATGTAATTATTAGTGGTTACCGCAGATTCTGCAGATGATTTGTCCTGTCAGATGACAGTTTATTTCATATTCTTGAAGGAGAAGGTACTGTCATAGACAGCTTTCCTTCTTAATTCTTCGTTCCTGACTTCATTGCCCCCTAACGATTCTGTGATGAGACAGCAGTGCTGTCAGAAGATACAGCAATGCTATCAGAAGATACAGCAAAATGCATCTTTGGCTGTATTATACTGGGGAAAATGTTTGTAAAGGTATGTCTTTCATTACATTGCTTCAGTTTTGATGAACTATTGCAGAGATTTGCTTTCTGACAGTCTCTAGGAGCATCCCATTTGAAAATCACTTATATTCCATAACTGAGGGGGGTGGTGTGGTTAAGTTCACCTGCCCTCAAAGGAAACTGTAACTGAAAGTATCACCCATGGCAATGAACAAGTGCCCACTGTCCTCCAAGTATATCACCGTCACACCTCCACTATTCACACACTGTTTGACATGCCAGCAGACACGAATCACAGAATCACAAAATGGTTTAGGTTGGAAAGGAACACTCCCTGCTCAAGTGGGGTCATCCTAGAGCACATGGCACAGAACTGCACCCAGATGGTTCTTGAATATGTCCAGTGAGACTCCACAATGAACATGTCTGCATCTATCTGTGAGTACATACATGCATCAAATCTGTCCTTTCTTTGACAGCACCATCTTTCCCTGCTGCCTACCACAGCTGCTTTCCCTCCATCCTCTCTGTTGACCAAATGGCTAATACTTTCAGACCTCATTTAGGCTGCCTTCCCTTCCTGCCATTCAGGGAGCTCAGCTCCTCGGAAGCACAATTGTCCATAATGATTTTCTGGCAAAGAAAATAAGACAGTCTATTTTATTTTTTAGGACAAATGTATTCAGATTTAATTTTGTATTGTGAATATAGTACTTCTGTGCAAATATTTCCTTTATGGTTGCAGCTGGCCAGGCACAAAATGCCAGCAGGAGGTCAAACCTCTGCTGACCTGGTCTTATTTACATTTGCAATATCCTCAGTTTTCACGTTCATTGAATCCTTTGACTTTGTTCAGCTGACAAATAAATGTTCCTATTATTGAACTTTTGATAATGTAAATGCAGTTTCATGCATGCCAGGAGCAGAAAGCATGATGGAGTATCAATTTGAGGCAGAAGCATTCCCATAAAGGAGTTACCTAAAAGTCAAATTCCTCTGAACTTTTAAATCAGAATTCATTAGTGGACAAAAACATTAAACACCACTCTGCTTCGTGGCTTGGCGCAGAACCCAGTTCCTTCTCTGGCACTCTGTGGGCTGAGGCAGCCTTTCCTGCTGTGTTTTGCCATCCAGCTCCTCTCCAGTAGCTTCCTGGGTTAAGCACACCATGCACAACCTCTTCTTTATTTCTAGGAGTGTCTCTTTGCAGTCAGCTCTAAAGCTTGGATTGAGTCTGCCTTACGCTGCAGAGAAGAGACCTTCCCTCTCCTCCCCTCTCCATTCTCTCCAGCCTCCCTGGTTCCTTAGTGTTGAAGGTCTTTCCTTTCCCAAAAAGCTGGTAGCTTCCCTGTGCTTTGTGTGCTGGGTAGCTCCGAGGGAAGCAGTGTTTCCATCTCTCCAGGGGCCTCTGCTCAATCTGGAGCAAGGCAGCCACTAGAAAGCAAGGAGACACCCTCCTGCTTTGAAACAGAGCCACACTTTTTATAGCAGGACATACCACACAGTGTGCATAAATTAAACAATGAGCAAACCAGTGGGACTGTTCTAGCATCTTTTACAGGAACACAGATCATTGAATAGGCATTAGAAAATCCTATTATGAAACAAGAGAAGATCTGAAACTACGAAACAGAAGTTCATGACCAGGCTTTAAATATTTCTTCAGTATTATCCTTTTTGGTTTTTTGGTTTTTTTTAAATCCCCTATATTATGACACACTGTTTCATATTTTTGAATCTCTGACTGTTTAAAATCAAAATTAAATATTTTTTCCAGTTACTAGTTATGACATATTGAATCACAACTGACAGAGTTGAAGCAGATGAATGAAAGGCCACAGGACTGCTTCTTCAATTCTGCTTATTGGTAACTAGTAAATTAATTCGTTAACCTCTTCACGTTCAAATGAATATTTCAAATTTCTTCTCACAGAAGTGAAATACTGGAAAAAAAGAAACATACATCAGCAGTGCTTCAGCAGAACACTGTAATTGTGAAAAAATGCAGCAGGCAGCAAAGAGATGTGCTGAGGTTGCTCCCAAACCTGGGTTTCAAAACAGATGTGCTGAGAAAAGCAACATCTTAGAAAGGGTTATGTTGTCCCCATTTGTTATTTACTTCTGTAATTTATTACCTTTCCATTACACCTTTTTCTGAGGAAGAAGATGCAGGCTAGTTTTCAAATCCTTTAGAGACTGTAGGTGTGTTTAGGATTAACGTCTGCAGTTCACTTTCTGCACTGTATGCCACACAGCAGGAGTGGTGGCTTCTAATCAGTAGCCCCTGGGATGATCCCTCTAGCAAGCATTTCTGTCGCAAAGGAGTCAGAGTATGTGTCCTCACAAGACAAGAGGGCAGAGGACAGAAATGTTTAAGGGACTGAAGCTTTGTCCCTTCCTTGCCAAAAGAATTATACTGGCATTGTAAACCAAGACGTACGGAAGTCTGCATCCAGTTGCAGGAACCCCCTAAAGCATCAAGTACAGAGCATTTATTCTCAACCACTGTCACACTAGCAAATCAGACTATTTTGCTGGTGATGGGAATACCTAAAGTGTGCTAGTATATTTCAGAGTTCTGCTGCTATTACTCCTGAGAGATTCTGGACAGGCGTGTCAAAGTACGGGGCTCAGATCCCCATGGCTGGTCTGCAGCTCTGGGAATGTCCATATTATGCTGAGAAGGCCCAGAAGTCTGATACTGGTGAAAATGAAAGAACTGTGTCTTCACATCCTCAGTTTGACGGTGATCTCATGCACAAGATGGAAATTGTAAGTAGTCAGCATCCAAGAATGGGTCATGTCACTGTTAAGGCTCCTGTACTCTGGCTCCTGCCATGTAACCCTTCTGTGGAGAAATGGAAATGTCAGATACTGTCAGTGTGCTCCTTTTCACGAGCACCAAACACACACAAACCTTCAGATTTTAAAATGGTAATGTGTACAGTCATTGTGCTGATTACACATATTTGTTGGTGTTACTGGCACTGATTTTTTGATGCAAGATTGCATGAGACTACAATTACTAGAATTGTTTACTTCTTCCCAATCATCATACTTTCTATTTTAAAAATAGAGTGTAGGAGAAGAAGAGAGCGTCATCCAGATTGATGACAGGCATTTCTACTGGAAAGCTCAGTCTGCATCCATGATGTGAGATTAAATAAATCTCAGGAACATGGGGAGTATCTAGAAATCAAAACTGAATTAAAAAAAATCTCATTTACCTATTGATTTAGGATGAATCAAATACCGTAACCGGTTTACTTCCATAACTATTTTCTTCATGTCAATATTTTTGCTGTCAAAAGATCTCATTTCAGCAGAACTTACATGAAGAAAGAAGACATGAAAATATGGAATACCATTGAACACCTTATAAACATTTTTAATGAGAATCTAAAAATAAAGATAGAAAAGCATAAGTGAAGTAAAATATTGCAAAAAGACTTTATGTATTTTCAACTCCTAATGAAGGAGCTTTACTCTCCTGTAAAAGTCAGTCTGGTTTGGGTTTTTTCAGTGACTACGGGAGGAAAGTTACTTATATTAATTTCTGTTTGATCTCTTTCTTCTGGAATTATTTGTGCCCCTGCAGCCAGACCCTAAACTCTGTATTATTTTCTCTATTCTGTCAAGTCTTTCAAAGTTCTGTTACCTCTTCCTCATCTGCATATCATCTGTTCTTACTGATTTTATCTACTTTCTTAGTTTCAGTCACCTCATATGCCCAAGTCATATAATCATATCCTGTCCCTCAGCATTTTCCCTGTCGTTGCCTCTTTCTCCCTCTACTATGAAGGTTTGCTATGAACTCAATCTGCACACATTTACAAAGCCACCCTAACCATTCCTGCCTGTTCTGCTCCTCTGTTCTCCGTGTTGTCTTCTGAATTCCCTAGGCCTGCACAGGAGGAGAAAAGCACAAAAAGAGAGAGACTCAAACAGTCCTTTCATTATATAATGTAATTTGCTCACAATCTTGTGATCTGACAGCACTGCTCTGAGAAACTTGCTGGTTTTCTGGAGAATTTCTTTGGCTGTTTTATTGTCGACAGTGTGCTGTGCCCACCACTGCATGTTTTAATAGAATTTGATGAAAAAGCTCTTTTCAAATCACAACCATATGCAAGGTACTTTTTCTGAATTCTGTATTTTAAGCTTCTGAGCCAATTGGCTCAAGGAGGATTATTTTTGTCTGGAAAATCATCCTGTTTTTAAACCAAAATGGAAGTAACATACCAGCTGAATGAAAAGGATCTGTATTTTTTGGAGTATGCAATGAAACTGAAGAATCCTAAACATTAGGAGAGTTTGGCTTGCCTTCATGAATGCTGTGATTTCATGTTAAATGTAATATTCTTGGGTAGACTGCTGGAGAAGAAGTGAATTTCAAGGATGAGAGAGAAAGACTCATTTGGCAAAGTGGCAGCTAGTACAGCACACCAGCTAACCCCACTTAAGAGACTGACAGGCTTTGCTTCATACTGAAAGAAGAACTAGTTAAAAATACTGCAACGTGCCCTGCTTTTGTCCAAGTGCATTAATACTTATTTGTAGGAATAGATACGGGACAAAAGAAATAAAATTGTATTAAATCTCTGAGTGTTTTAAACTTTGTGTTGGCATTCATTCCTAATTGAAAGAGCTCCAGACAGTTTTGTACAGATTCTGCCTTGATGACAATAATTATTAGTTCACAAAAAAAATGCCTGCTTGTATAATACAGGCTATCATACACCATCTTTTTTTTTTTTTCCCCAGACAGCTGCTCTTTTTCTTTCCTCTGAATACATCCAGGCAGATTTTTGATAGCTGCAGCCTGGAGCCAGCTTTTGTTTTTCCTGTGGGGAAAGTCAGGAAAGGAGGTGGAATCAAAGACAAATGGATGCTGGAGAGTAATCTGAGTCCAGGGGTGGGGGAGGAAGGAAGAATTATCAGCTATTTAGAAATAGAAAGAAAGGGATTTGCAGAGCAACTGCAGACAGCAGACACGTGGGCTGAGGATGGGGGCTGAAAGTGAAGGTGAGGAATGAGGAATGAGGAGCAGAAGCTGAGCAGTGGGATGAGATAATGGGATGAATGTGGGGACTGTGGTGAGGAAGGGGATGCAGCCCTGTGTTCAGAATGGCATGCACCAGTATGTGCTGGGGGCTGACCAGGTGGAAAGTAGGTGTGCAGAAAGGACCTGGGGGTGCCGGTGGACAGTAAGTTGAATATAAGCCAGCAATGTGCCCATGAGGCAAAGGTGACTAGCAGTATCCTGGACTGCATTAGAAGTGTTGGCAGCAGGTTGAGGAAGCTGATCCTTCCCCCCTCCTCATCGCTGCTGAGGCCATAACTGATATGCTGGGTCCAGTTCTGGGCTTCCCAGGACAACAAAGCTACTGAGGTACTGGAGAGAGTCAAGTGAAGTACCATGAAGATGATTAAATGACAGGAGCGTTGCTTATATGCGGAAAGACTGAGAGACCTGGAATGTTCAGGCTTGGGAATAGAAGACTCTCAGAAGTTCTCATCAGTGTATATAAATACCTGAACAAAGGTGCAAACAAGTTGGAAAGACGCTATTTTCAGTGGTGTCCAGTGGCAGGGCCGAAGAAAATGGGCACAAACTGAAACACAGGAGATTCCCTCTGAACATTAGGAAACAGTTTTTCATTGTGAAGGTGACCAAGCTCTGGCACAGGTTGCTCAGAAAGGCTGTGGAGTTTCCAGCCTTGGAGGTGTTCAAAAGTTGTCTGGACATGGTCCTGAGCAACCGGATCTAGGTGACCTTCCTTGAATAGGGGGGTTGGACAAGACGAACTCCAGAGTTCCCTGCCAAGGTCCCTTCTGTGACTTTGAATCTTGGGAGGAAAGTGACTCTAGGAGTAGAACGTTAATACAGTTACTGCATGGAAGTTCCAATTTGGAGAACTTACAGATGGGAACACTTAAAGGTTTGTGCTGTAAACAGTAACCTGGAACTAAGGAAGTAGAAACTTAAGAACCAGGGACTCCAGCAGCGAAACATGAGAATTATATTATGTTATTCCCATTTCTGGTTTGGGGCCAGATGGGCTCAGAAAACTGTCCACTTCCACTGCATGACACTGAAAAGCACAGGAGCTGATTTGGTACATCTTTTTTACAATTAAGACTGTGGTAGTTTTGATATTTAACCTAAGTTTGTTAGAGAGGTCATTTGGGCCTACCATACCCCTGACAACATGCTCGCCTGTTTTCATACACACACACAAGCAGATATGCAATCCCCTCTCTTGTAATCACATACCACAGAGTTCAAAACATTGTGCACAGAGAGGAAGATTAAAATAATGCTCATTACACTGACTGCAACACAGTAGTTTTAACAACAAAACAAAACATAGTTTGCTATTGCTGCCAATAGTGGTATATTTCTGAAAGTTTGCTTGAAGTAAATCTGAAAGGAAAAACCCAAATCCACAGCTTCCTTTCCATTTTATCAATTCTTACTCTGACATATTATGAGTTTTCCAATACTGATTTGCTGTTCTTGTACTTTTAAAGTTTTCCCTTGGTTTAATTTCTTTTTTTTTAACCTCCTGTTGCTTTAACTCACTTCAAGTATTATTTGTATGACAGATATATCTTATCTTCTTTGAGAGGCAGGGATTTATTAGCACAGTAGTTCCTTGTGACGGACAGTTGTGTAAATGGAACAAATGAATTCCTTCTAAGAACATCATGGGAGGGATATCAGTGAAAGAAGTTAATCAACAGGTTTCTTTTACTGGGAAACTTGTGCCCACTTCTGCTGTGCTCTATTTCTCTCCAGTTTTAAATTATTATTAATACTTGATTACTAAATTATTACAGCTTCTGAATTTTCCCAGAGAAATTAGCCTCCAGTGGGCTCAGTACTGCAGGCGTGTAAGAGAAAAGGCCTAAGAAAGAGTTCCTCCCACCTGATTACCTCTTTTCTCTCAAATTTTCACAGCCTTAAGGAAAATTTTTTCACATGTCAATTTAAACTTAAGTAGTGCTGCATTTCACTTTCCTGAAATGTTCTCTTAGCAGACTATGTCTTGCAGGAAACCAACTGAGCCTTGAAGCACAAAACAGTGAGACCAAGACAATATCTTAGGGACTCAAAGAATAGGGATGGCTGGAATTGCATGGGATGCAGCCTTGGTGAGATAATAGCACTGGCTCATTCCCACACATCAGGGCTTAATTCCTGAGCTTAGATGGTGGCAGGAGAATCCTAGTATTTCTAATAGAAACCAGTAGAGCTCTTTCCCTTAAAATGGTTAGATCTATGGAAGGTCTGAAGTCATTGAGGGGAACTAGCTCTGGGAAGAATGATTTGCCTTGCCTAAAGCAACCTCCTAGACATCTCAGTAATCTACATGAAAAATAGGAGGGAAAACATATTGCAAGAGGAAAGAGGCATCAAATGCATTAAAAAATATGTTGGTGTTTTGCTGGCTTTTTGTTGTTTTGTGTGGGCTTTTTTTCCTCAGAGATCATAACTGCTGCAGTTGTAGCACCGTTATGACAGGTTTTGTTAAGAAGCCAACATGGTTTTAGAAGTATGGAGTTCTTTCAACTTACCACCCAATAATTCATGAATCAGGCTTCAGATCTCACTGCTCTTTGTAGTCCTGCCAGACATACCTCAGAAGACTACTTAAGGGTAGCGGGTAGCATGACAGATTTACAGAACTACTTGACAAATTCTTGACTTGCTGAGGTAAGGAAGTGGAACCCAGTGGGGATCATGTCCAGGTCGCTACATCACTTCTGCAGCTCAGAGTGGTACTTCTCATACTGTTGCTGCTGTCTGTTGTCTTAGGGGGCACTACTCTTAATACTGGCGCAAGCTGATGAAAAATTGAGGGAGAATGATGAAAGCCCCTTATATTTCTTATGTTTGGGAAAGACAATGTGTTTTGCAAGTGGTGGCTTTGTACTTTTTAAAAAGACTTGTCTGCAGGATAAAATGAAGCAAAGGGATGAGGGAAGAGTGAAGTCATCATTGTGAAGGGTAAAAATTCTCAGTTGTGGCTCTTTCATACTGAATTTCAGATCACAGCCCAACCAGGAGAGTCTCATTTATTCTTAGCTTTTGAAGTAATGCAGGCAGTAAATTAAGAGAGTCTTACTTCAGAGAAAGCATATAAATTCTCTGGATCAAAACCACAAATGTGAGACAATGCTCCATTAGGGTTCCACTCTGCCCCTCAGGTCCGCATAGGCTTTTTCAGTCAGTGTTTTCCATCCTTGATTGCAGATTTGCAGCGAAGAGTTCAGATGCAGAACTGCATTTCATCCTTCTTAGTTTAAGTTCATGGGGCACATGGGGCTGGAATAATTCATGTAGATGTTTGAGAGAAGGGTGCAAGTAAAGTCAAATCTACACTTGAATTAAAGAGTGTACAGAATTAATGAGTCCTGTAGAATCCTACATATATGTATATGTGTGGTGAATGCTGAATGTGTAGTTGCCCTGTTGTGTATGACAGAGAAACAGTAAGAGGTTTCTGTATACAGCCTTCCCACTGAGATGTATCTTGCTAACAATGAGGCTAGAGCAGATTCATGTTTCAAAAATTAAAAGCTTAACTAGGCACATATCCAGGGTGTGAATCTGGATAGAAAGTCTTTGTAATTCACACCAAACCCACGCTATAGACCTGTACCTCAAAGCTCTGCAAAGGGTTTGGATCTAGATTTATACTGCATGAAAGCACATGAAACAAAGGCAGTCTAAGGGGTGGGAGAAACACCAGTGATTAAGTAGGTCCTAGACTCTAATGGGGCAGAATTATTACACTGCTCCTTTGAGGCATGCCTGCAAGCTTCATTCCTGCAGCAATTATCACTGCACCTGTACTGCGTCCAGCACCCCAAGCAAACTGTACCTTTCAGTTCCTACATGTTCTCCACTGTCGTGTTCCCAGGAGATGTCTTAGTGAGTGATTTCATTGAAGGAGATCATGGGTGCTGATGGACTGTGATGATAAGCATGTTACAAGGGTAGAATAGATAAGACTGAATATGAGCAAATATTTTCAAGAAAATTCTCTGCCACAAGCTGAACACCAGCTCTCTTTTTCTACATTGAAGTGGCTTGCAGTTGTGATTTCCACTGTAACATTCATCAAGCATACAGCCACAAGTGGACCAGAAGTACAGGGTGTATTTTCGAAAGTATTCACAGAAACCAGCGGGGTGTCTTGGTAAGCCTCTAAAAAAGTCAGATGAAAGATTTGATATTCCTGAATACATTCACTTGATGCATGTCACTACAGAAGGGAGTTTGAAAAATAATAATAATAATTAAAAAAAACAGTTTGGAAATATAAACCAAGAGCAGAATCAAAAATAGATCAAGTTTTGGTCAGGTCTGTTATTTAAGATCTCAGAGAGCAAATGCCCATGTTTCTTAATGCCATAAGGAACAAACTCTATTGAAAACAGCACTTTTTTTGTTTGAGGCCATGAAAAATCAGTACTGACATCAGTTTCTATAGCTCAGTTAATGGTTCACATGTTTAAAACCAATAGTAGAGTGGAGGAAGTGAGTGACTTGCAGTAACAAAGAACTGACATACAAAAGCCTATCTATTTCTTCCATCTGCAGTTATCAGGAGAAGTAGAGAAATAAATCTGCCCTGGGAGATTGAAAAGTATGGAACAAGCACAGGGCTAATGATTCCAGCTTTGGTCTATGCATGCTGAGGCTTCTGGCAGTGGCATTCATGGAATATGATGAAATGTACTACATTGTGGTGAGCAAACACAGCGCATGGTGAAGTGGGAACAATAGCCAAAGTCTACACGCAAATAACATAATGATTTTGAAATACAGAAATTAGGAAGAAGGTCAGGATACAAAAAATTCAAAGTCAAATTAGCAGACAAGCCATGTTTAAGAAGACGTAATAATTAACAATAGATAATACATATAATAACTACTATTAATAATTATTAATTGAATGCATAATTAAAGAGAGTGGATTAGTCTATTTTTAGTCCTCTAAGTTCCACTGTCTTTGAACAGAAAACTGGTTTAGAATAATTCCTGTTATGTCTACATATTCATAGTCTAACCTATACATAGCCTAAGAGAGTTTTGTTTTAACCATTTCATTTAAAACACGGAAAAAGCATATTTAACACTCTGCATGTCAGTCACTTTGTGGCCCTGGTATCATGCCATACATACTTAAAGAACCTGTCTTTGCATATGAAAAAAATGCATTTTCTAGAAAAGTATATTAAGAGTCACTGGAAAACTAACTCACATCTCTTGTTGCTGACATTGGAATAAGACAGTGTTGCAGATTATTTTGACATAAGAAAGCGAATTTTGGAAGCTGTAATTTGGTAGCAGGGTTGGCCAGAAAACGTTTTTACACAAAAATTAGTTCTTGACATCTATTTCAAAAAAACCTGCAACACTACGTTTTCATGAAGAAGTTGTGGGTGGAGAAAGTAACGAAAGTAATGATGTATTTTAAGGATGTATGCCGGCTGATTTTTGGATTTTTCTGGTTGGCTCTTATTCCTTGTATTTGATTAAAACATTTACTGGACCAGAGAGAGAATGAAACATTAATTAAGTGTCTTTGTTTGGGATCTAGGAAGCCACTAGAGCAGATAATGACAGAAAATACTTAATTAAAAACATACTCATTTTTCCAATTAATAGCTTAGCACCAACTTCAGTCAAATAGAAACATGAAATTACCAACTGTGATAACAGAAAAATGACTTAAGTATCAATAATAGAAAATCTGACCAGAAAAAATTAGGCCAAGATTGAAGATCATTGTGAGCAAAAATATCATGAAGAACAGTCCCACAATATTTATTATGCTTAATATTGTTCGATTCCTAATGTTATATATACACACATGGACATTTGGTTATCTGTGTAAGTAAACTTCTCATTATTTAATTTGCATATATCCTATTATATTCCTGGAGTCTAACATTCAAGGAGTCTAACAATTCAAGCATGCAAATGCAATCAAAATCTCCGTTTGGTTTTTAAGAGAGACAGAGGGAGTTCTGTTAAGAATTTTAAACTGGCAAAACCTGTCTATCACATTATAATTGGCTCTAATTAATACTGCCAGAAACCTCAGCTATAAAAATCTTTACCAAACACTGAGTCACACTTAAACTGGTACAAAATCCTTCTCTTGCCCAGGAAAACATTAGAGAAAATCAGTTCCAATGTGTTCTTTAAAACTGAGAGCTGATTGCTGACTGAAAGACAAACATATCAGCATAGAAGAAGTCATTTTGTTGAAATGTAGGATATGATGTATTTTTTTAAAGGTCAAGATAGATGTGAAAATTAATAAATTATATTACATACTGTTTAGCCCAAATAGAAGAGTTAAGCACCATCCTTTTGAAGATGGAAAAGTGGGACATGAAGAACTGTGCCTATGGAATGAGCCTGTGTTACAAGCTGTAAGACAATACAGCCAACCCTGAGGCATTTGAAAACAATGGTGGAAAAGAAAAATCATATAAAAAACTTCAGGCATCACACTGGGAAACTTTATTCAATCAGACACAGAGAGTGTCCCTGCCCAAACACAGTTTCAAAAGAAACTGGAAGCTGCTGGAGACTGGAGACATTCTTTGGTGGTAGAGGAACAGCTCTCTACATGAAACAAGGGGTACCGACACCTCTCAGTACTGTGGGCTGTGGACACAGGGCAGGCACTGGGGGGTGAAATTTATGACTCTAGTGGGAGAAAGCTTCGGTTTGAATAGATGAGGTTGGTACAGCCCCACATCTACTGCCACTGGCCCTGATGCCCCTGCTGTGACTGAGATTTATTCTCTTGACTACTGTAGACAGATTCACAGGATAGGACATTCTCCTTTTGTTCCCTCTAACTGATGCAAGGAAAGGGTATCTCAGACACAATCCTTTGAAACCTGAGGCAATCAAAATAAAGCTAAAATAAGCCAAACAAAAAGAGAGTTTAAAAGACTTCATTGCACAAACCTGGAAAAATGGGCAGGTACCACTGAAAAATCTCCTGTTTGCTGCATGGGTGGGTTTTTTTCAGCAATATCTTTAAAATGTGTCTTTTGTAGTTTTTCCACATAGAATTACTGCAATTCTGTATTCTATTCAAAGTCTTCTTTTTGCATTATATAGGACTAGTACTTGCACATAATGCAATACAGGTGTTACATACACACACAAACAAAAATTGTGAGGACAAAACAATCAAAATGCCAGAAAATACCAGTCTGGGTCTTTGGAATAGGTGATGTATCTCCTGCCTTCCTGTGCTCAGGTAGACACAGTTGCCATTACTGAGAGACCAAGCAATTAGTCAAAAGCAGTATCAAACCAGTTTAGGGTCCGGCAGCGAAATTTAAAAATCAGCTGATTTTTTCAGAAAAAAATTGGGCTGTGTCCAAAGTGTGTCTGACTTACACCAATTTCTCCTGTTCAGAATACTGTGGAGTGGTGGTGCCAGAAAAGCGAGATTCCCATTTTCTTCTCCGAGAACAGGGTGTTGTACGCTGGGAACCAGCTGTCCTATGAAGAAAAACATCCTACTACCTGCCATGGCATCACTGGCATAATCCATAAAACCTTAGCAAAATACCTCTGGAGAACTTTTTCACTATGCTGATGACGTACTTACTGAAGGAACAGACCCAGAAGAAAAACTATGGAAAACAGGTAGTCATTACCTTCTTCAGTTAAAATTCCCTAACTTTAGACCATATTGCTTGTGACAGCCCAAAATCCCATTTTAGTTGATTCAAGATTAAAAATGGCCAATATTCCACTAAACTTGGAATACTTGGTAATATATTACTCTATTTGATAGTATTACTACTCTTGCAAACCATTTCTGTCTCTCACACTTTATTCAATCCATGATATTCATCTTCCATGACAGAGTGAAAAGAAACTTGGGTACAAAGCAGAAAATGGATTTCCTGTTAACTTCTGTTGCATTTATTGATTTTCTATTACCGGTCGTGTGGCAGAGGTTTTTCATCCCTTTCAAAGACACAGGTAATAATGACAGAGTTCTTTCTGCCACAGTTATTTACACTGTGGCTATCACACCAAAAAAAAAAAAAAAAAGAAAAAAAAGAAAAAAGAAATCATAGCATCCCTTATCTAGGGCATAGAAAGAGAGTTACCAGAAATGAAAAATCTCCTGTCTGTACAGAAAACAGGTAGACATTACATACCCATGTATCCTATACAAAAAGTGATGAGTGAGTAGGCATGGCATAGGTTCTGTGGAGTAAGCCAGACATTTCTGCATTATTAATACTTTGGTAGAAATGTCAGCTTTTCCTTAAAATCACAGGGGAAAGAAATGCCTACTTTTACAACCAGAAAGTAAGTTTGCTGTTCGAAGTCACATGACTTTGGGGTCTAAGGGTTAAGTAAAAAGTCTGTAATATTTCACTTTTAAGTTGTGTTTGTTTTAGCCAGGCAGACCTTCTGCCTCTGTTCAGGGTTCTCTCTGGTTCCTTTCACAGGAATCTATGTGTGATGGGAATATTCAGTATTGTTAGATTATTTGCTGTTTAAGGATAAATTGTAGATACTAACTCTTTTTTCCTTACAGTCTGTTTGACTTTGATATGGGTAGTTCTCAGTGAAGTCTTTTCTCATGTAAGCTTGACAATTTCTCATAGTTCTGAGCAGCTGCTTTTATCTCTAGAATATCTCTTCTCAGGAACTGCTCTCATAGTCACAGTGTGCCAGACGGTTACACTCAAGATCTTGCTCAGAGCAGAGATAAACACAAACTAAGGGTAGAGCTGGGACCGTATTATTAGACCAATTAGTGTTTAATTGGCTACTGTTATATGTTTCTTCATTGTAGCCCACTTCCTTGTCACATCTTCCGGACTAAATACTGAAAATAAAATGCAGCCCTCCCCCAGCCCCATTACCCCTGAGAGGTTGTTTGTCCTACAGTGACTGTGTAGGGGTGCCAGCCCCCAGCCCCGGGCACTCCCAAACTGAAGCCAACGTAGGGAGGCAATAGGCATGTGGCTATCAGGCAACCAATGCTACAGCTAACACTAGCTAAAATCAACAAAGGCCTAAAGAGGCAAATGCAGACTGTACTGAGAGGTCAGTACAGAGCTGTGATGCTTTACAACTAAAGGGGAATGCAGTATTTTGGGGCTACTTATGTCTAGTGCCATCATGGTCACGGAGGGTAGGTGAGGCAGAGAAGTAGAGCTGATGGTCTACATTTCCTACAGAGGTTGTCTTTCTGTAAGTCACCTGTGTTACTACATAGAAACAAGCTGCTCAGAAGTGTGAATAACCTAATGCTACTTCTCAAACAATACAATGTCAGACTTGGGTTTTTTAATGTCTAGTTGAGATTATGGCACACAGAAAGGGAGATCTGTGCTCTTTGCTAGTAAAAATAAACACAAGAGCAGAAGATAAAAAAGGCAAGGTAATAAAACCAAAATCTTTGTGTTGAAAAACAACTACTTGTTGCAAATTACGAAAAGGGACTCCTTTTGTGGTGCTTTAATGTCCTTTTTTTCCTATAAGTATTTTAGCCAATGAATGAAAAGAGAATGATTTGAAATGGGCAGGCCTAGCCTACACACCTTTTTTAAACACTAGATATATCTGTACTTCTTAGATCAATACTGAATCACATCCACTGAGATGAAGAGATAGGATTTGTACCGTGGTGACTGTTCTTTTTTTCCACATTCAGAAAATAGGCCAAAGTGCTCTTATGAGAATGCTCAAACAACAGTGGAAACATATGTATCATGAGGATATAGGTTTGAACAAAGATTAAAGGACAGTACAAGAAGGTACAGAAGTAAAAACTTTCAAAGAAATTCCAGTCTCAGCATATGCAAATCTTATTTTAAAAAGTGTAGCAAAATTTTTATTTTGGTGATTAGACATTTAGTGAAGTAGTGTCCTAAAGTCCTGAAAAGTAGTTGTAAGTTAAAAATGTCCCTGAGTAAAAATGACACAGTACTGGCCTATGAACTCTGGATGAAGAAGAAACAAAGTTTTAAAAATGTTCTTCTCCAAATCTGTGGTTGAAATGGACTTTGAAAGGTTTGTGCGCATGCAGCAGTCTCTGGGATTCTGTATGCAAAGGGTAAAAAAACCTGACTAAACAAAACAAGCTTTTTAAATATTACATATTGATAGCTCCATATACAGTGTCAGAAAGCTAGTCATCATCACTGGTGCATGCAATTAAGATTACAAGATCAAACTTAATGGCAGCAGTGTCCTTGTTGCAAAGAAAAACAATGCCATTTTTGCAGTGAATTTAAAATTCCAAATATATTTGCCTAAACTTCCCCAGGAGGGGGGAGAGAGAGGCAATTGGAGAAATTAATTAAAATTATAAATGTAGGAAATATTAATTAAACTAAAGTTTAGTTAGAGACTGAATAGACTGGTTTCATTTCTTGTATATTTAAAAGATAAGCATATTAGTATAGGTGAAGTGATTTAAAAAATAAGTATGAGATGATGCTGGGAAAAGAAATTTCATAAGAAGTGATGTGCATCTGTGTGTGTTAATACAATATACTTCTGAGTTTGTATGTGTGAAGACATACTTAAAGGCCATCAACCTTGTAAATTAATTACAGTTAACGGAGAATCAGGGGCATGGAAATAACTACTATAGCATGAATTAATTCACAAGCTCTGGATCAACCCTGAGGCTTAAAAACTAGAAGAGCCTGATGTAAGCAATTCCACTTGCAAGGTAAAAGTTATATATAAATTACAGAGATGCAGTAAGTAGCTCATGCAAATTCTAATGGTTCACTATTATTCAACAGAGGACATGATGCTCAATTTAAGAGTTCCAAGAGGCTACTGAGAAAAGCTGGCAAAACTGAAAACTTCTCCAGCCTACCTTGGCAGTAGACCTGCACATATTCCAAGACCGAATCCTTTGTTCCTAGACCTTTTTGTAGGAAAGCTGGCTTCTCAGTAGTGTGCCACCTATATATTAAGCACAGGAATGAGGCTGTAGGTCCTACACAAGTGTTCAAAACTGGAAGCTCTTATGAAGAAGGCATGTGACATCTTCTCAAGGTGTCAGCTTTGTTTACTGCTAATGCAGTTCTAGCTGTTAGTCTTGAATTTTTGCTGAGAAAGCCCTAAAAATCCCCCTGAACTTGGAAATTAGGATAAACGGCCCTCTATCTGTCTGTCTCTCTTCTGGATCCCTGTAGGCATTCAGCAGGAGCAAGATGCAAAAAGGCTGTGGGCATGAACCCACAGAGTCCTTCTACATTTCTAACTTAGAGCTTTACATGCCCAGTGAGACTATCCAAACATGATTCTTCTCCCACTTCCCTCAGGAGGCTGGGAAGAAGCCAGAATGGTTCTCAGATGTTTTATTTGCCCTGTAGGAGAACAGTGCCCCAAAATACAATAATACAATTCATCAACTCCAGTATTCTTGGGCCTGCAAAATACTTGTAGTGTTTGGCATTGAAAATGCGATCATGCATCAACATGTGGAGCTTGTTAATAACAAGAAGGAAAGTAAAGTAAAAAAGGCATTATATTTTGATGAGTTATAAAGAATATAAGTTTTTCCACCCTATGACACAGTGTGAATGTTATTTTGTAACCTGTGATTGAAATGTGTAACATACAAATTTTTGTTAAAGAACCTTAGGTTTTCTAAGAATTTTATTAAAATTTATTCATAGCGTTCAGATTCCACTCTTATGTTTTATGCAAGCTATAATGTATTCCCATCACAATACTATTTACAATATTTAAATAAGAAAACCTACGACTAGGTTACCCTTTCTGAAGTTCACTGAGATCTACTACACCTAGTTATAATTGCATTCTACCTGCAATGTCCTTGAGGTTTCACTTTCAGTGTAATGACTTAATCTGAGAGTAAGTAAAAAAAAAATAATAAAACACTGCTTTGGTATTCCCTGATTCTCTCTCTTATGTAGAGACTTTTTAAATTGAACTAGTTAGTCAAAGCTGCTGATATAAACACATTTCAGCACCTGGATGTCCATGATTTTAATTTTTTTTCCTTTTTTTTTTTTCCCCACTTGCTAGCTCTGGGATATAGGAGCTAAATCATCAGTATGCAGAGTCCATGTGTGTTTGATTTTGCAAGCCTGAATTTCCTCTGTGTAGCCAGCTGAAAGTCTTGGAAATATTGGTATGCAATATGGGTACATATCCTACCTATTTTGAAATTTTACCCATAAGAAAGGGAAAGAGCAAGTGGCACAGATTGGGACACATGATATCAGCAAGCATTAAGTAAGATCTCTTGGATACAGTTGTTAGCACCTGTCACACTGTGGGTCTGTGAAAGTGGATCTGTTTTCTGTTAGACTTATTAATCATTGTAAACAGCATTAGGCACAGTCACTAAAATAGAAATGTTAAGGTCCAGCCATTAAACTGATATGGAGACCTGTCAGCTTCATACTCAACAATTATTCTTGCAAGATCACAGACTTCATAGCAGTGATTTATGGATCTCTGTTGTATGATAACTATTAAATAGACAGTAGGAATTGTCTACTTGGGGTCTTGGGGTTCTGAGTTATGGCCTCAGTCTCTTGGGTCCCTACACAAGTGACTTGGTCTTATATTTTCAGTAAAGATCACAAAACAGCATGCTGCAAAGACAACCAGACTAGGTTTGATTCGCTGGTCTGTATGGAGCTCTCTGTCAAGTTCTGGACCACATTATCATCTTTTGTTGGTTTTTTGGGGGGTTTTTGTCAATTTTTCCAATGATGATATTGAGTTCCTTTTCTTACCTATTCAGGAAATTTTTCACATACTCACCTTACAAAATCTCTCATTTCACAAGGGATTTCCCTGGCAAAAAAATTAATTTTTATGGTTATGTCACTAATCCACTAAATTAAATTTACCAAGAGGAAATGCCAGGGTGGCTTGAATTCGTCAAAACCTATGTTGCTGTAGCACAGTCCTGCCCCTGCTGCTACTGCTAGCCACACGATTCTCCCATGTGTCCTCTCTGGCAGCAGTTTCAGTGCTCATATAAGTGGGGAGTGATCAAGAAACAAATTTTTCTGAGCAGTAATTCTCTGGTTTTGTTTTGTGGGTTTTTGTCTGATTTTTTTTTTTTTTAAAACCATGACACTTTGATATATTTTTGTGATCAGATAGTCTGGCTGACAGATGGCCAAGTCAGCTAAGTCAATCTCTCAAGCTATCAAAAAAACCTTGCAGTAAAGGATACCATTTCACATGGAGTTTATTTAATGGAAAATTAACCACCTGCTGCGAGTAAGCTTCTTATTGATTAACCTCCATGGAGAAAGTCATGCCTGCAGTACTTATTGCTAACATCGGCTGTGTTTGAGCTCAACAACAATACTTCTTTAAGTCAATGACAGCCTAGATATTAGAAATAACTAAGGATTGTTAATGAAGCTGATGGCTGTTTCAGAGCAGAAATCTGTTTCAGGTGATAAAGGGCCATGGTGCTGCTTGTCAGGTGCATACAAAGTTTGGAAAAAGTGATTTTCTAGTAGATATGTGAGGGATCTTTAGCAGATCAGTGCTGGAAAACAGGTTGCTAGCCTTGAAACATCATACTATAGTCTTCAAAAGGTTAAAAGATAGTGAATGTTCTAGGCTATGAACTAACAGAAAATTTATTCTCTTCTCATTTTACTTTAACAATAAAACCCAAGAAGACTTCAATTTTTCCTGAATGAAGAAATTGTATTACATGTAACTTCTTCCCATTATCAATTTCTTGCCAAGAACTGGGCTGAGAGAGGTAACACACATCCTTTAGGACTACGGTATTTGTAGAGTTCGTTCCAAAACAATCCTATCAAACAATTACAACAGAAACAGAATATGTTCATAGCTTCTGCTCTGCCACCAGGAAGTTGAACTTGACCTCTGAGTGTTCCTGCTTCAGTGTTGCTGTCTGAAGAAATAAACATGTATTGGGTTCTCAATGTTTTGGGTCAAAGACATCTGACAGATGTTAAGATAGAGGGTCAAGCCAAAAAAAAGAGATGTCACACAGTCCTGTATTAACTGTACATCATTAAGTTTGTGGAGTTCAGTATTGATGATACCATGGCTGCCTGCTTGTTTACACACTGCTGTTCTGCAACAGCACAAAAAAGAGCTTACACTGTATAGGAATGTATTTACATAAGTATTTACACTCTTGCTACTTCAGATTCAAAAAACAGGTTAGTTCACTGAGACCTTTGCAGAAATGAAGTAGCCTTGCAGTTTGGCTGGTATGGAACATCTGGGAAATAGCCTTGATGATGCTCAAAGAGCACTTCCAACACAGTCTTATTTGTAGAATATATACAGAGGGTAGCATAACAAGACGTGCAAAGATAATTCACACACACAAAGCAGAAATTAAATGTTCTTGTTAAGAGAGCATTTAATTTAATTTGTCGTGAGTGCATGCTATTTCTTAGGGATTAAAAAAATTGACTTGAAGTCTTTACCTAGCAAGAAAGGGGATCATACTTCTTACTCAGAACCTCCTAAAATGGACTCAGATAAATGTCTTATTACAGCAAATGAAAGCTAAGTCAGAAATTCAGACAGCAGCCTGAATAAAAAGGATGGCCATGAACCTGAGAAGGCATCAAATCTTGTTTGCCATGAACATAAGAAACAAAAATAGGATGAGAAGAAATATCCCAAGGTGAGCCAATAGTCACAGGCCGCAGGCTGTGGGACAATGCTGCACCAGAAACTAGCAGCATAACTGCAAAGAGCTATGCGCTTTTTGGTGCTAGAATGTGATAAAGCATTCATGTAAAAGCAAGTTAGAGTAACTAGAGTATGAGCACTCTGTTTTGGAAGACAGAAAGTTTACTAGCATGGGACTTTTTTGGTTTACAACTCTAGGAACTGTCAGAGTTTTGTCTCTCAGCCTCTCTAATTGTATCCTCCATGCCCTCTCTTCCAAGGTATCTTCAGTGCCTAAACCTCTATTTCTAAATTCCAGTAATTTTAACCAGAACTGGACATCTATGTCCTTTGGACAGAAAAGAATAAGAATTTAATGCTTATGGAGGCTGAGCAAGAGGTCAGCTGGACTATGTGCTAGGCAAAACTGAGCAGAAGGCTTGGGGTAAGACTTGATACACCTTGAGGTTCAGAAGTCCTGTGAGGAGGTCTGAATGGAGTCCCAACTAAGGCAGTACTGTCTGTCGCTCAACGAAGCACTTGTGCTGCCACACCTTTTATCCAAGAATAAAATCTGTCTTCTGACTCATATGAACATTTATCCAATATATAGACTATGCAGCAAATACTAAGGGTTTTCCATGTTTCTTTTTCTGGCTTACACAAGTGGAACAGTTTTACGTGTACAGACAGAGGGACCTCCAAGACATCTCTCTCAGCATGCTTATAGAACCACTGCTAAAGAATTACCGTGGGAAGTGGATAGAGAACCAAATCTAGAGAACCAAATTTGGACTTCCAAACAGACACACAGTTTATGAGTTTGAGTTTCAAACACCAGGCAATTGCTCTAACAAGCACACTTCCAACTTTCTTCTTCCTTCGTTGATCTATGAGAGCTGAATATGAAGGTAAGTGCTTGGGGCAAAATCTATAATCCCTCCTGGATCAGGTCATCCAGAGAAGAATACCAGTGGGCTCCTGGTGACTTTGTGTGCTAAAACAGTGCAAGACTGATGCTGGAACTAACTTACTGATACTGAATCTATCCACTGGCAAAAAAAGGTGTATATTGATTTTCACTAGTAGACTGTCATATCTCCAGAGCACAGGGCTTGAGACAGTTTTCTTGAAGTTGAGAATTTAGAATGGCAGGTAGACTATTTTACCATTCCTTTATGTAACTGTACCCTCCTGCATGTCTCCTTCCCAAAGGAGGGGGTTTTATACATGCCTGTATAAAAGACAAGCATGAAACACAGTTCTTCCATTAAGAGCTCTAGAAAGCCTAAAAATTACTATTTTCCAAGTGATTATTACTTTTTTTTTAGAATTTATGGTACACAGAGGAAAGCCAGTGGTTCATGTTGTGCCAAATGAGAGAAGTAATGTCCACATTTTTAAAGCAAGGCTCATTAATAACTGTATAGCCACTAAGCAATGCTGGATTGTTAATTTCTCAAAGTCTTCCAAAAATTCTGTGAAGACGTAGCTGAAACTATTTGACTTAATCCTTAAATACAGGAGTACCTAACCATACTGCTGCGCAGCCTTTGAAGACTGCAAAGAAAAAGGTCAGGTTTTAGGGTCTCTTGTGATCTTAAGATTTATGAAAACCTGCATTTTCAAAAAGTAGTAATGTTGACCCTACACAAAATAGGAAAATTTCTTTAAAACTATAATTTAAAACTCCTTGAGAACTTCTAAGGAAAAGTAGTGATTTCAGACTCTAATTGTTTTATATCAGTTGGGGTAAAATTGTAAGAATATGATTCATTTTTATATAAAATCAGTCTCCACTGAGGAATATCAGAGGGTCATAGAATGGTTTGGATTGGAAGGGACTTTAAAAATACAACCCCTCTGCTATAAGCAGGGACATCAACTATATCAGGTTGCTCAGAGCACTGTCCAACCTGACCTTGAACGTTTTGGGAGTGTGGAATCTACCACTTCTCTGGGAAACCTCTTTCAGTGTTTTATCACTGTCATCATAAAAAAGCTTTTTCCTTACATGCAGTCTTAATTGACCCTCTTCCAGTTTAAAACCATTATCCCTCATTCTATCACTACAGACCCTATTAAAAAGACTGTCCCCATCTTATAAGCCCCCTATAATCACTGAAAAGGTGAAATAAGGTCTTCCTGGGATATATGCTTTGCCTTTCTATTCTTACCCAATACAGTATGAAGAGTCATAGAAATCTTCAGTGTCACACTGGTTAAATTTTGCAGGTACATGTACCTGGGGCTCAACAGTTGGCAAAACCCCAGTGAAATCTATTCTGCAAGGGTGCTGATCTGAAAACTCCAATTGATCTAGAAAGACTTTTGTTGTGTAATGCAACAGCTGACAACTGTTTGTCATGGATGCACAATGGACTCCTCTTAACAGACTGGTAACAGTCATGCCCTAATCCTCCTACTCCTGTGACCAGGAATCACCACTGTTATGGGAACAGAGTTCCACGAGTCCCTGTTCTGCCTGTCCACATAAAAAAGAAACTGAACATTAATCATACAAAGGCCTATATCCATTCATAAGACTGGACTGTCATTTTCACAGGATCATAGAATCATTTGGGTTGTCAAGTGGTGAAGCATGGAATCAATCCCTGCATTGTGATGGCATGTTCTCTTGAGTGAGTTCAAATATATTATATTTTTCTGTCATGTTTTGAAATTTTAATGGCATCATCTTTGAATCTTTTGGAGAAAAAAAATCATTTAATTTTCCTCTTCTCTATTCAGTATGTT
This sequence comes from Pseudotriccus pelzelni, assembly GCA_035584735.1. Taxonomy (NCBI): domain Eukaryota; kingdom Metazoa; phylum Chordata; class Aves; order Passeriformes; family Tyrannidae; genus Pseudotriccus; species Pseudotriccus pelzelni. The sequence goes on from JAWMRA010000078.1 coordinate 79,630,694, forward strand.
CCTGCTTTCTAATCAGCCTGAGATTATTTCCTCTGATCCGCTTCCTCACTCATGCAGCTGAGTCTCCTTTGCTTGCTTACTTCTGCAGCTGCAAATATCAAAGAGAATTTTTTTCCACTGTAAAGCACGGCTATGGGAAGACAGACGGGAGAGGCACATGCAACTTCTTTGTTCTAGTGACTCCTGCATAAAGGGTAGCAGTGCAATACACATTTTCAGCATTAAGGAAACTGGATACATTTATGTTTTTGCTCAAATCCATCAACTGCCTAATTCACAGGACTAAAAAGTAATTGTGAATATGGATTAAGTTTTTGAGGCAGGAATAATTAATTGCATAAATATAACATGGGAAATAGTCACTGAAGTAAACGATAACAAAGAACATTCAGGATGGAAAAACATCTTGTGATGATCGTGATAGTGAAGGGATAGATAGTACAAAACATCTCCATCATTTGAAGCTGGAGGACAGGTCTTTATTTAGAGAACCGGTTAGGGAAAGTCTTTGGGAATGACCCAGCTTGAGCTGATGGGCTGCTATGAGGAACAGGGTGGACTAGAAGACCTGTTGAGATTCCTTCCAGTTCTGTGATCCTACAACCCCTACTTTCTTTGAATTTATTAATTAATAAAATCATTAGTGTTGCTGACTTGACCTTGGAGGTCTACTTCCACATTTGATTGTTCATGCATGGTCTGGTCACATACATTTGTGTAGCAATTATAAGAGTAATTGTACCTATAATAGCCTGAAGGGAAGATTGACTGTAGCTTGAGTGGATGTCAGTGGACTGGCTGAGACTCCAGCCCACTCTTCTGCCCCCCAAAGATCTTTATTTCGATGTGCTATAATGTGTTTTATAAAAATCCATTACTCTCATTCTCTAAACCAGTAGTTTAACCTCAGTCACCACCTTGGTGTGTTACAATAAAATTCAAAAGAAAGAATTAAGCAGGTAGTATAAATATATGCTTCATTTCCTAACTAAAGGGCATGTGGTATCCCAAAACCAGACCTAAATCAGCCTTGAAATAAATTTAAGCCAAGCCTGAAGCAAGCCTGCTGGCTACAAAAGCTGTAACAGGTTGCCTGGATTACCCTCAGCTGTAAACATCAAGGCTGTTCTCTGCGACTGCAGTTAGCATCCTTGCATGCTGGGTTTTTTTCTGTTTGGCTTTTCATCTTGTAAAGATGAACAGCAAATTTCAGGTGACATCCCTATTCAGAAATTGTTTTTTGTGTGACTGGAGTGAATTGTGCTATAATCTGTCATGGGCTACCTCATTTTGGAGCAGTCAGTTGCTCCTTCTCAGAAGGTGATGATAGGTACATGGTGGTTGTACTTGGCAGGAGGTGCTCTAATGGTTTTAGAGGGTTAAGTTACCATAATTTTTATTATTTACTTATAATCCTTTTCAAAATTTATGAGTCTTGAAAGAGAGCTTCAACAGTTAAGGCAAAATGAAGAGGTGCCGGGAGGAATATTCAGTCTGAAAATAAAATATCTGTTTGGGCTTGTTACCTTCCATGCATGAGGAAGGGCGGTCTTTTATAATTTTTGGCTGTGATTGTTCTGAAGTGTGGCACTAATTCAAACAATACAATTACACAAAAGATGACATCAACAATTCTATTTTTGTTTGAGACCATTCTTGGACTCTCTGAAAATAACTGCTCAGTTAAAAAAAAAAAAATCCCTCTTATAATATTTTTAAAACTTAAGACCCTACTTTGTACCTTCTCCTGTGTATCTTATGTAATCTATCTCCTGTAGTTTGACTGCCCTTCACTTTTATTTTGGCTAGCACACTTTATTTCTAATGCTTTTAAACAGATTGTTTCTGTCATGAGTACAAATATGCAAACTGATTACTGGAGAAGAAATATTACTGGAAAATGGAAACAAATAATTTTTTTTATTTCATGGAAAACTTATGTAGAATAATTCACCTTTCAGAGTAGACTAAGACACATGCTGAACATATTGAAAGATTCATCTAAAGCTCAGAAAGTAGACCAAAGTAGACCAAATCTTTACAGCATATTTAATTCTTTTAAAAAGTCTGTGACAGAAGGATTTGTAAGAATTGGCAAATGAAGGACCAAATCTTAAAAAGATAAAGCATCAGACTTAAATTCAAGCAAGCAGGGCGTATTTGAAATAAAGCATAAATAGCATCTATCTATGGCCAAAATTGCAATCCTAAAATTTTTGTTTATTTGCTTTCTCCTATTAAAAATACAAAAATTCTGTAACTGCTTGTGTTTGGTTTTCCTTTAGTATTTCCCAGTTCTCCATATTTTTGTTTCTTGGCATGTCTAGAAATGCCTCAGCATGAACAGGTCTGAGCAGTTCCGAATGTACCTAATACAAAAGACTAAATAATGTTCCTCTAAATTTCTGAGGACTTGCTGAAGTAGATGCAGTCTGCGATCTGTTAATATGCAAGAGAGGGTTCCTCACAGAGGATTTTTTTTTCTCATAAGTACAGGAGGAAACAAAAAACCTCTCCCTTTATCCTTTTTATATATATTTTACTTTTTTTAAGTTTTTAGAGTGGGTGTGGGAGACCTAAGACCATTTCCTTCCTGTACATAGCATGATGTTGAAAGGATTCTACTGCTCATTGCATGCCCCCCAAAAGATGCCTGAAGTGTGAGCCAGAGCAGACTGGAAAACAACCCTTGCTGAAATTACTCCATTTTGCAGAAACATTCAAAATTTCTTGGCCAAAATCATGAAATCTCTAAGATTCAGTACTCATGAGAGAATAGGACTTGGTTTCTAGTCTGTGTTTCCATGACAGGATTTTATTCTGTGAAAAGTTTACATAAGCTACCTTTCTTGAGAGGACTGCAACTGACTTCTTTCTTTTCCCAGTGCATTTCCTAAATATATAACACAAGATGTTCCTGTCCTCTCTGGGTCAGTAAGAGTTCAGTGTGGACAAGTTCCTGGTGGACTAGTGCCAACAGAAACGGAGTACATGTCTCTTGACCAACACTGCCTGCTCATTCACACAGCAGAGATACAATAAACCCTAGTGAGAAATATGAGTGTGAGATAGCAAGGAGGAAGGAAACCTTTTTGGCTTTCCCATATATGAACTACTGAACTTGATTATAAAGGAGAGAGGGTAGGGAAGAGTGGTCAGGACTGAATAGCTTGTCATCCTCTGACAAACTCTTATGAGAGCATGTTTGTCATCTAGGATATACCTAGGATATACCTATTTATGATCACTAGTAGAAAAAATTCTGATACGACACAGAGATCAAAATTGTGTGGCAAGTTGTTCTGCATCATGTTTTTCAAGAAGCATGCGAGTACAATGTGCGATGTTTCCACAGAAGTTCAATACTAATAGCTGTCTGGACTAAAAGGCTATTAAGCAGGGACACATAGGCAAACAGCCTGGTAGTTACCAGCACTCTGCAGTGCACTGTTCAATATAATCAAGCCATCTCAGGGCTGAACATTTCAAATGTGCCACTCAGATTTAGTTTTAAAGAGGCAGATGCAATTTACAACAAGCAGCCTATTCTTAACGACTGTTAAATGCTTACTAAGGTGCCAAAGGCACCTTCATCCAGATCCCAGCATCTTAAATTGGGAATGCTAACCAAAAGGTGAGGCTGGAAACACACCAAAATGTGATGTTCTGGCTCCAGTGGGGCTGTTTAAGAATTAACAGCAACCAGATCTTTTTCCTTCGCACAAACATTTCAAATATTGTTTTCAATGCCTAAGATCATTTCAGTAAACCTAAGTTAGAGAGGGATATTCCATGTGAATTTATGCTGACAGACCCATGGAGGTGATAACTTTTGGAAAGAAGCAGTGCCAATCTGCTGATACAAAGCTTTTCACTAATCATCCTGAGGCCAGAAGATTATACCTGGTCATAACTAGCACAATGGCTAAGGAGCTCCAAGGACTGGGAGAGTGCAGGTGTCATGCCATCGTGGAACTCAGAAAACCAGTAAGCTAGCTGATGCAACAATTGGCTAGTTACATTATCATAATCCCAGAAGGAAAACAAACAAACAAACAAACCAAACGATGGAATACAACAGAAGAGGAACTGAAGAATAGAAATATCATTACTGCTGATAAGGAGGCTGTGAAGGAAGGTGAATATTACCACACATCTGATTTATTCTTTAACACAAGTGCAACTGTTAATCTTTAGAAAGCTGATTTTCGAACACAGCGAGTGATCCAGTTTGGTGCGGTTGTCCAAAGAAACAGATCCTCAAGAAAGTAATGGTTCCACCATTTCTTAAAATTCAGCTATTGTGATCTCTACTGTCTAAGAATTAGCATTCAGATAACTCCTCTAATTGTTTTAACAGCAATTTTTCAACAAAAATTTTTCTTCATTTTATCATCTGGTATTTGACTTCCTTTTTTTTTTTTTCCCTCAGCAACTTAAATATCACACTAGCGTGTTAGTCTTTCAGTCATTGTAGTATGTCAAGCATATGGGTATAAGATTAGAAAAAAAATTACATTCTGCTAGCCTATTTTTTAGGTGATGGCACAACATTTACATTTAATTTTTAATTGTTCTCCACCTATCACTTCCCATTGTTGTTACTTTTCCTTATTCTGGTTTTCTTTTTTTATGGTCTGGATTTTCTTGTTTCTGTGTACTCAGTTTTGGGGTTGGTTTTTTTTTCTCCTTTCCACTTGCTCTCCCTTCACCCTCCTTTCTGCTCTGTTGTACCTCATTTTTCAGTCAGGCAGCTTCCGTAACTATAATACAGTGCAAAAAATTTGCAACTGGTTTGGAATTTTATGAATATTTCAGTGTTACACCCAAATCTTGAAATATATTATTGAAGAAGAACGAGGCAGACTAATGCTGTAGAAACTGAAATTATAGATCAGCATGAACTCATAATTACCAGTTGCAAACAGATAAAATAAGACAGACAGGAAGAGTTCAAACAGAAACTTTTTTAATGTCTTATATAACTGCTGAATTTTCCAGTGCCTGCATAAGAATTACATCTCACAGTGACTAGGAAAAACCCAGTGGCACCATTGGGATGTAAGGGCGAGTATACAAACTGGGACTAGTGCAAAGGGCTGATTTTCATATAATCCAAATTGCATAACACTAAAATGCTTTTATTTTGCTTAAAGATCATGTCAGTGTCATTGCTGTCTGCATGAATTTTAAAAGCTTATGTCTCCTGGAGAGCCTTAGAGAGCACATCAAAGTCACAATTCCCTGTTTCATTTTATGGGCCAGGAAATTAAGAGTAGTTTTCCTTGGCTCTTTTTATTAAGTGCAGTCTTAACAATTCTGGGACTGGTGGAGAACAAGGGAGGGAGCTTTAGAGTGCAGGCAACTTTGGAGTTGGGAAGGAGTGGGGACCGCTGTAGAACCTGGTTGGTTTCTTCAGTCCAACTTCCATCAGTGAGCTGGGCATGAATACAGTCATCTGAACACCCAGAAAAAAGGGAAGCCTGCTCTGGATCCTGACACTATTTATTGGAAATTAAGACATCTTTATAGGCAGACATGAAGGATGCCCCCAGTTTGTACAGCACAGCAAAGTCAGTCTAAGAAAGGATAAGACTGTATATTTGGGAGCTAAGGGGCAGTATTTATGTAGTGATTAAATTTTCATTGAACTACAAACTCTACCAGCTGTGAACTGGAACTGAAAATGTAGGGCTAACAATGCTGACATTTTCAATAGAAACATTTCTCTTCAATAGAACAGATTTTGCAAGCCTGTAAAGGGTTTCCTTATAAATACAAGTTGTTAAGCACTTTAGGAGTGATTCCATTCAGCAGTCACTTACAAAAGAATATTTGTATTGATTCCCACAGGAGAGATTTCAAGAGCAGATCACCAGGATGTGAAACCTGTACAGTTTAAAAACATCATTTATGTCAATGGTGCACTTGTCATATATAACTCTATACTACGAAAAGACTGGTAGTTCATCAGTGTGGGAAACCAGTGAAAAATATACCATCAGTTAGGAAAACACACTGACTTTGGGCATGTGACTCCCATGAATTAACATTTGCATCTGGTAGTTGAACAAAATCTTATTCATAAAGATTCATAAATCATTAAGATTTAATACTTTCATCTGAAATCTCTGATTAGCCCAATTTTCTTTCAAAGGTGAGTAGTCTCAAAAATTGTATAGGTTGCTGGAGACTGAGAGTAAGCACACAGAAATGCATTGTGAAAAAAAACCATCCACAGTCTTTCAGTAAAAATAAGCACCGAAAAAATTAAAATGCAAGAACTTGGGAGTTTGCTGCATGTGCTAGCTGTCATTACTGTTTCCCAAGGAAATTCTTTGCTGAATTAAGTAGGATCTATTCCCTCATAACTAGTTGCATCATCATTGTGAATCTTTTTGCATTTTTCCTGCTGCCTCTGGGAGGGGTAGCATGCAAAGCAAAACAGTGAGCGCCAGCAGTGAAAAAGGGCTTAAGAACTTGTAGGAAAACCGAGAACAAAAAGGTTAGGGGCTGCTTTGAAGTTGACACAGAATGTAGAGGGGGAGGAGATAAAGAAAAATGGAGAAGAGCCAATGAGCAAGAGGAAAGTGCTTTCTTTCCTGTTTCCCATTAACCTGACTCATTGGAAGTACACTAGGCTAAGCTACATGCTTGTGCAATGTTTCACAAGCAAGGAGTCAGTATCTCATCCTTGACACAAAGATGTTCAAAAGCACAATCAGACATTGTCAACAGAGTGATAACATCTAATTACTGAGATGTCTGCCTAAATTTCATGGTGGCAAGTGAAAGTAATTTTGATATATGAATAAGGCTTATTTTGTGTGCAAGGGAACGATAATTTTACTAATTCGGCATAACTGAGGAACCACATTAAGAGCTAGTGAGATAAAACAAGCAGCTAGAGAATCTTCTGAAGTAGACAGTTTACTTCTGCAGAAGGTTACTGTTATGCTGATTCAGAAAAATTACAGAAAGATTTGGGCTCGACCTTGAAAACTTCCAAGGGCAGAAATTCCACCAGCTCTCTGGTCAATCTGTTCCAGCACTTAACCACTTTTTTTTTTCTCCTTCTTTTTCATTTCTACACTACATCTTTTTTCTACATCTACATGCACATTCCTGTCTTCTCTGTCCTGACAGAGGTTTCTGCCATCCACTATGCTAAATACAGATGCAACAATGCATATACTTAAATGCTGAGGAAATGAAAACTGTAGGAGAAAGCAGCTAGAGGATACCTCTGCTCTCGTGAGACCCGACATGGGTCAGGTCCAGCTCTTGGGCCCTCAGCATAAGGACGTGAAACTGTTGGAGCAAGTCCAGGGGAGTGCCATGAGGATGATCGGAGGGCTGGAGCATCTCTCCTATAAGCACAGGCTGAGAGAGTTTGTTTTGTTCAGTCTGGAGAAAAGAAGGCTTTGAGGAGACCTTATAGTAGCCTTCCAGCACCAGAAGGGCACCTACAAGAAAGTTGGAGAGGGACTTTTTACAGAGGCATGCAGTGTTAGGACAAGCGAGAATGGCTTCAAACTGAAAGACAGGTTTAGATTAGAAATTAGGAAAAAATTCTTGATGATCCTTGTGGATCCCTTCCAAATCATCATATTCTGTGATTCTGAAATAAGGCCCAGATAAGTCATGCATGCCTCATCCCTGGAAGTGTTCAAGGCCAGGTTGGATGGGGCTTTGATCAACATGGTGTAGTGGAAGGTGTCCCTGCCCTTGGCAGGAGGGGTTGAAAGTAGATGGTCTTGAGGGTACCTTACAAACCAAAGCAGTCTATAATTCTATGATATCTTCTTATCAGCTATTGCTTTTGCAAGTCCTAAAATAGAAGTCTTTCTTCTCCATGCACAACAATTTTGTAGAAGTGTTCACTTAAAGAAAAGTATCACTGAAAGGATTAAGAATAGCTGAGCTAAATTGCAAAAATCCCCACATAAGACCAGGACTGTAGCAGCCATATTAATAGCAATGCATGCATTTTAACATTTAAAGAATGACAAAATTATTATTTCTCTACCATTTCAATATGACAAAAGTGCTTTCTTTATAAGAAGACAGAAGTTTCTCAATATGAAAGTGTTGTGATGAGAAACAACCTTCTAATATTATAAGTGGCATAGCCAAAATCTAGAAATGCAGAAAGAGATATAGTCTGTTTCCTACCTTTATCTAAAACTTGAAAATTTTATAATTTGAAATAATTACCTGTTTGTCACCCATTTATGGTTTATGAAGGGACAACTGGAAGAATTTAGTTCACGCATGTCAATTAGAACAAGTGGGTGAACTTTTAAACGTATTTAGTTTACCCACAGTATGCAGTGCCTTCTTTTTTGCTGCAGTATTTTTTTTCTTCTTCCCTTTCCCCCAAAATCTGCTGCCCCCTTTTGCTATGCAAATAAACAAAAAAATTGCTTGACATAGTACAGTAATATTCTTGTGGACTTGCAGGTTTGTTTGCCTGCAAAACCACAGCAGACCCACACAGAAACAAGATCCTGCACATGCACTTTCTTTGCAGCAGGAAAAGGAAAAGAGATGAGTCTCTTGGCATACTGAGAAACCAGCACAGCTGAAGTCTGGAAGGTGTGGCATAGCTACTCAGAGAGATGCCCACTCTAAGTGGCCAGCCAGCTAAGAATCACACTTCCCAGCTGATGTTGAGCCAAACAGGATAAATTATCTGTCACCCTAAAGTATTGCTTATTGAGCTATATTCTGCACATGGGTCCTACATCATGCAGAATTTATTCCATCAGCTGTCTGGCACAGCTGAAATCACAGCACTATCCTGACTTTCTTCTTTTTAGAAATGGAACATTTGCTTTTGTAAGACATTATTGGTTTTATTTATTCTCTTTCAGATAAATATAAAAGGAAATTTATCTACAGCTAGAGGAAGACTGATGCAATAAAAATTGTACTGAGGGATTAGCATAAGGGTATCTGTATGTTAATCACTGCAGTGATTGTCAGTCTTGCAGACATATGTGGACTGTTTTTTCACAGGAACATTTCTCTAAGGATTTCCTATTGTCACTGGCATAATAATACACTACAGCTGCTTATAAACAGCATATGGCCAAGGCAAAAGGAGTATTACTTTTAATGAGCACCTAGTTTTCCTTTATTTACTAGGTTGAAAAATCTGGTATTGCCATCTTCTAGAGGAGGGAATACTTTAAAAAAAAAAAACCTGTTTCCAAACTAGTTTAGCATGCACAGATGAGTTGTTTTGCCATTACTCCCAATGCATCGAACCTGCTTTCCTTCTTATTTGGAAGACTCTTGCACCACACCGGATCGAAATGAACTCAGGGAAAGGTCCTGTGCATTTGCAACTGACTGAGCCAGGTCTACTAAAACCCTCTTGGCTACCACAACTGACTTTAGTCTGGAATCCCTTATTACAGCATACTTTGAAGTTACATCATATGTAAAACCAAGAAGCAGGTGGTGACTTCACTCAGTGTCTGCTGAAGAATATATGCAGATTTGATTTATATCAGATGGATGGATCTGAAAATCCAGGAAGAAATGTGCATAAGAAAAGAACAAAAAAAGGAATGGCAAAATGAAGCTGAATATTTTAGCTTATCAATAATATTTTTAGTTGGTTGGTTGAAGAATTTTAGAAGGCTTTTCAGATGATTCATGAATGCAGGGCCATGAGTGCACTAAGAGGCCTAAATTGCTTTGACCAACCTCACTTGGGATCTCCACCCACACAAGCTCTGCAGATTGGTCCCAGAATTCCATTTAAGCTCAGACCCAATGTTGCAGCCCTAGACTGAGCTATGTTGCTTTTGTAGGTAAGAAGCATAACTTAAATTGCTAATGTTTGCAGGCTGCAGATACTTCATTGTGGATGACTGGCTGAAATTGAACTTTTGAATTCTCAGATATGAACTTGCTAGCAGCAACATGTACAGATTGGTTGTAAATTTTGGTAAAAAATAAACCAAAGTAGCAGATTCTGAATCCTCTGATTAATGAAGAGTCATGAGACAAAACCACCTGTGCATAGACTGCATAAGTTCTGGTAGATGCAGCTCTGCAAGGCAAGCTAGCAAGTGTGTAGTCATAAAACAGAGTAAGAGGTCTATCCTCTTTTCTTTTTTGTTTTTTTTTTTCTTAGATAAACCCTGGATCTGCTAAGGCTGTTGCTTACTCTACTTTGTCTATGATACCTGTAGCTGTAAGTATCTTATTCTCTGTTTCTGGCACAGTCTGTGGATGGATTTCAGATATATTTAACTTATTTTCAGCCCTGCCTCCTTTTCTTTCTTCATCTCTGTCTGCATCTCCTCCTCTTCCTAATTGCAGTCCCTGACAGGACAGTGAACCTGATGTTTTGGTGGCACCCTGCTATGACCACCATACTCAGATGTGGGGGACTGTTGGCGAGAGTAGTATCTCCACCTGCAGTACCACCACCCTGTGCTATTGCTGGTCCTCCTTTGTGGGACAACCTTGTTCTGGGTTCTTCCTGATGGTACCTCAGAGCAACTAACCTGCCTACACCTCTGGAGACAATGAACGTTGACTAAACTTGCAGTGGTCCTAGAAATCATGTTTTGGAGAATTTGCTTTTTTAAAACTTTGTTCTGGGAAAGGCATGGAGTACAGCTACTGAGTTTAAGAGGAAGTTAAAGGGAAAAAACAAAAATAGAGGTGAAAACCAAGGGGAATGAAATGAGGTACCTGGATTTTCAGAGCAGAGTGGAACATTCAGAGCTGCCTGCTTCATACTCAAGGGAATGAACAATTCTTTGCTGTGATGTGCCAGAATAGCAGGGGCTAGGAGAAAGCCTCAAGAGTCATCAAGAACACTTTCTCAAAGCAGAGAAATAGAATAAAAAAGACTGCAATATTTTGACAGTGGAGCAATAGAAATGCAACAATATGTTGAATGTCAAAGTACAGCAGTTTCCCATCATTTTCTGGTGAACTAACAGCAAAACCCTCAGCTTTAACTAGCTGCAAGACAGGGGAAGAAAACAAAGTCTGTGGTTAGTTGGACTGTGAACCACCAGCTTGAAGAAGTTATAGAAGAGACAAGTAAAAAGCCAGGATGCATCAGGCAAACTATTTCTAGTTTTCCACTTCAAATGCTATTATGTACTAGCCCATCTACAATATTGCTGTAATTCTGGCCACCCACTTCCAGTTCATCTATTTTGAGTCAGATAGATTTAGCAACATAAGAGGATCTCCTTTCAGTTCTGTTTCTTGGATAATATAGTGATTTAATTGGTTCAAACCTAACGAGATATAAGGTGACAGAAAATTAAAATATAAGGGTAGTAAATAAAAGGGAGAAGCTCCTTGTGCCAGAACTTGATTATGTTGGTGCAAGATCACTTGAACATCAAATGGCAATCACTGAGTTTAGTCCAACAGTAAGATGACCTTTTTATAATATAAAACAAATGGATGAGCACAAAATGACTAAAGGAAATTCAAAGGACAGTCAAAGAACATTTTAAGGAAACACATTTCTCAATGTATCATATTTTTTTTCTATTTTCACAGTTCATTTTTAATATGCATCAATTACTTTAATTCAATGATCTGGGTTTTTTTAGCTCAATATACCTTTACTTTTTCCAGTATAATGCAGCAAAATATTCTTTTCCTTGCTGTATCAGAGAGATATTATAGGAACAACCCATTTTAAAACTGAGATAATAATATTGATATGGAGTATTAATCCACTTCATAATAGAGGATCTGAAACATTATTTTGCATTCTACTAGATTTCTCAGACAATATAACTCAGAAAGACAAGCCATAGCCAAATCTTTGGTCAACAGAAGGACCTCTCCACCACCTCCATCTTTATTACAAACAAAAAAAACCAAAAAACCACAAAAAAACACCCAAACCAAAAACCCCCAACAACAACAAAAAACCCTGACTGATAGATAAAATTGAAAAACCTTGGAAAACATTTGGAAACATTTTCATATTCTGCTGCAGACTGTGGAGAGAATCAACTGAAAGGAAACAACTTTAAATCTCTAGGTATTTAAGAATGATTAAAAAAAACCACCTTCTAAAACTTTGATAACCATTAGTCAAGAAGGACAACTGACTGAGCAACTTTACTTTCCTGTTTAACATCTCAATAAACAGTCTGTATGATAGGACAGGGTGCACACTTAACAAGCCTGCAGATGATGCCGAGCCAGAAGGTCTTGGGAAGAGCAAGAAATATTGCATTTCCAAGATACAGGGCTCCCATTCAGAAGGACCATGACAATAGGTAAAGGAAGCCAATAGCAAACTTGTGAAGTTTAAATTGCTCAAGAAAGAGTATAAATAAAAAAAGTAATAGCAAGATAAGGATTATCAGAATATTGCTTTGATTTCATCCATGAATAGCTAATAAAACGTGATTATTTTTAGCTGGAGAGGTGACTGGGGAGAAAATATGCTAGAGATCCATACAATGAATCATGCCCTGCAGAGCTTAATATACTGTTCTCTGTCTTTCAGTAACGACAGTGAGCAGCAAAGGAAATTAGGTGCAACACTTTCAGAACAAAATTTTTTAAAAAATAACAAAAAGCCCATGCACACTTCTCAAAGGGTAGATTTAAAATGCATAGCTCCTTTCCACAAGAATCGATGAGTTTTTAGAGTTCCTGGAGGTTTAAAAGAGATTGAAAGATTTCTAGTGTGTAGAAAAACCCCACACCTATGGCTATGAAACACAGAAGGTGTTAATTGTGTTAAGCGAAAAAAGTGTGCTTGTCTGCTCTTATACTCCACTGTAAGCACCTTCCACTGAACAGTGGTTGCAGATGAAATGCTGTGTTGGATGGACCTCTGAAAAAACACAGCTGTGCTCAATCCTTGATAGATCCCTGCTGATCCTCTTCCATTTTAAGTGAAACCATGAAGATTACAAACTCCTTTTCCCTCTCCTGCACACCCATTTTCACTCAAAGAAAGTCTAGGCATGTGTCCTGCATGTGTTACAAGAGATATCAGATATGGACAATCAAAGCAGCAGGAGACAGGGGGAAGTGCAGGGTGCAAGCAAAGAGAATTCAGATGTAGTTGGTATGCTTAATCCTCACTCCAGAATCAAACCCTAATTCAGGAGAACACTGGATATTTGCTTAAATGTATTGTGACTCATTGATGTGAAATGGGAAAAATAATAGCATCTATTTTTCCCTTGATCTTTCCATTTCGATTTTGTTTGTGTAATACCTAACACAAAGGGAACACATTATCATCTGAAGCTTCTAGTGCTAGTACTAGCGTTATTACTATTATTATTAGATTGAAACCTTTAGCAGTGAGGACTTATAACCTAGAGTGCTCAGTGCAAGCAGCAGAAGAGAAGGCTGTAGTTCAGTTCTGACAATTATTTCACAAATGAGTTCCTTTCTAGCACCCCAGACATAACAAATTTATTTTTCAATGTCTCTTTTATTTCAATTCCTACTATCTAAGCCTGATCCCCCTTAGGAACTTGGGCAGAGGGGGGTTGCAGGAGGGGAAAAGAGGGCAGGGGAGAAAGAAAGTTTAATGCCTATAACAATGGTTTTTTACAAAGACAGAAATAGTTACGTTAAATAGAATTTTGATATCCTTTTATAGTATGTTTATCCTACTGCATGAATAATGAGTTCATTTGTCTAAGTGTTTGCTATCCTCCCTTAAGCCAATAATACAGTTCAGAAAATCAAGTTATTGCATTCCTCTTGTGGCACATACACCACATTTAACACTAAGAAATAATGAGATTTTTTTCCTGGAAAGTTAGTCAGTTTTTTGCTTCGTTGCATAATTAAAAGTAAATACTAATTTTTTAACATAAACTCACAAAGCTTTTAGCAAAGGAAACTATTTTAATAAATGTGGAAAGAAAAATAATCATTATAAAGCTAAATGTTCAGCTTAAAAATGCAGAGGGGATAGCAAACAGTTGTTTATTTTACATTTTTTTTAGTTAAAACAGGCTTTCTGGAAAAATTGTGCATTCCCTCAGTTTTTCTAGGATAAGTATATCTAAGTTTTAATTTATTTTTAATTACAATGTCAATGGTTAAAGACAACAGTTTTCGGGTTTGTGGAGTAACAGTTTGCTAGTGCAACAAGTACTTCAGATCAGAGAGAAAGATTCTATAGCTACGTAATGTGATGTCTTAAAAAGATCATGATATGATCACAATTCGGTATGAAAACTGAAAAGCTCTGCTTGCCTCCTGTAGAAGCAGAAACAACCCAGCAAGAATTTTCATGGACTCTTGCAAAAGATCAATAGCAAGTCAAAGAAAAGAGGTTCCTTTACATGAAGTTCCTTTTACATGAAGTTCCGTTTCCCTTCTCGTCGTGTTACAAGACAAGCACACAGATGCAGATGTGGTTTGATCCATGTCCTTTGGAAGATCACACATTTTATGTCTATTTACCAACACGGGCAACATAATAAAAGTTCTTACTGTGCTGAACAGGAGTTGTCTCAATTTGCTGAGTGGAAACATGAGTTTGTTGCTATTCCTGTGAGTACCTTCATGCCTGTTTCATTCTCTGGAATCCTAACCCTGCATTTATACAGAAAGAAGAAGAGATGGAAGAGAGGTTAGGAGAGGTGAATTTCCTTGTGACTGAGCAATATAATAAATTTCAACTTTCAGTTCTTCATACAATTCCTAGTTCACTGGTTTTATGCCCCAGTTTTTTCATCAAGGGATTATAATTTTCCTTAATCATATTTGTTATCAATGCGAAAGCTAAGTCTATCACTACATACATATTCTTTGATCGCTTGGATACAATTTTTCCTTGTTTGTACTGTTTGCCACATACATTCTTGGAAATCGTTTGATATTAAGATTTTCCAAACTAAAAGGATACTCTGATCTGGGAAAAGGCAATTAGAAGTTCCCAAACAGTGAAAATCCTATCAATTTCTGCTAAACTTGAAGACTTTGTATTCTGCTTTTTTCCCCTTTCAAATTAAAAATATGTATCTGGAAAGATGGGAACCTAAATTAACAGAAGATAACTCTTCAAATCTAAGTCATAGAACTGTGCACTGTTCTTCACAACTGACTTCAAATCAAGAAAAATAGTTGCGCTTCAGAACGTACAGCACCATCAGCTCTCTGCAACATGAGAATTTCATCTTTTAATGCCCAGTCCTGCAGCATTTAATCACTCCTCTTTAAAATAAAAGTTGTCATATTTAGAGACATCTCAGCCATAGAATCACAGGATCACAGAATCAAGTAGGTTGGAAAACACCTCCGAGATCATCAACACCTCAGGGAATGGTAACTCCATCACCTCCCTGGGCAGCCCATTCCAATAATTAAACTTTCTGTGAGGAATTTCTTCCTAGTGTCCAAAACTCCTCAGGCACAGCTTAAGACTATGTCCTCTTGTCCTACTACTAGATGACTTGGAGAAGTGGCCAATCCCCAACTGGCTACAACCTCCCTTCCACCTGCAGTCTGGCCTTCCAAGAAAAGACACAGAAGAAGCAGGTGTGCAAACCCTTTGTTTTTGTCCATTTGCAAGCATCTGCAGGACTCTCAAGTATGAACTTTTTGTGTGAGAAAGAGTGAAAAAGTTCTAAGGACAAAGTCACTTCAGAATTACTATAATGGCAAAAGGACTATTATGAAAATTGCAGCTAACTGCTCTGTATTTTATAAGAAAATGACTCTCAAAATCAACTTCAGAATCCATTGTTAGCACCCCTCAAGTCTCTTTGATGTGCTAACAATATCTAGGACATCAGAGCTACCCAGATCTGCATCTTATTACCAGAAGATCAGCACAATAGTTAATATTTCATATTTTAAGGGGTCTTTTAAATTGTTTTTATCTACCTAACCAGACTGTGCTCTGATTCCCCTTCGGGGAAGCAGTAATTTCCTTCTAATTTGTGCAAGACACTAGTCAGCTTCATAAAACAAGTGTACAACACAAGTAAACAGGGATTTGGATAGTGGAGTGAATTTGAGAAGCCTCAAGGGATGCCAAGGGAGATACTCAAGATTTAAGAATAAAGTTGAATTTTCTCCTGAATTAGAGTTTTTTTCCCCTGAATTGCTTGTGATTTTTTGACTGGTGATCCTCAGAAGCAGTCAAACCTTTCCAAATCCCACTCTTGGACTGGGGTCTTCCTGATGAACACAACACTTAATATCTTCTATATTATATTTTCCCACATAAAGAAGTAACTTTGTTTTTTCAAAACTGATTACTAAAAGGTTATTTTCATAATTATAGATATCCTCCTTATCCTATTTATATAAAAGTTAAAGGGAAGTCCTTGCTTCCACCACGACAGCTTATCAACCTATGCAGGGAACAGGTGTGCTGTACATGCCCAGTTTCTACAACATTCTGTTTATGTCCAACTGCATGACAAATTGCAGAGAGGAGCCAACTCAGCCCATGCCCTTCCCTTTCAGGATCTGTACACCTTCTCCTAGCCTGGATCAGGATCCTATAGTCTCTAAGAATTCAGCAGCAATCTGACCTACCAGGTAAATTAACCCACCTTTTAGTAGAAGCTGGATGAGGTGACCTCCCAAGCTCCCTTCCAGCCCATATTATTCTATGATAATATTCTTCCTGCCCCTCCCAGTAGACCATGTCCCCAGCAAAGAGCTCAGCCCCACGCTGCCACACCTACTCTTCCACCACCTATTCCCTACTGCTGAAAACCAACACCTTATCTCTGTTCCTCTCCCCATGCCAGCCAAGCCTTCCAGTCATTCCAGTGTCTAGCACATGCACCATCTCATCAACTGGATTGTCTCATTCTTACACTATTTCTATTCCATGCCTAAACACCGCGCTACTGAGAAAAGAGCTCCTGACATCTATCTAGGCTCACACAGGGACTGTGAAACACAGCAGAATAGATTCAATGGCTGAAAACCAAGAACATCAACTACTTGACAATCACCAGGTTAAGGTAACCTGCATGAGTCATTTACCTACAGAGAAGCACTGGTTTTTGGTATCAAACACCCTACGTAAGCAGCCAGGATTTCCTGCTGTTAGGCAATCAAAACAGCCACAGACTTGGGAAAATTTAGAGCAATTTTTCTAATTCTTCTAATTCTAATTCTTCTAAACACATACTTTTAGGGTAGTAAAATCTCACCTTGGAAATCACTTTATTTTTCCTGGACTTTCTTTTTTATATAATCCAATATATTTTATTTTTATTTAGCACTTTAAATCTTCCTAGGGCTTTATTTTTAGGGCTTTATTCCTGCCCCTTCCCTAAAATTCTTACTGAAGCATGACATAGTTTTCTTCATTGATGGTTACCAGGCTTTACATGTGGGAAAAACTCCTGCCTGATGCTCACAAAGTCATGCATATCATTCACATGATCCTCAGCAACGTCAGGCCTTATCAAACTTCAGCCACACAGTCCCCTGTGGGAAGTTCCCTTAGAAATTGTACAGCAACTGGGACAGATTTTCCATCATTTATATATCTGTGATACAAGGTCAGATATGGCTTCTAATCTTCAAGCAGTTTGACTTAACTCATGGGATCCCACAACTGTGAGCCCTTTCTCTCCTCTACATCACTTTAATATTTGAAGCACAAAATCCTTTTGAAGTTAGGATGCAATAGAATGCAAAGTCTTGCTTCTTGCCTTGAAATTCTTAGCACAAAAAAAAAGATGGGGAAGCTTGCTGTTTCCCCTGTGCTTTCACAGGAGTGAGAGTCTAACACAAAAAATAAGCAGCAGAAGCAGAGAGTGGCCAAGTCTCTGGAGAGGAAGGTCATAATCCACATTTCTTTTTCTATCTCATCCTGCCTTGAGGACCCTCAGAAGTACAAAAGGAAGAGACTGTTCAACTGCATACCTTGAAATGAAATCTACTCTTGGGCAACTGCCTCAGTTGCTCAACTGCCCCCTTTCACATCCAGCTTGAACACCCCCACCCAGCTCCAAGTTTCCCATGCCATGCTATGTCATGCTGCCACATCCCTTTCCCAATTTCCCATCTCAGCACTACATGTTCATAGCAATTAAATAAGTCTGTATCAAGAGCCGGGACCTATAGGAGGTCACACCTTGCTGGTGCTGGTGTCTGGCCATGGTTACTGTCACCAGACTTGACCTGCAGATTGACTTTTTGGCTCCACCTTGACCCTGTCTCATTACCTTGCCTGAGGATGTGGATTCTTGACTGAATGTGGCAGCCATATTTTCCTTAATCAGTTTGTTGGATACTGTGAGACTGGGCGCTGGCTGGAGTGGCCTCTGCTTTGCTGACCATATTTTCATGTTCCTGAGTAAACAGCTGATGTTTGCTGCTCCTGGACAGGTGGGAGTGTTTGTTTGTGGAAGGTGGAAGTCTCACTTGCATCACCCTGATAGGATGTATTCTGAAAGTACACTTCTTGGTTTTCACTTGACTTCAGGCTGCTTCCGTGACCCATCACTGCCATCTTCAATTACGATCCTTTTCCCTAAAGTATTTGAAACTGCTTTCTAATGTGGTATCTTTGCAGATATTACATTTATTCAGCCAAAACATTTATGAATACACTGACTTGATTCCTACCTGAGGAAAAACTGTAACACCTTGCATGGTACTTCTCTTCCAATTTGATGTTAAACCACAATTATAGCTTTCCAATACCCTTCACTTCTTCACCTTTACGTTGTGTTTTTTCCTTAACTTCTTTTTAACAGCATAATTTTTAATAAAATTGTAACGTAGTTTCATATAGGGGAAGAGTTACCTTATTCTGAAATAATCTATTATTGAAAAGGCCATGTTATTTGTCACTGCATTGATTCCTAGCTGCTTCCAAAACTATTATAAGTTTCAACAGATTTTTGGGAATCAAACTCAGATTGCCTGAATTCTTTGGTGACAACTCACCTCTGTACACAACCCCAAGAAAAAAATAAAAATAAAAATAAATTACTAGATCACGTCTTCTAGAATCTCGTTCACCCATTATACTGCTCAGAGGTAACTGGACTGCTACTCTTAGACCAAATCCTCAATGTATCAGAAGCTGAATTTAATTTTTTGTGCCTATTTCAAATCATAAAGTACTTATACTTTCCAGCTTGTTGCCTTTCTGTTCTGGTCTGAGCCTTTCTTATTTTTGCTGGAGACTAACGCAAAAGATACGTTAAACAAACTGGCCTTCTTAACATCACTTCTCATTAGTTTTTCACTTTTCTTTACCCTTTTCTCTATCTCTGCGTTGACTTTCCTGACTCTGTTCATAACCTCTTGTACTTATTTTTTCTTCTCATCTTTAGAAATCTGATTAATTTTATGTTTTTTTGCTGCTCCTGCTTCCCTATATTCTTTTATATATTGTTTTCTGGGGCTCTAAGCTTTGCGTCTGACAGTGATGGCTGATAGCCAACAGCAAGCCAAGAGTGCAAGGAACTGAAATGTCATTGGTCTTGTGAAATGTCTTTTGCAGCAATTCCGTTGCTCAGGCATTCAAGCATCTCACTGGAGACCACAGTTTCAGTGCAAGCAAAGGCTTTTCTAAAAGCAATTTTTTTAACTATTTGGAAATAACTGTAAGGAATAATCAAACGTGAATTTAAAAGAAAATATTTTGGTTTTTAAAAAACTCTGTATTTTAGAAAGGCATCATAGAATGCAGAAATGCAAGATATTTTCTTCATTGTCTTTATAATTCTCCCTTTCACTTATTTATTTTTAAACTGAAAGTTCAAAATACTTGTGTCTTTCAGTTTAGAAGAATTGCTTAATCTTCTGTCCAGATTTCATTTATTCCATTACTGCCCCAGTTCTGAATCATCAAAATCCTTTCCTAGAGTATTTTAAACAGAAAAAAATGTAATCAATGAATAATTATTACTCATAGGGTGTTACATACTTCAGTGTTATGAATGGTGACTCTTTTTTTTTTTTGCATGTCTGTTGATTCAGAGCTGAGCCCTACAGCACAACCTAGTCATCTACAAGTAAAGTTCAGACTATCTGGTGGTACTGAAGGTACTACAAATTCTTTAAAACAATCTACTGCCTTATCCTTTCCTCTGGCCCTGAGTCATATTCTTTGGGTTGGACACTGTTCTGCATGAGAGATGTTTACAATTTGCTCTGGCTCGATAAACTTTCTATAACAAAGGCTCAACATTAGGCTCTAGCTAATATTTGCTAAAACACTTATCACAGATTAAGGTGTGGCTACGCACAGTGCTGATCAAACAGCTCTTCAAAACGTAACCAAAGTTTTCCAGGAGCTAAATACAATATATACCACAGAATTCTGATCAGCACTTCCAACTTTAGTCCTTTTTTCCCCCCTGTATTGGTCTGTTTTCCATTGTTATAGATAGTATATAATAGTTATGTATATAGATATTTTAACCCTTTTGTCAAATGATAATACCTGTAGCAATGGTACATTCTGACCTTGTCTTCAATTTTTATGACTGAAGCTACTGAAACAACTCACTTAGCAAAACTAACACCGGAAGCATAGCAGAGGCTTAAACGAGATAAAAGAAGAGAAAAAACAAAAGGTCCTTTTCTGAACCTGGGACTCATAATGTATGGAGCTGTGAAATTAAATACAAGATAACTAATAGCTGCATGATAATTATGACCTCAGTTGCACAGTCATAGTATGGGAGAGCATGTTTACACTTTCAGATAATAATTTCTAGTATATTAATTATGCAAAAGGTTGCATGCAAATGAAATTTCAACTCTTAAAATGTCAAATAACAAGAAATCATTTGGGGAATTAAATAATGACTTTGTAAATGTCAAATTACTAAAACCAACACAACATTTTTCAGAAACCTTCTACTAACCAGGTCACTTAACCAGATAAATATACTGATTCAGGAAAAAAAAGTCTCTCAGCTGCTAGTTACAAATAGATACTTTCAAGCAAAATATGCCACTTCCTACACCAAATGCTTTTGATTATTCATGCTGAAGACAGTGTATATTCATTCAGAGAAAGGCCATTTGGAAGAAGTGGTGATGTGAGAAGAAAATATATTTTTTATTTCACAATCTATTGTAACTGTTCAGATGAGAAAACAAGAGAAGTTGTCACCGAAGTATTATTTTGTCATTATATGAAATGAGCTCAGTAGACTGCATCAAAGAGTCAGGTCTGGTTTTATTTATTCCATATCACCTGAGAACAGATATTTACAGAGTTTAATCCTATAAGCAAAGTAGTCTTGTGGAAACCTTCATCTTCACTGCCTGTGTGCTGTTCTGTTCACTGAGTTATTGAATTTCTCCTAAACTTTAATCTTTCATGTCACACAAGACACCTGTATTGGCAATGAAGACTATCCAGATTATGGTAGGAGTGAGAAGGGGCACAAAGGAGAGCAAAATAAGATCATCTAACATTTATTACATTGCTCTTTCTTCCTAAGAAATGAAAGGCAGAAGAAACTGTTGAAAAGTTTCTGTCTAAAAGTTTTCATGGACTTTTGCACATTCATGTCAGCCAAATAAAAAGAGGGATATTTTGCAATTTTTTTGCATGTGATTTGATTTTAATAATTAAAATCAAGAGTTCGGAATTTTAGAATCTGAACCACATCTATGCAGAAAGGCATTATTTATATGACGTAGTACATCAGCTCATTCATTTATTTTGAAGAAACACAAAGAGGAAACATGCTAAACAGAACCTGAGGAAGGGTATCACTCTGTCTATCAACAGCAATGCATTTCATGAATATTTCTTATTTTCCAGTGTTAGATTATCCACCAAATTTCAGATTCAAAATGTAATTTGTTTTGCAATAGGATTGTATTTGGGAACTATAATATGACTCCTGCATCAAAATTGTTGACTCAAGTATGACAGCTATAGATATACAGAGGGATTCAAAATGTCTTCTAATCCACTCCCTACATTTTAGCAGATCACATGTATCTAAGTAATTTGTACAGATACTTCTCTAACTTTTTAATATTTACTTAGAGTGAAACAGATTTGTACACTTTTCTAAGTCCTGGTACAAGGTAATTTTACTATCTTAACAATGAGACAGTTTTACCGCTATCAAATCTTAGTTTTTGCCCATTAACTTGTTTTCAGCTGATCATTTCCTAAGGGGATATTTATACCCTTATGAAGACCGTACTTTCCATAGCCATAGAGGAAGACTCCTGTGATCTCTCTCCTTGTCATGCCCTCCCTCAACAAAGGAAAAAATCCAGTTTCTTTTTTCTTCTTGCTCTTGAACCTAAGCAACATTTGTGAAAAAAAGTTTTAAGCCTAGGCATGCTATTTCAACTCAGCTTCTACCAACACTGGGCACACCAGAGGATGGGTGTGTTTAAAGTCACTGCAGCTGTCAGCCCAGGAGGAATTTCTCTGAAAGGCAGAGAAGCCTCCCAGTTGGACCACTGACATATATTGTGCCTCGGAAGCTCTAAACCAAATATTCATAAGATGGTGAGTGAGGCTTCTAGCAGAATTTTGGAACTAACGTGCCTTCATGGCCCTTACCTGATTGGAATCAGGAGTGCTGACAGAGGGGTTTGTTGATGTCAACTTCTTTATTTTTCCTGAATTTCATTATTTATCAGAGGACACATACATGGAGATTTCCTTATTTCTTTATCCTTTTGTTCAACATTCATCTTGTGTGGTTTTACTAGTACAGTCCTACCTTCAGAGCACCTCTTTCAATTTCAGCTTTCTGAATGCTTTCCAGAAAACCTCATCTACCATACTAGGAGAGATATCAAGTGCATAGTCTTCATAATATCTGTGAAACTCTACTTATTCTATCAATACTGCACAAGGATTTCCTGTCTGCTCAAATGTGGACATGAGAGTGAGTGAAGGTAACTGGAGCAAGAGTCACTCGATGGTTTTACTCTTGCTGTCCCAAGGAATATACAACCTCAATAGTCAAGACACAAAGAATAATCAGATTTAAATTAAGATACAAGATAGCAACTGTAGATATTATTATCACAGCATTATCAACTGATAGAAAAATTATTCTTTCATTATTTTCAGTGATCTATAAAGACACACTGAATCTTAAACACCTTAAAATGTATCAAGCTGAAAGAGATAAAATGAAGGCCAGTGTATTTGCATGCTTTGTATTATACAGGATTGAAGTTGGAGTGCTCCACAACCAAGAAAATCACCCTGCCAATGAACAAGAAAAGGTAAGGGAAGATTCTCGTGGATGTTTTTTGAATATAACTCTGAGTAGGCCAGCTAAAACTAAAGAAATATGCTCACACAGCCTGTCTAGAACATACAAATGTTCAACATGAAGTATACCTTTGTAGATAAGAAAAGGCCTGTACAACAGCTACCAAGCTAGAACTTATTCCGGGTGTTCTGCAACATGGAGGTGCTCATTTCACATCACTTGGGAGTTGCTATTGGTAGGATAGACATGAGCTTCTTGGAGCAACTGCTAAAAAAAGGCATTGGTCCCTCAAGGAGATCATAAGGACATAATAGATGTAGTCTTGATCTGCTTATACTTCAATCTTCATATTGCTCATCCTGTTCCTGCTCTTCTCTCCACCATATCTTACATTTTTGGGTGTTTGGAGTTTTATTTCCACTCAAAGAAACATCCTTTTTGCATCAGTCCCTTGTTAGTCAGTCTCTTCCATCCTGGAATCTACTTATCCCTGCCCTCTTTTCCCCAGGTTATTTTTGGGGTTTGGGGTTTTTTTCCCCTGTGTTGCTTTTCTCATTCTCTTTTTCCAACCCACATCCATCTCTTTCCTTTCCCACCTTTCCTCTTGCTCATATAAGAAATCCTGCTCCCCTTAATTAAGCACGAGAAATTCTGGGGCAAGACGACATGAGAGGTAAGGAGGATGGGGTCCCCATCTCATCCCCTCTCTTGGAATTTAGGAGTTCATCTCCTTAGAATTAAGTGCAATTGCAGATAAAAGGTGCATGATACTAACTTATCTTTTGCTAGAAATTTTTGATGTTGTTGGTTTTATGCTTTTTGCTCATTGTACATCTTGGGAACTTGAATCACACTGCTAAAGTATAGAGGAATCAAAGCTATTGATTCTGACAAAAAGAAATATGCTTTTTCAATATCTAAGCAGCAATAAAGAACCAGGTGCAAATATTGATTTGGTATATTGCTATCATTCTTCACTTAAGAGTATTCACTGAGACAGTGATGTCAGTGGTCAATGGTGTTACAATAGTTATTGGTGTAGCATGGACTGTAGCTGACCTGAGACTGAGACGGCCATTAACATGCCTTAAAATAAAATCATTATATATATATCCAGAGCTACATTTAGATAATGATGTTTATCAGCAAGCTTGAGGAATAAGTGTGGTAGAAAGACAGTTGAGTAGACTTTTCCTTATAATACAATAAACTGCTACTGCGTTTTTCCGCAGAATGACATCTTGGAGCACAGATATATAGGGAAAAACCCCACCATGTACCACATGTCAGGATCCAACCCAGCAGCAGGTCTTTACTTCTTCTGGTTTAGATTCTACTTCTATTTTTTTCTCACTTTTCACACTGAAATGGGAAGTTTGCTTGTAATAGGTAATTAAGAACCGAATACTTGGATCTTAATCCTCCAATAATGAATATGATGGAGATGTATAACAGAGATAAGAGGTCATTTTTTATGCCACAGACACGGATGCCTAAATTAGGTTTATACTCTGTAATTTGCTTTGCCACATGGCACATTGCACACAGTTACTCTTAAGATGCCCTCATTTTTCCAGTGGCTGTACAAATGAGCATAGAATTTTGTTACACAGCCCAAATGGCTTCACTCCAGCACACTGTAGGTAAATATTGTAACACTCAAACAACACAATCACCTCATGCTCTCTTTAAAATTTCACATGATGGACTAGGTGAACTCTCTGCTGGGAGAAAACATAAACAGCCAACACAAGTTGTAACTTTACAGCACTGCACATAATTAACTGTTCCCAGGTGTTTTTACATCACAGCAGTTAATTAACCACTCTTGCATAGTATTTCATGGTTAACAAAGAGCTATTTGAGATGCTTAGTAATAGCTCCCAGTATTTAAAATAGGGATAACCATTCAGTCTTTTTAAACCTCTGTTTTTCTAGAGAAGTGGACCAGAAAAAAAGAGAAAGAAAGTTGTCAGAAATGGCTAGAAAGTGTCAGAAAGCTTTCATCAGCCTAATGGAGCCCATAAATGATGGCAAAACACAAGATAATGGTGTGCTTGCAAGCCTTCATCTTTAATGATGCTGAAATTTGAGACCATTTTATTTGTACATTTGTAAAACTGGTATAAGACTCCTTAGAAGCAGTATTGTCAGTGCTGCTCTTTTCTTAAGCTAAGGGGCTTTGTACTTTCGAAGTTGTTACACAGTGTTGCTAGGCTGAAAGCAAGGCATTTTCAAAGCAATTCATACAGGAACAAAGCAGACAACTGTGTAATGGGGAGGACTCTCACTGCAGAGGTGTGAAGAACACAGGGCTGAGTTTCCCTGAAGAGAGTGGGACCAGCTAGGCAGTCTGGGACTGGGTTTGTAAATCAGTGTGGATGCAGAGGAGATGTGTGGAAGGTGGTTAGTGACAGAAGTCTGACTCTGTAAGTGACTTACAGAGTGAGAGGAGACTGAGGGGAGACCTCATTGTGGTCTTCAGCATCCTCAAGAGGAGAACAGAAGGGGCAGGAACTGATCTCTTCACTCTCATGACCAGTGACAGGACTCGAGGAAACAGCATGAGCTGAGTCAGCAGGTTTAAATCGGATATCAAAAAAGGTTTTTCACCTAGAGAGTGGCTGAGCACTGGAACAGGGTCCCCAGGGAAGTAATCACAACACCAAGTCTGACAGAGTTCAAGAAGCATTTGGACAATGCTCTCAGGCACATATTGTGACTCTTGAGGCTGTCTTGTGCAGGGTCTGGAGTTGAACTCAATGATCCTGATGAGTGCCTTCCAACTCAGCATATTCTATGATTATGTGATTCTGTGAATGAGACACTATGACTGAGCAAGATGGGAAGATTTGGAGGGAGGAAAAGAGTTACAAGCTCCCAAGAAAGAAAAAGGGGTTAGGATTTTTAAGGGTGTGAGCTGGATCTCTTATATCCTCATATAGGGATACGTGGCTGGGCAACAAAGTTGGAAATAAAAGTGGAGGAAGGATCAGAAAGCAAGGACAAAAGACAATATACATAGGAATGTCACAGTGATCTCAGGTGCTCTTCTGGTGTCCTTCATGAGGCTGTCTCTGCATCATCCCTTTATGTTCTCTTTGGTCTTTCTTTATGTCTCTGTTCAGCTAGGATAATTCAAAAGGCAGGTTTTTCTTCTAGGCAGATAATGCTCTAGATAGGTGACCTTTCCCCATTTTAGTCAGGCAATTTTACATTTGTTGACAAATTATTGTTAAGCGGACTATTCTGATAGAGGACATACAGTCTACTAGAAGGTGTCTGTCCATGACAGAGGGATTGGAACTAGATGACAAATCATTCTACAATTATGTGATTCTATGATATAAAAATAAACAGTGCTACTCAACAGAAAGTGTTCTGATTTTTAGACACAAAACCTCAACTGGATATGCAACATTATTGAATACTTTTGAAAAGCAGAGTTTGTAACATTTATACCTTTTTAACAATAGATGAAATGAAGGAAAGGTTTATTGCCTTGTTTTTTTTCTTCTCTGTGTAGTGTGCTGGTTTTGGCAGGGATAAAGTTAATTTTCCTCATAACGGCTAGTATCAGACCAAGTTTTGAATTTGTGCTGAAAATAACGTTGATAATATTGGCATGTTTTCATTACCACTGAGCAACACTATCAATATTAATTATTAACTGGAGGCTCTTGTGCACCAACTCCTCATATTTCTTGCATACAGACGCCTTCACAGGAAAAGTGGCTAGGTAGAAGTAGTTAGGTAGGGATTGACTCTCTTGAGGGACAAAAGGCCTTGCAGATGGATCTAGATAGACTGAAGCCCTGCAAAGTGCAGGGAGTCAGACTTGACGATGCTTAATTCCATATATTTCAACTCAATATATTCTATGTTTCTATCATTCTAAGTCCAAATGCCAGGTCCTGTACCTAGGATGGAGTAACACCGGGCACAAGTACAAACTGGGAGAAGAGTGGCTGGAGAGCAGCCTGAAGGAAGGGACCCAGGGGTGCTAGTTGGCAGCAGCTCGATGTGAGTGAGCAGTGTGTGTGTGCCCCAGCAGCCCAGAGCCCAAACCCCATCCTGGGGTGCATCACACACAGCATCACCAGCCTGCCAAGAGAGGTGATTATCCCTCTGTATTAGATTTTGGTGCAGCCTCACCTCGAATGCTGTGTGCAGTGCTGAGCCCCACCATTTAAGAAGGATGTGAAGGTCCTTAAATATGCCCAGAGGAGGGCAGCAGAGCTGGAATGGCCTTTGAGGAGTGGCTGAGGACTTTGGAGTTTGGAGGAAATGAAGTTGAGAGGTGACTTCATTGCTCTCTATAGCTCCCTGAGGAGGAAAAAGGGAGAGGGAGGTGCTGAGTTCTTCTCCCTGGGTTTCAGTGATAGGACACAGCAGAGATTCAAAGCAGAGGTTCAGATGACATTAGAAAGCATTTCTTTACCAAGAGAGTGGTCAAACACTGGAACAGGCTTCCTAGAGAAGTGGTCAATACCCCAAGCCTGTCAGTGTCTAAGAGGCATTTGGACAATGATCTTAAAAATACGCTGTAATTTTTGACCAGTCCTGATGAAGTTGGGTAGTAGGACTGGATTCATGCTGAAGGTCCCTTCCAACTGCAATAGTCTATTCTACTCTATTCTACTCCATTCTATATTCTGTACACAACTGTACAAAAGCCAGGGTTTGTTGCTGGTTTGTATTTTGGTGAGAAACAGTTGAGAATTAAGAAAAATGGATAAAGAGAGGGAGCCAAAATGCCCATATTGGTAAATGATCACTTGAAGACAAAGACATCCCTAAAGAGGTTAATTTTAACACCTGAAGCAGAAGCATTTTAAGTATTGGCACATGAAATAATAAGAATTCTTTTTCCTTCTCTCACGTGAGTTTTGATGGCAATTTTTTGGTTTTGTGTACTCTTCATTTTTTATTTTTGCTCATGTATATTTACATTATGGTATAATTCAGTCATATTAAAATACAAAAACAAAAACAAAAAACCCAAACAAACAAAACACACACACAAAAAAATCCCAAACCATACAAAAAAACCCCACACACACACACTTTGCCAAATTCTTGTACTGCTGTTTTCTCTGAAAATCTTATGTATTTTTTAGTGACTTCTAGTCTACTGTGAGCAAATAGGGGAGAAAATAAATGCTCTGACTGAAGACAGACTGAAAAGGATCGAATGCAAGTTGAGCGTGGCTGCTCATCCATAGGCAGTATTTTCCTAAAGAATATTTTTTCTTGATACAAAAAGCTGTAAGTGAGAAGTTGTTAAAAAACACCTAAATATTGATGTGAGGAAATGCAGCAGCAAGGGGATTAGGAGACTGTCTTTAAAGCATAAGCTTGCTGCAAGAAGACAATTATGACTCACACATCTGTTCTGTCCTCAGAGAACTTAGCACTGTAATCAACAGCACATACATTTGCGTCTTTTCCATCAGGTAAACCAGAAAAGGTGTAGTCACATTTTCCATTCATCCTTCAAATTCTGTAAGATCAGTACGTCCCACAGTTACTTTAGGTTCAGCAGTACTGCCTTTCAGTTCATATTAATGTAAGTTCCCAGTGACTGCATTCTGAAAACAAATTTTCTGCCTTGTTTGGGTTTCTGCACATAACTTTTAATTAAAATGTACAGAGTAGTCGGCTTAAATCCTACACTCCCTCTATATCACTGCATTATTGCTAATAGATAAATAGAAATAATAATATTGTGTTTTTTAATCCTGATTTCCTAAAGAATTTTGTTTGAATGAGTTTTCAATTTTTCATTGAGTCCTAAAAGCTTTTGATTCCTTTCTAAATTTTCTAAACTTGAGGAGAGGTGAGAAGAGAGGGACCAGCAGCAGAGCTGGAGTGTGCCCCTCCATGGCAAGGATACTCACAGACACTGAGCAGCTGTGTGTACAGTTGGGTCTGAAGGGCGCAGGAAGGAACAACAGCCAAATATCCTGCTTTCCCACTGGTCAAGGGGGGAAAGGACTCAGTGCTCTCAGAAAGGACTGAGAACACTGTCAGGGCAATGGGTGAAGACACTGCAGCTGAAGGAAGTGGAGATGCTGCCAGGCGTGGTGGTGAGGGTGCCGTCTGATGGGACAGAGGAGGAATGCAGAATGCTAACTGCAAAATATTGTAGGGGATGGGATGCATTTCTGCAGGAAAATAGGATTTGGTTGACCTGTCGCTTAAGGGACAAAAATGTTCAAAACCTTCTGTTTGAAAGTAAATAAGAAATTACTTTTTTAAAATGAAATAATGGAAAAGCAACAAAACTCTCCATGTTTTTCTTGTTTCTTATTGATTAGACTTCTTTCTCTAATCAAAGTAGAAACCTAAATAGGAGTTTGAATTTCTGCAGGTTGACTAATTTGTAGTTTTTCTTGGAAAATTATTTCTAACCCTGTGAATTTTTTTCTTTTTCTTTTTCTTTTTCTTTTTCTTTTTCTTTTTTTCTTTTTCTTTGTCTTTGTCTTTTTCTTTTTCTTTTCCCATTTTTAGATCTGTTTAGTTTGTTGTCATTTCATTGATGGTATACTGGTGAAAAATTACTAAAGAATGCCTGCCTGCCGTATCAGTTATGACCAGGTAGCAGGACATTATTTCTCCTTTCAAATTTGCTTAAAAGTGTGGATGTAAATAAAACATTTACAGGTGTTGATTGTTCCATTATTCAGTACTGAGCTTCATGCAGAGGCTCCTTGCTAACAGTGTAAATATTTTAATATTGTAAATGTTACAATTGATTTTTATGCAGTGCCTGTACCGGGTATAGTCAGCAGGATTTTTTTGAACCAGGTCAGAGCTTGTTAAGGTGTATTAGCTACCACATTAAATCACATTACCAGCATAAACCCCAGATTTTTATGCTACAAGGCATAAAGTAGGAACCAAACAGGACTTCAGACGTTTTGACAACTCAAGTACTAGTTTACTGTTTTGTGGTAATATGGCAAATAAATCTTTCACAAACAATGAATGCTTAGAATTAAGGCTCCAGAATAGTATTTAGAAGACTTGCTTCTGCTCTTGAATTTGCCATAGTTTCTGCATTTGACCCTTGGACAAGGTAATTAAGGCTTTGCTCTGTGTGTTTAATTCACTGTCTGTGAAGTGGTGATAATGTTATATTTGGCTAGTAGGAGGTAAAAGCATTCATGTTTGTAATGAATTGAAATATCATGGTAATAAAAGACAGTGGAGGGTAAGCAAATGTGCAGAGCAGCTTTGCTCCTGAAGCATCTTGTCTTTTTCCCTGGTTCTGATGGAAATACTGCAATTTTTCTTGCCTACCAAACTTAGTATTTAGGGTATTAGAATGAATGTGCTTCTGGCCAAAATCCCGTGGTAAATAAATATAGTAATCGGTAGTCTAAGTCTTCCTTCAGGTCGAACGGACTTCAAAGCTAGATCATGCTCAAGAGTTTATCTAGGCATGTTTTGAAAATCTCTAAGAATGGAGATCTCTATTTTCTCCGGGCAGCCTGTGCCAGTGCTTATACGGTCTTCCGTAGGTAAATTTTTCTTTCTGTCTGTTTGGAATTTCCCCTTTTCAGTCTGAGTATTGTCTCCACTCTTTTCTTCATGCATCTCTGGGAAGAGTCTGACTCTGTTTCCTCTTTATCATCCATTTGGGTAGAAGCACACAGTAATTAGATCCTCCCAAGGCTTCTCTTCTTTTCTAAAAGCCATTTAGGCTTTTAGAGAAGTTTGGATGAGGGGGTGGTTTTAGATTTAGTATTTTTTTAGCTCTGATGAAACAAACTGCATTGAAACTGAACAGCAATTTAAAAGTATCTGCAAACATGATCTTTTCCCCAAATTCTGGAAAGACGTAATCGTATTGTGAATCTATTTTTAAAAAGTGATGTCTTAATTTCACTCACAGGAGAATCACATCACTTTCTTAGGAGTCCAACTTAGTACTTAAGGTGGTTACATTAGCATTAGATTTTTTTATTCAAGAATGGAATAAATATGAAAATTCTACTCAATGTTAAAAATAAATAATCTCAAGAAAGGTAATGGCGAGATGATGGCCAGCAAAGTGGCAGCAGTGTGGCCTTACACTGAGCTGCCCTGCTACCATGGGCCTTAAAGAATAGGCTGACTGTGAGAGAATATGCCAAAGCTGTGATACCTCTTCCTCCTTTTCTTAGGTTGCAGAACAGGCACAGTGGAGGGACACAAGATATGAATTTGTGGACAGTTCTGCAGTAGACCTTGAAAACTTATTTCAAAAATCTTTCACATCAAAGTCATGTTTTCCAGGGGTAGGCAATTACTGTTGCACTTCAGCTTCATTGAATCCATGCTCATTAATGCTTGTTAAACGGTATTTTGCATGTGTTTAATAATAATTAATTAATTAATTTATGTATGTTTAACAATGTTTAACAATTGAAGATAAGTGTGAAACCCTTCAGATACAGCAGCCCTTAATTTAATGAGAAAAATGTCTCTTCAATAAATTAGAAGAAAATTTTCTTCTGTTTTGAAGAAAAAGACTGAAAAAACTCATCAGGAGCACTGGAGAGAGATTGTTATTTGAGCTAGTGTTCTCCACAACTAAGATCTTCCTGCTGATGTAGCTTAATATGTAAGAAGACTATACATGTGATGAATCACCTTAAGAAAACATCTGCAAATTTTCTGATGAATAGGGAGGATAGGATAGTCACCGTTTTACATAGGAAAATTAAAGGTGTTTTTTTTCCTTCATTTCTTCAGGTGTGACACTGTGCAGTTGTTTTAAGTAAATCATTTCAACCTCTGCCTCTCCTTCTAATGTTAGTGTGGTTTGAGCTGAATGGCCTTACAAGGCTAACTTCAAGCTATTCTCCGTCTAGAATGATATAGCTGACAGCTGCAGTTCTAGACAAAGAATGCTTAGAAGGCAGAAAACATGGACCAAACCATTCAAGATGGCTGTGGACATTACTTCCGTATGAGCATCACTTACAGTACAACGACAAGAATCCTTAT
Organism: Pseudotriccus pelzelni; assembly: GCA_035584735.1. Taxonomy (NCBI): domain Eukaryota; kingdom Metazoa; phylum Chordata; class Aves; order Passeriformes; family Tyrannidae; genus Pseudotriccus; species Pseudotriccus pelzelni. The sequence goes on from JAWMRA010000078.1 coordinate 79,662,874, forward strand.
TGATAAAAACCCACTATCATTAGCGCAGTTATTGATTCACACATAGCACAACCAATGAAGGTGTTCTGTGCTTCTGTATATGTATCACAAATGTAAATGTGTAATGAATAATGTCTTCTTTTCACTTCTTGGCAGACAAAACATTCCTAAACAAGGAATGCATCTTCATGGAAAAGTTGATGTGGTATTTTGTCATTCTGGTTGCCTGCCTACCTGAGTGGTAGATTGGTTTTAGAAAGACAGAACTGCCTCAGCCATTTATTTGCGACTGTCAATAACAAAACTGACACACTGAGTAAACATCATGTTTGGACTTCATACCTGAGTGTTGAAATCAAGAAATGAGTCCAAAAACTCAATTCAAATTCTGAATTATGCTAACTGTGATGACATTAGATTTCTTTAATCCTTGAAGTCTATGATAAAAGCTGTGTAATTAAGCTGGGTAACTTCTGAAACGATAGCCAAGTTCTAGATTGTACATTCAAACTTATGTGACACATGATCACAATCCCATTGCAAATCTGCAAGTCTGGAAAGCTCTATTCCAAATACACCTCTGCTCAGTTGGAAAAGTGATAAAAGAAGATTGTTTTTTGAGGTAGCAATTTAGTCACCTGGGCTTTTTGGCTTACTTGAATCTTCAAAACTTTGTTCAAAACACACACACACAAAAGAGGGAACATTTCCTTCCTGGGAGAGTTCTAGGCATGTACTGCCATATAACCATCTACTTTGTTCAGGGAAATTATGATTGCCTTGCTTCATCTACAGCAAGGCAGCGTGTACTATGGCCACTTGAGAATTGCACAGCGCTGCTTAGTGATTATCAAGTAATGGCTGATTGCTTTTGCTAATGCGTTTGCTTTTGATGTTGTGTTTTTGTGTCATGTCACTTCACATGCAGGATTTTGAAGTGTTTTGCTGAACAGAAGAACAATGTTAAATAAAACCCGTCCTAGAATTCTCTTGTTTGTGAATGTAGGGGGTGTAAGGTATAGGAGGGATACAGACAAACAGAATGACAGAAAAATTACAAAAAACATATAGAGCTTAGAATGATGTAGTTCTTCAAAGAACAAATAATTACTTGGCTCTTATCATGTTTCTTCTTGCTATTTGATATCAAGTTATTAATACTTCATGAGTTAGTTTTCATTTTTGAATGTGATCTTCCTGCACTACATGTAATTCTCCAGTGAGCATTCACAGTTATTGCTCATGTACTGAGGGCTGATTTTTATTTACATAAAATCCATAGTTTCTTTCTGCTTTAGGTGGTGTTCTGTGAAACTGAGTTAAATATAGATTGTATATGGAACTAATGGTTTCCCATTCTTTTATGTATTATGGCCAACATTTTACATACAGCTTCTGAAAATGCCTTTGTATTTATTTTATTTTTTTTTTATTTCCTAAAAATCTTGTTCTGTTTCAGCATGATCGAAGATGTTCCTGTCAAGACAATTTCTTCGTAGAAATAATCCCTGTTCTGAAACATCCTGGAATATTTTTCATTAAAATATCTGGCCATGTATGTTGGCCTCTTCAGAACCGATGGAGTTCATCATGTGTGAATAAACCAAAACTGCTTCATTCTGAGCAATTTTGTGACCTCAGAAAACTGCTAAACTAGGCTGCTCAGAATCATCAAGGAGTGTTTCCTGTCTCTTTTGAAATATATGATATTTGCTTGAAATATTCAAGGCATCTTCATAGAGTAGCTAGGGCTCCTAACGAGTTCTTCTGTGTTAGGATACAATACAAGGTAAAGCATAGTTTTCAGTTAAAATTTTTTCATATATTTTCAGTTTTCAGTTTTGGGAGCTGATGGGGTTGGTATTCTTGTATGAGTTCATCCTTGGGTTAGTTTGCAACAGTGTTTACTCTTCAACATTTCCAAAGTTAACTGTTCACTATTTATTAACAGTTACACAGAAATGTGAGAAAATACCCTTAAAATACATTATGTTATTATGACCAGATGTGATGACTATTAGAGACCATGTGGTAGCAGAAGGCAGAGTAGGGGTGCTGGCTGGGGACACTCTTGCCACCGTAGAATTAGAGAGCTGTACATGTGCCTGGGAATGTGGAGAACAGGAGATTTCCTGCTAGACTTAAGCTTCCTTATAGTCCATCCAGATGCTTTTGCAAAGAACCCTTTGCAACATTTTTATCCAAGCAAGTACAAGCCTTCATTGCCCTAAAATGACCCCTTAGTGAGCCTTTGGAGGAGTCCAGTGCACACATATACATATCAGTGGCACAGTGGGCTTTGTTCTCAGCATCCAGAAGAACAGAATAAGGATGTATAAACATTGCCAGTCATGCATCCCTAAAACAGTGTTACTCGTGCTCCTTAGTGCTGGTGCTGCTTTGAGTGTGAGGCAAGTCTGGCTCCTGTTGAGACCTGTGCTGGTCCTTTGGTTCTGGAGTCAAGTAACTTAGGCCATATCTCCCCTTCAACAGCTGTATATACCTTCTCTGCCCAACTGCAGGCTGCCAGTCTTTGGCATAAGCCCATGGGATTAAAACAGTCTGAGAGGCTTTAATAAGAAAAATAATAAGGAAAGCACAAACGCAGAGGAACTTGAAAAGGACTAGCTGGTGCCTGCTGTCAGGTCAGGAATTAGAGCATTCACTTGGAGACCCACCTTCCAGTTTCATGATTTCCTCAGAGGACGTGCTTCTATATCTGCAACCTCTTAGAAAGGTTCTTTAATGGCCAAAGTTTTATTCTGGGGACGAATGGTGCTACCAGTTTCTTTCAATGAACCTGATCCACTCTCTATAAAGAAGCAGCTCTGGAACAAGTACTCAGATCTGCATGTCCAGTTTTATAAATAAATATTTAACTAATAGGTTTATACATTTTTTTCTTTCTTACTTGTATTTAATTAATGAACACTCAAGTTTGACATTTCAAGTAGAAGTGCTTATAAGAGCGAAAGTACTGCCTTCTCCTTATGCCACTGTAGCTATAGGATCTGGGTAGGAAATTTTACTAAGAGAGAGAGAGAGAGAGATGTGTTTAAATCCTAAAAAAAAAAAAAATACTTTGACTTTACTGTTCCATCATTAAACATTAGCTGTTGAACTAAATAACACATTTCATTTCCTCCAGAATGCCTGTAAACACAAAACCAATTTTCATTTTCTGCCAGATATAATTAAAATTTGTGGATCATTCGTAGAGAACAGAAGCCACTGTTGTTTGTAAAAATAGATTCACAGGAATTAATTTTAATAGTTTTTGTCATGCTGTTTACTGAATGCACGTGGAGAAAGTACTGAGTATAATTCATTTTATGTAGACCAAGAGGTACAAAGTCTGAAGCTAATTATATAGGAAAAGTTTTTGTGCCAAAGGAAATGACTTATTTGCATAGTGTTAATAGCTATATTTATAGCAGTGCTGGAATTGGAAAGAATTACTTATTTGCACTTTTGCAAATTCAGGAAGGTTTCTAGGTTGATCATAGGATGACAAAAATATTCTGTTCAGGAGTGACCTTGGGAGGTCATTAAGTCTAATCTAATACTCAGAAAAGGGTCAGCTGTGAGGTCAGAGTAGGTTATTTAAGACTTTATCCAGACTGGCCTTGAAAATATCCAAGAATGAAGACTGCATAACCTCTCTAGGAAGCTTGATCCACTGCTTGCCTGTCTTAATGGTTAAAAAGTGTCTTCCTCTATCCATTCTGAATCTCTGTGAAACTTTGTCTCATGCTGCTGGCACACACTACTGTGGAAAGCCTGCTTCCATCTTCTTGATAACATCCCTGTAAATGTTAGCAGTGTGTATACCGCCCCAGGCCGCCTTCTCTCCAGGCTGACAAGCTCTGTTCCCTCAGTCTTTCCTACCACGGTAGGTACTCCAGTCCCTTGACTGATCTGGCGGCCCTCTACAGAATATGTTCCAGCTTATCAATGTCTTTCTTGTATGAGTGCAGCATTTGAGATGCAGTCTGATGAATGCTGAGTAGAAAGAGATGGCAGTTTTCCTCAGTCTGATAGCTATTCTCCTAATAATATGCTCCATGGTACAGTTGAGCTGCTTGGCTGCTGGAACACACCGCTGGCTCATGTTCAGCAGTGCACCAAGATTCCTGTTCCAGCAGAGCTGTTCTCCAGCCAGAAAATCACCAGTGTGTGCTGTTACAAGTGGTTTCTTATTTCCAGGTAGAGAACTTGTTGAATCTTTTAAGTTCCTTCCAGACCCACCCTGAAGCTTGTCAAGTTCTTCTGAACAGTAGCTGTGCCCCTGAGCATGTCAAGGATGCTCAAGTCTGCTACTCTTCCCAAGTGTGGATCCCTAGGCATTCAAGCTAATGGTGTTACTTCCCATCGATGCTATTTGTGGTGGAAGTCTGTGAAAATGGAAAAGATGCCTTAATAACAGGAAAAAGGAAAGTGGTACATCTGAAATAACAAGCATGGAACCAACATATGCTTAGTTAAAGTGAGCTTTCGGATTCTCTTGGCACAACAAATGTGAGAAGTGAATGCAAAATGAAGAATGTAAAATTGTTCACTTACAAACAGATCCAAATCCCACACGCTCTTCTGTGAGGTAACTGCCCTCTTTACAAACCATTTTCATCCTCCACATCTGAATGTGCCCAGACTATGAGATATCTAATACCCTCATTTCTGTGCCACAAAAACAGAGAATCCTAGGAAATTTCTTATGCTGAAGCCATTTGGTAATAAAAAGGTAGATACAAGAAACATAAAAATTATTATTCATGAAACTTACTAGTATCTGCATATGAATGCATTTCTGTATTTTTAAAATAACAACACTATGGATAAGTTTGTAATGGTATAGCTAACTTAACTTGTTGTAATGTCTTCTGATAAATGTTATTAATGTTTTCATCATCATTGAAGTTTACAAAGAATTTGCATAACCTGAAGATTATTTTCTCCTTGAAGCACTCCTGGAAGACTGATACAGGAAATAAAAATGAATAAGAGGGAAACAAGTGGCAGGAAATTTCTGAAAGGAGTGATAAATACTGAGTTGAGTTGATTGAATAAAATTATTAAATTAAAAATTCAAAATGGTAACTTCAAGCCAAATTACATTGGAGGACACAGAGCATAGATATATCAGAATTGACAGAGTGGTAAGTGGAAAAGAATCGGCATCCATTAATTTTAGTGTAACGTAGGCTTTCATTTTTTGAAAGACTTTCTTTGCATTACTTTTAATATTAATAAAGTAAAATAAAAAATAAAATAACTCTGTACATTGTGGCACTTAGCTTGTTGCTGCTGAAGTCTGACGTCCCAGAGAATCTGCAGACTTGCAGGTGCTGACTTGAGACAAAATACAATAAAATATCACTACTAAGTAAGTTAGTAAACAATACCTTGATAATGTAAATACTTTCTACCGGGAAAAAAAAAAAAAAAAAGAAAAATCTCTGGTCAGTAAGACAACAGCAAACCTTGCTGTGGTATAAACAACTAAGGTATTTACCATTCTCAAAAAAAAATATGCTAATTGTGCTGATGATAGCGTCACTTCACCTTTTTCAATATGCTCAGTAATACAGACTTATATCTCAGTCCTTTGGAATGAACCAGGAGCTTCCCCATCAATACAACCACACACAGGAAATATTTTTGTTCTGTTCTGTTCTCATGTTCTAGGATAGATTCTTCCCAATAGGGATCACCAGCTAGGTGGCAAAAGTCACCCCCAAGGGTTGTTTATTACTATTTTCTTGTAAGATTAAATCCTGTATATTTTTACTACTAGAATAATAATGGTTTTGAAAATGCTAGTTTACATCACTGGTCAAGTGACACCCCTTTTTTCTATTCCTTTTCTTGTTACACTTGTGGAATTCTATTTACTTGTAAATTGCAGTCTCTTTCACTCAATGAGTGCTAAATACTGCACAAAAATTGGAATTCAGTACTGTCCAAGGAAGTTAGGAATGCTCTTTCCATATGTACTAGAACCAAAGTGCACCTGTTGTATCTGAATATTACCAACTCTCTCTCCTCATCCTTCATTCATGTGATGTATTGCATCACACAAGACACATAAGGGCAGAAATTAATCAGATTAATTATATTTAAATTTATTTTATTCATTCTAGTTCAATGGCATAGAAAAGTATCAGATGACATTGTGTTAGTCATTAGTAAGGTTCATTTGAAATAACATATACCTAAAAGTTTCAATTTAACCAGCTGTACCATGAGAAAAGGTAAAAAAATACCATGGAAAATAAGATAGAAATAACACATTATGGTGTAAAATTCTTTTCAGAAAATATATGATGTCTGAGAAAACCTCTAGTCCCTGAAGACTACAGCTTGATCACATAGAATGTGATCTACTGAGCTTTTAAAAGTAAATTCATGAAATAAAATTCCGCTTGTATTTCTTTCATTAAGAAACCAGAGAGCATTCTTTTTGGCTTCCTATTGTTGGATTAATATTTAGATGACTGTTTTATTCCTGTCTTAGTTGTAAATATTTCTGTGTTAAAATGATTCAGTAACCTTTTCTACTTGGATGGGAGCCTGTCTGTATGTGAGTATTACACACTCTGCATTCACCATTTTGCAATCCACTCTTTAGCCTTCCAATGGCAGAAAATCTTTGGCTGCTGTATGATTTAATGGAGTTCTCAAACCTGAATTAGATTCCAGTTTAGCTACACAATGCGTGGGCAGCATTGCGCACCTGAGAAATGTTAACAGAAGCCAGAACACTAAGCCAGAATTAACTTCATCAACTGACAAGAAATGACAAAGAGACTGATGAGACCTTGGAGCCTCACTCCAAGATGGATAACACTGACTGATTTGGAGGATTTGGGATTTTTTTTGTTTGATTGCTGTTTTTTCTTGAAGAAGAAGATGAAGAATGTTGTGTTTGGCAAAATGACTTGCAGAGATGCCTCCCAACCAGCATTATTCTACAAATCCTTGATTCTGTGACTTCAGATGGAGGAAGTGACTTGTCACTGTTATTTCAATCTTTGTGTCATATTGATGACAAAAAAATCTAGAATGCCAGTTTGTACTTATGGTGTTGGCCTGGGGAGATCAGTTACAGCTGTTGCTCTGGCCAGGGGGCACAGAGGTCTGAGAGTGCATTTGTGCTTGGCATGTGGAATACACATAACCGGCACCAGCCCATTCACTTCTGAGATCCCACCACCAAAGAGTAAGAACCAGTTTGAGCTTGGCAAGACTACACATAATAGGCATGGTTGCGACAAATCTTCCCATTCCTTTCACCTTTGTCTTCTTCCCAATGACACCTGCAGTATCTGTAGCATCCCACTAAGGTGCTCTTAAGGTTCAGCTAGCCCTGCTAAGTCAGACATGCAGTACAGACAGATAGGAATGGTAGAGCTGGGATGGGAGTAAAAAGCTCTGAGTTGGCTTCTAAACAACACTTAGAGCAAAGAGGATGATTTAGAGCTGCATTAAATTCAGTATGCAGGGGGGCTCTGGGTGGCTGGTACAAACCCATGGGTAATGCAGAATCCAGGGAAAGTCAAAATGTGATTAACTTGGCCAGGGTTAAATGTTTGCCTGTCCAGTGGCTGGAAGAAGGCAGAGAAAACCCATTTCTGACAGGTAAGAAGAAAGATTAAAGGTCATAGGTGTTCATTTAGGAAGTGCAGTTGTTTGGTCACTGCCACACAACCATGGATGGCCTCATGCATCCGCCTTCCCTATCACCAACTCAGATATCCAGGGAAAGGATACAGGAATAAGGAAAACATGTAGTGATAAATGCCCCAAACACATTTCCAGCATCAAGAATTTACAGCTTGAAAACTTCTCAGTCCAGAAGTAGCTTCTCTGTATTTTACCATTTTATGGATGTGTCTCTCTTACACCATTTCTTCGGCCTTCAAAGCCATGTAGACAATTAATCCTCACCAGCATCTGGCAAGGAGTTTCATAGTTTAACACCTAGTGATGAACCTCCACCTTTGATTTGTTTGAACCTGCTGCTAACTAGCCTTATTTGATGCCTCCAAGGGTGGGGGTTTTTTGGTAGAAGCGGTGACCTGCCTGCTCTCTCTTCCTGAGAAGTTTTGATTTTATAGGCTTTTTATGTACATTTTTCATGACCTCAGTCATGTCCGTCCTAAACTGAAGAGTCATTGTCTAGTTGTTCTCATATGGAGGCTTCCCATACCTTTTATCTTTGCTGCCAACCTTGTCTCTATGTTTTCCAATCCTGTTATAACCTTTTTGCAGTGAAGGTCTGTAGAGGAGGAAGTTGGCAAGAAACAGTTTTAGAACTGCATGGCAGTAGCATAACAGTATCTTTTATTCTCTATTGTTGCTCTAATAATTTACCAGCATTCACCAAGAATTTTGGCCATCACTAAGCACTGATTTGATGTTCCATGTAACTATTCATTTTTATGAAACTGTCAGCTCTATCACATCCATACCAAAGAAGCATTAAAAATTGTTAATTTAAAAAGAGCTGTTCTATGTTAATGGAATTTATTTAGACCAATCTAGATAATTAAAAAAAAAAAAAAGTCTGTATGATTTTATTTCTTTTGTTTGTTGAAGGAAAAGCTGCAAGGTTTTACCTAGACAGTAAGGAAAAATTCTTTAACCAAAATTTTCAGGTTAGGAAAGTCAGGAATCCTATACTTTTGGAGTCAGGAAATGCTGTGGGGAAGATAGATAACCCAGAAATTCCCCAAATCATTTTTACTCTATTACATGAAATTGTATAATCTAAAATAGGCAGAAGTTGAATCATATTTTATGAATTCGTCTGAGAGAATCTCAACAGCAAATAAATTGAATTGCAGGAAATTTTCTGTTTAGGTTTTGTGTTTGTTTGGTTTTAGTAATTTGATCTTCAATTTTGTTCCAGAAAAATTCCATTATTTTTCCATGCCTTTTAATCTACTGGTTTAAATATATGTCAGCTGTAGGAAAGGAGGTAAGAACTAGGGCTTTGAACTCTAACTTGGAATTTGAGTGTTTAATTACTTCTATGACTTTAGTCATTGAGATTGTCTGAGCCTTTTATTTATGAAACTGAGGAAAAAATGAAAACAAACAAAACATTTCTACCAGCAGTAATTTTGATGGTATATTCCTATTCATTTTCACTGATGATTCTTAAACGGTTTTTTTTTTTAATCTTTTATTCTCCAAAACTGGGAAAAAACAACAGAATATGTTTCCAAAACTTAATTTAGAAACTGGAAATGAAAAATTTCCTTTAATTCTTGGGAACAAAAGAAAGTTTTGGAAAAAAAACTTTGAGAAAAAAAGTTTGGTGACACCTAACAATTTTCTGATCCACTTTGGATTCCTACACAATTTCTGCTTGGTCTACTCATACAGTTGAAAAAATATGTTTATAAAACATTCTAAATTACTAGTAAGGTAGGTAAAGTTGTATTTAGTGATAAAAAGTTGTTTACTCTTCGACAGTATAGTGAAGAACAATAATCTTCACTTAATGGCATATTATATTCTTCATTTGGCCACCTGTTTTCATGAGATTATCAATATCACTTGCCTAACAACGCTAACAGCTACCCAGATATCCTGCCTGGACTTAAGAAACATTGTGCTTATTCTGTATTCAGTGAATCAACTGAAAAAAAGGAAATACCTTATTTTTCACTATGAGATAAGAACATCTAGAATTCCAGGAACGTTCTGAAAGACACATCACATCTACAGCCTGATTTTGTCTTGAGCCATTACACTTACAACAACACGATGCCAACATTTCAGTGAAGATCAATTGGCCTAAAGCCAGAAAAAGGTCTTGGTGAAACCTGACCTGCAGAGAGCACTCTAGTGTAAAGGAATTGGGAGATGCAATTCCCAAGATCTATGTCTTTGTCTAGTGACTGTGGAAGGAACAAGGATGGTGGCTCCAAGTAGTGAAGCAAAAATGGGGTAAAATATGGGGTGATTATTCCAACTTCCACTAAATTGTGCTTTTGCTCTGTGAAAGAAACAATCTGGACACAATAAAAAGCCATCATTCCTCATTTTCATACTTCAGCTTTTTTTTTTTGTATGGTTAAGTCTTTACCTTTTTGTCCTATGCCAATATTTTTTCCCTTTGTGCTTCCTGTGGATAAGTATTATTTCTATTGCAGCAATGCCCAGAAGCCAACAGAGATCAGAATCCTGACACTTTTGGAATTGTACATACAAGTAGTAGAAGCAATTCCTAAGTATTCACATTCCAAAGGGACATAATAACAAAGTGGCAAGAGAAAATTACTGTGGTTTGATCTTCTCAGAGTTACACAGCTGGGTAGTGGAAGAAGTAGGAATAGATCAAAAGGCAATGGCTGCTACAGACTTTGCAGCACAACTGCAGTGAGTCTAGCAGGGGGGCCACTGAGATGTCTGAGGAGCTGGAGAACATGACATACAGTGACAAGCTGGGATTTTGATTGTTTAGCTTAAAGAGAGGCTCAGGGAATCCAGTTGTTGTGTTCTGCCCAAAGGGGTGTTGTAGAGAAAACAGTCAGACTCTTCTCAGACGTGCATGAAGAGTGAACACCATAATCACGGGCCAGAAGAAGGAAAATTCAAAGCAGGCGGAAGGAAAAGATTCCCTTATGCAACAGTGTCTGAGCACTGGCACAGGTTGCCCAGAGGGGAAAGGGAATCTCTATCCTTGGAGATTTTCAGAACATATTTGGATAAAGTATGAGCAGCATGACCTAGCTTTGAAGTCAGTCCTGATTAGAGCAAGGGATGGACTGCAGATTTCTATAATTCCCCTTAGTTCTGCGATCTTATATGACTCATTGTATTCACTGTAGCATTTTGACCACAGGCATGTCCACTAAACACAATACTGCTGAAAACTGTATCTGGTGGGGTAAGAAATCATCTGTATTTTAAGCAGGGAACCAGCTTAGAAGACAAGACAGTTCTGAAGAACAGCAACTGTATGTATTTGCTCGCAGTCTATCAGTTATTCAGTGATTTCATATTCATATAGAGGTATCCCTACAGCCAAACCCACATCCTTTTTTATTGTCCCAAAAGAATACGAGTCTGTGCTTACTGGCTGTAATAAGCCCATCTGACTCCTTATCACTGAACTGAGCCTCTGGTTACATAGATAGGTCAAGTCAGGGGCACCAGTGATAACACAAGCACTGAAACAATTGCTGATGTCACCTTCTACTACAACAATAGTTTTTCTAAGATAGGAGTGGTTCTCTTCCTTTGTGTTTTATGGTGATACTTACTTTTTTTCACTGTACTTCATCCAAGCTGCATCTGTAAATCCTTTTTTATTGCAGAATTGGCAAAATCTAATAGTGAATGCTGAGGAGCTGGAGGTGAAGGAAAATAAAACCATAATCTTCTTGATTAAAGGAGAGAAAACCTCAAATATCAATTTGGCACTGAGTAAAAAAAGTCTCACTTTGATGTCTTTATCCTTCGGTGTTAGTTAATTCGTTTTTTTCAGAACAGTCAGAAGCTCTTTAGGAAGTGTTGGCTTAGTCACTACGGCATACATTTTCTCTACAACTTTCATTAAATTAGTAAGGCATACTAATGTGGTATATTTGTATCTGCTTTGAATAGATATCCATTTATATATGCAGATCATTAGCAGCTATTGTCCCAACAAGAATGCCATAGGAGCTTTTTATTGCTTTTGTTTGTTGGGGTTTTTTGTTATTTTTTATTTCTTTATCTGTTTCAGTAGTGGCTGATTCCTTTAAATATACATCTCAGTTTCCTTAAAATATCCTTGTTAGTTTCCTGGGTGCCTGAGTGAATGTCCGTAAAAATAGACAAGACCTTACATTTCAATAGAATGAGATCACAACCAGTCTGGGAGGTCAGCAGTAGTGACCAAAGAATCTTTAAAAAAGGTCAGCCATTCCTCAGTTTCCTTAACTAACTGGTTTGCCATAAAACAACTTACTCAATTTAAAACATTTAGCAGTTTTACCTGCTGTATTATGATGTGGGTTAATGGCTTTTAAATTTCAGACAATGATGTTGATTTCAGTAAATTTTGCATCCCATCCCAGATCTTGTTAGGAAGAAGCTATTTTAAATATACATGACAAAGAAGGCTGCATATTCATGTCTATTAACTTCTGCTTTACTTTTAGTCATCAGGCAAAAGGGAAAGGGCAATACCTAAGCTGTCTTGAAAGCTCTTGCATTTTAGATTGTGTTTGAATACTTCATAAATTTGTATATAAATTGCTCTTCAGAAAAAGTTCCATAGAATTACAAAATAAGATAGAAGTCATTATTCTCAATAAACTGGTTTTTTAGCCTGTGTCTTTGAAACACAGTAACATTTTATTGGTCTGTGAACTTCCATCAGGTGTTATAATAGCATCAAGCGAAACATTTGGTCCATAATATTAACTTTAGTAGACTTAAGTACTTGGCCAATATTTGGGGCTATACATGCTGGTTTTGTTGGCTTAGACAGAAAATAAAGATGAATGGCAACTTAGACATTTAACAAAAAAATCTCTCAAAATGGCACATAATTTTGTTTTCTTGCACTACAAAAGTTCTAATTTAGTTTATTTTCTGACAGCTTTGGAGCTTCAGAGTCAGAATTATGCCTCGAGCCATGCAGTTTTTCTGTGCCTGAGGCTGTGGTTATTTTTTGTCCTTCTCTAATAGTTCTTTTCATTGCCTTTTTTCTCTGGTTAATGGGAATTAGGGTCTATAAATGTGTGCCATAAGCAGTTATGCCCAGTTCTGACAAACTCTTCAGGAAGCCCTGTCATCTACAGAACAATAGGCTGGACTGCGGAGATACCTGAACTTCTTAATTAGCTTCATCCTAACTTTCCAGCATGTTTTGATGGTCACATTTACTCATCATTTGAGTCTAACTCAGTGCCCTTCCTGAGTAGATTTTCTCCCAGGCCACCTGGTAGGCTTCAGGAACTAGAATAATCTGAGCTGGCTCTCTCAGAACACACTCCAGAAGTGCAAGGAACTAACTCTTCAATGGTGCACTGAAATCAGGATTTTCCTCTTTTCCTGTTCATCAGCTTTCCTGGAGAAAGAAGTACATTGGCATTCCTGTCATCCCCTTAGGGATAACAGTGATTTTATGAGAAGAGTTCTGATCACATCAAAAGATGGTTTAGTAAGTTTACTGTCAATCTACATCTACAGAGAATAGCAAATACTTTGCTTGGTAAATTGCTCACCTGGTTTCAAATAGCTGCTCTGATAAAAGTTTAAGTATTTTAAATCAGGTATTCTTTGAATAAGAAACTGGAATCCAAGTAATTTTCTTCTGAGGGAAGAGCTTCTTCTCACAGACTAAAGGATCACATTTTGTTCTCTTGTAGATTCAGAAAATTCACAGAATAATAGGAAAATGTGCTACAGCCAACAGTTCTCTGCCTAAACTACAGTCTAACAAAAAGAAGTATCTGTTTTCAATTGTATTTAGCATGGCATGAAGGGGCTCATGTCTCATTCCTGCTGTTAGCATCATTCTTTTGTTTACTGTCTGTCCGAATTACAGATTAATTAAATATACAAAATGCAATATATCACAGAATCACAGAATGTTTGGGGTTGGAAGAGGACCTTGAAGATCGTCTAGTTCTAACGCCCCCTTCCACGCTCAGGGACATCTTCAACTAGACCCATGCAATGCTTTGAACACCTCCAGGGATAAGGCATCCACAGTTTACCTGGGCAACCTGTTCCAATGCCCAACCACCCTCACAGTAGAGATTTTTTTCCCTAATATCTAACTTAAACCTACTCTCTTTCAATTTAAACCAATCCCCCTTTGTTCTGTCACTACATGCACTTGTAAATAGTGTTGTCTTATCTTTCCTTAAGTTTCCTGCAGGTACTGGAAGGCTACAATTAGGACATCCTGAAGGCTTCTCTTTTCCAAGCTGAACAATCTCAGTTCTTTCAGCCTTTCTCCATAGGAGAAAGCTCCATCCCTCTGATCAACTCTGTGGCCCTCCTCTGGACTCGCTCCAACAGGTCAATGTCCTCCCTGTGCTGAGAACCCCAGAGCTGGATGCAGTACAAACCCCCTGCTGGTGGGGTCTCATAAGAGCAGAACAGAGGGGCAGAATTCCCTCCCTTGACCTGCTGCCCACACTGCTTATGAGGTAAGCCAGGACACAATTGTCTTTCTGGGCTGGCACATTGCCAGCTCACATCCAGCCTCTCATCCACCAGAAACCCTAAGTCCTTTTCAGTAGGGCTGCTCTCTGTTGGTCCTCCAGCCTGTATTGATATTGGGGGTCACCCTGACCCAGTTGCAGCACCTTGCACTTGGTCTTGTTGAACTGCATTTGATTCCCATGTGCTCACTTCTTGAGCCTGTTTAACCATCCTGTCTTTCAGATGTGTCAACTGCAGCACTCAGCTTGGTGTCTGCAAATTTGCTGAGGATGCACAATCCCTCCTTCTATGTCATTAATGATGACATTAAATAACACTGGTCCCAGTACAGACCCTTGAGGGACACCACTCATCACCGATGCCCACTGGGACTCTGAGCTGTTGATGACTACCCTCTGGATGCAACCATCCAACCAATTCCTAATCCACGTAACAGTCCATTTGTCTAATCCATCACCCTCCAATTTGGAGAAAAGCATGTCGTGGGGAACCCTGTCACAGGTTATACAGAAGTCCAGACTAATGACATCTTCCCTTATCCACTGATGTAGTCACTGCATCATAAAAAGCCACTAAGTTGTTCAGACAGGACTTTCCCTTGGTGAAGCCATGCTGGCTGTCCCAAATGACCTCCCTGTCCTCCATGTGCCTTAGCATAACTCTTAGGAGGATCTGTTCCATGATTTTTCCAGGCAAAGAGGTGAGGCTGACAGGCCATAATGAGGCACTGTTCTTCATTCTGTAATGGCCTTGTCTGCCCTGCATGAGACCACCAATATCATTAGGTTTTGGCTGTTCTGAATGCTGCATGTGTAACAACTGTCTGAAAAGCTTCAGGATATGTTGCCTCTGCTCCAGAGGCTTTGTGCAGGTCTGTCTGCTGGCCTGTGGTCCTGAGAAATAAGTGAGCTGGGACCATCCAACAGATTCCCTGAAGGCACTGGCATTTGGAGGAGATTGCCAGGAAGGGAAGCATGGCAGGAGAAGCAGCACTGTAGTCAGCATCATGGTGAGATGTCCTTGGTGTGCTGATTATTGTGCTTGGTCTGATATAGATCTGAAGTACCACTCTGTGCATGTATCTGTGTGTTATCTCTGTGAGCTTTTGAACTGTCGGTGTCAGAGAGGAGCCCTTTTGGCATCTAGGCCACCTTCTGGGATTAATTTTCCTTCCTTTGTTAGATGTTCAATTCTCATCACCTTTAAATAAGAGGGAGGTTGGGCATCTATCCACAGTCCCACCCCCTTTTAAAAGCAGTCTTTATACCTCAGAGAAGAGACACAAACTCCCTTTACATCTCTAGATTTCTGCAGTTTTTGGGTCCCAGCTGTTCCGGTTTCATCAGTCCCCATGGCCCAGTCGTCCCTGAGTAGCTTCAAGAGGTATATTGCTGCTGAATTGGGAAGACAGTGCAATGCAGTTGTTCAAAGTAGCAGCAAGAGCAGTAATGTGATATCAAAATACCAAGTCAGTTACGCCAATTATGGGAATTTTTAAACTTTAATATATTGAAGTTGCAAAAGCTTTTGCATATGTGGAAAACGGCGGTTGCTCAGCCAAAAGAATACTCCTCCTGCCCCAAAATGTAAGAGGAAAAGTTAAAGAAGGCATTTTAATTGCTTTTTTGCCATGTTACTGAATCTTTTACTAAAGTAGTAATGGAAAACCCTCAGTAAAACTGACAGTTACTCCTTCAAATGTGAAGACAAAAATGTGTCTCATATACATCAGCAACCAGAACTGAAAGTCTGAGGACAGAGAATAAGAACAGGATAGTACAGAGTAATACTGTTCTGTCAAATACTAGGAAAACCACTTGTTATGGGAAAACAAGACACACATTTAATTATCCTTCAGTTAAATCAGTGTAAATAAAAAAGCCAAACACAAATTGCAACTTCAGTAAAAGAAAGAGTAGGAAACTTTGGATGCAGTGGCAAATTCAATATCCCAAACCTGGTACTTTTATTTTGATAACACAGTTCCTAGTGTAATTTTTTTTTACATTATAGCTGGCTCCAAGCCAGCTGTAGTCTAGGATTCCAAGGCCTGGGCTTCCGTATGATTAAATTCATGGCAATACAGTACCCGTTTTGCAACGTCACATCCTTTGTGTAAAGGGAAAGGGCACTTAAATCATAGTATCTACTTTTGCATCTGGCCAAAGGAGATAACACTGCTATTTGTTAGGCACATGCCATTTGTCATCTCTCCAGACTGTTTATGTAGTCCCTTGTGAATAGATGACAAAACTTAGCATGGGTGCACTTAAGTCAACAGGCAAAATGAATGTCCTCATGCTGTCACTTCTTTGAGGCACTTCCAAAGTCAAAGACTATGTCTGCCTTTTTCATTAACTGTTGATGGATGATCTTCTGCGGATTTATCTAAGCATTTTTACAAATTATATAAGTTTTGGGCATGTATGGCTTTCTGGGACAAAGAGTTCTATACTTTAATTATACTTTGCAGTGAAGAAGTCCTTTCTTTGTTTCTGATGTGCAGCTTGGTAATTTCATTTGATGTTTGCTATAGTTCTTGTAATAAGTAGTGAATTATTCCCTATTCACCTTTTTTAAGACAGGCATGACTGTGTAAACCTTGTCATATTGTCTCCCTCAATTATTTCTTTTCCGTATTGAAAGATCCTAAAGTCGCTTAATCTCTGCTTGTATAAAAACTCTTACACACATTTGCCTTGTTGTCCTGTACCCAGAACTCCCACAAAATGGATTCTGGATGGGAAGCTGTGCATATTGAAAAATAGGAAAGCATTTGTCAAAAATTTACCCTGAAGAGGCAGTCTGTTGAGCTCAGCGAGATAAGCAGGGATAACCTCTAGTACTTCAGACCTCAGTGGAACTTTGCTCCTTCCTACATATCTTTCTTCACTGACTTCAGTAGCTGCAGTGAATTAGAGCACGGTCTCTTGACAACAGTGCCTTTCCTGTTTCACAGCCCCAGGTCAGCTCCACACCTAAATAAGGCACAGATCTCGTGGCTGACGCATAAGGCTGTGACTGAAAAGAGTCTAGAAGAATTCTTACTGGAAGCTATCAGATCAGGTTGAGGAGATAAGAAGTGCCAGGATTAAGATAAATTTTTGTCTGCTTGATTGTGATGTTTGCAAGTTTTAGATTTTCTTCTCTTCCAACAGAAATTGGAAGCTCCATCAGAAAATGCAGATTACATTTACAGAAAGAAATAGATTGGAAGAGGCGTCTGCTGGTATTTCATTCAGCCTTCTGCTCCAAGCAAGTGCACTGTTGAAGCTAAAACAGGTAGCTGAAGGCCATGTCCAAACAGCAGACACTATTAGAGTGCATGTATCACTAAGTCAAGGTGATTTGCTCCCAATTTGCCCTCAGAACCATAGTCATAAAATCATGGAAACATGGAAAAGTTTGGGTTGGAAAGGACCTTAAAGATCATCTAGTTCCAGTCTCCCTGCCATGGGCAGGGGCACTTTCCACTAGACCAGATTATTACTCTGGGCCCCATCCAACCTGACCTTGAACACTTCCAGGAATGGGGCATCCACAATTTCTCTGTGCAACCTGTTCCAGTGAACCCCCATCACAGTGAAGAATTTATTTTAATATCCAATGTAAACCTGATGTCTTTCACTTTAAAGCCATTACCACTTTTTCTGTCACTCCATGCAGTTGAAAAAAGTCCCTCTCCAGCTTCCTTATAGGCTCCCATCAGATACTGAAAGGGTGCAATGAGGTCCCCCCGGGAGCCTTCTCTTCTCCAGGCTGAACAACCCCAGCTCTCAACCTGTGTTCATAGGAAGGGTGCTCCAGTCCTCTGATCACCTTTGTGGACCTCCTCTGAACTCACTCCAACAGGTCCATGTCCTTGTGCTGGTGTCCCTAGGGCTGGACACAGGACTCCAAGTGTGGTCTCACAAGAGCAGAAGGGTGGAATCATTTCTGCTGGTCATTCTTTTATTGATATAGTTCGGAGTGATTGTCCACAAACCAGATACAGTTAGCACATATAACATTATGACACTAGGTCATATGATACTAGGTCACTCCTGAGCTATTTTCTGTAGTGAACCAATTGTCTGACTTAGTATATAGCCACAGGTGTAGTAGCCTGCAAAGTAGCTTCCTTAAGGCCCAACTTTTTTGCCTTTGTATGGAAAACAATAGTGCAGGGCCCTAGAGGCCGTCTGGGACATGAAGAGATTGGGGGGGGGCGGAGGTCTCTGTATGTACATATTCTTTACTTATGGCTCCCCTGCAAACAGCATCTCCAGGCACAACTGGAAAAGAAGGCACAGAATTCTGGTTCTAAAAAGAAAAAAAAAAAACAACAACAAACAAACAAACAAAAAACCCAAACCAACCAAACAAAAACACAAACAAACAAAAACCACAAACAAACAAAACCCACACCCTCTTACTGATACAGTTTAATATGGGAAAGCTGCAAGTTGTTTATGCAAAAGTTTGGGATAAAGACCACAGCTCAGTGTGCACACTTCCACTGTGCTGAGCTGCATTGGCTCTCTGGCTACTTGGTGGGTTAACCCTAACCCACTCTCCTCTCCCAAAAGGCATAAAGAAAATAGGAGGAAGGAAAGAAGACTCACCAATCAAGATGACTGAAGCAAAAGCTGCACTCATGAGCAAAGCAGAAAGGAGAATTTTTCTTTCTACTACTTTTCACTACTTTTAAGTAGTACTTTTCACTACTTTTTCTTTTTATTTTTATTAAATCCCTGGTAATGTACTTGTTTCTAACCAGAAAACTTTCAGAGCATTTCTATTTTGAAAGTTTTGGGGTTTACAGATACATACTCTGATATATTTGATTTCATCCAAAATGCATGAACTGACAAGGGTATTTTCTGTACTGAACTATTTTCTCCAGTGAATTTTAAACTTAAGAGATTAAATAGCTCATATTAGAAAAATGCATCAACTTTGTGATTCCTGCCTTGGGCACTGAACTGCTTTTTATTACTTTCAATATGGAAAGATTCGTCTAAAATTTTTTTGTTGGAAGTAATGACCGAGTTTGAGATGCTGCAATACACAAGGATTTTTGAAAGGTTAATCTTTTATATATTAATGGGCATAACTTGTGTGTTTCAACTGTAATTAGTGTTACATGAGGGCATGGATGCAGCACTGACTTTACATTTCTTTTAGGAAAGTTAGTTTTATTTTTATAATTCCTTCTATGACTATTCCACATTAGATTTCTATATGAAATCAATCAGTACATTGGAATGTTTCCAGATAAGAGGAAATACATGCATGCAAATAAAGCAACTTAAAATGCTAGTTATTATCAACAATAACTTTTGCAGCAAGTTCTGCAAAGCTTCATCTGATTTCTATGTTGTTCTTCAAACTAGGAAAGCACAGAAACCAAATGCTCTACCTTCCTGAATGACAACTAATAATTATGCAAAAAGTGGCCACTTGCAGGGTCAAAGCTAGTTGTGAGCTGAAAACATTCTAAGCCTTGAGCATGCTTAACTATCTGTGTCCATGGACCAGAACTGACCTTCATTTAGAACCATATCAGGTGCACATGTGTTGGCCTCTCTCTAGACCAAGGTATGCTCAGGAGTCCAAGCTTACATAGCCTGGGAATGCTAGCATTCAAAATTAAGATTATTTGAAAAACTGTTCAAATCTGTTTGCCGAGTTAGTTCATTCTCTATTTCAGCTTGGACACTTAATCTTCTGGCCATCCATGTTGTGACTTGGCACAAGCCAGCTAATTCATTTTATGGGGAAACATGGGTGTGGAAGAGAAGACACTTTCTGCCAAGGTCCTTGTTCTACAGTTTGGTCCCAAATTGGCTACTTCTTTGTAATACAATCTTCTAAGATACCTAATAATGTCTCCAGTGCTCAGAGCCTTTGCCGTGCCCTTATAAACACACCATGTGCTTGGCACTATGCTGCAGAACATCAAGTTTGGCAGATTGCAAATTGCACTCCTGTTTTATGTACTGCTGTGCTTATTAATTATGATGGCTTAGGACCAGAGGAAAAAAACTCATAGTCCAGAGGGGACAGGAGTCAGGGTATGCATTTGCAAAGAACTTGCTCTCAGCCAGAACTCTGCTGTATCATCGGGTTGTGCTGGCAGCCCCACAGAAAGCTGGATGGGCTGTTCAGCTGGAACTGCTGGTTCCCAGCATGGCACTAAGCAATACTGCTTTAAATTTAAGAAATTAAAATGGTCCGTTTGAAGCTGCAGAACCACTGAACAGGCAAAAGCTGTAACTTTGCCATGCCTTCCCTTTCTGCAAGCTGCATCAGTCCTTTTCTATAATAGTTTAAAATACAAGTGTGTACCTGTGAGATGCTTTACTGTAAAGGCACAAAAGATTCTGTAGTTCTAGCCAGGGCTCTCTTGATGATAAAAAGGATAATTATGAGAAATCCTATGCTATCGGATCCAAGTACCAGGCTGCATACACAGTGAAAATGGTATAAATGCAGACTGAATATTTACACTGTAGGTACACTACAAGTGTACCTAGCTCCTATTACTTTTTAATATCAAAATGTTAGACATTGTTTAAACTCTTCAGAGAAAACCAGAATATTTACCATCAATTATCATTGTAATCTACAGTATGAATTCTGTCTGCCCATTCATCCAATTTATGCAATATGTCTGTGAGACATATTCCCTGTAGTGCTTTGGTATTTCATAAGTTTTCATGTGATTACATTATATACCCAGGTTGGGATTATTTTTTTTTAAAGTATTCAGAAAGCCTGTCAGTTTCCTGAAAGGGTTGTTTTCTCTACCAACTGGAAATCATATTTGAGATTTTCCAACTTAATTTTTAAAATAGTTTTAAACATTTCCTTTTCATAGTTCCACATTTCCTCAATATCTTTATCACTTAACAGCCGTGACATAAAATGTATTTGAAATATTGAATTAACCTGATATTTCACATCTATCCAAATCTTTAATTTAAAAAATTTTTGAAGGAATGGCATTTGTCACTTGAACTGTAGACACAAATGTTTCAAATGTGAAAGAACTCCAAGGTCAAATCAAATGTTTTGAAGAAGTTAAATGATGAACCGAGTTATGTACAACTGTCTCAAAGGATGCTGCCATTATTATTCACCTTTTCTTAAGACTGATACATCATTTTAGTAACTGAATTGCCATAATGATTTAAGATAGTTGCTTCTAACTGTCATTCCTCATTGTTAATTTAATCTATCAGGTTCCAAATTGTCTAGAATAGCAAAGAATCCAAAATACATGCTAACCTATTTCTATCTAACTCAATTTCTGTATTAATAAATCCCTCAGGTTTCAGTGCACTTACAAGCAGCCTGCAAAGATGTTCTTCCAAAAAGGACAAAAATGTTTTGGAAAGTCTGTAAGAATGTTTTGATTTAAAGATTTAAAGAATTATTTTTTTTTTTACCTAACACTTTGCCGAGGCACACGTCACCTACCAGAAAGTGATCAAGTTCATTTGATCAGTAATGGATCACCTGTTATCCAAGAATTCATAACAGACTGTAAATCCAAATCCATTTCTAGCTTATTACAGTTGTGGTGCTCAACACATTGGCTTAAATCTCCTTGGATGACTAAGGCTATGAACTGAATGTGGGTATGTGAACAGGCAGTTATTTCCTCCCAGCTGATGTGTAGTAGCTCTGCTGAACTGCAGGGACCTGGTTTTATATGCTTCTGCTCTGTGTTGCGTTGCCTCATATACTTGTCTCATATAGTGACTGTCACTTCAGTATCCACACAAGGCTTTCATGGGTATGTTTTCTTCCCTTCTGCTGGCTATGGAGATCTGTCCTTACATCTTACTGATGTTCTTATTATCTCCTGGTGATATAGGTGTAGTGGTTAGAATGCAGCACCTTCACCACCGAGGCCCGGGTTCGATTCCCAGCCAGGGACACTCCCCGGGCAGGTGGAGCTCGTTAGCCCTGTAAGGC
>JAWMRA010000078.1:79685095-79799179 GCA_035584735.1 Pseudotriccus pelzelni
CCGCGCACACTGTGTCTCACCTAAAAAATCCAATGCGCAGGCTCGAAGGCGTAAAGACCTTCCCCGGATCTTCGTTCACGAAGACTGGCCATTACATTATTACATTACATACTACAGTTTACTTTTTTTTTTTTTTGGCTCTTATTTCCCTGTAGGACGCCCAGAAGTTTAAACTGCCAAACCCAAGTTTAAACTGCAAACTCATGCTTACCTGGGAGCCATGACATCTCATCTTGAAAAGGTCAGCTTTGTTGCAAGCCTTTCATCTTGTTTTGAAATTGTCTCTTCATCAAGATGATAAAAAGAGATTTTGCAAAGAGAGGTATTATCCATTTTCCTTCTAACAAAGCAAAACTCCTTCCAGGGGCCTACCCAGGTCTATAACGCTCTACTGTTTGCAATTATTTCATCTGGAAAATGCACACCTATGCTGTGTAGTCAGGAAAGTCAGGAATTTTGCTAATTTGGGAGACAGCTGTTGAATGGTGTTGTGCTAGAGACATCTGTGGATGAGCTTGGTAGTCATAACTACTTCGTAATTAACACTGTTGATATTTTAAACCTGTATTTAGTTATAAACTCCTGTGAGTAAAGGCCCAGTTGCATCTCTGAGATAACATCTCAGACTGCTTCTGAATAAGAACTTTCAAAAATGAAGTACATTTCCACAGATTCACATGAGGAGAAGAGGAGGGACAGACACCGATCTTTTCTCTGTGGTGACCAGTGACAGAACCTGAAGGAATAGCCTGAAGTTGTGTCAGGGGAGGTTTAGGTTGGGTATTAGAAAAAGGTTCTTCACCCAGAGGGTGGTTGGGCACTGGAACAGGCTCCCCAGGGCTATAGCACCAAGCCTGACAGAGTTCAAGAAGTGTTTGGATGATACTCTCAGGCACATGGTGTGACTCTTGGGGTTGATCTTGTGCAGGGTTAAGAGTTGGACTCAAAGATCCTTGTGGGTTCCTTCCAACTCAGCATATTCTGTGATTCTGCAGTTCTGACTCAAAAAGCAGAGGATTTAATGAAGTTATAATTTAGCAGTTAAGTGGCCTGGAGATGCTACAAGTAAGAAACATTTCTCTAGGATTAGAATTAGGAAGGTATGTGGTGTAAAATTAGGCATGATAAACGTTTTATCTTAGGAGCTGAGATATCAGATTTTACAGGAAGATGATCTTAAATGGCAGGCTAAAAGTCAACTTTGCTCTTCACTGATTTGAAAAGTCTAGGAAGTTTTAAGACTTTCCTCTAAGAAAAACATACTTTGCAAAGATAATTAATTCAATACATGGGTAGTGATGATCCACAGAAATGAATGCACAAATCAATAGAAAAAGTTTTAAGGAAAATGGTTCAATACTTACGGAAGCCATAACAAAATTAATGAAAAAAATTCATTCATTTTCTCCCTTATTACCATTTAGATGAGCTCAAAGAGAGCAGTTAGCACAATAAAATGTGATTACTTTTTAAACTATTCAAAAAGATCTGAATAAAAGGCAGTGTCTAAGTATCATATCTCAAAGTATTTAGAATGCAATTTTTACAGTGAGCTCATTAAATATTATGTCTGAATAACAGATGTTTTAAGGATGGGAAGATTACAGAAGTGCTAAATATTAATTTCCACTTTGGGTGAATAAGAAGTCTTATATTTCACTTGTGCAGCAGTTGCAATGTCAGAACTTGAGTTTTCATTGAACTATCATGACACGACACAGAGTTTGAAACTCCTTTCTCTCGACTGCATACAGTTCTGAGATTATTTTAGATTTCATTTTTTTAAAACAATATATTTCCTGGTCTTACAACTACATTAAAAAGTATTGAAAATATTGTCTTAAAAGCCCATAATCAAATAGCAAATACCAGAGAAATATAGAAAGCTATAGCCTATATAACACCAGGACAGGTCTCCCCTATTACAACATACTTCATAACAGCTGATATTATGATAGTATCATACTTGTGAGGCCACTCTCAATTCTCTTTGAAAGGATGTGATGATCAGAAGAGTTTCCTGAGACTGGAAGACAGTGAATGTCACTCCAGTCTTTCAGAAGGGTATCAGAGAGGGCTCAGGTGGATACAGATCTGTCAGTCTCACCTTGATCCTTGAGAAAGTGATAGAACAACTAATTCCAGAAACCATTTCGAAACATATGGTAAACAAGAAGACAACTGGGAGCACTCAGCATGGATTTATGAGGGGGAAATCATTTTCCAATGAGATGATGAATGTCATGGGTGTAGGGAGAGCAGTGGATGCTGTTTACCTTGACTTTAGTAGAGCTTTCATCAGTGTTTCCCATAACATCCTCTATTGGATTTGCGTGGCAAGGTTTTCCTAGCAGAGGGACTACAGGGGTGGCTTCTGTGGGGAGCTGCCAGAAACTTCACTTTCGTCCAACAGAGCCAATGCCAGCCAGCTCCAGGATGGATCCACTGCTGGCCAAGGCTGAACCCATCAGCAATGGTGGCAGCCACTCTGGGATAACATATTTAAGAAGGGGGAGCAACACCTGCACAACTGTAGCCAAAGAGAGGAGTGGGAATATGTAAGAGAAACAGCCCTGCAGACACCAAGACCAGTGAGGAAGGAGGGGAAGGAGGTGCTGCAGGAGCCAGAGCACAGATTCCCCTGCAGCTGCAACAGATTCCTTCGCTGGAACGACAGATTCCCCACAGATTCCCCCCCACAACTGCAGGCAGCTGTGCCCCTGCAGGCCACGAAGGTCCATGAGGGAGCAGAGATACACTTGCAACCCCTGAAGGACCCCATGCCAGAGCAGGTGGATGCCCACAGGATGACCCTGTGGGAAGCCTGCACTGAGACAAACTCCTGGGAGGACCTGTGGATCCATGGAGAGAGAAGCCCACTCTGGATCAGGTTTGCTGACAGGACTTGTGACCCTGTGGGCGGCTCACCCAGGAGTAGCCTGTTTCTGAAGGACAGAGTAGTTAATGAGGAATTGCAGCCCATGGGAAGGACTCGTATTGGAGAAGTTCATGCAGGTCTGTCTCCCATGGGAATAACCCCATGCTGGAGCAGGGGAAGATGTAAAGAGTCCTCCTGAGGAGGAAGGAGTAGAAGAGACACTATGGGATGAAGTGACTGCAGCCCCCATTCCCCTGCACTGCTGAGAGGGAGCAGGGAGAGAAAACTGGGAGTGACGCTGAGCCTAGAAAGAAGGGAGGAGTGAGGTGAAGGTGTTTTTTAGGTTTGGGTTTATTTCTCATTATCGTATTCTGATTTGACTGGTGATAATTCAATGAATTTCCTTAAGTAGAGTCAGTTCTGCCCATGACAGTAATTGGTGAGTGATCTCTCCCTGCCCTTATCTCGGCCCATGAGCTTTCATCATAGTTTCTCTACCCTGCCCAGCTGAGGAGGGGAGCAACAAAGCAGCTTTGGTGGGCTCCTGGCATCCATCAACAATCAACAACCACACATCCTCACAAATGAGCTGGTGATGTAGAGGCTAGAGAAGTATAAGGGAAGTGTACTGACAATTGGCTGAACTGCCAAAGCTCAGAAGGGTTGTCATCAGGGGCACAAAGTTCTACTGGAAGCTAGTCAGTAGTAGTGTGCCTCAGGCATTGATAATGGGTCTAATCCTGTTTAGCATCCTCGTTAATGACCTGGATAATGGGACACAGCACACCCCTGGCAAGACTGCAGGTGATACAACCCTGGAAGGAGTGACAGATGCTCCAGGTAGCTGGTTGTGCTACCATTCAAAAGGACCCTGAGAGGCTAGAGAAATCAGCAGAGATGAACCTCATGCACTTTAAAAAAGGGAAATGCACATAGGCAGAAATAACCCTATGCACCAATACGTGTTGGGAGCCAGTTGGCTAGAGAACAGCTTTGCAGAGAAGCTTCTCTTCAATGACTCCAGTAGCTCTATAAATTGCAGATCCTTGCTGGAATAACAACATGGTGGGATGCAAGCAGTAAAGGAAATTCTTGGTGCGAGTCAAGGATAATTTTATTCACTGAAGCACTTGTTGGAGCAAACAATGCACATTTGGACCTAATATTCATTAACAAAGAAGTGTTGCTGACTGAGATGAAAGTTTTATTGATAACTGACACAGGTTCTGGTGAGGAGGTCAACAAGAAGGTAGAGCCAGACTTTTCATGGTGGTGTATGCTGGGAGGCCCAGAGATGATGGGCAGAAGTTAAAATGAAAGAGGTTCAGACTGGCTATAAGGAGTGGTTTTTTCACCATAAAGACAGTCATGTAGAGGAAGCTGTTGCCTAGAAAGTTTTATAGTCTCTATCTTTGGAGATTTTCAAGAAAAAGCCTCAGATGACTCTTCTTTAAGATGGAAGTTCAACCAGATGACTTCCTGAGTTACCTTCTAGACTGAACTTTCCTATGGTCCTACCACCTCATTTTTCTACTCCCTTTTTTTTTAACAGAATCTGTCCTTCCAGAAGAAGGAGTAAAACTACAGGTTATTTTT
This sequence comes from Pseudotriccus pelzelni, assembly GCA_035584735.1. Taxonomy (NCBI): domain Eukaryota; kingdom Metazoa; phylum Chordata; class Aves; order Passeriformes; family Tyrannidae; genus Pseudotriccus; species Pseudotriccus pelzelni. The sequence goes on from JAWMRA010000078.1 coordinate 79,689,570, forward strand.
TAACTGATATTTTAAATTAATATTCATTACATAAATCACCCATACTAAGGCCCCTGTATTTCACAGACAACTCATTAGTCATTTTTCCTCACAGTATAAAGTTGAAAATATATTACTGTTTATTTCTGTAAGTCAGTTCCAAGTCATGCTAATTGATTTAAATAGCTTTATATGTATTAAAGAAAACAGTTGCTATCAGTGCTGACCTTGCAGCACGCATCATCTTTTAGATATTCTGTTCTGTCACATTTTTAAGAAACCAGTCAAACATTATGCAAATAACCTTGTGTTTCTGATTATTTAAAAACTCTCAGCTTTGAACTTATTTTCCTGCTCTGCTTCAATTAGAGCATGCTGAACAGATTACTTCAGCCCTCAGAATTTTGTTCTCAGCTGTACATGATACATTTCAAACTTTAGACTAAAGCTACCCAATCTGTTTTTGAGTTGTTCAGTTAAACAAGACACTGGATGTTGCATGAGTTCCTAAAAGGCATAAAAACAGTGTTCTGAATTACTGCTGGTGTTGATCATTATTTGAAATGCTGACCAAATAACATTTATTCTACTGATAATATTTCAGATTTCTTAAAAAGTTCATAAAAGAACTGAGCAGATGTACTTGAAGAGCTGGACTCTGCTACTTTTTGTCACATTAGCAAGATACAGAAAGAATACCAGAAAGTATGGAAAAATTTTTGCAAATTTCCTCTTTAAAAATAGTTGTATTCTAGCTCAAACTTCACACAGAGCATTAAAAACATATGTGTTGCCTTTGGGGTTTTTTTTTGTTTGGTTTGGAAATTTTTGGTTGGTTGGGTTTAGTTTTAGTTTTAGTTTTGGTTATGGTGGTTGTCAGTGTTTGGAGTGGGGTTGTCTTTTTTTTTGCTCATTTATTTCTCATAGAGGGATGGCTTTGGAGGTTGAAACAAGAAAGTCTAATGAGTTTCTGCTATTCTGCTTTGCCCTGGACAAGTTTAGAATCACTACCAGGCAGAATTAAGAGAGTCAAGGGGAGCTGTTAGAAAGGCATGTACCAATGAGACGACCTGAGGTAGGAAGGGTAAGGATAATCAAAGTTTGGGATAGTTTCAAGAGAGTTCATTGGGAAGAGAAAGTGTCTGTTCCTTGAGAGAGTGCAGAAAAGGCACAGCACTTGCTCCCACTCTAGAAGCTTATAAACTCCTTTAAAATATCATCTCAGCAACTGACGACAGCCACATTGATCTGCCAGAAATGGAGGAAAAAAGTTTTTTCCTGGGAAAGTGTTGTGGTAAGGCTGGATGCATGACATGCCCTGTGTCACACATACTCTTTAAACATCTGAAGTAGAAATATAAATTTCAGCTCTTTCTAGATTAATAACAAATGCTGCTGACTATTTGAGCTGGGAATCTAGAAACCGAGCAAGGCTTTTTGCTGAACATATGCCTCTAAGATATGCCAGCAGAATATTTGACTGTCATGACCAGTTTGGTTGCCTAAGCAGAAAACAAACACGAAAGGGCAGCCTAAGGCACAGTTGGAAGGTCTGATTAATTACTGCTGTTGGCAGAATTTATTTCCAGAAATGTTATCACAGAATTGGAAATAAAAATGTCTCCTGGCACTGCAAGAGCTTTTTCAGATATCACTCTCAAATGTGACACTTCTGAACAAGTTGGAGGAAAAAAGAAAGGATAGTGTGCCCACTGACTTCTGACAAAATGCTATACCCCAGGAAGCATCTGGCCTAATGTTTGGTGTGCTAAGTGCAAAGGGTATTGCAAGTAGTCAGTTTGTATCTCAAAACATTATGCACCTTGCTTAGCATTTTGGAGAAGCAAACATCATAATTTTTCTAGCCAACTATCTAGATATTGCTTTACTTCAATAATTTGCATCATGACTTCCCACTGAAAAAAATTCCAAACACTTATCTGCAACATATGAAATACTTCCATGTATTTCTGAACTCAGCAGCCATCATTGCCAAAATATGCCCTCTCTTCTACTCCTTCTCAACACTGAATGCAACACATTTTGCTGCTTGATCCTCGTGTACTCATGCAGTTTCATGCCTCTTCTCAGAAAATCCAGTTATTAGTCCTGTTGTTTTCTAATTGCTTATCACTCAGTGATATATCTGACATCACAGGATAATAGAAGCCCTTAAACTCAAAGGAACTCTGAAAGTCTTCTGATTTGAGCACAATTCCAAGCAAAACGGTCTTCAAAGCTGATTCAGGTTACTCTGGATCTTGTCCACATGAGTTTTGAAATTCTCCAAGGATTCTGATTCCACAATTTCCCTGAGCAACATATTGAATTGAATTCAATTGATTGTATTCAGTATTGAATGCTCCAGCATTGAATAATTTTTCCCTACGTCTATTCAGAATTCTCCTTTTAGGTGATGGTTCTTCCCTTTTCTCTGTTGTGCTTGTGAAAATTCATGCCCCCTGTTTCTATAATTCCCCTTCAGATAGTGTGAGACTGGGTCATTCACGCAAGGTAAAAACAAATATAGAAAGATATACTATTCTTGACAATAGGAGTCACTATTAGTGTCATTAATTCTGATTTCACAGGTATGAGTTGTTCTACTAGAGTTATTTTTGCTAAGGAGAAAAATTTTAATGTAAACAATTATTAAATTCTAGTAATTATTAAAATAACCCCTGCTTCTTCCTCTTTTTCATTAAAATCTCTTCTCTCCTTGTACCTGTAGTATTTCTATGGGTCTTGCAAATCTCTAAGAGAATCTCTCATTCAGAGTCATTGTTGCACTGAGGTCTATCAAATAGGAAACTGGCAAAATTAATCCTTCTGCTTTGCATTCTGATAGTATTTTCTCAAGGGGATAAAATAATTTGCAACATATATTTATATGCGCAGCATTTGACTATTATGTATGACTACAATGTCTAAACAAAATTTATCATGAATATGTGAAAGCTTGTCAATCTCTAAAGAAATTATGCTGTATATTCCAAGGCCTGACATTTGTTTTCTAAAAGGCTTCATCATTGTGGGGATACAAGGTTCCAGAGCCTTGCTTTTCAGGACAGTAAATCACAGGACCACCCTGCAGAACACTTGACCTCAGTCTGATCTCAGAAGAGACACACAAAATTTCCATAATTTCCATGGAGACACCAAACAGTCTTCTGACCCAGTTGTAAGAGTCCTCAACCCTGCTGAACTCAGTTTAGCTAGGAATTTGCAGAACAAGACATATGACTTCACAAGGGAGCTCAAATTCATCTTCACCTAAGAACTATGTAAGAGTCTTTTCCTCCTTGATTTATTTGTCTTCCTTATTGGAGAGAAACTATAAGAAAAGCTACGTTCCTGAGATAACTTCCAGTCTGAATGAACATACTAAGACTGAGAAGTATCAGCTAAGATTTGGAGATAGCAATTTATTGCAGCAACCTATCTCCTCAATGATGAGAGCTCAGCATGAGAACAACCCACTTCTGAAACAACAGTAAGTCACTTGTTAAGTGGGGGAAAAAAAGAGAAGCTAGGCAGAAAAAAAAAAAAAAAAAAAAAAAAAGAAAGAAAAAGAGATCAGCAAAGAGAAAGAAGGTTTCTTTAAGTGATAATTCAGTCTCCCTGGAATTTTTTTTCTGTTTGTTTTATATAGCGGGATGAGAAATGTAGTATTCTCTCCAGATTAGAAGATGAAGATGGTCCTCACTGGAATTGAAAGAGGTATTTAATGAGCTCTGATGATGATATTTCTGGCAATAGAACAAAGGATTGCAGTGAAATGTCTGACTTGCTTTGTGTTCACAGAAGTTCAACTTAATAGTAGAACTTAATGTTAGTGAGTTAACTTAGCCTAATGTTAGTTAAAGTTAACCTGTAACTTTCAGTTTATCCATCCTGAAAGAGCTTTCTAAGTAACAGGAAGACTAAAAAAATGGCAGGCAGTGCAGCAAAGATGTTTTGCTCTTATTTTGATTTTTTAAGTATAAAGGAGCTGTACACAATGCTCAGCTTAGGTGCAAATGCTGTTATGCTTCCTCCACGAAGTATGATACAAACTCCCCATAATATCTTGGAGCTGTTACCCTTCAGTATGCAAAAAGATGCAACGTGTCACGGGGGAGTGGTATGACAACACATATGTTTCTCACCATTCCTTCACTGTACAGTTTAACAGCTACATATCTCAGGAGGCACTCTACCCCTCAAAGCCTTAAATGACATGTCCCGTCAAACTTCTTAATGCAAACAGTATGAACTATTTTTGTATTCCGTGAAGGAACTGCTAACTCCCCTCCTCCTCACTCAGCTGCACGGTTGCTCTGCGCTGGGAGGTGCGCAGGGTTCTCTCTGAATCTCAGCAGGAGAGGCACAGCAGCACATGGTGTCATAAGACTGCTTTAATAATAGTAATAAAAACACAATAGAAATAAGAAGAGAAATACAGTTAGCAAGTACATTTGTATTTCTTCAGATGCTGGAAATGCTGCTCTCCTGCAATATCAGACAGGGCCTGGATGTATAGCCACGGCATGATCCTACCTGTGGAGAGGTTCAGTCCCGCCCAGTACCGTGTCTCCTTACTTCTAGCATAGCAAAGCAAACCCTACAGATCTTGTTTTGACATTTGCTTCTCCATAATGCTCTCTCCTTATGCCTACCAGAGCACGCCTCGGTGGACATACCTCAGACCTGTATCCAGTAGCAGTTCACATCCAGAGCCTTCCAGCATCTGCCCTCTACTGCTGTATACTTGGGCTTATGCAGCAGTCACTCATGCAAAATATATTCATATACCAAGTCAAAGAGCCAGTACGGCTGCCAGGGCTTGCTGAAGATCACTGATTCCTCAAACATAATGTCTTCCCTAAGACTCACAATGCAACAGTATTTCTTGTTTGCTTTCCTTGGGGAGCTAAGACAGAAGAAGGTATAAAAGAAGGGAGCACTGACTGGAAAAAATTACTGTGATGGGATGACAGCCTGCGGCAAATATTGTATCTTTCCTCTCTGGAAAGTCTAATGTTGTCTACAATTCTCAAGTTTTATCATTCCTCTGCTGTCAAAAAACATCTGTGAAATCAGGGCTGATTTAAGTAGAAGATAACACCAGCTGTTGATGCTCATCTTTCCACTCCATTTAGCAGCACACAGGTGTGCAAAAGATCTGCTTGTGAGGGCTCTCAGACTGTCCCCTCTGTGATGGGATCTGTGCTTTTTTAAAACAGATGAAAGGCTTACAATGTCACACAAAGGAAATGTTTTGAGTAGATTCACACACAATTTCAGAAGCATAAATATTATTATTCACTGCAAAAATTCGCTTTTCTTTTTTTTCTTCAATATCTAGCTCAGCAGACTGGATGTATTTGCCTTGTGGACAAAACAGGACAGTATAACAGAGGCAGTAGAAGTGACAGAGTTTGAAGGCATGGTGTCACCAAGGCAGGAGGCCATGTGAGACCACACTGGTCTCCTGATTAAGGAAATTAAATGTTTATTAGTAGGCTTATTATGCAACCTTGCCTGTTCAGTGTTCATGTAAGGATGCTTGCTAAATTAGTAAATTAAGTTACCTACAGGTAATAATTCATTTATGTTCCTCTATTCTTGGATTCTTTAACTGAGACTCTATTGCCTGATTTAAATTTATTTTTCTGATTTGTGATTCTACCAAGTACTTGCACCTTGAAACAAAATGAATTGTGCAATTTCTCTGAGTCTGTGAGAGTTTCCTTCCCCTCGGGGGTAGTGGGAAGATACAATAGCAATTTCTCATGCGTGTTCATAATATTGTGATAAGGTGAAGACAAAAATATATGAATAAAAATATTTGGGATTTTATCAGGGCAAGTTCTGAATGGTGCATAGAAAACCAAGTTCCACTGAAAAATAAGGAGAAAAATCAGATAATGAAGGCACTTGCTTAATTTACCTCCAGCTAGGCTGCACACTGAAAGGCAGAGGATGACTGTAAGATATATCTAACGAGGTTCTAAGGCTCCCAGGCGAACCCAGAGATGGTCAACTTCATGGTCCAAAATCTCATTTTCTTCTGTTCATGAAATGTTAGGGACAGCTCTTGACAGCTCTTGACAGTTCCAAGATGTGTCAGACCACTGAGGGCACTAAGAGGCCTTGGTCAACCTCACCTTCTGCTCATGAGTCCAGGCCCATTCAAGCTCCATCCTGTGTTGTTAATCCCTGTTAGTCTGATCTGTGCTGTAGGTTTGCTTGTCTCTAGCCATATGATAGCCCACCTCTGACCCAGTCGCTGTGCCTGAGCTGTGGACTGGCTACCTCGTTTGACATCAAACTTTTCTTGCCTTCTACCTTGAAACTGCTGGACTGGATCTGACAAGAAGTAGCACTGGCTTACATTCATACATAACTCCTTGTCTTGCTTCAAATGTGGTTGTGGATTTTTGCTTCAATTTTCAAGTCTGAGGAAAGCATCATCTTCTTGGTGCTTGGGAAGTCTGAGTATGAAAACATTAGGTCTCAAAGATTATTTGTGATCAAGATGTCTTTGTATCACAGTACTCTTTAGTGAACTGGGGAAAAAGATTTTCCTCCTTGAGAGATGCACCAGTCACATCAAACCTTACAGGAGGTAAGAAATTCCAGATTAGACTTCTGAAGATAACCAGAGGTCAGGGAGGTAGATCATTTACTTTTGTGTCTTTGAAGGACATTTTGAACACTGAATGAAAATGTGTTGTATGAAACTGGAGTGTTCTTCAGGCATAGGAAAGGCTCCAATACATACTTTGACATTATTCAGCCTTCTTTGTAAGTTTTTCTGTCTCAGTCCTTACAGAATCTAATTAGTGAAAATTAATGGGTTGGGTTCTGATTTTCTTAACTTTCTATGGGCACTTATTCTGTGTCATGATTCACAATAGCTACAAATCTAGTCAACAGGCAGTCCATACCAGCATAGACTACGTATTACTTTGAGAGGTAACTTCGTTCTTATCAGATAGCTTGAACAGTGGACCATTAAGAATTTATTTCTCCCTGCAGAAACTTGGCTGTGATAAGAACAGAAGGCAAAAGAGACAGCTTCCATAGTACACAGATGAGACCTTTTTGTTATTCAATTTTTCTATTTTTAGGAAAAAAATAACAAAATAGCAATAGCCAAAAGAACATAAATTTTGCTAAAGAAAATAAATTTGTTTCTATCTGATGAAGGCAACAGTCACAGGCAGAACAGTCCACACCTGTCTCTCTGCATATTGACATAGAACAAACTTCCATGTTGTATCACATTTCAGAAATCTGTATTATGCATATTTCCCAGGAATCTGGCTCCATCTTTCCTGCCCTTAGGTAAAGGAAGACTGTAGTGAGGTTTTGCCCTCCCCCTTCAACCTTCCTTCCCACAAGCCTATAAACCCAGCTCCCTCAAGCCTCTCCACACACAGATCCTCCAGCCTCCTAACCGTCTTCCTCAGCAACACAGTTCAGCTTTGTAGACAATGGCAATATAGGGTGGCTGCGTGTTGCTCTATCCTGAATGGCTAGCTCCCAGTCCACACTTGGATTGACTAAGCTGTACAGCTGCCGTTGAAAGGTGGGCCTCTGGATGCACAACAAGTCAGAGCCAAACTGCTGCCACAAACTAAAAAAGATCAAGGAAGGACGTTCTGGTTTGGTTGTGGGTTTGGGTTTTTTTCATATGAATTTAAGACTAGAATACCACTTTGCATTCAAATAGCACAGAGTGCCCAGAAGCAAGAAATTAAAATGAGCTGCTCTTAATGTCTTAGCAAATTGTAGAATGCATGTTAAGGAGTATCCCATATCTAGCTTTGAGTTAGCCCTGCTTGGAGTAGGAGGTTGGCCTAGATGGTATCCAAAAGCCTCTTCCAAATTAAATTACTCTGGTTTTATTTTGTACCTTGAAGCACTCAAGAAAATTCTGCAACATTCTTAGAAGAACATTATCTGTAAAGACAAGAGCAATTGACTGATTAGATGAAGTAAAGAACTCTAAAAATCTTTTTTAAACGGAGATAAATGGAGATAAAATAATATATAGGTACTCAAGTCCAACATTTAGAAACCACAAGAGATCTCTGAAATACCCATTAACCTGTTAAAGCTCTTTACCAGTCTGTCTTCCCTGAATTATCAATCCAACCCCAGTGTCTCATTTGCATCCCTGCCTCACTCCCTCAGTGTGATACTCCACAAATGCCTGTGGAGTGACGCAGTAGAAAGGGCATCTTTTCTAAAAGGACAACTGCAGTTTAAGATGCAACAGACCTGACTGGCACATTCCTGGTGCATGATGGGCTTGAGACTGTCATGTGATGCATGCATGACTGCCCTGTGATCGCCTTGTGCTGGGTGCATCATGGTCACATGCTGGGCACTTTATTGCTGCGTGATGGACGGGTGCCAGTGACTTGATGCATTAGTGTGGGACTAATGACTGTTGCTCAGTCCCAGCTTCTCAGTCATGTGAATCCTGACCACTGGTCCAAGTGACACAACTGGAAACATGACATAGATTTTTGAATACAAAATCCCTTCCTAGGAGAGTTTAGGAAACCTTGCTGCTGATCTCTAAGAAGCCTTCCAAAGCTGCTACATTCAGAAGTACATTTCCACTGTACAAAATACAGCAAAGGGATCTAGACTAAAAGAGATCTGTTGCAACCAAACAAAATTTTGTCAACACAACACCTTTAAGAGTGAGAGGTGACAGAATCATCCATGTAAAGATGGCAAAGTTGGGTCAAACCTAAAATACATCTTCTTGGTTCTGATTCCACTATCCTGCTTCTCCTGACCAAGAGCAGCTGGAGGATTGAGCTTGCTCCCCTTATATGGCTCCATTTGCTTTTCAGCCACCTCAGAGCACTGAGCTGACATATGCATGGAGGCATCTTTTGTAGCTGCAAATTCTCCCTTCCAAGAGGTAACAGTCAGCTAGGAGCCGTTCTTTTTATATGTATAATTGGGATTATTTTTCCCTTTGTGTGCATCACTTCATGTTTACTGACAAAAATTTCATAGTTCATTGTAGTGCCCAGACAGTACCAGGACGAGTTTCTGCTGAAAAGCAGCCACTACTTTTACCACTCTAGTACCTCAGTATCAGCTGCAAACTTTGTCACCTCAGTTTCCTGCCTTTTCTAGCCTGTTGATGAATGTGTTGAACAGCAGAAGCATAAGCCCAGACTCCCAGAGAAATCTACTAGCAACCTTACTCCACTCTCAGCCCTGACTTTTGCACATTTGACTCATCTCACGACAAAAGCTCTGAGAAACTGTGGAGGAGAAAGCCACTATGAGCCAGAATTAGATCCTGTAGTAGTGTGTTAAGAGTGAAACACAGACATCAAGGAAATGCTTTGCACAGAACAAGTGCTTCATCTCTCAGTCCTGATCCCCAAGAGAGAACCACAAACCATTGTGCTCAGATGCACCTGGGAATTAAATGCATAACACTTAGAATATTGAGAACCATGGACTCAACAGAGACACTTTCTATAGCATATAAATATATAATAGAGGCACTTTTTATAGTTTACTTCCTCCACCTCCAAGCAAAATTTTGTGCTCTACAGAATACAACACTTCTCTCTGCCTCTTTCTTTTTCCCCTTGCACTAATATCCTGCCTACTCTGAAGACTCCAAAAACCTTTCCTGGCAAACTTTGACAAGTAACTCACCTCCGGGGAGTTAATCTGAATCCCTAACTATGTCCTGGAGAAGGGATCATCTGCTCAGAACTTGCCTACTTTTCTCCTCATTATACCATGTATTGCTTCCCATAGGCCTCATCCTGATGATATCTTTAGATCATTGTGTTTGTAACGTTTGTTTCAGTTTGGCTTGTTTGATGTTGGTTTTTCGCATCCACGGGGGATGCAGCTGGATTGTCCTATCTCCAATCTTGAATACTGCCCTAATATGTCCCAAATATATTTACACTGGGCAATTGGCCAGTGCAGTACATAATTTTAGGCACTGCTCCCAGGCTATGCCAGCTTCAGCTGACCTTGAACTTAAGAATTACCTCCAGTTGTCTTGTGTACATATATGAAAGTCATCAGCTGGTTTAAACCTTTGGCCATCAGGGAATGCTGGCTTGCTCTCAACACCAGAACCCAGACTGTGTCGTACCCAGAATTTAAATCTCCACCTGAAGAATCTCTTGGTTACCTTTCATTCTCATGAAAATCTCTCAGATGGTAAGTGTTTTTTCTAAGATGAAGTGAATGAAAATTGAAAATACTACTCTTATTTGATATAGTGGAAGACACAATGGAACTGCAAGTTCCACACGTTCTTTTTGCAGCTCATTTATTTAATGGCCTACAAGAAGCTGCAAAAGGAACATATGACATGAAGGATGCTGACCTTGCATATCCTTTCAGAAGAGGTCAGAGGCTGAAAAAAGTTACTGTAATTTTTCTTGCTTACCTTCACTCAGAACAAATGTGAGTACAGCCATATTCAGGTTACATGCCAGTGCTACAAGTGCCAACTAGGAACTAAATTATGCACAGCAGCAACAAAGTGCCTTCCAGATTTGCAGGAAACTGCTGTCCAGACAAATACACATTTCCTAACACAGTCTGAAACCAAATGAACTGTAATTAGGGAAGATAATATCGATATAGGAAGTATTCAAGAACAAAAATTTCCTCATAATCTCATTTATTCATATCCCTTTAAATTGCTATAATTGAGGATTTTAGGTTTTCATTTTAACAGTTGCATGTCAAGAAGTAACATGTTGCTTTTAAGCACTCAGAAATTAAGGACAGATATAAAGGAATGTTCAAAGATCTATCATCCTCTCTAAGCAGAATTTCAAGATTGATGGAAAAAAGAAAGGGGTGAATGTTGGGTAGGTATCAGACCCACTTTTATTCTAAGCCAAAAGTCTTTTTTGTACTGTATTTGTGTTGGTTTACACTTTTTGTTCACTTAATCTAACTTACCTATTCTACATGCCCATGAAATGAAGCAAGAAAATCAGTCCTTTGCTGAAATACCTCTCTCATAATTGAAATCAAAATAAAATCTTCATTTTACTGATAGATTAAGGTTACAATTAGTGAGATTAAGATTAATTTGTTTCCTACTTGTTTCACTTTCCATCTTCAAATATCATTTATCTTCAAGGGGAAAGTTTATTTCTGAATGATATTTTTTGTTTTCCCTTCTGTAAAAATAATTTTGCAGCTAAATGCACTTTTAAACAATATATAGAAAACTAGTAGCACTGATAACATGAAAAATTGTAAAAAGCCAGAGTCCTTGATCAAATAGTTTCACTGGGGTGGTATCAAATTAGGGTGTACTCAAGGGAACTAATTCCCCATTAACATGTTTCTCCTACAATGCTGCCAAATCCCTAGCTTCCAGAACAATCACAAGTCCTTTCCAACCTTCTGACCCTACACAGTTGATACAGGAAACCATATGTCTCTCACCAGTTACAGCCTGTAGCAGCTCGTGTAAGGCATGGAAACAATAATATGATAAATATTTAATATGAACATGTCTGGAATTCTTAATATAGGAAAGTTCTAGGAATCAGAGAGGTTTTCTCTCCTGAGAGGCCTCTTGGAGACAGAAGAAAAAGGAAATGGAAAAGGATGCAAAACTTTAAAAGAGAATAGGAGGTTATGCACCTTGGCTTTAGGTACTTCCTCTCACAGCGTCCTCATTTGAAAGCTGAGAATGAGTATGGCGGACAAGACTGTTGAATGGGCTTCAAGTTGTCTGGACTAAAATGTGCAGAAGGTCACGATCAATGTCCAGCTGCAATATGACAGTGAGTGAGGCAGAGATTCGTAGCGGCGCCCCAAGTAGTTCAACATTGCCATCTGTGGCCTGGTGGTAAGAGAGCCCACCTTCAGCAAACCTGTACAGCACACTGACCTAGGGGTATGGCTGCGGCTGTCAGAGTTTGCCAAATCCAGGAGCCCAGGACAGAAATGCAGCTGCAGCTCCATGCCTGCAGGCCAACTGGTAGCAAGGCTGAGCACGTGTTGGCCAGATGTAATACATTCGTACCTACACAACACATATTTCTATACACATACACCCAGCCACATGGATCAGTGCAGTCAGGCACACTCAGCCCACACACAAAAACACCCAGCACCAATGGCCTTGTCCTGCTCCCCTCTCTAACTAAGGAGGATTGGGCAAAGAGACTTGGAGGACTGCAAGATCACTGTCTGCACTGCTTCAGAGACAGCTACACAGTCAAGGAGAAAAAAACCCACATTTTGCCACAGTGCCAGGCCATATAATCCACAACAATTACTGCGTCCATCACTCTGGGGCTTCACCAGGAAACCAATGCAGCACCAGAGCAGAGCAGGCTGCCCAGGGAGAGGTGAAGTATGCAGAGTTGGAGGATTTCAAGCTGGGGTTTGGTGAAACTCAGGCTGGCACAACTGCCTGTTGTTCTGCTCAAGAGGAGGAGGTTGAGGAACAAGCTTACTTTGAACTGGGATTCCGGCGATATGAGCAAGGCAGGGGGACACCCCAAATGGGGCTGGTGCAGACCAGAAGGCTGAACAGCACCCACCGCTCCAAAGGGATGCTGACCTGGAGCCCTCCAGAGGTCTCCTCCAAACAACACTTCTATGGTTCTTCAGATGGAGCTCAGTTAATCAGGGGCAGCAGCTGCATAATCTCCATCACCATTATCCTCATCTGTGTTACTGCATCCATAGAGCAAGCTGGAGAACCAGATTTCTCTTACCTTTTTTCCTTATCTCAAGGATAAGGTAAAATGGGAATGGCAGAGAAACTGCCTAATCTGATTTTCATGATGTACATCTGATTATGAAAGTGGCAAGTGCTTGCTAATGCAATCAGCATTTCAAAATGTGTATGACTTTAATGACAAACCTGACCAAAGGTTCCCAAACATACGTTCATCCTCAACTTTCTCAAATTTCTCTATTCCCATAATGTCTGCAATGTATTTTCTGTGCTGATATCTCTACTTTCTGTTGCATTGACTCTTGGCTTCTTCTGTGAACCAAAGAAACTTGGTCAGTAGAAAGAAAAGAAGTATCAACGTAATTATTTGACATACAAAGGTAGCAAATAGAAGAAGAGAAGGACCAGGTAAACCACGTGAGGAAGTACACTTGGTTTTCAGCATTAAGAAGGTATTACACAAAGGCAAAATAACTACCTCTGAGTGATCAGCTACTCAAGATTTTGTGAGAGAGAAGGGAATGAAAGCTAATTATGAGAGTGAAAACCAGTTCTGTGGTGGCGTGTGAAAATACTTGCATAATGAGGGGCAGAAAGGGATGATGAGATGGAGGCAAGTTCAAGTGAAAAAGAAGGTGTATAAGAGTTGTGCCAACAAAACCTACTGTGTTGCAGAAAAGAACACATTCAAGGAGAAGCCAAAAAGCAATGAGATGCAGAAGGGAAAAAATATTTTCTGAGGAGGTACAGAATGAAAGGTGATTCATAAAAATGAATGCATATGTAAAAGTGAAAAGTAAAACCTTTAAAAGTCATGGGTAAGTAGGAAAAAGCATGATGAAATGGAAAAATCATAAAGAAATGCAAGTCTGTAAGAGGAGAAAGTGAAAGAAATGCAGAAAACATTGCACACTGATGTGTAATAAAAATGTGTATATTAAAGGAAATACAAATAAAAAGACACTTAAAGTTATATAGAAAGGGAAATACAACATCCTAGGGAAAAGAATAGTCAAAGTGAGGTGACAGAAACAGAAAATTTAAAAAGAGGTAGAAATGAAAAGCTGTAGTGTGATACAAAAGAGGCACTTCTTTGAAAGTAAAACTGAAATGGGGAAACATAGTAGCAAGTGAGAAATAAGAGATACAAAAAAACATGCAAGGGGATGTGAGGCCATGTGATAAGAAAGTTAAAATAGATGTTGAGCTACAGAGCTCAACGTGTCTTTAAAGAGCATGTCTTAGAGAATAAAACATATACTGAGTTAAAAAAGTGAAATGCTTCAATTAGAGGTGAAAAGAATAACATAAGGTTTGCAATTTGAGATCTAATAAATTTGAAAAAAAAAAACAACAACAACAAATAAACCCCACCCCAACCAAACCCAAAAACAATCTGCAGTAAGAACACAGATAACAGAAGGAAAACCTGAAAAAATATAATGACGTAATAGAGAAATGTATTATGAGATGAACAAAAATCATATCTGGTGCACATAAAACTGCTCAAAAACACAAACAATAATCATAAGCAGAAAAATGCAATATAAGCAACACATAGGGACTTGTAAAATGGAAATGTGTAATGGCATTTTAATGACAAATGGGGAACAAGATGTGAATAATGGAGCTGCATAATGAAATGCAAAACAGATATAAACCTTAAAAGAGGAGACGCAAAAAATCTAAAATGGGTTGTGTTATACTCCAAAGGATATAAGTTAAAAAATCAAACCAGGTGATTCATTCAGGAAAACTTACTAGAAAAAATGATGTTTGGTGAGAGACAAAAAGGAAAATTAATTCTGCAAGGGGAACTTCATAAAGAAATGCAAAAATAAAAATTCATAAATAAATGAAGAAGAAAAGCACAAGATCATTCAAAATCAGAAGTGTGTCATGAGCTACAAAGTATGAAACATGTCATTAGAAATAAATCAAGCTGCAGAACTGAGTGCATTACGCACAGTGCAGAAATAGCTCTAAAAAAACCACAGTAAAATATGAATAATGTGAAAAGGAAATATGGGAGGATTTACAGATACAAAAATATATGCTAAGAGGCATCCCCAAGTTTCAAAAAGTACAAGGATGGAAGCTCATTATGCCTTCTTTAAATGAAAACACAGTATGATATATAAAAATGAAATTTGCAATATGGTATCATTCAAATTATTAATGAGATATTAAAAGAATAAGTTTATTGAAGTGCAAAAGAAAGACAGTTTATGCATGAGCAAAAAAATGTTACAGATTTGAAAACCGTAGTAGGATGCAAGTGGGAATATATGAAATTTATCATAAGATGTTAAGAATTTAACTAAAGAATGTAAGAAAAGAAAAAAGCACAGGGAAATTTGAAAACTCAGTCTCAGAATGCAATGCATAGTCTGTAATGGGCAACAAAAAGGAAATTGGCTAATAAGCGATGATACATGAAATCCCTAATTAGATCTAAAAGCACATAATGAGATGCTGAAGCAAAACCAAATAGTGAAATACAAATGAACATCCACAGCAAAAATCAAAATTGGAAACTGGAAACGAGATGAAAAAAAAATCATTCATATTAAGATGCAGAATCAAAAAAGTGGGTAATGAGATATGAAAAGGAAAACTCATAACAGGATTTGACATCAGGAACACATAATAAGTTGAAAAATTTTAGTAAGCCATGAAATACAAAGTCTGAGAGAGTAATGATAGGCAAGACCAGAAACGCACCTTTAAGATCAAAGAAGAAAGATTAAATAAGATTTGAAGTTAAGTGGTGAATCCTGTAATGCAGTAGGAAAAATGCAGAATGAATCAAGAAGGATTAAATGTATGGTGAAATAGAGTAAGAAAAATCTGTAATGAGTTGTAAAAAATCAGTGTTTGATGGGAAGCAGACTTCCCAGTCTATGATGTTACGTGAACACTGAAATACATAGTGAGGGTCTGGAAAATGAGATATGTGATGTGAAATAGAAATAAAATTATTTGTGATAAAAATCATTCATAATGACAAGCAAAAACAAGAATTGAAATTCTAATGCAGCAAGGCATGTGAATTGCCAAAGGAGATACAATAGCTGAGATGCATAATGGAATCTGGAAACAGAAATATATAATGAAGTGTGAAACAAAAACATGTATCATAATAAAACATTGTATTGCAGACTATTTTATCTTAGAAGGACTGAAACACATAAAGCAGCATGAAAATGGAACAATATAGGGGTCAAAACTGAAACACTCAGGAGGTTCAGAGCAGGAATTTTACTCGAATATCTGAACAATGGGGTTAATTACAAAGTCACTGGCTGTTGTGGGTTTATTCTACCCTTTTTTATTTTTGAACTTGCCCCACTTCTTGATACAAGATCTGATACTGTGTTCACACAGGAGTTCCTCACATCCAGCTTGCAACAATACTGCAACGTGCCAGCTTCACTCTGTGCTGCATCACCTCTTACATGTCAGCAATAGGCTGCACTGGCAGATTATATAGGAGAAACAGCCTTTGGGAATTCTCCCTCAGGCATGTCAAAGCCACCAAGCAGCATACTAGTGGCATAAGAGTTTCAGCCCTAACACATTTGTGCCCAGGCCCGCCAGCAGAAACGTGGATGACTTGGTCAGGTAGATTGCTCAAAGAGGAAAGCAAACAATTGCACTACCTTGTTGCCGCCTTATGCTTCCGTCATGCCATGCAATAACTCTAAGACTGAATTCCCCAAGCAACAGAGTATTTGATCTCGATGCCTGTTTGCAAACCTTGGAACTGTGCTTTGCTCAAATGCTGGGTCTGGTTGGCCCTAGCAGTTCCTTCTGGGGTGTCTCAAGCCATTGGGCTCTGATCTTGATTTTCACCTGTGACTATTTAATGCCCTAACAGGCCTGTCTCCAGTACATACCCCAAAAGTAATCTGACGTTGTCATCACCTTATGCCCCCAGGACATTTCTCTCACACAGGCAACTCATTTTTCCAGACTCTGTAGCACAAGCAGGTTGCAGGTACTGATGATAAAAGAGGCTCATCGCCCCTGCAGATGGTGCCTGCAAAGGATCACAGGAGGGGCAAGACTTGGATCATGCAGGATGTATGCCAGAGAGGCTACACAATCACAGGCAGGTTGGGAGCATGCTTTACCTTAACAATGCTGAACAGAAGGTTTTCTGGGATAAACAGGGGAGTGCTAAAGCAGTAACTCCATCTGACCCATACAAGGCCATCCTACTCCTAAGCCAAGTCTTTCATAGGCTGGTCAGAGAATGCACACCAGAAATGCAGTGTGGCACAGGCTGTCACTCCTGGTCAGGTGGTCTCCTCAGGAGGAGTCAGTTCACAGAACATACTCTGCCTTAACACTGTTGCCTGTCATCCCTGCCACCAGCCATAAAAAAGTCACTGCTCTACCAGAAAAGACCTGCTATCGAGGCTGCCAACATTCTTTACATTTGGATTAGCTTTTTGAAGAAAGAGTCTCAAACTCTTCCAGGAAGCTGGTTAAAACAGAAGAGGGCAGTGCTGGCACTGACCTCTCTTTGGAAAATCTTGCTGTCTATTGTAATAATATCATGGCATGCCATGGTATAAGACAGCTAAGTTATAAATCCTGATCAAGGAATCTCTATACAAGGGATCAACCTGGCAAGCTGCTGGTACTAGAGGAGGATCCAGCTATTGAACAGAGGAAAGTTCAAAGCCCTTGCATGGTATTTCTAGGGCATTTCCTTGTTTTACTATTTACCACTACCAAGAAGTGTTCCATCAACTTTGTAACTGTCCACTATGATGTAAGGGGCAATTAGAGCCTCCATCAGTCTTATCTTCGTTAGACCCTCTCAACATCACATCCTTTCCCTTTCCCTTTCCCTTTCCCTTTCCCTTTCCCTTTCCCTTTCCCTTTCCTTTCCTCTCCTTTCCTTTCCTTCTTTCCTTTTTTTTCTTTGTCATCTGAGGTCAGAGGAGCAGAGTATAACTGAAGTCATTGTTTACTGTAACCGTGACAAATGCACATCAGAGTGTTGCAGAGTTGCAGTCCTAACATGGACCATCTCCCAGAGGAAGTTTTGCCTCAGTTCCAGTCCAAAATCAGAACAAGAGACTTTCTGACTTCTCAGAGTTGTGGCTGAGGAAGGACAGCTGCCAGGGACAAGCATGTCAGAGTACCCTGATCTCATACAGCATTTCACTCTAGCGATGCCTTGTGCTGTAAGGTCAGGACAGCAGTCCTGGCTTGGAGGCTAAAATGAAAGAAGAATGCAAAGTGACGTTCCTGGTGGAGCTTTGCAATGGTTAGCATCAAATGCTTTGGCCCAAGTGGTTCAGGAGTTACTTTGGAGGGGCTGGATAGAGGTTTTTAACAGGGAGAGTCCTCTGTCTCCTCACTCCTGATACTCGACTTTTTCTTAGTGCCCACACAAATTCAAACCAAACACTGATTTTCTGAAAGGATCAGCACCAGATTTGAAATATCCAAGTTCTTTCATCTTAGATCCACCCCTCAAAACTGAGAAACTCCTAGAAAGCTGACTGTCATCTAAGCTTTGGGGAAAACTCCAGCTCACTGCAATAAAATGAGGATTTCACCACTAAAATTTTCTCTGCTTCAGAAACTGTTCCTTTCAGTACAATAACCTGTAAAATTTGATCTGACAAGAGGCAAACCCTCAGTGGCATTAAGCTTATTAGACTGATTCAAAAGCTAAAGTAATACTATGATTAGTGCATATTGCATGTATTAAGACCATAATAAGTAAGAACACAATCAGTTGCCAGCAGCAGCTGGTAACTTGTCTTATGCTGTAGAGTCAATCTAAATTACTCACTGAACAGCAGAACACTTTAAAAAATTGGCAATGTTTTGGATGAGAAATAACACCAGAATACAGGCTCTGATAGTAGAGATAATAAAGCTAACAGCTGAATAGGACAGAGACACTGAATGCACATCTAGACTCCATTATCTTTCCACAGCATGCTTCCCTTCTATATATCCTGCAGCCTCCATTTATACTGTCTGGTAAAAGGCTATTAAAAGCACGCTCAGTCAACTACAGAAAATTCTCACAGATTATTTTAAATAAATAAGCATTCAGCAGAACTCAATTTTAATGGTGCAAGAAGAATTATGTCAGAGCTAAAGATCAACATGAGGATTGTCTATCTTTGATATAACATTTAGCAGTCAGTTGGTTAGTGAGTGTTCCACCTCAGGAAAATGTTGAACAACTTTCCCTTTTTGAAAAAATGAAGATGTTATTAAAAAATAGCTTCCTTCTTTTAGTTAAGTGTAAGCCATCTCTGTGTATTCTCTGAGCACACATTTTTTCCCCTATAAATAAAACAGCCCCAATTCTTGGAAAAGCACAACCACACCTCACCTAAACCTCCAAAATTTTAAGAGGTTGTTATCATAAACTTTGCTTGTAACTCCTCTCTAGCTCACCACTTTGTTTTACCTCTGTATGATGCTTCTGTGGTTCTCCTGCTTGGATGATATATTGCAGCACTACAGCCAATTGAACTTGATCAGAAAGTTGCACCAAGGTTAGAAAACATCTCAAAGAAAAGTGGAGATTTAGTCTGGACTTTCTTGACTGAAACATATGGAACACGCTTTTGCCTTCTTCTGTATTTTAGATTGTCACATTACCGTGAATCTAGGAGGCAGGTGAGAGTAGGCTGGTATTAAACAGCTCATGCTCTGATACCTAACCTAACAGTGTTCCAAGTGAGTTTATACCAGCTGTCAAGGACTGCTTTGAATCTGATATAAAATGAGTGTGAGGGATTGTCTAGAGGCCACATTGAACAGCACAAGTGACAATTAGAGTTCCTGTTGAAGTCAGGACTCCCACACTGCACACTGAATGCATCCACTAACACTTCATTGGAAGTGGGGGCCGGCCGAGTTTTAAAATTTTCATGCTCATAAACAAATTGTATATTTAGCGTATAGTATAAGTTGACTAACATTTTTTTGTTATAAAACTTGGTTTCTGCTAATTACATTTTTGTGAATCTTAAGGTGTTTGGACCTGAATTTCCTCATTTATATGCTTGCTGCAATTGACTGTTACCTTTTTGATTTTCAGTTCATGTAATACAGACATTTCCAAGACACATGTGCCAAAACACAATTTGCCCCAGTCTGAAGATAGTGAGAGGAAAAAAAAAAAGCCAGTACTCTTGCAGATGAAGGAGTTACTACAGTCACTACATACGTAACAACAAAGCTTTTTTTGGCTCTCAAGTTTGCCCAATTACATTCAAATGATAATCCTTCAGAAATGAGAAATTGGAAGTTCACATATACTCAAAGGCTACAAAATTGTCTGAAGATGTGACCTTCACTGAGTATGGTCCATCCTTTCGCTCTTTTACATATCAAGCAAATGGCAACTACTCCATGAGTTACAGAGCAGATCTGTAATCATGCCCCTTAAGTGTTGGGCTGAAAGGACTTTGCTGATCCTTCTCCCAACTGCCAGAATAGGAAGGCCTTCTGAATTTCCCTGCACTTCTTCCTGCAGCAAAGAACATGAGAAGAGCCAGACTTTTCTCCTGGTGGTCCTTCTTGTAATGGGAATGAGAGTCCTAGAGGCAGAGACAGGAACAGATTCTCAGCATCTCCCTGCAGACAGATGGGAATATCACCAGCAAAACGTATGTCTCTTTTTTGTATCAGCAAGCTTATGTACAAGCATCGTGTACAAAGGGATAAAGGACTGTGCTGTGGCTCTTCAGGCCCTCAGCCAGCTGATGACTCATGCTTTAAGGAGGGCTAAATTTTTTTTAAACATTTCCCACTACATTCTAAGGCAATAAGTCTAATTACACTTTATGCTTTAGCGCACTTAGAAGAACAGCATGATTTGGAAATGGCTCTTTGCAGAAAATGGCTTTGTAGAACACGTTTGAAAGTGACTGCTTTCCTGAATGCAAATGTCTGAATTGCTCTAATTATCTAACTGGGGAAAAAGAAGCTTTTTTTAGACTGCCAATATCTGAAGAAACTATGAAAGGACAGGACAGCTTCTCCTAGTATTCCTTTTTATTATGCTTTCTATTCTAGTTCTAAATACAATTAACCAGTGAGAATGCCAGTACTTTCATTATGTTATTTAGTAATTAGATGTCTTTTTTTTTAGAAGTCTCTTTAAAAAAAAAAAAAGTCAGAATTTTAATTTTCAGCTTGTAAATCCTAATTTTGCTACATTGTCATACTGAGGTTTGGAGCCCCTAAACACCATCAGGAGTTCGGAGAAGCAGAAGGAATGTCTCCTTTTACCTACCTATTACTAACCTTAATTTGTCTTTAGCCTGACAGGTAAATAGCATCCCTGTAGTAAGTACAGCATCTGTTTGGATGAAAAAGCAGTAATAGAGCATGTATTTTTAGTTTCCTTTAATGTAATTTCACAGCAGGAAGCTGGTAAAATAAGCATCATGCCTGCACCTGAGCTCCTTTAGAATATGATTAAAACAGCTCTGCCCTTACTGCTTACAGGTGGGAGCATGATCAGGACTGAATCTAGAGATCTCTGCTGGATTTTCTGGTGCAGGTACAGGGTAGGGCAGGGATCCACTGCAACTTTTATTTAAAACTCAGAAGCAAACATCCAGCTGCTGCCAGTCAGCCCCCACCTATCTCACTGAGCTTTCTGTTGTCAATATCAGGAAGAAAAAGATGACCTTCGTGTCTTTCCTAACTGAAGAGAAGACACGGCCTGTCTTGAATAAGCATTCGTGGCCTGAGTGCTTATCGTATGGGTACCTGCATAACAGAAAGAGTTATCTATTCTTCTCCTAATTTGCACTAGTGAGGAAGCCCTGGTTTCTCGGCCAGTTCCTGAGATGGGTGCAGTGGGAAGCTCAGGTACAGATGGATCTGAACAGCCGCAAAGGAGCTGTCAATCCTGCCCCTGCATCCTTACCTTACAGCTGTCTCTCTTCCTACTGTCACTCTATTTGCTGTCACCTGTGCACTTGAACTGCCATTTAATCTGCCAGTCATCAAGATTTTCACAGCTGGAGACCACGTCTCTTCAGGTCCCCAGGTTAATCCTCTCTGATACTACTGTCTCATTATTTTATAGCCTATGGGACAGAAGGCAGAATAGAAAGAGATTTGCCCTGCCATTCAGTGTAGCTCTGCTTGCATGGTACGTGTACAGGGATTTGTTACAAGGGTTTCTCAGCATGTCTTCCTAGAGAGCAACTGGTTGGATAAAGCCATGTCTACATCCCTCTCTATAGAGTCATGTAAATTATTTTTGCAGTATACTTGCCTTTCTTCTCCCATCCACTGGTTTGTTCTGGATTGGATAAGGAGGATGAGCTAATTTGCACACAGTAGGAATAAGATGAAGACCAGATCTCAGGGTGACCCTGCACAGGCAAACTGACAGCGTGGTGTTTCTGAGGCGTGGAGGAATCCTGATGAGTCTGGGAGGAGCTGTGGCAGGAGCAGTGCATGGGCATGGCAGCCACAGCTCCAGACCTCCATGTCCAGCAGAAGTGGGGGTGAGCATGTGTTCCCAACAGGCACTTTCACAGCCCTGCACTGACAAGCACTGGAGTTATAGTCAGGTCCCGAGCAAATCCAGGGTCAGATCCCGCCTGGAGACAAGCCTAGCAACATGGCTGTCAGTTTGGATCTCCATATCTGGTGGGCTACCTGCTTTCAAAAAACATTGAGTATGTGCCTTTAAGCGTACATTTTATTCAAATAATCCAATTCCACCCATGAGAGCCAATTTATGTCTCATTTTTGACAATACAATAAGCTAGGTTGTTCTCAGTTCAATTACTGGAGTTGTCCCAGGATTTTCCATCACAATCATCTGAGGGTTTGGTGAATAATTATAGCACTTGGGACACATTTTCAAAAGTTGCAGTCCCTTTTGCAGGTGGGGGATATGCCTCATGGTGATCGGTGTCTCCCCAAGACCACAGAGCAGATGGATTCCTGCCCCCTGTGTCCTTGCTATTGTCTTGCATATGAAGTGTATGTATAAGATACTGTCAGCAGAGGGGCTGCAGGGACATCTGCTGTGAGACCACTCTCAGTCCCTCCTGTGCTGCTCAGGGCAGGGACAGAGGAGTTGGGAGTGAAGGATCCTATCCTACTTTACCAATTCATCTGTAATGATTCTTTTTGTCATCTAAAAGTTAGTGGCACATTAGACCAGAAAAGTAAGAAGGTACCAGCAAGCCATTTCCTGTGTGGTTACTGCAAAATTTGGATTTCCTCTCTCTTCTCATTTATCCTGTGAGGGAGGTAAAACTTTCCTCTTTCCTGCACATCAGCTTTTTCTGTTCCCATTAAATGATCATGAAACGTTGCTGATTAAGATGTATAAAATGCCCACATGTATATGGATACATGTTTCTTCACCTCACATTATTAATGTTAATGAGCTTACAACTCAAATCTCACCTTAAAGATTAAGAAATACCACTACTAGATTTCAACTGCCAAATAGCAAGTCCCATTCTTCTCCTCATGCTTCAGTATAATTAACTCAGTTTTAGTAACATTAAGAGATCCAGCTCTTCAAAATAGAGTAAAGGCCAGTGGTGTGGTCTGTCAGTATAATAATTTCACAATAAATCAGGGATCAAAATTAGTGATAATCATTAAAAAATATCTTCTGGTTTTCACAAAGCAGAGATTTGGGACCCAGAAGTGATATCATAAAAACACCTGAATGAGTAGTTATCCATGGTTCAGTGAAAAACATGGATATGTTTGTACAAGTGGAGAAAGGATTGTCCCTGGTATAAATCACTACATATGAGTGTATTTTTCAATATATCTGCTACTGTCAGTTCCTAAAACGTGTCTGAAAACTAAAAACGGGAAGGAGAATTTTTTTCCTGTCTCACTTTTTTTGTTTCTTCAATAGCACTGTGCAAGATCTAACTTATTTCTAGAATGGTTTAATGTAGTTATGACATAACCTTTGGGTCCTCATCATCTTTAAGGATGTATACTCTCTGAGTATAACATAATAGCTCTCTTCAAGTACGTGTTTCAAAAATGAATCAGATACAAGATCAAGTGATGTTGAAAAGTGGAATTTTCTTAACTTCACACTATATTATGAAAAAAAAGTAGGAAATGTGAAAACTTTGCTATAATACCTTCCACAAAGGACTTGAGTTTCAAGTTAACACTGACATTTCTAACATTACAGGCTAGAAAAGGAAATGCAAACATATATTAAAGCATACAGGAGAAGAGCACTTTTTCTAACGTGGACTTTTCTAGTGTTTTCTTTTCCATTTCTGCCTAGTGAACTGTAAATTGTTTAACCAAAGAACTTTTTTTTTAGGATAGCAAGGGAGACTATATTAAATTCACAAACAGACTGATGTGACTCCATCAGCTTCTATGCAGAACAACTAATGAAAAAATACCTAGCTACTTGGTAGGAAACTTTTTATTTTTCTACCCTTAACAGTTAAGTTTTAATCCCAGAATGCAAGCGGTACATCTGACAACACCATCAAGAAACCTTCACTGGTGGTGTGGACAGGTGCATCCGAAGTAGAATCATTGTTTCTAGCTTGAGTACAAGTAATACATTGTGACAGAAATCATTGCGGCAGACGAGACACTACTGCAGTAGTTTAAGAGATTATTGCCCTGACTGTGTATCTGACTTTAGCTTGATTATTCTACTCACTCCCAATTAGAATATACGAAACAGAATATGCTACATTACAGATATCTAGTGCCACCTTAGGCTGCTCATGAAGGTAGGTTTGCATTAAGGCCTCTGAACTATAACTCATAGCATATCTTCATTACTCTCATTTCCTGCATTAGGTGAGAAATTGTGTGGATATGCTTCCTCATATTTTCATTTGCTCCATAGATCTCCCCTGCATATTGACTTCAGGACTAAAACTCTGATAACTTAACACTCTGATAACTTAAAACTCTGATAACTGAACTGGAAAGAGAAGGGCACCATAGATTTATTCAATCTTTTCACATGCAGCAAATTTCTGAAGCACTGGTGAAATACTTTAAACAAGTATTTTAAACCTTATAACAAAATAAAAAAAAAATCTCCTCAAAGATCTCTTTTGAGTCAGTTAGTCGTTCAGTGGAGGAAAAATGTCCATGACAACACTCCACACATTTTATGATGCAGCACAAATCATGAAGATACATAAAAGGATTTTGTATATATGTATTGTGTTTAACTAATAACTAACATATTCAGTGTTGGCTCACTGTATCCCCTAAAATAAGATTATGATTCTCTGTTGCCCTTCTGTCAATTGCAACCATTTGGAGGTGGCAGATGTGGATGGTCATCGAGCAGGAGTGGGTGGGTTGGGAGACTGCTAGAACAAACAGGGCCCTTGGAGAAACCACTCACTGTGATGGCTTCTGCTACCACTGCTGATATCAGTGTGAGTAGGTTATGGCTGGATAGATGGCATGCTGCTCATAAGCAGTGTAGGGGGAGGTTTTAAACCAAGCGTACAGATTCATATCTGTTTTCAAACCAACAAATACAATGATAGTTAAGAGAACAGTCATTTGTGCAATAATTAAAATAACATTACTATTTCAGGAACTCATACTGGTTTGCTCACTTGAACTTATTTTGGTGTCCCTAATATCTATTTTTAAATTGTACATAGGAAGCCATGTAGCTGTACCAATATGTTCCTTTGGCTGATAACAACTAAGGGAAAAACATTAAAAGCCAATAAAGGGACTATTTTAAATGCCTTGCTCTCAAAATGATTGTTCTATTAACAGAAGACTTAAATTAATACTTCTAAGCATAAAATAGAATTAATTCAGTTCACAAATAACTTCACAAACAGATGAACTCCAAATATAGCCACAGAACTGCTGAATATATCAGAAACAATGACACATTTGTTTAAGAAAAACACTTGTCATAAACATTTCTAATGGCATACAGATCAGCGGAACACCATCAATACCACAGCTGTACACATGAGCTTGTGAAAGAACACTGCTGCTGGGAGTATAGCAGCTACAAATGTATAACAGTAATGAACTCTCCTTTTCTGAGAGGAATGGAGAAGAAGCTCACAACACATTTCCAAAAGCGAATGGATTTCTTATTAACACTGGGACAATTCATATCCTTTTAGAGAGGGACTTATCCTCTTAAAAAGTCAATTTTCTCTAGAACACTCTAAAAATATTGCCTGGGTTTGATTCACCAGCTCTTTCTCCCTTCCATTTCAGAGACTTGCTGAAGCAAATGCAAGTTTGAGAGAGAAATGTGGGAAAAGAAAATTAACTGGAAATCAGGAGAGAAATGGAGGTGAGGGGTGAGGGAGGGGAGGATTACCTTCCATTTGTTTTTCCACATGAACAACTTGTGTAAATTCTGAGGGACTCTTCAGTTTGAGTCTTCTGATGGCAATGTATCAGGCTGAAAAAGAAAGAAAGGTCTCTTCTTCCCTATGGGGTAGTTATACCCACCCAACAAAATAATTAGAGAGAAGATTATAACAGCAATAACCCCTATAAAATGGGCAGAATGTCTTTATATCTGCCTTTTCCCTCATGGGAAGATATTTTTTTAATAAATTAAAAAGTCCTGTCATTAGCTACACGGACATTCACTGCTCTGATGTTGAAGCAGCTCTATGATAGTGCACGTACCACTAATGCTTCTTGCCTGTGGCTCAAACCCTGTGCGCTAATGTCCATACATCTGTGATAAACCTTTGAATGCCCTTCCTTTTGAATAGGAAAGTGAAAAGTCCTCCTTATAACCTTCTCTGGTGCTATTACATGAGAGTAATAGCATGAGAGAATAATAGTATAGAATAGTATTAAGCCTGTTCACAGCGATCTTCTGCTTATAATCAGGTGAATACCATCTTCTCCTAGTAGATCCTCACCTTCACTGAGTGAAGTGCCATGATCAAATAAACCAAAGCTTTTAAAGATATCACTTAGTTTACCCCTAAAACCAGTACAGGCTAGGCATAATAAAATGAATGTGAAAGTTAAATGAATTTCAGTAAAACGCAAGAGTGCCACTGTAGTTCTATTAGTGTGACTGTCTAATGAAATCCAGGTAAATTGAATGCTCAGGAAAGATCATGAAATTATAAACTCTCAGACTGTAGCTTTGTATTTGTTCCCAGAATGGACAAAACATATTGCCAGGAATTAATGCACATTTCCATTCTTCCTCTCCAGACTTAGAGAAGCCATTCAAGGCAAGTGAAGTAACATCCCATTTACATACATATTGGGCCTTTTGGCAGTGTACTAGACTGCAAAGTGTGGTCACTCAAAAGCAGAACTGTAGCAATGTTTTCTCATTTCTGATCTTAACTGAGGTTAATACAGCAGCTGGGAGATGAAAAAATCTGAATGTCATTTTTCATTTGAACAATCAGATTTCAAAGGCTGTTTTCATCTTTCTGTAGTGACTGGGATTGTGTCAGATGGAAAATGTAAGAAAAAGGAATCAAACACTTTGCTTGGCTAAAAAGCTCTTTCTCAATGTCACAGTAGTGTCACACTAGTCTAATACCTAGTGTTAGAAATGCTTTCACCTTGCTGATTGCAGAGGGTTTTAATTCTAAACAAAAATTATCTAAAAAAATAAACATGATATGAATGTATCTTAGTGACCTAAATTAAAACCACAGTCATTCATGAATTTATTAGTCTGCTAAATTATCACATTTAAAAGAAAAAACCATCCATATTAAAATTAGCACCAACTTTAAATTAAAATTTATAAATCAGAGCACAGAATTCAAACATTCTCTTGGCTCCATTTCTTTGTGTTTTCATCCTTTAAAACATTTGCTAAGCCAAAAATAGGATTTAAATATTTCATTATCCAAGTCGTTAGGATACTAGCTTGGGAGAACAAATGGGATAACATAAGTATGACTACGGCTTATCAGATAACACAGCATCAAAAGATCAAAACAGAACATGTCAGTGCAGTACAGTATGCACTCATCTGCAGCATCAACTGTGAAGCCTTTAGATTAAGTTTGTCTGCATTGGAATCTGAAAACAAACAAGGTACTGCACTTCCAGTCGTGTTCAACTTCCCTCCTGAGCACGTCATTTAGGGACCACATTCTCTGCTGTGGTTTGTTAGTTGGGAACGCTTTTCCCTTCCCCCAAAATAAACGACTCATTTTCTGGTGAATCAGTGTGGCTAGCACAATGCTGCATATAGACTTCACTTACCTTTGTGAAGGTAGCTTTTCAGATACAGAAAGAAAAATATTCATCCCAAACAAAAAAAAGAGAGGAGAAAAGTTCATTTTACTACAGCTGCTTCTTTGTAATTCATCTTCAAGTAATGGGAAGACATTGGTGTCTTCTAGTCATGCCCATTATAAACTCGGATGCAAATCTGTAACAGGAAAAGACGATGAGGAACACACAGGGGAGGCTTCATCAGTGCTGGAGCTGGAGAAGCCTGACCATCAGCCATTACTCCTCATACTCAATTAATGAAATTTCTCTGTGTATGAGATTTCTTAACATGTGCAATAAACGTGTGTTGGAAGACACATCTATGCCACAGCTCATGTTAGAAGACACTGAGCTCCTGGGAAAATGGGAAGCTTTGGGGATATAAATCACCTGACTGGAGCAGCTAAAGGACAGCATGGCTTGCAAATCAAGAAGCTTAAAACTTCTGTAAGGCAGCAAGAAAGAACTTTAAAATAAACAAGGTGATTGTGGCAGAGGTAAAGGCAAAGTGGCCACCCTAGTGGATGTGCAACAGTTTTCCAAATATAAGGATGGTATTAAGTGCATCTTCATGGTGACAGGTATATTATGCAGGCCACTGCATAATAGCCAGGGACAACCATTTAGAACCATTTTTACCAAGGGCACGCCACCTCAGAAGATACAGACTGACTGAGAAAATGTGTTGAAGCTGGTCTTCAAAAAGGCTTTTAAAACTGTATAACCTTTAACACTTTGTTGCTATAAGTGAAGTAATAGCCTCCATCATAAAGCACTTTAACTGAGCAGTCTAACCAAGATGTGGAGTTATTTAATAGCATGCAGCACTTTTTGCTACAATAATATATTATTAGCCTTTCTAAGCATCCATAGCTTGACTGCCTGCCAGCCTGTTGCCTGTGCATTGGCACAGTCAGTCTTGAAATAAAGACTGACCAGAACAAACACACCTTATTTTAATTTTTTAATAAATCCTGCTAACATGGTAGAAGCAAATTGCTACAGGCATCCAGCCTTGTCAATGAATTATACTGTCCAGGCTACCAGTGGTGTACCTGGTATTCCAAGCATTCCTGCTATGTATGCCACATGTGTGGGTGGTATGCTCTATCTATGCCTGCCAAATATTCTGTATATGAAGGACGTATATTCCATATGGAATTCCATATAGTTCAGCTATAGAAAGGCCAGACAACTTTTGAAAAGGCTTTGGAAATTGTTAAGTAAGATGTTGAAAGTCCCACTCATGACACTGCAGAAAATATGTTTGGATGAATTTCCAAGGCCATGTTGGGCAAGCTGGAAACAGCAGAAAATCAAGGAGGCTTTGTGGCTTATTTACATTCAAAAAAAGAAACTTTAAAAGAAAGAAAGACTTGCCATGCCTCCTGGCACTGCTCTTTAAATAGATGTGGACAGAAGGCAGTCTGGCTGTGAAGAAGAAAAAGAACAACCCAGGCTAAACGGTGCAAAAGAAATTGAAAGCCCTCCCCTCAAAAAAGTCTGTTCTACCACTAGAAAAGGAGATATATAACTTGAAAGGGATGATTTACATTTAAGGCTGCTCAGAACAGTAATACAGCAAATCAAAGGCGATTTTGTTAGAAGCACTGAGAATACTGTTTGTGAAGATACCTCTACTTTCTACCATGGCAGTCTGCACCTCTGGCCTTTTCCATAACCAGGAACAGGGGAGATCAGAGAGAGATCTGAAAGGATGTAAAAATTAGGCTGATGCACAGCAAAGACAGCATTTGTTTGATGTGCTCCCTGGCAACAGGGACCTGCAAGCCATATTACCTATGGCCTGCTGTGTGTGAAGGGAGTGTGTGTGGCACACAGGATGTGTTTGGAACACATGACCAACACTAAATACCTGGTCGACCAGGTGGACTTGAAAGGATTCAGCATAACGGGCAGACAGCCATGTCAGCAAACAGGAAAATTCACTTCTGGGACAGCTGCTCAAGCTTCTTGTTATTGTGGTGATAGATAACAAGGCTTTTATGCTTAGAACCGTTTCAATGTTAAAAACTAAGGTATAAATTTTGTGGTTGTATATGTGGATGATAAACAAACCCCAGTGAAATCACTGTAGCTTTATTTTAGGTATGGCTGGGATGTGAGAGAATACCTGCAACTCATAGAAAGGATTGACAGCCATAAGAAAGACCACATATGCTGTCAGCCAACAGCAAAGAGTTCACCCCTATTCAGCCCTACCCTGGCTATCACTTGTTTGCCTTCAACCTGTCTCCAGATCAGCAATGGGCTGATGACTATTCCTTGAATAAAAGAGAAAAAAATGAGAGCAGAAATATATTTTGCAGGGGCTTTGACCACCACAGTTAATATGATTGTGGACAGCAATATTTAGCAATGTGATAGACACAAAACAGAGGGGATTCGTACCTTTTGACCACATGTGAAGATGAACACCAAAGAGCTCTCTTTATCATTTTTTCAGCAAATCCCTACACCAGAGAGTTGTTTCTAGGCATGCACCCAAGTCACTGATGGCATAGCCCTGAGACCACTAACAGATCAGCTGCTCCAGAAGGTACAGGCCACTCTTCAGACAGTGGAACATCATGCTGCTAAGCCTGCCTGATAGAAAGGCAGGACATTAGTCTGGGAACATCCTATTTAGTGCTGAATGCCAGTAGCTTTTTTCAATATGTAAATAAGTAGCTGAACTGACAGAAAAAAAACCAGTTCTTATCCTAAAAGCCTCTGTATTTCAATATGCAACTATTGTCTCTTGTTCATCCATTATACAATACCAAGAAGAGTCTGGCAGTCTGACCCCATTTTCTTTACACTCTCCTAAAAGGTGTTCATGTACACTAATAAGTATTCCTAAACCTAATCCCCTCCTGGCTGAGCAATCCCAACTCTCAGCCTCTCCTCATACAGATAGCCACTAAGATCTTTAGCAAAGTTCTCCATTAATTTTATTTTAAAAATGCTTGCAGAGCAGTCAGGCAGAGCAAAAAGAAAGCAGTTAGCATTCTCCAAGACTTTTTACAAAGTAATTTTTTCCACAGCTGCTGTGCCTTGTCAGAACAGCAGAAAAAGGACTTTAGTTCCTAATAGTGACTGAGTGACAAGTGATTCAAAACTATTGGGAAGGCTGTCAAAATTTTTAGTAAGAACCTTCTTATCACATAGCATCTCTGCAACTTCTGAAGGGGCCTTGTTCCTATTGTTCCTGACAATACAGCACTGTGCTATCATGATCTTCGGGGGTGCATCACTGTCTGTATTTATGCCATGGTCCAAGATGGGGTTTCTCAGTGATTCCAAATTGAGATTTTCTGTTTGTTTAGAGTGATGCCTTTAACTTTCATACACACTGCAGGTAGCCATAGGAGTTGAGTACTGATGTTGCAATCTCTGCAGTAAAGTGCTTGTCTAGCAGCAGCTCAGTTGTCAGGTCACCTAATCAGTCACCAAGCTGGGGCTGTTATGGTCCCCTAAACAATTCAAGAAAATCTCAGAGTCTGCATTGTGACAAAGTCAGTAGCACTGGAGGGCACCTAAGAGGTCATAAACCTCTAGATACATGTATGCAGGGGAAAAAACAAGCCGTAAAAATGTTAGGGCTGTGTTCTAGGGTCACACGTCTTTTGACATGTTTCCATGCACATCCTTATTGACAAAACCACAAGCAAACACATCTGGTTCTTCCCCACTGATAGAGATAATGTTTGCTTTCACCAGACCAAAATACTCTGTCAAGGTGTCAGAGCTCTTAGAAATAACTTTGTTATGTCCCAGATATTACTGTTTTATTGATGAAGTTATGATGATTACTAAAATCGTAGTAATGTATCTTCTCATCAGGGTCTACTCCATCATACAGAGAAAAGGCACATGTCCCTCTGCCCAGAAGTGCAGCCCTGGAGATGAGCAGCAAAAGCAATCCAGCTCACATCAAACATCTTCTTGTAGCTGTGTGCCATGCCAAGAATTTGCCAGGGACTAATTAGCGAAAGCACTAATAGTCCCTAATTACTCCAAGTAGCCTCTCCTAGGGCCTCCACTTATCCATAGTCCAGGGACTCCATTTAACTTCAGTTCTGGACCCTCAGCCCCTTCCTGAGCTATGCATTAGGTGTGCCTCTCCCTAGCCCTGCTTCTGAAGTGTTGTTTGGTTTTCTGGCTTGACCTCTTGTTAACCTTGCCTATGCCTGTGCTGGTCCCAGCATAGGCTTGTGCCTGCTCAGGTCAACTGGTCTATGGGTCACTGCTTTCTTGATGGAAAATAACCTTCTGATTAAGTCTGCTACAGTTACCCCAAACTGCATACAAAGCACAAAAGAAATATTAAAAACATTAA
Organism: Pseudotriccus pelzelni; assembly: GCA_035584735.1. Classification (NCBI taxonomy): domain Eukaryota; kingdom Metazoa; phylum Chordata; class Aves; order Passeriformes; family Tyrannidae; genus Pseudotriccus; species Pseudotriccus pelzelni. Next base: position 79,721,840 of record JAWMRA010000078.1, read on the forward strand.
GTCCAACTACTAACACTAATGATCCCTGTGTAAAAGGAGGAAATGAGCCCTGGGATATTAGACATTGGCATCTGACAATGAGGACAGCCCATCACCATTTTTCCTGTCATACAAGGTGATGGCATATATTAACACATAGTAGATAATCCAACAGTGGAATATTACTTTCTGTGTATTTACAATTCATGGGCCACCCCACCATGTAAAACTTCTGTATCACTCAGGGAATCCTGGAGCTGTCAGATCTGTCATTGCTGTGAAACTACCAGCAAAACTGATATTAGTGTCCTTGTTACTTGGATTATATAGCACAGCTTCTTGTCAATAATCTTAGACTTGATGATAGACTGTATACAGCATCCTGAATGCTTTTACAACAGTAGAAGTCAAAGATACAGTGTATTTTTAAAACACCCTCTTTGATTATGCAGATTAGTAACCATTTTTAAAAGTGTCCCTGCATTCATATTTTTTATATTTACTGGGGGGCTTTATAAGAAATCATGCAGGCTGAAAACTTCAGGACAGAGCCAATCACAAATTCCATGCTCAAAGAATTAATGCAAGCAGTCAACGGTTGATGTATTCCTTGTCTCCCATCCACTTTTTAAGCAGTGAAACATTACCTGACCAGGTCTGTATTCTTCTGTTCCCTAGCCCTAAATTTATGGATTGCTAATTCCCACTGACTTATATTCCATACCAATGACAAGCTGCACTCTCTTCCTCTTTCCTCCTGCATTTTGTGTGAGCAATGAAGTTGGAGTGTGTCTGATGGGTCCTTAAGTAACCACTAGAGTGTGACAGGATCATCAGAAAAATTAGATTAAAAAGAAAAATGTGGTGGGATGAGAGGCTCCATTAACCACTACCCTCTGGTCCCAAATTTCCAACCTGTTCTTTACCTCTCAAGACTGTGGGAGAGAGAGTTGAGATTTCCTTAAGCCATGACAAATTACATTTGCTGCTCTTCACCACAACTCCATCCATGCAGTCATTCAATCACAGCAAGCAAGCAGGTGGGTCTATTATAACTTATCCTTGGTAACTAATTCCATACTCACTCTTCCCAGCGACTTTCTTCTGCTTGTTTGGAGAAGAGAGCTCTAAGGTGAGTCACTCCATGACTTTTCCATGAACCAAAGTGAGGTTTGTTTTCCCTGAGTTGACTTTTTGAGTTCTTTTTGAAGTTGAGTGCAACTTTCTTCAGTTATATCGGGAATCTTCCCTGATCTCTCTGAGCCTTCAAATCTATGGAATGTGTTCATGCAAAGGCATTGGCCAACTATCTTGGCATCCTTAGACAGAGCCCACAGGGTCCCTTGGGCTAATGTTAGTTGAGTTTTCACATATAATCCCTGACTCAACCCTTACCTACTACTCGTAGTTCCTCTCCTCCTTGAACTCCTTCACTAAGCACAAAGGCCTGGCAGATGTTGTTGGTGAAGACTGAGGCTTTGAGTACCTCAGCCTGTATCTACATTTAAAACAACTGATGATCTAAGCAATCGCACCATGTTTTATTACTAAAGTAGGAGTAGAAGTCCTTGGTGCCCTTGATGCCCCTCACCAGTTTCAACTGCAGCAGAACTTTGACTTTTCTAAGCCATCCCTGCAATTCCTGGGCAATATTTCAAAAACCATCCTTTGTAGACTATAGATGCTTCTTCTAATGGTTGTCAAATAGAGAGGAAGAATGACTGTCTTCAGGCTACCAACCCCTCTCCAGCAAAGAGACCACGGCCTGATGGTCTTTATCATGACAGCACACCACTGACCGATGTTGGGCTGAGGTCACCAGATTTGCAAAGCTGCTGCCCAGCCTGTGGGACCCCAGACTCCCTTGCTGCATAGGGTGATGCAGTCCCTGTGGCATTGACTGGCCTTTGCCTGTGCAGTTGATGTGGCTCCTGTTGACCCATTCCCTCAGCATCAGGGCAGCCCTCCCTGCAGCATAGCACCTGGCTCCAGCTGGGTATCACCCAGGAGCTTCCTGTGAGTTCCATCTGTCTCCTCATCACAGGATAACCCAGGTCAGAAGAGAAGACAGAGGGTCATGCAGTTGAACCTCCTGCTCAGAGTGGGACAAGTATAAGATCAGGCTGCAGTGCTGGAGGTTTGGTCTGATCTCCCACATGATCACACAAACCTCCAAGGACAGAAGCAGCAGAGTTTCTGGGCTACCTGCTCCACTGACTGTTATGTCCTCGTTATGAAAAAAATTTTCCTTCTATTCAGTCCTATCCCCTTAGGGGTATTATTTTTAATGAAGCTTTCCTGCATTCAGTTCAAGCGTAAGCATTATTGTGATTGTAAGCAATATTACAACTGAACTAATAATAACCGGTATGTGATATTTTTATTAGATTTTTAATTAGAGTAACAAATAAAGGTGAGCTCGGCTTTGTCTCTAACAATACCTTGAATGGAACAACAACAGCTGGGAAGGATCTAGGCAACGTGTGCTGAGAGGGGGTCACCATGAGGATGCTTGTCTGCTTCATCTAAGGGGAGTGGGTCAGATCTGATAAGGGTGTTGAACCTCCCTATTTTGCTCTACTCTGCATGAGGAACTGAGAAGTGTTCATCTCACACTTCTGATGCAAACCTCACACAGCACACAAGAGTCATACACAGACATCTTGGAGTCCAGAGACGGCTGGCTGAAAAGCAGAGCAGGGGTGCTAGAGAGCAGCAAGGATTTGAAGGACCTGAATGAGGAAAGAGCAGGCAAAAGCAGCTGAGGACGTTTCCCAAGCTTGCCTTGGTACTATGCCAAAATTTCAAGCTAGCTCCCCTCTGGGTGAAAGACATAAGAGAGGGATGGTACTTGCCATGGAGATACCTCAATAAATCATCCACAAAAGTTGCTTCCAGGAGTGTAGAGGTGAACCTTTGTTGTGTGGCCAAGATACAAAACACCAGTTTTGGCATTTTAGTATTTTAGCGAAGGAACTGGCTGAAGTTCCTGAGCATGGGCAGCCATGTCAGTCTGATTAGGAAGACAAGCATCTGAGCATCTTTACAGATGTTGCATTATCATTTCTCAGGAGGCCAGTGCTCCAGCTGGTTCCTGTTCATCCAGAATCTCCAGCGGCTATTGCTGTGTCTGCTGTGGTTGCCATAAGAGACTGTCATTTGACGAGATGATAGCTGTCCACCACCTCCAAAACCATGTGCCAAGTTTCTACATAGGTTGTCCAATGTAACCAAGCATCTGATGTTAGAAAGGCTCCATATTCCACCCCAAAAGCAAGTGCAGAAAATCCATTAACACCTTCTGGAGCTCTCCTCTGGCCTGTAGCCCAATGATGGTTGGGGATGCAACAACACTGAATCTCTCCAGCTCATCTTGCTTAAGACTATAGTCATCTGGGATACTGCATCTAAAAGATGTTTTTAATGAGGGGAACTGCTTAAAATGCAGACCTGGGATACCTAAGAAATGTACAGTAAAGGCAGATCCACTTCATTCTAAACATCTTCAGCTCCCTGTCATGTCCTTTCAGGGTGGGAGGGGTGTGCCCAGGCCCAGCAGTGTGATAGATGTTCAGTTTGCCCCAGTGACAGGGGGCAAATCACTGATAATCTCTATCTTGGACTTCATACCTCCATTCACATATACTTGGGAAGATACACCTGATGCTACACACACCTTCACTCCCCCACATACACATTCGTCCCACACAGGGTCCCCAAAATAGGGATCATCTTCAGGATCCCATATAGCTCTATGCTCCTTCTTTTGTCAAAGGCTTCAAACAACAACAGCCCCTAAGAAGAGAGTTTTCACAACATGATACAAAGAGCATTTTTCTTCATGACATGCTGATATATGTTGGAGCACTAGACCTAACGAGAAAGAGATGGATGACTAAACCAGAAAAACTTTTGCCAAGATGGCATGATGTCATTAATCCTGGGAATTAGGCACATTCATTGGCACAAACCATGTCTGGGTACATTTTTCGTCACAGTTCAATTCACTAGTATAGTCATAGCCTAAGTGTACATCCACCCAAAATTATATTTAAATTCCCATCAGGAGTCAGTAGGACTTATTCTATTCAATATGTTTATCGACAATTTAGAGAAGGAAGTCTCTGAGGCTTTGAATAATACTAAACTCTTCAGAAGGCCAGAGACTAATCTAAGTTGCTTGTGATTGTCCCAGCATGGCCACATGACCAGTGGTCATATCTCGAAGCATGGACTTTACATCCAAAAGCCCTGCACTCACTGCTGTTCATCCCAAGCTCATAGTACTGCCTTGTGCCATTGTAGGGGCCAGCTCACTGGCACCAAGATAGAGTTCATGTCACCAGGGGCAACCACAGACTGATGCTATTCATGGAACTCCACGTCTCCTAGAGAGGCATGGAATTGTCCATGAGCCCCTTTCCTTTCCCCATTGTCAAAATGGCATGGATATTCACTTACTCTGTTTTATGAAGTTGCTTTGGAGTTCCTTGCAATTTAAACAGCCTTTGAATACTGAAATGTATCACTTTCAGACTTGGAAATTACACTGTGCAGTACCATTTCCAAGTCACTGATGAAGATGATGGATAATTCTTGGATCTTGGTCTGGTAACAACACCTGGGATACTGCTGCTGATCCTGGAAAATGATCATCAACCCTACTTTTATCTTTCTTAATCTTTAAAAGAAGTTTCAAGTTGTAAGAGGACCTTTTTGTCAAAACCGTAGCAACTTCATCTCTATCAGCATGAGTATCTTGTGCTCCATTTATCCCCTACAGAGACATAAAGAGAGAACCTTGAAAGCAAATCAGGAGTTTTAGGTGAGATTCACAGAGTCATTAAGTTTTGTATCCCTTCTTATCCACAAGAGCCAGAGCAGTTGCTATCAATGACAGAGAATCCTGTTCTAAGTGCTTGCTTTGCCAAAAGGCCGACTAAGGTGGCATGTCACAGACTATCCTGTGGTGGCTGGTGCAGCACTGCTCTGCCTCTGTCAAGAGGGGAGTTAGAAAGTCTGTGAAATCTCATTACTGCAGCACGTGTAAGGATCAGTGCCCAGTTCCATTCCAAGTTGCAATTAAATGTAGTAGGTTGCCTCCACTGAGGGCCAGAGAACATAGTTCCAAGATACATGTGAACTGCCATATGACTACTCTTTTCATGTGCAACCACATTAGACTCAGCACAGTGGAACACCTTTTAGAGAAAATGCTCAAAACGCTGCATCCCGGATTATCGTCTACCATCCTCCTCTTGATTTCACACCACGAGCCTGTGATGCAGGACAGCACCCTGAAAAACAAGAGGGCTCTATGAAGGTCCATCTTCAAAACAGGCAAAAAATTATTTGTACTTTGGTTAGCCCAAAGTAGTGCCAGGGAGCAGCATGAGTGGGGCTGCTCAGAGAGAGGGAACAAGCCAGGAGCTGAGGGCAACCACAGCCCAGGCAGTGTCCTGGCCAATGGGGCACAGTCCCGCAGGGTTAGAGCACAGTCTCACAGGACCTGCACACAGGGTACAGGGCAGGGTGCTGGCAATGGGCTTTATCAACAGCCTCAGACAAAGCTAAGCCATCAGTCAGGTTTGGGGGTCTGCTTAGGACTGGCAGGAGACAGGGCCAGAGACAGGAGTGGAAATAATGTTACCTGCTTATATGCCCAAGGTGGTCTGTCCCAAGGAGGAGCTGGAGACCATTATGCCCATGACATAGTTCAGGCAAGGACTGAGGACCCAAGCTTAAGCTTAAATGAGGGCCCAGGTTCCCTGGTCAAAGGGGTGAGTGGATTCCCCAGGTGAGGCTGGTGGGGGGCATTAAAAATTAACTAATGCTCTTAAGGTCTTGAACATCCAAGATATCAGATCTTCCAGTAGTAAGGAAAGCACCATTTCCTCTTCAGGTTTAGGTAACATTTTCAGACAAAACTATTCCAGACAAATTTTTGGCTATGTTTAGGTCTCTTAAACATGCATGTTTTAGCAAGTGAGCTATTTAAAATCATCTTCAAAACTACTCAGTTCTGCCCTAAATACAGACAGAAGCCTTTGATGATGCTAGAGGTACCACAAGATTAGCTTGTTTAAATTCAATGAATTTTGACCACAGCTCCTTAAAAGCTGAGAGCTGTTGCTGAATGACTCTCCTTCCCTCATATTTCAAGCTTGTTTCTTTTTAGAAGAGGTTTTATGTACTTGTTTGTTCAGTCTTTTCAATGAGGATCCAGATAGGAAGTTGGAGGTAATTTTTTTTGGAGCTCAGTCCCAAATAATTGAAAATTGAAGTATTAATTTTTCATTCTCTAGAACTGTACAGACAGCAACTGGATCATGAAAAAACAAGTATTGCTTCTGACTTAAATTTCCAGGCACACATACCACCCACAAGGAAGCTTGGGGCTAAGTGCAATAAGGTGAAGTTATTTGTTTTACTTCAGGGACATACAAACAAACCCACTGTGATTTATTACTACTGACAAATTAAATGGAATAGATAGGGAATATCCATTCAAGAGGTACTAACAAGTGCAGGAGCAATACACCAATGTGAGAATAATAAAAATGGTCTATCAAAATAGACTGCAAGATGTAAAGGCAATTTCTTATTCAGTACAGTTTGAACAATTCAAGTATTCTCTTTCCTTTTTTTCCCAGATACTTTGCAGAGGGAAGTATACAAAAATCAAAGAAATTAGTCTTTGTCCTAATTATTATAATTTACATTTTTATTGGATTCTTTTCTGTTGAGTTAGCAACCTGAGTCAAATCAAAATCTTAGTCAAAAATAAATTTTACTTTTTCAAAACAGTAATGTTGAACTGCACTGAATGATTTCTGTGGTAGTTCATCACTGCCAATATATTGTGAATACTTCCTTCAGGTATTTCATGTCTATTCACATTTTTCATCTCTATTATCCTCGTTTCTTTCTTCTATAGAAGTATGTCTTGAAAAAGTCACAAGCCCTGGATGATGCTCACAAAAAATATTTTTATGGCTCATTTTTCTTGCCTGCCTATATCCAAAAAACATCACAATATGTGATTGCCTTTGAAATACACTCCAACTATTTGCCCAGTAAATTTGGTGATTTTTATCCTTTTAAACATCTCTTTTTCATTTTCCAGCACACTCTAGATGAAATGTTGATCAAATAAAAGTGGTAGCAGCAGCAAAGGCACCCAAGAACCTGGAGCTATGAAGTTAATTCTTGCCCCAAAGGCTGCAGTCAAGCCAGCTATGCACAGATCCTTTAGATTGCATCAGAGGCCACAGGTGGCAAGATTACATGTAATGCTGTGTAGACTTTCACTACAGAAACTGGGTGTTTTGCCATGCTGGTACAAGGAGCCTCCCAAGCTTGAACATATCATTGATCTTTTGGGTTTGATCCCTTTTACTTCTTCTTCCACTTATATTACCTCTGCCCTCTAATATCAGACTTCACCACCCCAAATTCTCTGATCTATGATGCTTAAGTCTTAGACCTGCTGCACTCTTTTTACACATGATGAGAGAAGATTTCCAGGTGGTATCACTCAGACATCCAGACTAAGAAGAGTAACTGCAGGCTAAAGCTTAAAAACCTAGACATTCACGCAGAGTCCAGGCACCTAATTACAAAAGACATAATAAATTTTTCATCTCTTTTAAGCTTTTCAGTACCTGATTATGATTTTTTTTTCCCACGTGAAGCTCTGAATTATATTAAGGAGACCAGAGACTTGAGATTCAAAGTCCTAGATCTCCGAATTCACTAATGTTTGGCTGGATTTTGGGGAACATAATGACACCTTTATTCCCCCCAGTTAAGGGAGAAGAGAGTTCTCTCTCCTTTCTGTGTGAGGCAAATATCACTCCCTCTGGCCTCCTCCCCAGTCACTGTTTACTGATTCGTTGAAAGTGAATCCACTCTTAATGACTACCCATTGTAACCTAGGGCAGATAAAATCCTGATCCAAGCACTGGAGCTGCACAACACGTGTGAAACTGCACCATGCAACGTGGGAGGCTGCACCATACAAAGGTCTAGTAAGGGTTAAGACCTATCACAAGAGGGGCTCAACCTATATCCTGTGTTCATCAAAACAGGAGCAGAGCTCAAGGCAATTTCAAGATTCTTTTTAGGTTGCAGGCCAGGGCGATGAGAGCATATGCTCATTTGTGTGCCTCTTGTACTCAAATAATTGAATGTTTGTGTTGTTATAAATTATCAGTCTTTGCATGATAGAGCATTTTAATTGCATCAGTGTGCAATGCTGTCACTTTAAACTCCTAGTATTGTAATGAGATGTTCAAAAACAGATACCAGCTATACTGTGGTGACAGCTATCCACTCAAACTCCTGCTTGTAGGTGTACGTGTCAGAGAGATATTCCAGGTTCTTAGACTGGTTACACTCAAATTAGTAAAAGAAAAAGGTGTTCAGTCTGGACAAACAGAAAAACACAGCCTTCTTACAAACAGCACGGCTCCATTTTCCTAGAAAACCAAGCTGATGACCCCAACCCACCCTCAGCAGAGTGGACTGAGTGGGTGACCGGTGTGGGTTGGCTCAGCACACAACAGCAAACATTGTGCTGGTTGGGGATTTGCTAGAACAAAATATCCTGTTCCCTCATTACTCCCTGCTTGTAGAACATTATCTCCACTAACATCTGGCTGTAACTGGAGTCCCAAACAGCAAGGAACTCACTGCAGACGCTGTTATTAGTGAGGTTGGGAACAGCTCAGGGCTTCCTGAAGGCTGGGTAAACAGGCACCTGATGAGTGAGAGAGGGTTTCTGGTCAGCAAGCGGAATGCATGGGTCAAGCCTTATTTAAATTTAAGCTAAACAAAGGTTCAAGACTTTTATTTGTTGAAATATGAGTTTTGACTTTGAGTGCAAAGCTTAACTGCTTGCTGCCCCAAAAGTTTAGCAGCAAGAGACCTACGTAGAGCAAAGAGTCTTCTAAACTTTCATTCTCCCATCTAGGTCCACTGGACCTTGAAAAAGTTCCTTAAGGATTTCTGTTCCGGGACAGGAGTTTATCTAGTGGAATCCATATACCTCAGATAACCCTCTGGAGTGCAGCTACACTGTAGAAAGTCCAGGTGGCTGAGCAGCCCTGTTGTGGTAGGTGGCCAAGGCAGACATGATCAGAGACAAATTCAGAGAGTTACCTAATGATAGGTCTGCTCAGGCCACTGCTGAACAGACCACTGGACTAGCTGAGGGGCTTTGGCAGGGCTACTTCATTCAGTGTCAAGTGGCCAATGGAGGCATGCACTGTATTCTGGATCTGTAGCAAGCAGAGAGGAGGTCCTGAGTGTGCAGGAAGCAAGGCACAAATGCCACAGTGATTGCCTAGGTATTCTCCATTCACTCACTGCTGGATTCCCCAGATGCATTATCCTCTCTCTGTGAGGAAGCATTGCCCTCTTGTCCTCTTCCTTTGGTTTTGCCAGGGGTGTTAGTCATGATGGGAATGTAGATGATGAAATTTGTTGCCCTGCTTTGCAGTTTTTCCCACTATTTATTTTTAGGGAGAACATCTCCTCAATAATTGAACTCAGCTTTTCTTGCTACTTGTACCAACTGGAAGGACGATTAAAATTTTACCACTTGTTAGCTCATTAAAGTTCGTTTGCAGCTTTTCTTCCTTTTTTTCCCTACTAAGGAGAAGGATGTGATCACTGCAGTTGTTTCTTGAGGGCAAAGTCTTTCACAGGAAGTGACTGCAATGTTAAAAACTTATCACATTTTATTCTCACAACATGACTTTTTTGTGTGCAAGAAATCTGGAATTCAGCAAGGTGACACTTGAACACACTAAAATGACTCATTACTGAGTTTTTTCTGTTGCAAAAGACATCTTTCAGGATGTATAATTACCTGTCCATGTCATGGCAAAAGACACCTGCAGTCATGGAAGTGGGTAGTGTGCCTGGCATGTACGCTGAAGAGTGACCGAAGTAAATGGGTAGTTCTCTTTTATGTTGCTCCCAGTCATTTTTCCTCACTGAAGAGCAAAGCCAAAAGCTTATTGTGGTCCTTAATAAGAAGTGGAACATTTTGTTTTAAAATTGAATGGTACAATTTCTCACTTCCCCACTATTTAAAATGTTTATTACTACACAGTTTTTCATCTCCATCTGAATTTAGAAGAACAATCTCTCAGCTGTCCATTAAAATCTTACTTTGGTGCCAGCTTATTATAGATAATCTCCTCCATTTATGCCACCTTCATAACTAATAGCATACATTTGGAATCCCTCAGGAAATTTAGGGAGAGTGTAAGAGTAGACACTGTTAAACATTGTCCTCAAAATGAATTGTAGCTTTTTCATAAGACTGAAGGAATAATTTGTCCCTTGCGGATAAATAATAAAGAAAGATTGGCAAAGTCAACTTCTGAGCATTTTCTGTTTGTGACCCGAGCAGTTGGACCACACTAGCTTGATGAAATCATGGTTTAATAAAATCGTACCAGCTGTAGCAAATTATTTGAGAGAGACACAAAACAGCAAATTGAATGGTAAATGGAAACATGCTCTAAATTCAAATTCCTCAGTTGTGATTTCTCCTGAACTGTGATGTGCATGCAACAAGTTCATGTCTGTTTTACATTCATATGAAGCTTCAAGCTTAGTTTGGGATCTTGTTCCAATTCAGTAGAGGTATTTTTACCAGCTTTTTAGTCATTTGACAGACAATCCACAGAGAAATATTAATGATGTCATAATTTCCTTTCTTATTTTCCTAAATATAACTGCAAATTTTCTATATGTATTGAATTTTAGGAGGGGAAAAAAAGTTATTTCTATTTTGCTTCTTGATGGATAGCCTCCATGATGGCAAATATGATTTGTCTCTATTTTAAGATGTCTTCAGTTACTAAAGCTAGCCTCTCCTTGGGCTTCCTAAGGTCAGCAATTTAAGAGTCTTCATTTTACAACCATCATTTGTCAAACTGATCATTTCTAAAGAGACAAACAGTCAGTAATAGCTTATCCTAGAAACAGATTGCCAAAATCACTGATGCATGCACAAACAATTGCTGAAACTTCTCTGCTGCTTGTGTTGTCCAGCTCTGGGACCCTCTTTGCCTTTTTGCTTTTTGCTGTTTGTTACTCACTGCATGTCAGTGAGGGGTTCTGTTTGATTGGTTATGCAGGACACTGTAAACACATGGGAAGATAATGTTTCTGCTTCAAATAGAATTGTTTAGGTTGGAAAAGACCTGTAACATCCAATCATTAAACCCAGCATTGTCAAGTTCACCACTAAAACATATCCCCATGTCCCACATCTACATGTCTTTCAAATACCTCCAGGGATGGTGATTCCACCACTTCCCTTGGCATCCTGTTCCAGTGCTGGACCACCATTTCAGCAGAGAAAAAGTCCATTCCATGGTCTGCTCTGCCCAGGGAGAGCAGGGAACGGCAGGAATGGTCCTTTGCAACACTTTTGGAGCAGGCTTGACTCCACCCATATCTCCTCTCTCCCTGCTACATGCAGCATGTACCCTTGCCATCATGCTGTGGAAGCAAGCTTGAAGACAGCAGGACTGCTACCCAAAGGAAGCAGATAAGGGTCCTTGCAGCTATTTGTCTGGAGCTCTCCCAAGGCTCAGAGGAAAGAGAGGAAGGAGGCAGATTTGCAATGTTGAATCACCATCAGCTTTGCACGAGGTGCTCGCTGCATGCATCAAACTGACCAAATGTACAGCACTATTTCAGATAAACATCTGCATATATGGAAGTCATAGAGCTAAATCAGAAATCTGGTGCTTTTAACCTTACCCCTTCTGCTCCACACTCCCCACACAACTCTAGAAAATTCCCAGTTGTTCTCCAGTAACCACCCAGTCAGTGAGTTGGTCACTGTGGGGTCAACAGTAACGTTAGGCAGGGGACAGAGGAAGGTGATGAACTTACCTGGGCATGAGATGAACACTGCCCACTTCCTCACATACATATAGAAACAGGCTGTGAAAACACAGCGGAGAAGTGCCACACCACCCAGCCTCTCCTGCCATCCGCTTGCTACAGGTGATCACTGGGGCACCACTCCTCTCCTCCCGTCAGAGACCACTTGCACCAGCAGACCATCCTGTAGACCACCCTGTCTGGAGTTCTCCTCCAAATAGTCCTCTTCTGACATGGTCTGTAAAAGAGCAAAACAAATTTGGAAATAAATGGTTTTGCCTAAGTGTGCCAGGAGAGAGGCCATCCTGGGGCAATATCTTCCAATGCAAGGATAGAGAAGTCACAGCCTGACAAAAGAGAGCAGATTGGCTTAGAAATCTGCTGTCAGCTATAAAGAAGTCACACCCCAAGCATTGCAGAGGAGTCTGTTATCAGAGACTGCAAGCAGAGGATCATCTAGACTTGCACATAAATCTCTAAATATATTCGTTGCAAAAAACCCCAACCTTCCTTTTGTTGCTTTTGAACTGGTTTCCTGCTAGATTTAGCAGCAGTCTTGGTTTTGTATTGTAGAGCACTGAACAGATTTGTAGACACTATTATATCCCAACTACATATATATGTATATGTATATATATAATTTCATGTTAGATTAATAGAATTATAAAATGGAACAATTGCATATTTTTTTTCCCCTTTGATCTGCTATTTGGGCCATTACTGGGTGCTGAGCCAATGTCTTCATGGAATCATTTAGCATAACCCCACCACCTTGCCCCTGAGTTGTATAGATCAGCTCTGAACCCGTCAGTTTACAATTGAAGCTGTGTATATCTTCCCCCAAAGTCCATTGCTTTGTCACTTACCTCTGCCGAATTTCATCTGGGTAAGTTTATTACAAGACTGAGTGATTTGGAAATGTCCTTCAACTCTTCATAGCCTGCTCCAAACCTTACTGCCATGAATAACTTCACATTGTCTGCACTTTTTTTATCTCATTATACATCTCCTTTTCTGATGAGCAGCACAAGTGCTCGTAGGGACATTGGTGATCTCTCTTTAGCCAGAACTAACCATTCACTCTCTATTACTTACCTTTGTAACCAGTTATGTACCAATGAATGGATATCCCGTCCTACGCCATAGTTTCCTCAAAAGGTTTGGCAAGGGACTTTGTCCAAAGATACTGACCTGTTCTACCTATTTGTCTGTACACTGGAAGGTTTGATGGACCAGGTGCCCCAGGACATGAGTCAGGCTGCTGCTGAGACTGCCCTCATGTAACAAAAAGACTATTTGAACAAAAGCAACAGACGCAGCATTTAAGAAAAACCACCAGCAGCAACAGCTGATGCAACAAACACCGCAGTGAAGTGTCAGCTGTTGCAACGTGAGGCAAAGAAATGCTGAGCACAACAACTATTGCAGACCAGTGTAAAAATAGCGTGCAAAATCTGTAGTGCACACACAGAGGCGTGGGTCTCACTGAGTGCCATGCTTATAAGAACAAGGCCAGTCATTCATAAGGGGAGCACTGGGCATAGATCCAAATAATTTTGACACAAGCCTGCCTCTGACAAAGGGTCACTACAGTGTGATATGACTATAACTATTTTTATAAGTATGTATGTATGCATACAGTATATAAAATCATAATAGGATATAGATAAAGCTCATATGCATTTTAAAAATTTCTTTTAATATTCTGGTATTGAATAATATTAAATTGTTACTTATTAATTGAATTAGCACTTACTGATTAATAAGTAATAAATATTCAGTTATTAAATATTTACATATTTCTTTTAAATTATTAATTTTTAATATTATTTTTCAGTATTAGTCAGGAAATTCCATACCCTTTCATATTTAACTTTCATTCCTTACAGACACTGTCAAGAATTCAAGTATCATATGAATTTTACAGATGCCAATGCAGAAAGAAAATCTACAACCAGACAGCTGCTTTTCAGATATGACCCTAGAGGTTAATTTCTGTTGCTACCCTTCAAAATCCACGTGCTTTGAAGGTCATGGATTTTGGAATACAGGGTAGCCACAGATATCACTGTGATGGATGTGATAAAAGAATCAGAAAAGAGAAATCAAGAGGGGGGAGGTTACCCAGATCCTCACATATTTTATAATAAAATCAAATTTATTGAAAAAAAGCAAGGACTTGAAAGAAACTGACTTAACAGTACAGTTCAAGTCACATGTTTTTTCCCTACATAAGAATTGAGGCATTTTCCCCTCTAATTAGCATATTGCAAACTATGTTTCAGATCTGCTGTCCTACAGTATAGCAATACATAATGGCATAAGTAATTGCATAAGACTGACGAACACTGCACAGAAACTTTTCAAGCAAGATTTAAAATAGAACTCAGAATATGTGAAGAGGGAAATATCATAGTTATAAAGAATCTCCTCAGATGCAGAATCTCCTCTATTGCGACATATTATTGCAAGAGATATCTTTTGCTAGCAAAATGCTTCACGTAAGACTTTTCATTTCTCTTTCTCTCTCTTTTGCAAAAGACAGAGGATGATTTCAGAAGAACTTTGTTGTCAGTACCAACACTGTGAAGAAACATGAGGTAAAGCTTTGCTTTGAACATGATCAGTGCACATCATAGTACACTAAGCCAGGCACAGCTATTCTGGTTTATAACCAGTGTCATGTTAGCTTTTCTTTCTATAAAGCGTGCAGAGACACTTTGCCTAAGTATGTCTACATAAATTGCTGCTGTCATGCAGTACTTAAAAAAACCTCAAAACAACCAAGAATAAAATTATAAAATCTGTCAGCAGAGGTATTCCCAACAGATGGAAAAATGCTCTTAATAATGGATCCAGGATTGATGACCTATACTCAACAAAGACAATTCTTATAAAGCATGTGGAGAAGTCCTGCCAGAGAGATGAAAGGGATGGGGGACCTGTTTTAAGAGAATCTGAGAAAGTATTTGCTGTTTGGTTCCAAACAATCCTTCTCTAACATGGAAAAAATTATTCTAGCATGTACACCTATCCACATAACAGCAGATATTTGAGTTAACATCAGGAAAGAAAGTGAACTATTATGCATGAGAACAAATGATTCGTAATGAGCCATGAATAAATACTGATTTCAAATAAAAAGATATCTAGCCTATTGATGCAATCATGTTCTGAAAAGGGATTTTGAGAAGAGCAGGATCAGAAACCTCAAAGAGTTTAAAAATTAGTCTTATTTAGTTCATGCTTGTAATACCTCTGGACTGACTTGGCCACCTACGGGCTGCTCACAAGTTCCATTGAATAGGGGCAATCACAGTTTGGGTAGGACCACGAGCATATTGCATGGCTGTTTCCCTACCTGTAAATAACTGTGAAGTTGAAAATTAAATAATTTAAACCCATGAGAATGGATTTTGTGAAGCAGGAAATGAAAGAGCCATGCTAAAGAAAACTCTCAGAAAATGGAGTCTTCCATTTGCATTTTAAAACCTATTTAACTACCTTTATATTTAAAGATTTATTCTATTTATAGGGATCTGCATCTAAATTCATATCAAAACCGCATCTTAAACAACTGCCAGTGATAATTTTCTATTCCTATCCAGCCTCATCCTTGCTCTTAAGTGACAGATTTCTATTCTGGTCCACAGCTAGGTGCAGCAGGCAGTATCAAACCTTCCCAGCAGAGTCTCCTGAAGGCTATGTCTTTAATAAAAATTAATTGGCTGACAAGATATTGAAACACTCAAAGCCTATTGAAGAATACCCATGGGAATAGTTCTTCCCTACACAAAATGAAAAGTAAATATACAGTGGCTAAAAAGTACAAATAATCTGGAAATGCAAACACTAGATAGCTCATCTGCACTCAACCTGGTGTGTAACAAGGGCAAAAAGACACAAGAGAGATAACACAGGCAATTTGAACACTGACAGTAAGAGCACTGTGAGATCTTGACCTCAAAAGTAGCAATGCAAGAAGCTTCTCTTGATATATGGAAATGAGATGTTCTTCAGCCCATAGTGAAGAACAGGCTGAATGAAAAATCACTTCAGGGTGTTTATACAGTCCAAGTACAGAAAGTACTGCTATAACTCAAAAACGATATAATTTGCATCTTAAAGAGCTCATGGTATATATTGGGCATTTCCTGGAGCCTGACGTCATGGCCATTAAACCAAACAGGCTAGTTCATTTTGATAGAAATAATGCAGCATCCAAAGTCTGATGACGTTAGAAGCCAAGTTATGATACTTAGGAACACATTTCTTATTCGTAATTCACATGGGAGGAACAACAGATCTGAAAACACTGAAATCTGAAATCACAATTTACTAACTGATACAAAGCTAGAAAATTTGGAATCAAATTATTAATAGTTATACCATGTAACTCTGTAATATAGTTTTGCCGTAGCTAGTGCCTAACTATAAGTTTTGCAATGAGTTTAAAAGGCACCAGACCTGAAGCACCTCAGAACTGTTCTGTCTCAGCTTTTCCTGACCTGGCTGCAAGTTTGCTTTACTTGGTTGTTCTAAATTAGTTTACTTGGTTACCACATGTCCATGGCTAATTCGTTTTACTTTCATTTATCTTTGTATTGTACAACCATTGCTTTATATAGCTATCAGTAGTAGTATGTTATTCTATGTAGAATGAGATAATTCTGCCTGTAACATAAAGTGTAGAGAAATTTAGGCCTGGTAAGACAGTAGAACAATAATACATTTATTAACAATAATATATAAGAGACACAAGATATAGTAAATGTTGATGTAATACTGAGTTGTAGATGAAGAAAGAACAAAGGTGTAAAAGTGTATTAGGAAACACACAGAAATTACCTAAATTAATCATAAAAGGAGGAAGACAAAATTATCAACATGAACATCATATTCCTCCTGGCGAAGTACACCAGGTGCTGACAAATCAGCGCCCAACACTATCCCCAGGATGAAACCACAAACAGTAGGATCCACAGCAGCAGGGAATGCGTGAGCATAATGTCAGGAAACAGAGTAATTAGTGATCTGGATGGAGGAGTGGAGTGCTCCTTTAGCATGTTTGCAGATGACCCAAAGCTGGGAGAAGTTGATGATATGCCAGAGGGTCATGATGTCATCCAAAGGGACACTGACAGGTTGGAAAAAACAGGCTGACAGGAACATCTCACTAAGTATAAGAAGAAGAAATGTAGGACTCTATCTCTGAGTCACCACGGCTAAATAGAAGAGAAAACTACCGGGGTCTCCACAGAGCTGATGCTGAACACCAGAGATGTGCAGTCACTCTTGGTACACTCAAGGTTTCCCCAGCAGTGTTGATGATGCCCACAGGCAAAAGTAGCAGAGGTAACTAGCTTGGGTCATTCTGCAACATCCTGAATCCAAGCCCTGAGCAAGCAGCAAACCTCCCTAGACAGTAATCCAGGTCACAAATGTGGGTCTTCTGCTTCCTGCAGGAGGGAGTCTCCCACTATTACCATGGATTGCTTCCCCCTGGTGCTGTCACACGGATAAAACTTCACCACTTCTGATACCTGGTGTCCTGCTAACAGGGCACTGAACCTTTTCTGTAGGTGCAGACGTGTAGCTGGAGAAGGAACTGCCCTCCTGCTGCCTGAATTCACAGGCCTGCAGCCTTCACAGTCGTGGGAGCCTCCATTTGCTACCCTGATGGTCATAGGGCCTGACTGTTCCTGTGTGCAGCCAAGAGTCCAGGCTCTCATTTCTGCAGTGACTGGGTCTTGCCTGGATCCAGCTAAGCTGTTTTTCATCATCACATCCCTAATGACCTGCTGTGTGCCACCATCCTCCTTGCAGCTTCTTAAACTGATGACAACTTCCGTAGGTATGGACACCATCTCCCTCTGCCCCAGCCTTAACCAGCAGCACCAGGCATTCCCTGCAGCTCCAGACCTGGAGAGTGGCAGCCTCCTCTGGAGTTGCATCTGAGCAGAGTTCGCTGAGGTTCCTGGAGAAGTTGCTCCAGCAATGCTGGAGGAGAGAGTGCTCTGTGTCAGCAAGTTGCTGTCACATATGCTGCCTCTTTCTGAGATTAGTGCAAACTATGCCCTTGCAGGGAAAATGTATGTCTACTGTGATTTAAATTCTGGGGTAAAGGTATGAATAGTAAGAATTTATCACACACAGTAAACTAAAAACTAACAGGCAAATTGGGAAAAAGGAAACTAAAACCTCCTTGCTGATATTACTTTAAATAATTACAATAGTCTTTTTCTCTCTCCTCTCCTATTAGTCTTTAAAGCAAATCCTGAATGGTACTGATAATATTTAATTAGCTTCTTGTTTTAAATTATTGTTCCTTTCAGAAAGTGTATTTTTCAACTATTCCATACCTTCTCAAAATATTCCTGCTATTTAAATATACTATGAGCAGTTAAAGCTGGTCTTTCAGCATATTCTCTCACCTAAGTCAAAATTAGAACATTAATTTTCCATTTGTAACAAGAAAATGTTTTGTCTAGCCTTGAAAATACGACAGGCTGGTTCTCTATCCCACTTCTTTTTCCCTGAAACTCTTCTGATGCCAACACAGTGTCCAAATTAATAATTTTGCTTGTCTGGCTGTTTTTTTCTCAGTCTTATCTAACATTGCAGTCCAGGTTGTTATCAATAGTAGAGAGACAGTTGTTTTCTGAGTCTGTTTAAGCTTTTGACTTCATATCATGGCTCAAGGGAAAATAATTTCATTGATTAATGGTGCAAAAGAAGCATTTCATTCATATCACAAATGTAATGTAACAAGCTGTCTTCAGAAACAGATTTGAGTTTTTAAAAGAGTCCCATCAACTGCCTTGCATCCAGAATGACCATATCAGGATATCAAAAAGGATATACAGCAGTCAGCACACCTCAGAATGCTTAAGTGAGATGTAGTTGGTTCATTAAACAAAAAAAAAAAAAAGAATATCAAGAAAAAGCTAAAGTCAGCTTCTGAGGCTTTTACCACATTTAAATGAAGTAAATTGGCAAGAAATATCGGGGGTATTCCTAATTACCTTAGCTGATTCCTTCCTTTCATGATCTGCAAAACATTTGCAAGAGTGGCAGTAGAAGAAAAAATGCTCTGCAAGACAGTAAATACTTCTACTAAGATATGGAACTACATTAAGAGGATTAAACTTTAACTAAAAGCTATTTTATAAATAGTAGAAGTAAGAAACTAAGGATAAACTATATGAATAAATATTAAAACTGTTTAATATGTGGGAACAGAGATTATGTCCATTGAAATTCCTTGCAAGAGAAACTGACATACCAGAGCACAAACAGCTTTCTGCAGTTCATCCTGCACAGTCCTGTTTTACCAGAAAGGTTTTCCTCACTTTCCTTGATCTGAGAAGGGTGTAGGATGTGGTGAAGGAAAGGCATCCCCCCAAATATTATCAGCTTGCCATGATGAAGAAAAACAAAATTTGTACCTATTTTTATCATAACCAAAATGAAGGTTTTTTCCTTTAAGGGAAAAAACAATCTCCTGTTGATGCAATTCCCTGTATATTCCATGCAGTCTCACCAGGTCAACCAAATTGTACAGGAAAATAGGATCGTAGAACAGCTCAGATTGGATGGGACCTTGGCTGCAGAAGGTCATCTAGTACAGTCTTCCACCCAATGCAGGATCAGCAAAACACTACCTAAGGTTTTATCCAGCCTGGTCTTGAGAACCTCTAATGAAGGAGCCTACATGCCCTCTCTGGGCACTCTGGTCCACTGTTTGATTGTTGTCATGGTTAAGAAGTTTCTCCTTACACTATGTCTGAGCCTCTCATATTGCAGTTTATACATGTTGGCTCCTGTCCTCCCACCAGGCACCACTGTGGAAAGCTTGGCTCCAGCTTTTTGGTAACCTACTTGTGGGTCCGGTGAGTCCATCAGGTCCTCTTGAATCCTTCTCTCTTTGCTGAGTCTGTCCTCATTCCTTTGGTGCTGCTTGCAGAGTGAACGCTGCACAAGCCCTGAGGGAACTCACATTCTACAGCTTCCCTAAAAATCCGCAGGTGGGTGAAGGGGAAGCCCAAGTACGTGAATGTCCTGACACTAAACTGCAGTCCTAACCTGGAAGGTGTGTGCCCTCCATATGACCATGGAAAGCTACAACTCCACATCAGTTACAGGCCTCTGCCCAGTGGAGATATCACAGGAGACACATGAGGCACTGGGATCGAGGGTAGGAGACAGAAACAATACAACCAGCACAGATTGAATTGCTTTTGTTCTGCTGCTCATAAAACAACTTGCTTCTATCAGGTTTTGTTTTCTTCAGAAACAAAATACAATCAGACCCATTATGCAGGATTTGTATTTGCCATCACCCTTTGAGCATGCTGCTTCTGCACAGACATTACGTCTAATCGTTGTTCACCTCTCTATAGTTAAAAAAATGGAGCATGAAGCAAAGAGAGATCAGGTCAAACAATTTTATTCTGCATTGTTCAACTCAATCCAACTCATCAATACATGACTTTTTCAGAATTATAATTGTTTTCTGCATTTTGAGAACAAAAGTAACTTCTGTAGGCTGAAAAGAATTTATTAAAAAATGAAAATAGATTCTATTGTTTCCACTGAGTCGATATGCAGTAGTTATTCTTGGTAAATTAAAATCCTGTGTATGGACATTTTACTTTCTGAGACTCCCTGTGGTAAGCAATATTTTTTAAGACTATTGTGTCAAACAGAGAACAACTTAATTAGCAGCAGGATTTATATTCTACAGAATGTACCTGCGGCAACAAAGGAGACAAATTTAATCAAAATGTTCTCTGCTTCCCAAACTTGATATCTGTCACACAAGAAAAACTGCAGTTCAGTGGTATACAAGAGCAATGGATAGGTTTAGAAGACCATATTTTTAGGTGGGTTTTCTTAGAAAATGAAGCTTATGCAATTTCATTTTCTAGCTGTCCCACCTACATGTCTTCTATTAGAAGATTTGATTCACTTGGTCAATTTCAATCAGCCTGAAAAGGGATGAATATCAGGAAGGCGATTGAGTTATTCTAATTCACAAGAATGTGAGCACCTTGGTAGGGTACACCAAATCACAGCAGCTTACTTGAGAAACAAAAGTTCCAGAATCCAGCTTATACACACACTCCATTTAACAACCAGTGAAGATGCTGACATTTGAACCTTATCATTACCATTTCAGATTTTTAGAAGGACTTACTAATTATGTCAGTATTTTACACTTCTTAAGACATTTTACAAACATTATATCCTGCGCTGCCTTAAAACTCTTGAGAGCCCTTCCTTAGATGCTCTAAATCAGTTAATTCAACAGTGGTATTCTGACATACACCAACAGAGGAAGCATCCACCCAAAAAATAAATACTGTGTTGCAGCTAAGGAGAAAAGAATTACTCTGATGCACTGTATAGTCTGCCTGATCTGATTCTTCTTTTCATACAGGGGCATACTAAATGTTTTTATAATGAAGTAATGAGTCATCTAGATTCACCTCCCAAAGTCCATCTATAAACGGAACACCTACAGAATAAAAATGGAGGCATTCCCTGCATATGAAATCACTGGATTTCCAGAAAGGAAAGTGGTTTAGTGGTAGACACTGTTAAGTACAGAAATTAAGAGTATTCCTGCATGTCTCTAGTACATACTGTGAAATATTAACTAAATACATAAAAAGAGGGGACATACTTAGTTTTAAAATAAAAAACACCCCACTCTTTAAAGACATGACTAAGGGATTCCCACACACTTTACAGCAGCTGTCAGGCTGCCCTAACCTGTGCCTAACCAGAATTGACAATAATCTAACCCAGAGGGCAAGCCCAGTAGGCAACATTCTGAAATTTGGTACAATTAAAATAATCAGTGGAACACTGAAATAATAAGGTGCACACTCATACAAAAGAGGCTTCCACACAATAGGGAGAGCTTTTTTTCATATAAATGAGTGCATTAGCCTTACTAATGTTCACCACAGACTGCTGGCCTGAAATCCACATGGGGTTGGGAGCAGAGCTGTACTAGAAGCATCCACCCACCCCTCAACAGAGCAGTGTCAGCGACTGGCCGAGACAAATCAGGGAAGTGGTGGATGGCAGAAAAGACAACTGTAACTGGAGGCTGTAGTAGCACATGGCACTATGTCGTAAGTGGGCAAGAGAGGCACAATGGATCAACAAAGCATTTACACCCCATAAACAGCTGCCAGTTTTCTCTCATTTTATTGTACCACTTTTTCCTAACCTGCCACAGAATCCACTGATCTCTCTCTTCATTTCCCCTAGTCAGCACCTGTGTGCAATTAGCTTATTCTTCATTTTCTCCTCACTCTAAAGCCCTTTACAGCTCTCCACTCTCCTAGACAGTTAGAGAAGGCAGTACCACCAGACTCTTTTAATGCAATTTTCTTTAATTTAATCTTATTAGGCTTTTTCCCCGATCCTTTTCATTGCAGAAACTACTTTTCTCTTCTGTGCCTTTCCTTCTCCACACAAACCATTCTCAGTTTATCTGGAGACATCTTACCTCAACTTGAAGCCAGCCAAAACTCTGGGAACTGCTGCCTGCCTCTGAAGGGGGATGAAAAATCATGCCTCCATCTGCACCACACAGCTCCTTTTCCAAACCAACTCCTTTGCAGCTCTAGCTGTTGCATCCAGAGGTGTTATCTCACATTTAATAGCCCTGAATGGGTTTTTTTTCTTGGGATTTGTCCAACTGCTCTTCAAGATTTCACATACAAAATCTTTAAGGAAGAAATTCTGTGGCTAAACTAGGAGTTAAAAAATCATTCCTTTGCTCCTTTTCAACCTCCACCTATGTATTTGCTTGATGATGTTCAATTGTTGTTAGAAGAGACTGTCAACTATTCCCTTGTATTTTAGACCTTGTCAAATCCATCTTCACTTACCTTTTGTCAAGGGTGGAAAAGTCCTGATCTGTGTACTCCATGCAGTCTTATGTGGAAATTATATAGTTTACATAGAAACTAAAGAGGGTATTATTCTTGGCCTCTCCAAATCCAGCCATACTTCAAATAGGTGGTTCAGATTTTCAGATTAATCTGAATTGAAGCGTGCATGTAATGACTGAGAACCATATAGAAGTAATTTATGTGGGGGGAAAAAAAAAAAGACATCTGTACTGCTGAAAGCTTTTTTAAAATGCATGTTGAATTCAAAGTAAGAAATACAGTAACCAAACCAGAAGTCTAAAATATTTTATAAACCTTCAGCATACAAAGGTCTGGCAAAATACAAAATGTTTGATACACAGTACTGACAAGCCACAATTTTGTTTTCAAGGTCTACTCATTATATTATTAAAAAGTCTATGAAGTAGCTTGGGAGAGAAAAAGGCTCCATGAAAGATCAAGTGCTTCTGCTACAGTAGACCAAATGCTTACTTCTGACACTTCTATAACTTTCTGACAGCGAAAGCCAAGCTCTGCAAAACCCCCCATTTCCCACAGTGTTAATACAGACACAAGGCAATGAAAGTCTTAGATGCTCATGAGGAATGTTAGTATAAAGGAGACAACGCTCCATGAAAAGGTACAAGATGACAAACAGGTAGAACCTTATCTCTATTAACTTCCAGGGAGAAGAGGCAAGGAAGCTTTTGGAGTGGGGAACCTCAAACATAAAACCAACACCCAAACCTTGACTGAAATAACTCTAATCCTAATCTGCAAAAAAGGATAATCTTGTGAACAAATACAGTTGTGTTTAGAAGTTCTTTAATTAAACATAAGAGCCTAATTTAAATACTAGGTGTACTAATTCAGCTTGTTTCACTTGCAATTCCAATTCTTTCAAAGCACAAGTTTCACTCTTAAACTGATGGTAACACAGACTCCCTGCATACAGCCTGAACTGCACAGAAGAAATGAATTAAGTTCTTGCTTGTACATATCTTTGCTGTGTGTCAGAAGTCTTATTCGTATTTATTCTTCCCCAAGGACCTTTAGTGAACGCAAACTTATTTGCCATGGTGATTGCTGATATTATGTTACTGAATAAAGATTTGGCTCCACCAACTCTAACCTTTAGAAAGTAGTATATTAATGGTAAATTGACCACTGAACTAAAGCTGGATAACACAAGGGACTGTGTTACCTGAACACAGGTAGCTGTTTGCACAAACCAAAGAATCTCAACCTGGATGATGCCTGGAGCTATTTTCAAGCGTGTCTTTTACATCCATGCTGAATATATTCTATTTTCAGCTGATACCTTAAACTTGAACGGAGGGAAGGGGCGGGTGGGGGAAAGAAATAGCCATTTCAGACTAGCTAGAGAAAATCTGTCAGTGTCCCAGTTCCATTCCCAAGAGCACTTAGGAATAAAAAAATCTCTTCTGCATGCTAAAACAATTAGGAGCTCATGCACCTGAGCTAGATGTGCGTAGTTAAGGGACTGAGAAATCCCTAAGAGGGAAACAACAATTTAACATCTGGAAGGATTAAATATTTTGCTATTGGCACAGCTGCACAGCACAAATCAAATGTAGGGCTTCCCAGGTAAAAATTCGATAGAAAAACAACTAGCTTGGTCAGTGATCCATTACTTATTACAAATAAAGTGTCTGAGTCTTATCCGTATGAAACAAAATTAAATTACCTCTAAAGCTACCCTGTGCCTCAGGGAAGGTTTTTCAATCAAGGTAGCCCCACCTCCAAACTAGAGGCAGACAAGCTGTTGATTTTGCACGGGGCCATAAGAGTGATGCAAGAGCGCACCCTTCCTGCAGTCAGAGTAAATTGAATTGAGCAAACAGCATTTTCCTTATTACCAGCACAAAAATCTTGTAAACAAAAAAATCCCATACTTGAGTCAATTTAAAGTCTTATTGCTAGATGAATAACATTCAGTTCTAGGACTCCACAGGGACTTGCGCTTAAAATAATAATAAAAAAATCCCCAAACCTCTGCAAAATGCATGGGGGAAAAAAAGCTTTTTTTCCTCCATATTCAATGCTTACCTAGAAAGATACAAGGAAAAGCTAATTGTGAAGTAACTACCAAAAGCAATCTACTTCAACAATGCTGGAAAATTAATTCATGTTCACAAAATTCATAAAACATCTTTAGAAAGATCCTGCTGAGTCTCTCTCTACCTCCTGCGTCAAAAGGGTCTCTGAAATTTAAATGCATAATGAATAGTGCATTTTGCCTTGGTAATATAAATAGGATTCATGCCTAGAGGATTACAGTCCTCACAATCAGATGCCTTCCCACCTCTCCTCCCCCACAGTCCTCTCCCCTCTCAGGAGTTCACCAGAAGCAGAAAGCACAGGTTTTTAGTTCGTAAAGAACATTAAGGGCTAAAGGGAAAAGGAGAAGGAAGGTGTGGGATGAATGAACAAGTGGATCATTTTGAGAAGTGTTTAAAAGCCTCTTCTGCCTTTGAAGTTTGGTTGCCATGAGTGTTTATACCCTCAGATACTCCAGGCAGCATCCTAAATCTTAGGGTCTGTCCAGGCATTTCCAGGCCTTCCAATCAGATAATTATCTTAGCACTGTCCTGCAAGATGCCGCTGTACATGGAGATGTCTCAAGCAGTTCCATAATGTTTGATGAAGACACACATGAACAACCCACCTGGCTATTCTGAGCACATCAGAGGTGGAAACAACTCTGAGCAAACCTCCACGTGTGGCTGATGCTGTGGTGGAACATGCTCTGATCACTGAGGTGCATCTCGTGATTATTGCACAATTATGCAGCAGATTCTTAACATGAACTCATGTGCCCCAGCAGCTTGAATGACAACTGCACAGTCAGGGCTGGTCCCAACACCCTGTCTGCTGCAGGCACAGAACTGGGATTAAGGCTCGGTGCCATGAGCATGTCCTACATGTTAACAGAACTTTGAAAATTCCTCTGGTCTGGAAGCCTCTGATCTGAGAAAGCAGTAAATTAATTTCCTAACACAAAATGTAAAGTAGGCTGCCTCAGACACTTGAAAAGACTGGAAATAGGAAACTAGCAAGGATAAAGATTCAAAAAGGTCAGATCTGTCATTAAGTCCTGAATCTTGACTCTTTCCAGGAGACTGGGGAAGAACCACCAAAAATTCTGTTGTTTAAAGCTGTAAGACAGACCATACTATAATCTAAAGCCACATTCATGACAGGGGTTTTTGCAAGCATCAAATTTAGATCTGCAGGGAGTGTACAGTGGGGAAAAAACCTCAACTACATCCTGCATAAATTTGAGAACATTGGTATTAAGAATACTGTAGAGCAAGTAACAGGTAAAATCAGCCTAATGGAGTTATTTCTCCCCTTTGAGAAAGGAGGGCTGGTAACCTCAGTCATCCCACATTCCCTAGACCAATTACATCCAGTCAGACCTTCTACTTGTCATCCACAGATTCGAAATGACAGTCAGCTCGTGTGTTCAGCATCCCCAGAAGGTAAGCCATTGCTGCATCAAAGCCAAAGATCAAGAGTTTATCGATACAAGAATGGTGCAAACAGACGCAAAAAGCTGGGTAATGGTAACTGTCACCCTCAGTACTTCACAGCATTTTGACAACATCATAAAAGCTAACTTGGGCTTTGATGAATCTCCAGCTGAAGTAGATTCTCAGATGTCAGAAGAGTCTTTAAATCTGTGACTGCAGCTCCTACCATAACTAAATTATGCTTCTTTTTGTGTTTTTTTTCCTTTTTTCCTCCCTGAAATGAGGAAAGCCACAGGTAATTTAACCACTAAGCCTCTGGACTTGCAATAAAAGCAAATCGCTAACACTACTGGAAATACTTCATCTGATATGTGTGTGGTTCACATATCATCTTTGTGAGACAAGCTGGTGAATTCAGTCATAAACAAATATACCCAGGTCTCTCTCCTCTCTATCATCTCTAACCCATCAGCTTTCACTGTTTGGAAGTAGCTATAAATTCTCAATTTCCAGCCTTGTGCTTTGTATTTCATCCCATCTCTATATACTCAGTACTACAAAACACTAACACTGTGTACAGGCCACGTTTCCCATACTTGTCACATCAGGACATTCCGTCAGTACGTGGCAGTTCTTGTGTTGTGATCATTAACAAACACCACTAAAACAATGTTTCCAAAGTTCAGCTTCAGCTAACAGCACCACTTTCGCCCAAAGATTTGCACTCAGCGCCATCTATTGATGCCATTCCCATTCAGAATGCCCTGGCTCAGTTACCATCTGGCACTGAGCCATACCATATGCTTCACTTAACAATTTAAATACATATATGTTCATAGCAGCAACACTGGGTTAGGCATTAAAAACATTTGATAAATTAGTGTTAAATTTTTCCTCTGTTTCTAATTAACCCTATTCTGCTTTCCTACAGAAATAAAGATGAAGTACTGGTATGAGTTTTCCAGATAATGACTTTTCAGATTTCTTAGCAATATTAGTATCTTAGAGATCATGGAGCTCTGCTCCATACCTCATACTAGTAGTAGGGGGTGATTTTCTGATTGGGTCCAAGTCCTTATTAGTAGACCTGCAGCTTGGCATGTCAAAATTCCCATTCTGGTAGAACGGTTATTTAATATTTCAGGTGAAGATCATGAAGCTCTTGGATTTTCCTTCCTTCTTTGTGGAATTTTCCTTTTCTACATATCCACTCCTGATGAACATTCTTCACTCTTCAATTTCTAAGATGCAAGGTAAGGGACAACTCTGATCTAGTCAGAATCTAGAGTGATTTAGGTAAAACTTAGGCTAATAGCAGCTTCCAGATTACATAAATTACCTTTAGAAAATCCTTTTCATGATGCTTTCAGCTCCATCAGTAGTGGTCTAGTACTTTTCAGGCAGTATTAGTGTAAGCAATCTACCTACTTATGTATTACAGAATAAAGGCAAACCAGCAAATTTTAATTATCAAAAGTCTGAATTCTGTTTCAACCTCTTGGTCCTAGAATTTGCAGATATATTTTATCAAGTGCGGGACAAAGCAAAAAAAAACAAAACAAAACAAAACAATTTGTGCCTGACTTATGTCCCATTAAAACACTTCATAAACCCAACAAAGGAAAATAAAAAATATTTACTCTTTTTTGTGGTATCATAGAAAAATGTAATGAGGAGAAGCTCTGCAGGGACTGGCTTTCAAGTTAGAGTGGGTTACCTGGGGCCTTGTCCCGACACGTTTTACAATTTCAAAGGATGGAAAACTCACTACCAGTCTAGAGTATTTGTATCCAGTGCTTAACCACTCAAGATTTCTACCCCTCACAACCACACAGCGCGTGCAAACCCAATAACCTCACATCCCCTGACCATTCCTTTCGAACAGAGGAGTGGGAGGAAATCGCAAGTTATTTCGCTCAGCCGCCATATCAGGAACAGGTCATAAAACTGTTGCACAGACCTGCTCCCGAGCAGAAGTGGCAGCATTCCCTAATCAGAGGGGCAAACAAACCTGCTGGGCTGACTTGGCTCCCCTTGAGGCCCTTGTAAGGACATCAGAACAAATCCTGCACTTGCAGCTGGGAACTTTTAACTCTGCTCCGCTCATCCACAGAACACTGCATGCACGCGTACGAACGACTAATAGATTACTCTTATTTTCTGTTCCTCAGCCTCCTAAGAAATTTCCCTGAGAGAACAGAGATTATTTGATGATCCCACCCACAATTATACATGGTGTTCAAGTGATCCCTATCAATCACCTGGACATGCAACCCTTGACAACGGTGAGGTATCACCTACTCATTTTGGCTCCTCAAATTAGCCAGATGCATCCAATAGCAATCCTGAAGCCATGTATGTAGCCCATCAGAAGACAGCTTTTCTTCTCCGGAAAGGAAGAACAAAGAGCAAGGAAATTTCTTATGAAGATTTTCTCAACAGAACATCCCCAAGGGGATTACTGCCAAAGTTTTCACTAATAAAAAGTGGCATTTTTAGCACAGAGGTTACGGCCTTCCACTTTCACAGTTTAACCAGCACTTTCATCCTCTCACACAAATTCCTTTTATAGGAACTCCTAAATCCTGTTTGGTTTAGGTTTAAAAATGAGTCACTGAAGCATTTATTTGGAAGCCATGTTTTAGTGAGACTGTAAATCAAGCTACTGTTCAACTCCCCTAAGTTTTACTGAAGCAGGAAACAGCTTGCTGCATAGCTAAGAATTCACAGCAGAAGGTGCATAAGGGGAAAATAGCTGAGACTGGACAAGATGTCTTTTGCACCCACCCTAGCAGAAGAAGGAGTGGCACAAAAGCCATTAACAGTAACAC
Organism: Pseudotriccus pelzelni; assembly: GCA_035584735.1. Classification (NCBI taxonomy): domain Eukaryota; kingdom Metazoa; phylum Chordata; class Aves; order Passeriformes; family Tyrannidae; genus Pseudotriccus; species Pseudotriccus pelzelni. Next base: position 79,750,973 of record JAWMRA010000078.1, read on the forward strand.
CACAGAAAATGTTCCTGATGACAAGCACAGACGCGCATATCAACAGTTATCTGCTGCATATGGGCTCTTCTCTCCATTCATAGTTTCTTTTTATGGTCAGGCAACAATCCGCCAATAGAAAAGGCTTACGAAAAAATCCAATGGCTGGACAATTCTTAATTGATTTGAAACTGAAAGGCTGCTGTGCCACAGGCAACGCTATGCCAAAACTTTTGCAGTAGCATAACGCTGAGAAGGACTCTGAGACCAGAGCTTTAGAAAACAATTTTGCACATTTTGGGAACAGAGATGTCCAACAAGAGCCATCCCTATCACCCTTCCACTAAAACAGAACTGCAGCCTGTGACCTTGACTTTAAGCAATTTTAACAGAAATACATGGCTGATCTTCTGGTAAGAATCCTTGGTTAAAAACCTTTTGTCCAAAAGAATCTCTTGCACATACAAGTTGTCCATAGGTTTCCTTAGCTAATCTCCTACTGCCAAGAAGAAATTAAGGACTTTTGTCATCCAAAATGCATTCCATGACTAAAACCTATTCAGTGTGCTGAAAAGAAATGGAAAAAAGATCAAACCAAATTTAATACAAGTTAATATCCCAGTTGAGGAGAAAGCCTAAGGCCACATGAAGGTCAGCTGTTAAGAGCCTTCTGTCTGTGAACCTGAGGTTTAGTCATTCTGACACCATTTTCTGTTACAGGCAAATGAAACAACCACCTGTACTGGGCGGTTGTTTAACACTGGTCTGAACACTGGGGGCTACGTACAAATCAACAGGTCTAAAGCTTTTACCCAAGCTGATTATTTCACACACTCATACACTCACTCCCCCAAAGCGCTACATTTGCTGGGATCTCAGCTCTCTTCCAGGCAGGGAGGTTTGCTGCTGGTGTGTGAAGGTCAGGCAGAAAACCATCCCTCCACAGGTACCCACAGCTACTAGTCCAAGGCACTGTCAGGCAAGGTTCTGTGGCATCCTCTGGTATTTTTCTTCACACATCTTCCCAACCTACAAGATGTTTCTTTTCAGGCTTCTTTTCTAAGGTTACTTCCCAAATCCTTCTTTTTGGAACCACATATGCTTTCCAAAATGCTTCAAACCCCAATCAAAACAGCCTAAGTGCACAAGACCGGCTAGCTAATCGATGGCTCTATCATGTCTTTCAGTTGGAGAATTCAGGTCATAACTTTGGTTTAGTCCAGGTATTACTAAATTTATAACCAGACTATACTGGCAGTAACCAGCAAGTAGAGGGCTTCTTGTCCTTGAGAGCTCAGAAGCTGATACATTTACTTCCCTACACATATACACTGGGTTAGTTCACAATTTCAGCTTTTCTTTTTATCTACAAATGATAAAAAGGTCACACTGCTTGAAGGTATGCTGTATTTCAACACTACTCTTTGACAGACTGTTGCTATGCCCATTCTTCAGAGGCCATTCCCATGGAAATAACCACTACTGGATCAGCAGCACTGTACCAGTGGTCACCTTTCTGTATTCCTACTCTGACTCAGTGCTGGTAACTTCATCCCTGTGCAAAGTCCAATGCAACACCAGCACTGACATCTCTTCTAAACAGGGATAGATCACAACTGAGCTCTACGGACTCTTAGGTTCCTCCATTGAATTTGCAGTCTCTTCTTTCCACATCTAAAATCTATGGCTGGTTTTGCCTATGAACAGTGTACAAAACAGCCAGTAGGGCTGGGAAACAGATCAGGTGGGTATCTCAGATTGTAAACAGAGCACAAGAGTTCAAAGGAGAGTCCTAATGCATTAAAAGCAGACTACTAATGAGGATAAATAGTTTGGCAGAATCTGCGGCAAGAATAAAGCAAAATCATTATCTGGACAGAAAAAAGGGAAGCCCAGGGAAACAGAAGTGACAAGACCAATGCTGCTACACTTAATCTTTGTGTTTGAAGAGATTATATATCCCTCCGTCAGCCATGTGCCACTGGCAAACCGATGTTGACAGAAAACAGAAAAACAGGATGGAATACATGGGATATGAGACTTCCTTAGTTACAACCTGGTATCCAGGAAAAGGCCAATGTGGGGCCTAAAATCTAAACCACTACACCCAGCTACTACTGAGTTCTTATTATTTTCCCTTCCCACCACTTTTCTACTTTTCTCCAGCAGATACTCGTTAAGGCTTACCAACTACCTCTCTGATTTGTAATTCCTAACCCTACATCACTGTCTATTAAAAACTATTCAGTTCCCTTTCTCAGAGTTCACAGATTTACACAAATTCCTTCCAAAGACTCATTTTTAAAAATTTTCAATTACATTCAGTTACTGATGATTCACAGTCCTCTCAGAGGGTTAAAAGAACTCAACAACAACAAAAAGATACAACCAACCTTTCATGAAGCTAAAAACTAGACAAACATTTTGAAAGTAATATAGAAACTACAGTAAGGGACTAACAGATTCAAAGTTAAGGTATCCCAAAGGATCAGTCAGTTGATCTCCTTCTAAGAATACTGTTGGAACTACCTCCAGCTCCTTTGCTTTCTTCACCATCAAGGGATCAAATCCACAACTACAACAGCAACAGCCATGCTCATCACTCCCTCTAGAAACACATTACCGATGTTTCAGGGTCCCCATCCACCTTCCAAGCTCATTCTAAAGGTGCTCAGCATGAACAATTTTAAAGTAGATGATCAAAGTGTACATCAAAGAATGGGATAAAGTATTACTTCATCCATGAAATTTAAAAAAAAAAAAACAAAAGAAAAACCAAAAAACAACAAAACAACAACAAAACAAACAAAAAAACCCACCACGTACGAAAGAGTGACTGGTCTCCAAAGTTTATTAAAAATCAAAGAATAGAAAACTTTACATAAAAATATGTCGATTTTAGCTTCCACATAGTTGTCCACACAAAAAATTTAAACATTATTTTTTAAACCTGTAGCACATAACCACAGTGATAGCCAGGCCAATTTATTTGGTTCACCATGACTGAAGTGTTACATGATACCACTTTTCAAATGAGTTCTGCTTTAAAAATGGATGCTAGTATAAGACACCAACTAAAGCCTCTGAAGGCTCTTTAATGTAGTTATGCTCAATATTGCTAGTGTGTGAAGACTAAGCAGTACAGGCTCATGTAACAGCCCTTAGATATTATTTATGAATCAGCTCACAATTTTTAGAACTTTATTTTTTTAATTGTGATGAGTCTGGAGCATTAAGACAAACTTTTTGCAAACAGATATGCACTACTCTACTTTGGAATGTTGCCCTCTCTCCCCTCAAGGACCTGCTTGTGTTCAACAGATTCAGTAATAACATGAACTACTTCTGCTTCAAAGGCATACAGCATATTAAAAAGCTTCATGCTTGACACCTCATTTCAATATTCAGATATCAGGTTTAAAACCTTCTATACTGTGTACAGATATAGATGTCCTGTTGACAGGATTCTTCAGCTTCCTCTGCTAGTGGACTTACATAACTTATCTGTAGTTTTCTGTATAGCTTAAGAACTCTCACTAAAAAAAAGGGAAGTCAGAGGGCATGAGATGTGACCTACTCCCAGGACAACTGTGGTGCTTTAAAAACTCAGGGTTAGGCAGGATGTACATTTTTAAAAAGTTAAAGACAGTGTTCGTCATGGCAATACACACTTGCATAGTATACCTGTATGCATCTGTAAGTTAAGTGCCAGCCACTCATTCTGTGTACAACACTGGGCTGTGCTCTCCTGCAACACATTAAAAGATACTTCTTGTAATGCTTAGAGCAGCTGAAGTACTTTTTATATATTTGCTCTTAACAGAACTAATGCATCTGCATACAGATTCCTTAATGGAATCAACATATTTCCTTTCTCCACATTCCTTAAGCCGGGTACCTCTGTTTAATAATGTTGTTTCAACCCAAACTTTAACAGGTTACGTTATGAATATTCATCAAAGCATGTAGTTCACAGCTTTTTAATTTCGTATCAGGACTCGAACCAACCTTTTTCCCAACCCTCTCACAAGTTTTATTTCCGGTAGTACAAATGCTGGATTTGTTGTCTCTTTAAAGGAATAAAATTAAAACTCATTGGTCAGAGCAAGACAACTGATAGAGGCCAGACAATGAGCTGAAAAACACAGGGTCAAAATGCTTTGGAGCTTAATACCTTCTTAAAACTGTAAGCCAAATCGCACTTTCATTGTGAATCAAAAAGCCTCAAATATTACCAAATGTCATGTTTGTAACACTGCTCAGACAACCTGCCAAAACTATGAACCCAACTTAGATAATGCAACCTGGGAAAGGATCTGTAACTTAAAAAACCTCTTCCCCTTAAATATAACTTATGTGACAATATGAAATTAAGTTAAAAATTCCAAGTTATTGCACAAATCATACTTCCAATAGTTACAGAGCAAAAAATTCTGAACTTTGAAAGAAAAACAGGAGAGCAGCAAATTTACTTTTATGAATTCCCAGCTTGATTTGCTGCAATAAAAAAAAAAAAAAATTCCAAGGGGCTGAAGTTTCCTTCACTTCCAAAATAAAAGAAAACAGAACCCACAAAGGAACAGATGTAGCCACAGCAAAAAAGCTACAGCATTTGTAAATGTCCTTGCAGTTCTATTGTCAGAGCTGCTTCGGCACTGAATGAACCACTGTGGGAAGGCAGAAAACAAACTTCCACATTTATAAGGCTTCACAGATAAGCACAACTACTTCTTGAAGATGGATTGAACCACCACACAAAGAAACATGCAAAGAAGTCAGCTGCAGATATTTGGCAACACCAATAAAACGATGTGCTGGACGCTGGTCTCCATCCCTCAAGTCGAGTGGCACGCACTCAGTTTGTCTGAACAGGGAAGGTCATTTTGGCATCTGCCATTATCTGCTCAGACTAATAGGCAAACTGTCTCTGTGTTTTTTTCTTCTCCATATATTACGATTGTACTGGTGGTGTCCTCGGTTACCAACTGGTTGTCTCATGCCTCCGCTGCTGACGGGGCTGTAGCTGTTGCCCTGGTTATGATTTCCTTTCATGGAAAACTTCATTCCACTGTGCTGCTAAAAAAAAAAAGAAAAAAAAAAGGCACTCAGTTTAGGCATACAAAAAACAAATGAAGCACACATTACCAGTTGTATTTCCTCAACATACAAGTCACTTCCACCGAATACTTGAAGCAACTGGTCTTTTCATACTTGTCTAATTTTAGCTGTGCAAGTCCAATGGCACTAACAGCTTGGTAAGTGTGTTCTGAAGTAAATGTCCTGCAAATGAAATGGTGCAGATTTCAAAGCATCCTTAAAAGCCTTGGATTTCACTATGAAATACGATCACTGTGCATCACCCTTATAAAACCAGAGAACTTCCACCATAAATACTAATTGTGGCAGATGTGTCTTTCAGAGGATCTTAACATGAGCATGATCAAGTGAGACACTCAGTGAGACTTTCAGAAACATCATGAATACATGTAAGGGCCTTATCACATAAGATGATGCATGTAAAGCACAAGTCTGCTCTACCCATAATCTCACTCAGAGATATGTAAACTAGGTACAGCATGTAAGGAGCTTGTAAATCCTACTGGTCTGATCATAGGGCTACAAAGACCCTAGATTGTACCTCACATGCAGACCAAGCCAAAAAAGAATTAAATTATCAGAAATATAGCATGACACTTTCTTTGTGGGATCTCCAACAATCTGGAACAGAAACTGCCCAAAAGGTCTAGTAGCAGCCTGGGTAAATCTACCACACTGTAAGGTACTACAGACATCTCTACTAATAGCATACAGTAAGGTAGCTTAATGCTTAAAATAGATACAAGAGTTTCAAAAAATAAAGCTGAAACAGATTTCCTAAAAAAACCTGATAATGTCAAAAAAAGCTTCTTTCCTGATGTCTGAGAGCAATAACTTAAGACAGACAACTGACTACCTGTAACAAAAGCTAACTAACCAGAAGTGGTTAAACAGGAACACGAAATAAACATTTGAGGCAACTACTTAGAATACTAAAGTAGCAGCAGATATTTCATAATCTGTATTTCCAAATAAGTTTAGAGTAGAAAGGAGAACAGCAAGCCATCATTACAATTGTCTGTACAAAACAAAAACAGTTATTGAAAGCATAATTCCATAAGCAACATTTTACTGTCAAATTATAATTAGAAGAGACACTGAGATCCAGAAAAACAAACTGCTGAGGTTAGTGTTGAGGAATAACTACAGTTAACTGCAGGGTGGCAAAAATCTCTTAAACTGTTTTTTAATTTGTACAGTGTGTGTTACATCAATCCAATCAACCTTCAGTATGCAACTTCTAGACTCCCAAGACAGACATGCAAGTGCTACGCTCAGACTGCCAATGGTAAAATAATTCAGGGACAAACAGAAGAAGGAAATGCAAGTTGAGAATTTCCCATTCATAGAAGACACAACTTCCCAAACCTTATTTATTGACATATGTTGCAAAAATATCTTGCACTAAGTATTTTAGTTCAGTAACTGTACATCTGACTCAATTATATATAAGCACTTACTGTAAATGAGGTCAAAATACAGTAAAAATGATCCTTTAACAGTCAAAACACTAAAAGCAGACAGTTACTTTCAACTATATGCTGAAAAATAGAAGAAAAGTGTAGTTTTGCTACTGTACAACTAGAAGAAAACTTGGAACAAGGAGCAAGCCTATCCTCCCTCTTCAGCTGGATATGTAAAAAATCTAGCAACTTCATCCTCAATTTGAGGATTCAGCAAAAAATTTGGAGGCAAAAAGGCAGGTGATCACAAGATCAGACATGCACTATGGCAAGTATGTGAATTAAGGCTATCTAGCCATATCCAAAAGAAGTCATATCCCTCATTTGTTCAAAAGGTAAACAAACTTCCAAAGAATAATTAAAAGTTTAGCTAGAATATGAACTTCAGCTAGTGATGAAGCATTTTGCACTGTTTTTTAGGCTATCAAGACTGTCAAACTATCAGAGCAAACTCTGAATCCATCTATCTTATGAAACATCAGCTGACAGCAAGTGCATAAGAAAGTTAACTGAGGGACCTCTTCAGTCCTAGTTCTCAACTGAACTAGTTCTCAACTGAATATTATTTGCTAGTTTGCTCAGATTTTTGAAACCATAAGAGTTTAGCATCCTGCATCCTGTTGCTATGGCGTTTCACAGCTTAAATGAGCATCATATTTAATTTGAAAAATCAGATGATTTTTCAGTTCTTGGAGTAATTAATTTCTTGTCATACAGAGACCTCCATCATACCTCCTCTTTTTCTTCTCCAGGTTGAAGAATCATTCTTTCTTGACACAGAAGCAATTCCTTGTGTTTGACCACTATTAACATCCTTCCCTATTTTGCTTCCATTTGTATTTTAACATTCCCCTGATGTAAGAGGCAAAATTAAACTCACTGTTCGCGATGGGTGTACATGGATTTTTACATGATGTTTTTATTTCTATTCTTTGTTCTGAAACACGTCTGAAGTTTGGCTTGACACCCCATTCTCAATAGGAAATCAAGAGAGCATTATTAAAAGTGTTCTGCAAAAGCATAAAGATCTCATCTTTGCAAGAAACTGTCAGCCACTGTAGAGACTCTACCACTCTCTACAAAGTTTAAAGTATTTCCTGATGCATCACCTTGAGAGGTCCTTCTGCATCCCTTTTCAGCCATCCCTTAAGAAGCCAGAAAACTTTGCCACTGCCTTTCAGGCATCAGGTAGCACAAACTCCTGCGGGGCTTTCCCAGTGAGCTCCATTTACTACAAAAATGGAAACCTTGTTCATCTTCCAATTAGTTCATTGTCTAGAAGGGGACACAATTCACTAAGCTGCTTTCAGAGTCTTTGGTAAAAGAAATTTATTTCATGTCTTTTGGAAATCCCAAAAGGCTGTATAAAACATCTTTCTCTTGTGCACATTCCCATGGTCAGGAGTCACACAATCACTGAGAGATGGCATCTCTGTAAGCAGATGATAGCTAGAGAGAGATCAGATAATCCAAAGAGAAACCCCTTCATCCGGAATACAACAGACAAATCTTCAGTTTAGAGTTTTGACTCCTTTTGACCTATTCCTCTTGATAGAATAATCTTCTCTCCCATCATAGGGCTAACAATTCAACAACTAAATGATAGAACTCAATTAGTTTTCAGCTGTGTTGAATAAGCTGCTAGATCTGGAAGGAAAACTAACAAATCTGTATTTAAGACAAGCCTGAGGGTGGGAGTGAGGTGAAATTCTGTATCATGTACCAGATTAAAGCTTCCAGGAAAAAAAATACAAAAGAACAAAGATATAAACAAATAGCCCAGAGCTTAAATAGCAAAAACTAAACAGACACATCAAAAAGCCTCAAAAAAACCCTAAGAAAAGGATATTCCTAGCCTTTCCTCCAGCCAACAGAAATCTGGTTGAAATGGAAATACCAAGTAATTATTTGCTAAGGAAACCAAAATGTTATTCTTAATTACAGGCAAATTTGCTATACAAAGCTATTGATATTCAAAGAGTATCATTATTCAAAAAGAAAATTCATAGCCAAAAAGAAATCACCTAGTCTTTGAAATAACTTAAGTGACATAACAGAGCTGAAGTCTAAACATAAACAGGCTTCTGAGCTGTTTTGGTCTTTAGGGGTTTTTTTGCCTGACAGCATCTCCTAACAAAAGCAGAGAAATATTGGTAACAAAGTATCTGTACTCTTAACTTTTAAAGAGATTATATATAGTGCTCGAAAATAAATGGTAAGTACTTACAAAGCTAAAGGAAACATTTAGAAAAGGCATGATAGTTTGCAAAGATCACTTATTTACTATTTGGTTGACAAGACTACAGGATCAGTGGCCAGAACTGAATTTAGTCTGCAGTTGATCAGAAGTGTAATCAAACTCATATACCTCAGAATTGTTTCATGTGAAATACTATAGTATTCAGACCTATCTGAACGTACCATTAACATTTTAGCATCCCCTTAAATAACTTAGAGTACATCCTCAATATATTTCAAACTTATTTGCAGAATTTCTAATTTCTCTATTTTAAGCCTGTAACAAAAACAAAAAACACCACCCCAAAAGCCAAACCAAAACAAAAAAACCCCACTAAAATAAAACCAAAACCAAACCCAAATCAAAACAAACAAAAGAAACCACCCACAAGATAAAGAACCTTTTTTCCAGGATTTATCTTTACTTTCTCACTTCCTGAGCAAAACAACATCTGGAAATACACTAAAAAAATTAACTTCTTGTTCTTTATGAAATAGATTCATTGTTTTGCAGAGAAACAATGGACAATGACATAACTAACATTTTAGTCATAACTGCATGAGCAATAAGCCAAGTATTAGGCAATGGTCCAACCAAGCCTCATTACTAGATTAGTTAACAGGATTCTACAACACATTTGCATCAGCTACTTGGGCGTACTCTTAATTGACAAGATTTATAAATGGTTTAGATTGCTAAGCTGAAGTATAGCAAAAGCAAAATAAGTTCTTCCAGAAGTCATTTAGTACTGGTGATCTGACCTACTGGCTACTTTCCACTACAACTGACAAGATCTTAAGTCTTGAATAGATTTATGAAACGAGCCCAAACCCATTAAAAAGGGAAAACAGCATCTTATGGAGCCAACCATGAGAGAAGCAAAAAAAGAAAAATCACAGTGGAGACTAGAAAGAGCTCAAAAGCAAGAAAAGTTTTAGATGTTATCTTCTAACACAAGAGAATTGGAAAAATTAAAGCCGCAAGGGAGCAGGTTATATCAGTCCTTCATATCTTATTTCACTTTGTTATAGGCTACTAGTAGAGCTACCACATGATGGGAAGTATTTGGTTCTCTTCACCTTTCATAACAGGTCAGGCAATATTAGTATGAGCAGGTCAAAGATAAATTAGTACTTCAGAGATTGGAGGACCTAGTCCCAAAATGACTGACAGCAGGGACTACCATCACCATCTCAGCAAATACTGAACCACGTTACAGTACAGTAAAATGACATGTGAAATAAATACCCCTTTTCATCTTGTCACCAGTCAAGTTTTAAACATGAGGGGTGAGAGTAAAAACAATGCTACCAGAAAACAGAACTCAAACTACAACTTTGCTGATGTTGTGACATGGGCCATGAAATGTTACTTGAATACTTGTCATTAAGGAGAATGAGAAATAATAGCTTTTTTAGCACAAAGCTGACAATTTCAGACCTTAAGGACAAATCTTACCTCACTGAGACTACTTAACTTTTTTGTTCCAAATAAAAAAGCATCACAGTGAGCAAACCACTTCCCAGATGATGAGCTGATATCAATATAGTACATGTAAAAAACTGTGCAAACAAAATGAATGTGATTATTCAAATCAATCTCAGTTCAGGAGCAAAAAAATCTGATTACAGTGACATTGGAAGATAATAGAGTCCTACACTAATAAAAAGAAGGTGTGACTTCTACGTTTCAGTAAGTCTGTCATTTATGGTGAGTTTATGTTTCTAAGAAACTACTATTTAGACTTTGTCTTTCCTGCAACTGAAAAAGCAATTAGGAAGCAACCACCAAGGTGGCCAGAGACTTTCACACAGTCCTATAAACATCTAGACTGGATATTTATATGGAGACCTCTGGAGTTCATTTAATTCAACATTCTGGTTGTAAGTAGAGTCATATTAGGTCATCCAGGGTCTGGTCAGGCTAAGTCAGTTTCCATACATGGAAGGATAACACCACTTAAAGGCTGTTCATATAAATATCAGACAACCGAAGTTGAAAAATATCTTGAGTACTGTTTTCAGCTGAACAAGCTCAAACTCAGATGTAGTTTTTCCTTTTCTCCTTTCTTTAGGAAAAGAAATAAAACATCATCCACTTCTCCTAGTTTTGCATGTATTAAATCAAGAATCAAGCAACATTCTGTCATACACAGAAGACAGGAGTCTGTTTAGAATCAAAACCATTTTCGAAGTAGACAGTAGTATACTCCCTCCTATGAAAATGCAGGGACACTGAGAAATTATTCCACCCTAAATGAGTGCGCTCTAGATAAAAAATAAAAACATCATCTGATTGACTGACGAAACCTTCAGTACTTAAAAATGTCATTGAACAAATCAGGTCTTTCTTAAATTGAAGCTAATATACTAAAAACTCGGAAGTATCACATTATACTAAGGGAATTCAGCATATTTTTATATCTTGCTAGTTGATGACTTGCCTTCTCAGAAACATCTGGTAGAGTTCAACACTGACGTGAATTGAAACTTGTCTTTACAAATCTTAACTGCTTGCACTTATCTAAAAGAAATACATTTTTGACTCAAGTCCCTGACCAATTTTGTTTTCAATGCTGCTAACTTTTCAGTAATCATTTCAGAGATACTAGCAGGATCAGCACTACTAATGAGACAAAAGGAATAGCATTAACAATTGCCCTGGATAAAGAGAAACTCTGAAGCAAAGGTATTTTAGCCAGAGAAGTGCCTGTAAAGCAGTGTAAACAAGCAGTTTATAAGTTTAAATTTAAATGCCTTATTTGGCAAAACACAAAAGAATCTGAAAAACAAACTACTCCTGCAAGTCCTTTTATAAGTTTTGACTGTGGTATTTCAGCACTGACATTAAGGTTTCATTTCCTAGTTGCTTCCCGTGCTTCCCAACTGAGCCAATGCATGCTGCCATGAAATTTGCAATGAACACATTCCTAGACACTACTCATCTAAAGGGTCTTAGACACACTAGAAGCCAGTCAGTACACGCAGAAGGACTGGTGCATACTGGCTTTAGATACTTTGGAAGCAAAAGAGAACCCTCTGGGGAAAAAAGAAAAGCATCTTAAAAATTAAATGAAAGAGTTCTTCAGACCTAAGAAAAAAGGAAGTTTCTTCTGCCTTCACTGGTGACCTAGCAACCAGCAATCCAGCATGAATTGAACCTACTTGATCTCAAAGTAACAACAGGGAAAGTAGTCCTTTCCTCTCTGTGGGAAGTTACCCAGCAATTTCTGCCCCTCCATTCTGTATCTGGACATGCATGTCAGTATCTGTTTTTTCTACGTATTTCCAGTGGTCAGCACTGCTTCATAAACTGTTCTGCTCTCCCAAGTGAAATTTCAAGCTGCTTTTCAGCAGAGTAGAAGAATGATTACCTTAGAAAAATGATGGATGATGATCCTGAAAAGTACACAGACCTGTGCCAGGAGCTTAATCAGTCCCTGAACTACCTGGAAATTCTCCAATTAATTATGCAGGATGTAAACAGAATTGGTAAACACATCAAGCTTGTTTCAAAAAAGAAAATATTAGGAAGCTTTAAAAGCAGCAGACTTGCCTAGAAGGCTGTAATTTGCTCAAAATACATTCAGTGCTCTTGACATTGGAAGCTCCTGCTTTTGAGGGTTGCACTCAACATCTAGGTACAGCTTTCCAAGCAGAACTGAGGTGGAGGAGGTTGCCAGGGAAAAAGCTGAATACACCATGTAGACAAATGAATCCCTTTCAAAACTTTTTGAATATGAAGGAACACTGGCTGTTAAGAAAAAAGGCTTGTACATGTTCAAATCCATCAGGAGAACTCTGAGCAAGTAGAATGCGCCCATTAAAAGTTATAAACTAGCATGGTCTTAGGGTTTATCAACTGCAAAAGGAAAACCATCAACCTAATCTAGAATAGTCATGGTCCAGAAGGTACAAGTGAAAAAGAGACATTTGCAGTATTCTGGGTAGAATGGCCTTCATTTCCCACTTCTGACTCAGTCATAATCTTTACCAAAAAAGTACACTTCTACTTCACAAAATACAAGCTTTTGGTAAGTTCAGTGCAAAAAATCATCATTCCATTTCTGAACTGCAGATAGCAAGAAATTCTTCTGATTTAATGTGCTTCTCAAAGCCACATCTTTGTCTAGCAAAAGCCACAGAAGAATTCCCACTTTTAAACACGTTAAGTACTATACAAACTACTAGAAGAACAGTTCATCATTGGAAAGGACAGCCAAGTAGCAGAAAGCCAAAAGAAGTGCTACAGAGCAGTTGTTTTCCAAGATTCAAAATTCCAACAGAGATCCAAAATTCATACAACATGTTGCCTCTTCACAACTGGCAAACATTCTGAATGCCAACTTGTTTAGCACTAACAACCGCATGCCTCCAAACTGGATTTTATTTTTGTGTAATTTTGAAGCTAAACTCCAGAGTACCTCTTCAGACAAGCAGAGCTGTTAAGGAAAATAATCTAGACTAAGTTTCTATTTTAGATGAAGTTTAACTTAAAACAGCTCTCTAGTTTTATTCTAATAAAAGAAGTCAAAAGTTTCAGACTGTACATTAACAAGTGAATACTCAATTGCAGACACTAGAATAGCAATATATTGTTTTATTAGCTTCTCACTAACAGAACGTTTCCTGTGCAGATAAACTGGTTTTGCCTAGGTAAGACCGAGCAGTAGGGGAAAGCAGGGAAAAGAGAAAGGAGGGGAGGAATCTGTGTAATCACTTAGATTAAAACCAAAGACAGGTTAAGGAAGGTGATCATTTGCCCTCTACTCAGCACAGGTGAGGCAACACATGGAGCGCTGGGCCCAGGTCTGGGCTCCCCAGGAGCAGAGACATGGACACATGAGAGAGCGTGCCACTGAAGGTCCATAAAGATAAATAAGTGCTGAATCAAATAAAAAAGGCAAGATCATTAAGTTGAAAATATCCTGGCCCTAGATTCTCAAGACCTGTGATCGAAGGACTCAGAAAAGAAGGAAAACATTGTAAGAACCTGATCAAAACTAGGTTTCAAAGAAATCAGCTTGCTATTTTGTATCATAGGCAACCTACAACAACCAAATTTGCATTAGATTTCCTGTGAGGCATATTAATAGTTTTAGTAATTAAGACTGGAGGAACGTTTCCCAGCAGACAGTAAAAAGTACTGAGATTATTTAAAAAAAAAAAAGAAAAAAAGCAAAAAAGCAAACTGATGATTTTTCTTTCCCTTGTACTATAAAGGCTATATTAGCCAAAACACATTCCCCTCCCAGCACATTTATGCACACATTCAATTTTTTGGTAAAAATTTTTGTAGACTTCCCCATAATTAATGTTCTAATCCCTATCTTTAAAACATATTACAGAAAGTTACAAGTGTAATCAGACTCATTCTAATAATTCAAAATCAAGACAATCAAACAAGCCTGGAAAGATCAGTCCTTTTCTTCAGATTCAAAAACAAGCTTACAGCTATACCACCTACATAACATTTCTAACTGAAGAATAGCAACCAGGACTCTCAAATACAACATTAAGAGTCAAGACATCTGACACTCGCTCTTTAACTTACTCCTATGTGTCTATGTTGTGGAAGGGCTCTCATATGCAGAGATGCAACTCAAACACCGAACCCTTTCCCACCCACTCTTCTCCCTGCACTTCTGATATGGCAGCTGAGTGCTTTTATGGCTACACGAAGCTTAGCCCAGGCTATATGAAGGTTATCTTCAGAGGTTTTTAGACTGACAGCACAGCGCAAATGATCTACACTTCCAATCTGATCCCTTTCTCAGGAAAGAGCTGCTCCGTGTAGTTGGCTCATACCTGATTACTGGCGGCCATTATCAAGGTTCCCGTAGGTGCAGATTGGGGTTTACCACTTGGCATAGGCAATGTGGGTGGTAAACTGGCCATAAGCTGAGTCGGTACTTGAAGATTGAACTGGTAAACATTAGGAGCTGTGCAAGGTGGTGTATCTGATTCCTTTTGGCAGAGAAAAAGGGGAAAAGAAAAGCAACTTTACAGAAAGTACAGTATATACAGACTATGCATGTGAAAATGCACCCAAATATCAACTCGTGAATACTGTAAAATATAATTTTTTTTCAATGGTAAAAAAGTAAAATACAAGTCAGCACAACGTTTATTTTACACATCTAGCAAAAGTTTAATTGAACCTACATTAAGGAGACAATGTCAACAGGTCTATGAAAATCGCAGGTGAGGTCAGTCAGCCCAATCTGAAACCAAAGTTATATCTCTACCAAATTCAAATTAAAAGATGGGAACTAAGGCTGGTAAAAAAAAAAAAAAAAAAAAAAAAAAAAACAGAAAAACCCCAAAAAAACCAAAAACAAACCAAACAAAAAAACCAAAAAAAAAACCAAAAAAAAACAGAAAAAGAACAGCAACAATAAGCTATAGAAGGGCTAGAATTTTAGGTGTCATGACAGTTTAGTCCTCTGAACAATGTTCTGGATTGTACTTATCTCTAAGTATTATTACTCACTGTAATTGTTACAGTCTTCTCCCATTCTACAGCAAAGTTAGGGCTCCACCTACCAAGAAACAAGGAGACGTTCTGCCAGTCAAGACTCATATATGTTCACCAGTCATGTACTCCACTGCTCATAAGGAGTTCTATTCCCCTCACTTTCCATCTGAAAACTGTTAATTCTTCAGGGGATGCAAGATAGATGCAGGATTACAGAAAAGATACTGTAATGGAACTGGTATGACTGATTACTACTCCTCCTCCTTCCAGCCTGATCACCAGCAATTTCAGATGCACCACAATCAAACATATGGGTGATGTTAAAATACAGTATGCCCGGAGCACTTAACAGACAACAAGCAAAGAGGCAAGCACAGATTTAGGGGTTTATAGGAATTACTGAAGTCTGAAAACACCCCACTGCCTCAGGTCTTAAATGACCAATTATTTTGTAAGTCGAGGAAGCTGGAACGCAAGCTACAGCCTTTTGAAACAATTTCGAACACAGATCTCGCAAAACTTATTTTTCAGCTGCAACATAATGGCGAAAGTAGCTTTCCCCACATTTTACTGCTGCTTTTTACCATATTCTTAACTCCAAAGCATTCTGAACTTAAAAACAATGGAAAAAACTACACTTTATCCCAAACCACTAGTGTTTTTTCAATTCCCAGTCATCTGGTTCAAAGTATAGGAAGAGATGGAGCTTGGCCAATTAGTAGTTTCGGAGTTACCATATTAGAAGACATTACTGGCTCACATCATCACAGATCTTTACTGTTAAAATAATTACTGAAATATTCTATTGCTCTTTCTCTAAAGATTAATTGCCTGGAAGGAAAGACTTTTCACATGTTTAAATAGATCTCCAGCACTACTACTTGCCCTCACATGGCCTTGCTTTCTAAATTAGATTCTTCAGTTAGAGAATAGGCTGTTCAAGAGAAGAAACAAGAAAATATTTTAAAGCTTTTCTTAGGGAAGGTGAAGGTCATTCAAGAGAGACAGACAGTTGTGAATACTGAGTAGCCTAAGCAATGAACTACTACAAAGCAAAATTTGCATCCCAGTGGAAGTGAATACTCCCAGTACAAACAGTCTTCAGTAAAACTCAACTGTTAGAACAATCCCTCTTTTATTGGTCCATACAAAGTTCTGCTTACTAAAAAATAAGTTGTAGAAAGAAATGAGCTAGTTCAACTGGTAGTAAAAGTTACAGTAAATCTTTGTGAAGCAGTTTCAGACAACTGCATCATGAATTCACTGGAGACAGATCATACTGGTAACAAGAATGTGCGCAGAAAATTAAGTCTTATTTATGAGATCGGATGTTCACCGTTTAATAAGTATGTTCATCATAATGGGAAACTATACACTGTATCACTGAGCAAAAAATTAAGCTTGGTTATATGCAGATGCCTGGATTAGACGGCATTTTTCTCCTTTGCCCAACCCTACAGTATCAGCCACAGGAACAGGCTAAGGTCTCCAGAGTGATGAAGTTTCTTTGCACGCTATTGTTCATAGAATTAATAAAAAGCTTATAAGAAGAGAGATAAATAATGAAAGGGCAGTCATGTTTGAACAGAGTTCTAAGCATGCTCACAAGTAACCATGAGCTAGCAGATGGGATGGAAAAAGGGATCTTTCTATCTCTCCAAACCAATGCATTATCTTCTGCAATCCAACCTTCACAAAAACCTGACAACAGAGCAATTTTTGTATTTTCACTCAAAGAATTCTCTCTTCTGTTTGGATACAGTTGTCAACCCTAAAGGTAGACATACCAAACCCAGTTGTGACATTTCTCATTTGAGATTTCTAAGGGGCTTTTGCGCAACAAAAAGTTAACTCCAGTCAGGAAGGAGCAGCATATGGAAGACAAAAGGGAGTCACATCATTTAATTGAGACTAAATTTCACCACAAGGAACCTTGTGTTGGTTCACATTCATTTTGTAACAGCTATGTTCTTCTGCCTCAATGTTATTTACTGATACACATCTCATACAAGCAGATTGCACCTCTCTCCTGAGGAGATTTTGGACTGCCGATAGGATTAATGTATAGAGTTGACATCCTAACTTCTCAGAAGCATCTAAACATTTTTGTGAAGAGCAGCCTTTCTTAATTAAACTGAAAGGTTAACCTCAGTGATCTGAAAATTGAGCCCAATGCGAACAAATGTGATTTTCCATAACCAATGCCAACACTGAGGGAGTAAGTCTTCCTTGATCTTCTGGACCAGATTCTTAAGTATAACATGCAAACTTGAAGCATTATACAACTTCAGAAGACGTACAAGCAAATACATACTCTCAATACTTTAGGTACATGATGGAAGAGAAAAGCTCTGACCATTACTAAGGTTAAAGGCCACAGAGATCACATTATAAAAAGATGAATGTAAAATAAAGGGGTAACACCCCTCAATTTTAGCAAATAATCTAGGGATAAAGCTACAATGTCTGCTCTAAGAGCAAAGGTAAGTTCCTGATCTCTTGAATGGTACTACTCTGAATGACTATCATTCAGAGTATCACATCCTGCAAGGAAAATATCTTCTAAAGAGATGCAGATACAAGTTTTTCCTACTGGAAAATTTCCATTTCAAAATATATTCTTTAAACCAGTTTCAACTTTCTGAGTAAGAACATAGTACCTGGAAAGAAGATTTCTACTATTCATAGATTACTGAGGACCCTAATTTACTTTAATGTTGAAAAGACTAAAATATGGAAACTCAAGGATTACTGATCACAGTAATGCATCTGCATAGAAAGAAACAGTAAAATACTGCAGTCATATGCAAGATGAAGAATGAAGCAGTCTTACAATCCAGACTTCCTGACATAAGAACAACAACAACAAAAAAATCCCTTTTCTGTTCTGAAAAATGCATCTTATTATAAAACATCACAGGACCTCAACAGTAAAAGAATATTTACTTGCCAACAGCTCATTACTAGCTAGGTCTGGCCTTAAGAACTTATTTCAATTCTCTTAACTCAAGGCTTAGATACAATGGATAGTACAACCACCCAACAAGACGATAGTTCAGTTTCCATGAATTTCATGTGTCAACCATACTCATAAGCTTCCTTTACATCAGCCTAAATGTATGATGAAAAAGTTGTGCCTTCGGCTTTGTTTCATGATGTAGTAAGTTGAAATTTGTTAACGAACAATAGCTACCATATTAAAGCTTTCCATTTCTATGGCAGTAGGCTCTTTTAAAAGCTAAAGTGGCCTAAGATCAGTTAATGATCCCAGTCTGTTTAAGTTTTGGCCCAGTGGTAAAAGAGTCTATCCTAGAAGTCTGTACTCAGAAATAAAACCTTAAACAATAGAATGCAAGTTTCTTGCTAATGTGATAGATTAGGGTTTTTACACTCCTCTTTCCAAGAATGAACTACAGAGGTCTTGGCAAAAAGATTCTTATTGTTTCCATTCTCGAAACTTCTTCCACTAATTAAGCAATATTTCTTCTCTTTCCCACACCATTCACAAGCTGGAAGCTGTGAGAGAACAATGGCCACTTCAATAAGAATTGTGTTCCATCTTTGCTTTCAAAGAACTGAAAACTGTGAGAAAATTGGTGTTTATAGTTAACACTTTACACAGGGTTTTTCATATGCTCCTCTCCGTTCTTACAATTACAGTGATTTAACAGATAACTTCTCCCAGTCTTACTCCTTTTGCCTCTTTTCTTTCTCATTCTGGCCTTCTCCATTATACCTGCATTATCATCTGGCATGATTATGAGCCAATACACAGAGGTGAACCACAGAAACAGTAATCCCCTTATTAGCTTCACCTTCTGAATCAGCTCACCACAGGATTAGGTGAGCACCAGTGCAGAAAAGCAGGAGCAGCTAGTGAAAGGAAACTTTGGTAGCAAGTACATGTAACTAGTCGATTGGCTTAGTAAAAGTGTAAAACCACACTCCTTTGAACATAAAGCAGCACCAGAGGACTTCAAAATTTCATACTTCGGGGCCATGTGCAGAAGCCAATCTTGAACGGATGCTCTCAATTGAATGGTTTTAGCCCCAGAGGACTTAACTCCTTGATAAACCATCATGCTTCCACAGTGATTTTATGATCACCTCTGCACCCTCATCTCCTGTCTTCCACATCCTGCGCCGTTTCTTGGTAGGTGGAACCGCAACTTCAACAATGGTGTAAGTAAAGTAGAATTGAGATGAACAACATCCTACTTCTATGGGAGATCACAAGGGAGATAATTTTGAATTGCAGTTCAGTTTTTGCGTTACAGTTGCACCATTTCCACTGACCAGCTTATAAATGTCTTGAGTTCAGATGAAATTGGTTGATTTTTCTGCCTTTCATTGAAAAAGGAAAGTATTTTGGTCATCTTGATTAGAGCAGGGGAAAGGTGAAAGAATAGGATATACAAGCAAACTGAAAAATATGTTTCCTCGAAAAGCATTAGTGTTCATTTGACAGAACAACTAAAAATATAATCTAATTAGTATTTAACAAGATTAAATACAAGCACTGTACCCCTTTAACCTCACCTCATTATATCCTGACAGGCCTGACTGTGAGTTTATTCCATGTTTTATCAATACTCACTGTATTTCAGATAAGTCATCTTGAAAAAAAAAGGATCCCAGAAGTGTGTAGTTTTAAATTTCCTTTGTTACCCCAATACTTTCATTTCACAGGCTTTCATCTGGTCCATATTGTTAACAATATAGCAATAATCCAAGCTATGCACTAAATTACAGGACTCATCATGCAAGCTGAATGTACATCATAGATTCTAAATACTAAACTTAGGTTTTCTTCCATCCTAAAATGGCTTAGGTACCTCTGTGGGGTTTTTTCATGGGAGGGAATGTTAAGATAGGGCAAGATTGCAATTAGCCTATGCCATTAGCAACTAGAACTTGACTCTTCCAAAAGTATGTGCTTCTCTCCTTACTTCACTGACATCACAGCATTAAAATCGTATTTTACTTGCTGACACAAAATTTCCCTCTGTACCCTCTGCTGCTGATAATAACTTGTTATTAAATAAAATTACTTCAGAATTTTGTATTTAATGTTGTGCCTCCTCCAGCTTTGCAGAAATTTACTTCAAGTGGATACAGATAAAAGACTGGTCCAGGAACTGATAAAGAGCATGGAACCAATGCAGAACATGAGAGCATAAAACAGCACATGTCAGAGATAAAGGTTAAATAACACAAAACCAAATGTGGCGCTATATGGTAAGAAAGGAAAACAAGCAAAAGAAGCACTGGAAAGAAAATTTGTTCCCCTCGAGTTCACGGAACCCAATAGTAATCTGCACAGCAATAGCAGGCAAAAGGAGTGGAGTTTTAAACAATATGGGGTTTAAACTCCTAAATCCTCAAAGGAAATGTCAATCAAATGTTTTTTCCCAGTAACATCAGGTTGTCAGTGCCTATACACTCAGAGTTGCCTCCGGCTTCATGTGGAGACCAGCTGGCTGCAAGTCAGCACTTACACTACCCATCAAGAGGCATACCTTTTAAAGAACTTGCCTCTACTTTTTCAGGAAGGGGGGAAGAGCAAGACAAAAATCTGCATAATAAGATGATCAACTATCAATATACATTTGAATTGTTACTTTGGTTATGACATGAGACTATTCAGGCAAGTAGGAGAAAAAGAGAAAATCTGTGTAGCTCTTGCTCTCAGATTAAGAATTTTACAAGGCCATCTCCTTCTGCCTCTCTCCTTACACACAAAATTTCAACTGCAACCCCACAAATTAATTAGTCATTAAGACAGATTTAACAAGACTACAGGAAGAGCTGTTACACATTCTGAAGTGTCTGTCCCTTTACTGCAAATAAGCACATACCTTACATCTGCAAACTTAACTTTAAAAGAAGCGCAACATTTATCTGGACAAGATAAGTCATATATTCTATCACCTCTCTCTGTGACTATGGAATTACAACAGCTCTAGCTAATAAGCTGAAATTCACAGTCTTTGGCTAATAAGAAAGAAGGTGAGGTGGTGGTAACTTCACTAAGCATGTTGAGTTCAAGTACAAAGCCATAATTACTGCAAAGCAAGTAGAGTGCCAAAATCAGTGTGGATCTTGTATGCATTCAGCAGAACTGGAAGAATGAGTCTTAGTCTTATCAGTCATATTTATATAGTATTCTCAGAATACACAGTACTTGATACAGTGAAAAGACATTCCCAAAACACTCAGCACATTCATTAGCTGATGGGGCAAAATGGTGGGGAAATTAAGTACTGACATTCTGACAAAAAGTTTTTATGAAGCCTGACCTGCAAGGCTTACAGCTAAAATTTCAAGAACAGTCTGAAAGAAGATACTGTAAACGTTAAAAGATTAAACAGAGGATTGTGCCATCCCCAAAGCTAGACTATAGGGGTACCTTTTTCACTGAAACTTCAACTACCTTGGCATGACTGCACAGTCTTGAAAACTCGGAACTCGTCACAAAATCATCTTGTCATACAAGCCCACACAACATTATCACCAGAAACTGAGATAAAGTGCATGAAAATTGTTAGATCCAAACTTCTAACAGACAGCTGGAGATTCTGCGCTGGACTGAATACGAGATTATGTAGCCATCAGGTAAGAAAAAGGAGCTTTAAATTTTCTTATGACATCTGTTACAGATATGCAGGTATCACTGTCACATAAAATGTTAAGCTTTATTTGGCACAACAGCATTAAAACTTCAGAGCATACTTAAGCACTAGGAATCAAAACAGACCAAAATGAGACATACCTAGGATTATTTTTTACTTGGCAGAGACTGTGTATCAGGCAGTAGATATTCTCCAGCACTACTCTACAACTTCCTGAGCTAACAGAAAGCGTTTTTCTACACTGCTTAAGCAGCAAGAAATCCAGGTCACCAGATACAGAGTGCAGGTCCAGAATGAAAAAAATCCATGCATTTTCATGAGTAATTTGGTCACTGCTTAGGCTGTGAGACTGACATCTGTAACTAGCCAGAACAAGTAGAGAGCTGGGGGCACACATCTCTTTTCACCTGGTTTCTGATTCTCCTAACACTCACCTAAATTGAGTATGAAGGTGAGATTTCCTGATGCCAGAGGCTTGTTTTCTGTTGTGAAACAGTTTAACTCTTGATCCCACAGAGTAAACACTTACACACTTTCCACTGTCCTTGATGGCAAAGCCATTTATAAAGCATTGTTCAATTAAACACTTCTTGGATCATGTGGGAATCCACAGTATTTTACAACTTACCTGTTTGCAAGAGTAAATAAAGAACATACATGACTGTCTTTTTGTCAGGGCAACATAGGGTATTTTAAATACTTGCAGACAAGGTGGTTTCATTGAAAGAAAATTTACTACATAGATCAGTTTGATAATAAATAGAATCCAGAAAAATGTATGAACAGTCTAATAGGTTCTGGTGATCAGATGCCTTGTTTTTCTCATGTGTTCCTCAGTTTTCTCCTTATCACTAATATATTTTTCACAGAGCTGAGGTAACAAGGCAGGAATTTTAACACTCAGCATTTTGTAAAGAACTACATTGGAAGTACTGGTAAACGAGTCTGTATTGACGTGTACAGTAAGACAACCCCATAACCGAACAGTTCTCTCATTAGCAGTAACAGTGGTATCAGAAGACACGTTCTTTTGCATGAGGTTTTTGATCCAAAATTTACTGGTCCTTTGAAAAGCTGTCTTCTGTAACCTAGATTTTACAGTTGACTGGGACACAGGAAAGACAGCACAACTAGAATTTCATCGGCCAGATAGTGCTAGCATAAGGCATTTTGTAAATAGCTTTGCTGCCTTGGAAAAATCCATAAAACGATACTTTTTGTCCAGATTATGATTTGGTCTCATTAGATCCACAGATTGGGCTGTGTAGCAAACTAGTTCTAGATGTGAAAATTCTTCCTGAATTTCAGGTGGTGTGCTGAGAAAAAGCACATAAATCTAAAATATACAGGGAAAGAAAAGCCTGTCCTTGAAGAAGGCATTTCTCTTGTTCCTAAGTACACAAGTTCTCACTTTCAAAAGGCTGCCATGGTCCCCAAAGGAAGGAAAGAATAGTGGAAATGCAAAGAACTCAGGGTAGTAAGTGTAAGCTCTCATATCCCTACACATCCATTTTTCTGAGTACATATATATGTTGAAAGGCTGACTTCTAAATGCTAGCTCTGGTTTATGCCAATCCAGTCTCCAGAAAAACCTGCTCCTTGTTCTAATATGAGACATGTTCTCCTGCTGCTGGAATAAATCTATAACCATTGCTGTATCTGAAGGGCCCATAAGTCCAAGACACAAGAAGCCCTGTCTATTCAGCTGCTGCATCAATTATAAGATTATAAGGCAAAACCTGTACTGCTGTCAGAACTTCAAGGAAACAAATCTGTTTAAAAACCACAAAGCATGCTACATTACAACCAACTATTAAACCACAGGGCTTAATAAAAATTCTAGGATCCCTGTAAGCAATACTGTACTGCTTTGATAACTCCTGCACACTCAATACATACTGCCAGTATTCTTTGGGGACATGTTGACAAACACATGCAAGACCTTCAGACTTACTGCCGGTGTACAGTGATGTGATGACTTCAGAACACAACTCCTTTTGTGCCAGTATGGATGGCTGGAGAGGGGCAATATGATCAACTAATGTCACAAGTTTCCAAGCCTATTTCCTCAAAAAGGTCCAGATGCAGCTGATCACTATTGCCAGTGAGACTTCAGCAGTAAACGGAAAAGCAAATACGCTATCTAGTCCCTCTAATTTAACAGCTAGGATCTTACAGCTGATAAACCGCAAAAGATAGTCTGCAGTCATCCAAAATACACCTCCAGAAAAAGTCTCTTAATGTAGACTTTGTGTTTAAGTTTTACAATGACACAGGGATGAATATCTTGCTATTAACATAAAATTTAATTATTGGGAACAGATCAGCAAATTGTGATTCAGGTCTCCTTGTCTCCTGTGTTTTCTTTATAATCTGTACCTTTCAGTCTTCCTGTATCAGAGAAGTTCAGGTGATTTAACTTTAAATGAATACAGAATCCTTCCTGAAGAACAATCCTTCCACAAGATCGGAGGAAACGCTATGTATAACTCCAAAGTGATGAGATGCACCATATTCATATCCCCTTCTTCTGAAGCTGATACCAAAGCTCACCACATCATACTTATTTATACTGCACCAGAAGTTTTGGCACAAACAGCAAGTTGCCACACGCTAGAGGTTCCTCTGCTGCAACCTAGGCATAGCATTATGCTGGATCATGGCACAGATTGCCTGGCAAAGGCAGAACAGACTTTTCTTCCTCAATCAGGTGCAGCTCAGTACTGCTCAATCAGAACTTGCTCCTCCTCAAATGCTCAAGTGTGGGTAGGACGAACTCATCAGTTATTTGCCAGAAACATGCCACTCTATTCCAAATTAAGATAACATGCTATCGCTCTATCAAGGACATAATGCCAATATGTGACCAGGCCTTAAACTAGAGACTGTCACAAGGACATGGACAGCATGTTTTTTATTTTGTTAAAAAAGGTAGCATTTCCTTTTACTTTGTGGATGCCCAAGCAGATTTCAAGTCCGTCTTGTTGAGCGCTTCCTTTTCACTTTCTGTTAATTTGTCTGGCATAAGGCAATGAAGCTTCATCTCCTACCAGGGAAAACGGGATTAAGGGGAGCTCAAAACCACTCACCACTCATTACATTGGGAGTGCACATTAAGCCAATATTTGCATTTTCTCATAAAATTTATTACAGCAAAATCTTGCCTACTGACTTACTTAAACCAGGAGTATGGTTAACAGTATCACTGGCAAGCATCATGCTGTTCTTTTTCCATTAGCCAGATGGTGCAACTAAAGCATTTGCCATATATACTGTAGCGGCACGAAAAGACAATTCAATACCAAAAAATCAGTACTATAAAATAATTTCAGAAAGTAACCAGAACATACAAAGGCGGTGCTTGTATTCAATAAAATTGTAATAACTTTTAAGAGACAATTCCCAGCTTTTAATTCTATATTTGACTAGTTTTTGAAACAGCCAAGAAACAGGTATTTGGACCTCTCTTGACATCAGTTATTCACTATTGTAATTGATTGCATACTATATCTTGTTCCATCAATGCCTCTACCTGTGACCGAATGCTTCAGTAGGTTTTACAATGAGCACCTCATGCCTTGCAGTGTTGTGCTTTATAATCTGCACTGCCTAATTCTTCAATGATTTAGCTTCATACAGAAAACCACCTACCTTACTGAATCTTAAGCTTCTGGGAACATACCTCAAGAGACTGCAGCCTCCTCTTCCAGGAAGTTACAATAAAGCCCAGCAATTACTTTTGAACAAGGAAGCTGACAAGACTTTATGTGAATGCTCTGTTAACCATTAAAACATGAACTGACTGCTTGGCTAAAAATAGTAAGGAATGTTATTTACCTTCACAGCACAACACGAAGTTCATGTTCAATTTTGGGTGTGGGGAAAAAGAATGAGAATTCGACAGTGGAAGATTTTGTTTAATAGGTGGATTTATGAGGACATATTTCTACCCTTCTACTTAATTATCTACTGTTAAATTGGGTTGTTATATTTCATTATATCTAAATATTACCACAAAGGGTACCAAAGATTTAGGATGGAATTAAGACCCATTTAATTTAATGGAAAAAATATTTGATTTCAGTAATTTTTCTGAGCAGGGGAAATTACTGACTTGCTTAAACCAGGAGCAGTACCACATCACGTGCTGTTGTATCAACTGAGGCTTTGAAGAATACGACAAACTCTGCTCTTATTAGTTTAACCCATTAAAAGAAAAAGCTTACAATGTCACTGCCAGAGAGTGATGATACAGAAGATGCAGATGAGCCCGAGGATAACTGCTGTGTGCTGCCCAATGACAAAGTCAAGTGTTGATTGTAAGATGGTTCAGAGTCCCTGTTTTGTTGCTGTTCTCCATTGCAGAGAGCTATCTGGTCTCTTATTTTCAACCTATTATCTGTTAAGAGAAAACATAAATATCATTTAAGAGCACAAAATACAAGTATATGGGCTTGAAGTCTAAGAAGAACTGCAGTTTAACAAGCTAATTGAAAAATAGGCTCAGAGAAAACTAGTCTTGGGTTAGAAAGTTACAAGTTCCTTTTATTTTTTCCTACATATCTGAATGATTAATTTCAAGGCATGAGTATTTTGATTACATCAAATTCAAGAAAAAATTTTAAGTTGGTTTCCTGCTATACCTACCAAGTTCAGGTGATAAATTAATTTTGCTCCCCCACTTCTTTTTAATCCAGGCCCTGTAGTCAATCACTTCTTGGGTCACTTTGATGATTCTACCTAATGTGCTAAAAAAATTTTTCAATTAAGTATTAAACAAAGACTGTTGGTTACATATTTGCAAGCATTGTAACAAGCAACCAAATTATGCTAAAAGTCAGACACCCCTAACCAAAGAATCCTTTTGAACTTTCATTTTTTAAGTCCATAATGTAATCCACTGAATCACCACAGGTTTTATATTATTATTTTTCTTCTACGATTCCAACATGCAAGCACTGATACACAGGTAAGACTTTCAGCCTGTATTTCTAAATGGGGTGAATTTTAGTTATCGAGAATGTATACGCTGATACCAGTGTACTTGATAAAAGCAATTTATGGTTCTTGCATTTCTCCATACAGAAATCTGTATTACAACACAGAATTATTTCCACAGAATCTGGATTACGATAGGTATGGGATGCACTGAAAAAACCAACATCCCAGCACCGTCTGGAGACAGATACCTTCACTAATCCTTGCTTACAGAATTACAAGACCACTTAAAAGGTGTTAAGGTCCCCACAGTTATAAAGTAAGTACCATGGATCGTGAGGTAGTGGAAACAAGAGACTGGCTCCAAAACTGGAAGGAGTGAGAATTTCAAAAACTTTGTAACAGTACGAGGCTCAGAGAAAATGCTTACCTGGACCTGCTGCACAGTGACCAATTACCAAAATAGCGTTTTCCTAACACGCTTTCCCAACATTCAGCTATTTGAATTGTATTCCTCGACCAGGTGCTGTCTTCTTGTCTGAGAGCTAAATTTTCAAGCTCTCCTTTCATCAGAGACTAATGGCTGAAACACTAACTCTAAGCTCCACGGTCCAGACACACAAAGAAATTACTATTGTACAGATATGGGCTGTGAAAAGTTATCACCTTGAGAAAGTAATGTTATTTTAGTTTTGAAAATCTTCCATGCTTACATTAAAGTTTATTTTGTATTCCACATCATAGAGGTACATTGTACCTGTACTGGAATTTTCTTTTGGTTTAGGTGTATAATGGGAAGGAAGGACATACAAAGCCTTAATGTATTCAGACTACCTTTATTAGGTCGTTTCATAGCAACGCTTTAAAAAGTATCACTAATTTTCCTACTGTCATAGGGATTACTATTTCATACAAGACTAAATACCACACGTTCCATGTCAGTCTTCCAACTTTAAAGACATGTCACTGTTAATACTAAAAAAAGTTACTCCAGCATTTTAAGGAAACATTGAACAAAATATCATCTAAGACACAAGTCCAATAGCTGCAGATGGGCCACCAGGACAGAATGCATGCCATCCACCATTCTACTTATGTAATGTAAGTAAAATGATGCCTGATGGAAAATAAGATCTTGAATTTTACATGCAGAATTAAAAGTGTGACTGTCATCACTCACCAATTAAAAGATTTGGGTTACAACAGGTAATTCTTTCGGAACCACAGTTCAATAGCTAAGCAGAGCACAAAGGGCAAATAAGCCAGAGGATTACATTTTGTTAATGTATACTCCCATGATGTAACAGCATTTTAAATACTCAGGGCAGTTCTAGTTTCTCAATCTCAAAAGGAAAGTTGAGCAAGAAGAGACAGAATGAAGACAGAGATGACCAAAACTGAACAGAATCAGCTGTGGCCCTAAAGCTGCAGTTCCCAAGACAGCAGTGCTGGTACAGGACTCAAACATACACTTGCTGGGTCTCTTCAGCACCAGAATAGGGAAGTTAAAACGTCAGGGAAGTTTTGCAGTTAAAAAGTTTCATCTGAGAATGCCTTCAGAAAGAGTTGAGCTCTTACTCCAGGACAACCTATAAATTTCACAACTACCGCCAGCTGTGGTCTTAGAATCAGAAAATGAAAAGGGACCAAATAACACAAGATAAGGAGTTTGCCAAGCTGGGAGCTTCTTAGAGTAGTTTCCAAGAAACAAATCAAAGCTGGAAGCTTCTTGGAGTACTTTCACATAAGCAAAATCAAAAGTCACAACTTCATATATCAGAAGGAAAAGGAACAATACCGGCTGGTATTTTTATCAGACTGGGTGACTGATACGCCAAAAATGCCTGCTATCAAATAGGTATAATGGGTGAAACTACTGCTACGCCAACAACTATGTCAGAATTGCACATAGAGAACTGGGGAATATGTTCTATCAGCAGTTCCTTTCAAAGAGCACAGAGATCAAATTCCTACACTCTAATTTTTTGTAGAAAAAAGGAAATTCACTAAGTTATCAGGTCAGGAGTTCAAAGGCAGATCCATGCAACATTGCATGCACAGCAATATTAAAAACATTCATTATGAGACATCAGAAACTGAAAAGTAACTGAGGCTATACTGCCATATACTTAACGTAGCAGCAAAGAGGAAGCAAGTGTGATCAAACTCGATACTGATCTCAGAGAATACTATTTCCTATGTATGGGACTTCAGCATATCCATAGGTTCAAAGAACAATTTTTTTAAATAAGTATTTAAAAGTTATGCTTAGATCTGTTTTCACCACTGAAAATGCTTAGGAATAAAAAGCTCTGTTAATCTACTCTGCCTTTATAATGAGAAAACCTCACACTTTTGCAGCTTTTTATTTGACTGAGGCCAGAATTTCTACAGATGTACGAGACACATAACTCTTCAAAGATGCTTGGATGGAAGACATGGAAAAAAAGGCTAATAAAATTAGACAGCTCTCCTTTGAAAGATGCCTCTTTAAGGTTTTTCCCTTAATATTATCACATAGCAAAACCAGGAATTAAACTAGACATGTAACTAGCTTTTTTATTTTAAGAACTCAGGAGTTTCTCTTTTTACACACTGCAAGACCTCAGTTTACAGTCAATACAGCACAACTACTGTGCAAATCAATCTTAAAAGGTTCAGACTGATAACATTAGTTTCAGTAAATTCAAATATGTAAAGCTCCAACCAAGCTCTACATGAATAAGTCAGTAGCAGAGCATGAAAAAACATCAAGTCTGTGAGAGAACAGTGAAAATAAGTGAAATATCCCTGGGGTATTAAAAGTGCAACCTCAAACCTCTACCCTGACAAATACTCTGCATAGGAGAAGCTGGTATTGCTGATCCCTTTTAAGAGAAAGCAAGCATTCTAGTGACACCACCACCATTCAAGATGTGAAGCAAAGGAAGAGCTGTTTCAAACAGCACATTTCTCCTCTTTGTGTCAGCAGATCTGGCAGGCAAATTTAAACATTCCTTTTGACAGCTCCCAGAGCTCCCAGAACTATTTTGGCCAACCAGTGGCAACCCAAACCTAATGAACCTGTCAGCAGTTAGATGAGTTGAACTGTAAAAGAGACTAAACAACTTTCTAAGCACAGAGATGAAAAGATCACTTTCTGTATGGCTCAGACTACAGTCATTTTGAAGACTATCACCTGTAAATGACAACTCCTCAACCTCCAGCCTGCTGGCATGACAGTCCCTTTCCCTCATCCACCTATACCATGTCTGGCACCATTAGAGAAGACTTCCAAAGTCTTACTTATACTGAAGAAGCACATGAGAGCAGCACCAAGTCTTCCATCCTCACTTCATATGACCAACTGCTTCCCAAATGTGACTTACACAGCTGTTTAGAGATGCAGTCTGAGTATACATTCCTATACAGACTCTGCAACAGACCAGCGTGTCAGCCAACATCCTGATCTGCAAAATATTCATATTAACCTAAGGATGCATCTTTGTCACATCCAGATTAGCATAATTGTGAAACGGCTCTTGACCCAAATGTGAACTTTTTCTGCTTCTCTTGCTTTTGATCTGTCCATCACCAGTCACATGCTGGATCACCTTCCTGACATGACAGAGGTGTTGAGATATTTGTTCTCAATCAGACCAGAGAGTCAATATGACTCATCCTCTGACTACAGGATTGCTAGATCTAATCCAAGAGAAGATTGAAACTGAGAAGAGAAAAGAAGAGCTGACAGGATGTAGTCCAGAGGCATTTAGGCTAGACAAGGTATAATGTGAAACTACACCTTAATATAGAGGACATGGACAGGATGGTAACAGACAGTCCACTATTTCAAAGAAAATGAATAAATAAGCAAGAGTTTGTTCCCAAATATCTGCTAAGGTTTCCTGTGGTTTATCAAGAAACAAAATAAAAGTGGAAAAAAGGTCAGACTTGAAACAGCGTGTCCAAAGAAGAGTGAGGAAGCTGATGAAGGGTGTGGAGCATAAGTTTTAAGAAGAGCAGCTGAGAAAACTGGGGTTGTTTAGCCCCAAGAAAAGCAGACTCAGGGTGACCTTACTGCTTTCCACAATTACCTGAAAGAGCGTTGTAGCCAGGTAGGGGTCGGTCTCTTCTCCCAGGCAACAAGTGACAGAACAAGAGGAAATGGCCTCAAGCTGTACCAGGAGAGGTTCAGACTGCATATTAGGAAACATTTCATCAAAAGAATCATCAAGCACTGGAACAGGCTGTCCAGGGAAGCGATGGACTTACCATTCCCGGATGTATTTAAAAGTCATGTAAATATGGCACTGAGGGACACGGTTTAGCAGAGAATGCAGTGGTAGCTGGGTTAATGGCTGAATCCAATGATCTTAGAGAGGTCTTTTCCAGCTTAAGTGATTCTATGAACACATCACTCTCAGACTAAAGAAGTTAGCTTACTTAAGATGACACACTCTTCCCTAGAGACAGGCTATGGGCAAAGACCACAGTATGTGCTTCAAACAGCTTTAGTAACACCAATCCTTAAGCATGAGATAATCTGTCCATAACTATATTTTAAAACTAGAACTCACGTCTCTGTGGCCCTAAATACTAAGAAAGCAATCACGATTTTCAGTCATCTTGGCTGAAGTCAGAACACCAAACTTTACCCTGCATACAAGTTGTAGAGATTCAAAATTAATCAGTCTCCTCATCTTCCTACTAGTAAACTTTTTCTTCCAAGATGACAGAAAGCTGTTTGCTCTAATAAAAATCAACCAAACTGTCTATGAAACTCTCATGAGTTGTTCTTGAAAGGGATGTGTGAGATTGACTGGGGACAAAATAGCTTTAAGGTAATATCTGTAGCTGTAAGAATTACTTCAAGACTCAGCTGATTAGTGTTTCCACTTGGAAGAAGGTTTTTCCATGACAGAAGGTAGCTTTCAAACGTCACTACACCTCAGATGTATTTGGAAGCTTAAATGAAAATGGTGGCAAGAGTCATTTGAGTCTATCCCCTTTTATGCTGTGGCACTTGTTACTACAGCACATGGAAAAGGAAAAGGTCTACGGTGAAGGACTAAAAGCTGACTTTTTTTCCCCACTGGGAATATCAGAAGCAGCAGCTGGCTAGAGAGCCTTAAATTAACTTAGACATTTGGTCATTTGAGTTGGACTGATCCTGGAAAAGAGTAATAACCATCATCAAGAAAGATTTGAAATCTACTGAGACTGCCATCTATGCAGTTGAATTCTATATGCAGAAACCTTCCCTGGAAAGAGCTGGTATGAATTCAAACCCATCAGATAGTTCATGAATGAGTCATTCCACCTAGGGAGAAGTTAGCCTCAATTAGGACAAAAACGAATAAACTGAAGTCAGTCTGGGCAGTTCAGTCTCAATCCTTGTAGTAGGATATCATGTCATTGGTCTTAAAGGGAGACTATTGTTTATAGTTATATTATAGTTCAGTCTACCCCCAACAAGCCTAGAAAAGGGAAAAAATTTATCAGAATAAAGGGCTCCTGGATGGCTAGGCTTTACGTCAGGCCAAGAGAAAAGTCTTGATATATAGCATAGACCACTGTGCCTCACAAGTGGAAGAGGGATCTGAAACACACCTCGATTACCCAAGCACATCAGTTTTAACTAAGAACCTCAGTTTCAAACACGGACTGCTGAGATTCCACAAAAAAACTTGTTACCAAACAGCTCATCATCCACCTACAGGTCCCTTGGCACTGACAAGACTGGAGCTGGGAGAACTATTCGTATACAGGATTTTATTCAATGCTGTTCCTCTGGTGGCACCCCTGACAGAAGAGCAAGCCACTGGCATGACAGGTTCTGAAATTCAGACATCACTGGCACAGACAAGCCCAGAACCAGCAGACAGATCAGACACACGACACCTGAACACTACTGCTTGGGACTGCTTCACAGGTTTGAAGCTGTGACAAAATGAAACATTTTCCCTAATATAGTGAGAAGTGCAAGTACATATGAAGTGCACACATTGATGACATCTGAGGCTTCTATCAAACGCACTACAAATATACTTGTTGATGTCTGTAATAAATAAAGATACCTCACAACAGAATGACTATATCCTTCAGAGAAACACAGAAGTTAATGGAGGCCTTGGGTCCTAGAGGCCAGGACCAAAGACACAAGCAAAACTTCAGGAATCCCTAAGTTGTTCCATACTTAGATAAGAACAAAGTTTCATTCAGTATCAAGAATTGCCAGGCAATACACATTTAACAGACAGATCTTTAATCTATCTTAAAACAGCAGTCTCAAATGTCAGTGTGTAACACTCTGCACCACTCCCCCTGTACTTCCATCACAGTTCAGTCTCAATCTTTGTGAGTTTAATACCACTGAAAACCTAGAGGATTCACAGGCACTACTAAAGTACTGACAGCTTTAAACCCACCAATAAAAGACAGCATTCACTTTGATGTAAGCTTACTACAGAAAACTATTACAACTTCCAATGACATTAATGCTGGAACTTCACATCATGACTAGAGTGGATAGTCATATCAAGATAGTTTACGTGACTTTTTACAGCCACCCCTCCCTGCAATTAGCTGGGGAGCTCAAAGCCATTGGGATTCTGTGGAAGTCTCAGGAAAGACACATACTTTGATCTAGCCCAAATTTATACTGAGGGTTAGAATATACTAGAGCAGACACATGAATGGAAATGCAACACAGCTGCCATGCCTTTTTTTTCTTTCTGTCATATTACATATTTCTTTCTGTCATATTACAGACATACATCATACCAAACATTAAACCAGCAAACCTTCCTTGAAATACTTTAAGCCGAATATTAGAGGAAGCACCAATTATCTTCTGGCTCCCTTCCACAAAATAACAGAATCTCACATTGGAGTCATCATGGGTTTTATCATACTCTCTTCATTTCAATGCTGCACATGAGGCATTGCACTCTCATATCCCTGGGCAGCTTAAATTTCTCTCCAGGTTTCAATACAGCCATATTTAAACAATAAATAACAATATTCCTTTTATTGATCTAGACCCAAACATTCCTAATTGATTAACAAAGACAAATGAATATTTAAAAAGTGAACTAATTACCTCTCAGAATCTCTATTTGGATACGATCTTGCAAGTGGTGATACTGCATGGCTAAGAACAATGTAGGCATAATCAAAAACTTGTTTCACTTGCATGGCACCGTAAGAACTTCTGCCAACGTCGTTTCCTGAAATAATGTGACAGTCATGAGATTATCTTTTTTTAATATCAGTAACCAAAAAATTATTCACACTTAAAGCTCAGTAGCCTTAACAATACAGCCCAACTCTGTTCAAGCTGGTTATCCCATCCTAACCACATCAGGAACAACTGAGTGTGCCTATCTCAGTAGAAGTTAACCTTAGGAATGACACTTAACATTATACATTCAATTTACCACTTAAAATACTTGTGTACCAGCACCAGAAAGAAACAGAGCACAGAGATCAGCTTAAAGCTCTTACAGCTGTCTTTCAAGAGTGAACCTACCCAGCTCAAAGCATCATGTCTCATCAGTAGAGTTTCTGCAGGCCAAATTCAGCTTAAAATGACACTTGTGCAGCCACATTATCTTCATTAGATCACATATATGCACAGCAACCCCTACTTAACCTTATCAAAACTGGACAGTAATAAACCAGCTCACACAGGCTATTTATCTCCACAGGATAAACCAGTTGGTCAAAATCTATCACAGAGGATTCCAGAATTTTGTACAGCATTGTTTTTTGATCAAGTTACTGGCACTCTCAACTGCTCTTCTTTAGGCATGCGTGACATTTAAACCAGGATTCCTTCCAAATCCAATGCCATGTGAGGAACTGCAGAAGCTAAGAACATGGTAGTTTCTGTATCAGTGGAAATGTACATAAATTTGATACATTTGATACCTTTGACTTTTGCTATTAATAGCATGAAACGTGTGGGGGAGTTGTAGATATATTTGGCACCAGACCCCAAAAGTTCACTGTCAGCATTCAATTTAAGAAATACAAATAAAACTTCCTTCAAATTGCATAAAATACAGATTAGGACTTGAGTGGGTAGAAAACTTATAGTGAAAGCTTCCCTCTTTCAGAATGATGTGAGAAACGCTGTGAGAACACCGCAGAGGGATGAACCCCTGAGCACAATTCTTTTAAGCTTGAAAATCAGATAAGGGCTCATAATTAAAAGAAATTAATGAAAAATCTGCTTTGAAAATTGATGGGTAAAAGACAGAATCTATCCTTTGGAAGACTGAATCCAATAAGGCTCAATTTGATTTTACAGAAATTCTTCATTCCTCTGAGCATTTTGTCCAGCAAGGCATTATAGACAAACATGCTGAGATCTGTCCTCCAGCAGGGAAAAAAAAACCAAAACAAACCAGCCTTGACTTTACAACTTGACAACACATTTTAATCCTTCAAGTTCTACAACCATAATGCTACTCTTAACAGAAAAGTATAATCAGTGAAAATGGACTGAGAACAAGAGCATTTTGGGAAAACAACTTTTCCAGTAATTTACATGGTCAAATAAAAACTGAACAAAAAATACTCCCTGAAGTAAATAAAAATACTTTACTGAAGTAACTGAGTATCTTGTTGTGAATGCACTACTGCAGTATGCAGCAGCAACTAGCCTCAAAATTAGAGAAGCCTCTCTAAGTGATTCATTTACTATTGGACTGTATTCTGAAGTAGAAGCAGAGATCAGTGTGGGTTTAGGACAGTGAATCTAGGAGGAGACATAGCAGTATTCTTCACAGAGGACTACACAAAGAACTTAGTCCAAAGGCAGCTGAGAAGTGACTAAGGTATTTCAGTGGTCAAGAAATCAGAGCAGAAAAATGCTAGTTCTACTAGAAAAGTAATGATTAATTCAGTACAGGTTTTTCAGAAGCAGGACGCTTGTGTCCAGCAGCAGTTACCACATAATGGCACTGTTGTGCCAGCAAAAGAAATCATAAGCCTTCCCTAATCCACTTACAGCATACTCAGCCAGTTCAGTTTAAATCAACAAAGTTGTATTTGAGCCACAATTCAAGCAGAGTCGAAAACAGAGGCAGAACAGCTCATGCCTCGGTTCCTGGACTGCCTCGCTCTGCACCTGTAATTAGTTCTAAAAGTGTCTGAATAAACAAGTCTTAATCAATTACACAGTCTGCAGAGCTTCTGATTTGCACTGCAGCTGGAGCTACTGTGAACTGCACCAGTCAACTCTGTATAGATATGGCTCTACCTAATCAAGAAAGTAGTGTATTAATGAAGCCAAAAGATTACATATTTGCATTTGCTGTCTTGAATAGATTTTCCTCTGAGAGATCACTCTCATTAGAGGATCGTGTCATCTTACACAATTGAGCATCCTTCTTTTGTCACAGTCTGGACTGATCAGTTAAAGCATATAACCCAAATGCTCTCACTCGTTAAAAAAAACATACATACTTCAATCCTCAGATGTACATTAGCAGATAACAATGGTGCGTGATTTCATGTATAATTCAATCCTTATTCTTTCTAACAAAGCTTTCATCCCTAAAGGAACATGTCCAAAGTTTCTAACAGTCGCTATCAGTATTATCACTCCTTTATTTGAAGCAGTTTTAAGAACATAGCCTGAAAAAGGTAAAGGTAAAACCACGATCTAGGACTAAAGCAGACACATTTATGCTAAGCTGTTATCTAGTAAACACCTTTTTGCAAGTTTCAGCATTAAAAAGGTTCTTTCAGATGCTAACTTCAATGTATTTGTGTATTTTTATAAACATATATATACATTTATACACACATATATATATTTGCATGTTCTAATGACAAATAGCAGATACTGAAAAGCAGCAGTGAATAATTTTGGGCAATCACTAAGGCTAGAAGAGACAATCCCACCAACAGTTGTTGCCAATCTAATTACTTCCTGTACTTGAGACCTATCAAGATACAGAAGTAAGAAACATGAAGCATAATAAATTCTTCAAGTTAAAGAGTCTCTTTTCAAAGAATACACAATGAATTTAAGGTTTAGAACTTTTGTTGGAGCCCACAGCAATTCAGAATGAAGAAAAAGGGATGGGAGAGTAGGAAGCAGTGGAGGTGGAACTCTGAGTTTTAAATTCTGTGTTAAAGAGTAGCAATTTAGCTACTCTAGTCACTGAATCTGAAACAAGATCAAAATCATTCCTGTTCTGAACATCAGAAATGACTGAAGGACCTTGATAATCACCTGATTCCTAAAGGCATAAAATAGTAAGTCTCCCTAACAGTCTGCTGCATAAGTGCCAAGCTTGTTTTACAACCACAGACTAAAACTTTGTCACCTGCAACCAGAGTTATATCTTCCAAGACAGCATACTGCTAGAACACCACCACACAAACCTTTTCTAAGATGGTATCATCTACCCTGCTCCAACATAATCCCATGAATAGACTTCTGAGTGCCTGGCTTTGCAATTCTCCTAAATAAATCCATTTACATTTTATACATCAAAAAATGGGACAATTGCTTTGAGAAACTGAAATAATGCAGCTACAAGATGTTTACGGAAACTCCCTCGTTTGGACAATTATAAGGGAATGATTTTCATCTCATTACTCTATTCTAGAACATTAACTCAATATGAAATATCATAGACTACGTAAAAAAATCAAGTATAAACAACTACTTCAAAATCACCAGTAGATTAGTCTGATAACTCAAGTCCATATCTCAACACTTCCCACTTAAAGTGTGGATTCCTGACACCTTTGTTGGAATCTTGGTTCTCAAATCACAGAAGTTATAATTTTCTAGCACACAATAATCAGTCTTTTAAAATTTCAGAGGAAACCCTGCAGCACTTAGAAGAATCCAAGCAAAATCCATTACAACCAAAACAGGCACACAATAGGTTTGGTGTCTGTTTCTTCTAAATCCAGGAACTAACAGAAGGTACTAAGAAAGTAGAACTAAGTATCATATCCCTCTGATGACACCTTCCATCTGTTAGGCAGATGACACCATTTCAAACTGAAGAAAGCACAGTTCCTCCAACTTAAAGGAACTAATCCCGCTAAACATGTTCCTGGTTCCCTACAAGACTGCTTGCTCAAAGCTATTCTTATGAGTTATACCCTTCAGTATCCCATTTCTGAACTAGTGTATAAACTCACAGGAGGGACTTTTACATAACTTTAAAAAATTACAAGGCTTTTTTTTATCCCTGTGTTTTTTGTCTCATTTTTGGATTACAAAGTAATTTTTTTAAGTTTTCCTCCAAGACCTAACTGGAACTTCAGAGATAGTTGTGATTAGGCTAAAAAAAAGGATTGAAAAAAGATTAAAGATTTGTACATAGAGCGCAAACACAGGTTTGCAGGGGCAAAACTCTGTAACAGCTTATGCTAATTTAAGTCAAGAGACATCCATGTCCACTCTACCAAAATACTTGTTCCCATCTCCTTCACAGTTCTGCCACCAGCCCTCACAGAGTTAGACACTGACTGGATCTTAACGCAAACTAATCAGAGCTGATGACTTGTCAACTAGGCAAGGACCTGAACCCTTGGAAAAGTTTGTAGTACTGGGACAGAAGGAGGAACAGAATTAAACCAATCAACAGAATTCTTGACATTATCTATATACACTTGACAGGTAATTAGAGATACTGTACGAATATGTGATTAAGACGAGATCTAAGGAGGCTGCACTCATGTGATCTGATTCGAAGAACCATCCTATACATTTTATATTATTTTCCTCCTAGCTCCATCAGGCAAGTTCTGAAGGTCTGTATTAGCTGCCAAAAAATATTCCTATGGGACACAGTGGTCAGATAACTTCAAGCTATTGTCAGCCTTCATTTCCATTGCCAAAACACTATCTCCTGTAAGAATTACATTATCTCAGCCCATATAAACTCCTCTAGAATTTAATTCTTACCAACTCTTTGATAGCATACAACTAGACAACTTTTTTCTAAACCACAGCTCTTCACTGTTGCAAGATTTATACTAGGAAGAACAGTTCAGAGGCAGTATTGGACCTAAAATTTATTTTTTCTTCTCCAATGCACTATTAGCAGTGATAAAAATCTTGTGTAGCATATGCATTATCTTCTCTTTCAGTCCTCGGCAGATAGGAGAGAACAGAACTGAAGGGCAGTAGATGTTTTTGACTTTAAAGAATTGTGGCTCATGCTGCTATTCAAATAGGTCTTCAGGCAAGTAAGTACAGAGCTCCAGAAGGAAATCTCAATGACATAATGGCAGTTCTGCAAAAACATCTATGCCTGGCCAAATACAAGAATCATGACGGACACAAACTCAGAGCTACAAACACATCAGATATGTGGTTAGACAAACAAGTATCACAGCCCACAATGTGTTCTGAAGAACTATGAACATTCAGTATATTGAGTATTTCACAAGGTGCCAGACTTCAGCTCCTGATCCATGGTATTTGCTTTAAAAGTGCTGTACATAAGCAGTCTATGCACAACATCTGACACTACAGAGTTTGAGTGCCAATTACACTCTAGAAATACTAATGCTGAAGTCCAAATTAACTGAAAATTGACTTTATTAAAAAGCTGTTTTGGAATTTTAGCTACTTGCAACAGTCTAAATAAAATACAAACAGAGTACTTTAAAGCTGGAAATCTTTTTGAGGCTCTCAGCCAAAATTAATCTTGATTATTTTGAAGGTTACTGAATCAAAACCAAATCTTTAAAATAATAATTGCATGTTAGTTACTTTCAAAAGTACATACAACCATTACTGGCATTCTTTAAAGGTCCCGGTGCTTCACAGAAGCCAGTTATGCAAACCACTCTCCACATCACCACCAGCCGGTCCCCGCTGTATATTTATGGATACACACCCATATTCCTATGTGGTCTCTATGGCACCACCCTGCAGGACAGATACCTCATCTGGGGCATTTTTTCCCACATGGTATAGTTTATCTGAAATATGGCAGCACAGACTGTGGTGGGAAAAGCTCCACCTTCCATTCTCATAATGAACAATGGAGAACTTTTCCTACTAACAAACCCCCTCCCAGGATTTCCTGGACTTCTTCCTTTCACTACCTCTCAGTGCTGTCAGAGACTCCTATTATATGCTCATCACAGTTCTGAATCTCCAATGCATTATGCAACTGCACTGTTTCCATGCAATCCATTTACTCAGGTTATGAATCCTGGAAGACTTCAGGTCCATATTCCTTAGCCCTTCTCCTTAACTGTACCTCTACACCAGCAACAGTCTCTTCTCAGTGCAGCTTCTTAACCTGTTT
This sequence comes from Pseudotriccus pelzelni, assembly GCA_035584735.1. Taxonomy (NCBI): domain Eukaryota; kingdom Metazoa; phylum Chordata; class Aves; order Passeriformes; family Tyrannidae; genus Pseudotriccus; species Pseudotriccus pelzelni. The sequence goes on from JAWMRA010000078.1 coordinate 79,791,081, forward strand.
GACAGACTAACAGAATCCATGACATCACAAGCTGAGCCAGAGCCCTGGAATATTGCAAGAAGTACACAATCTTACCAGGCAGGAGAGGATCTTCAATACATAGCATGGATGGTCTATATCCATTAGTCATGACTTTCATGATTTCTTCTTTGGCAATATAGGCACCTCCATTTTTTATTCTAATACCAGTTTTCAAGTAGTTAAAGTTCCTTCCATAGAGTTCAAAAAATTCTATTAGAAGCATTCCAAGGTTTTCATCAGCTCTTCTGGCATCAATTCTCGGATGCAGCTGTGACAAAACACAGTTTTTGATTATTAAAAATTAATAGCTTTCAGACCATGAACACGGGGCAACAAAAAGCTGTCATTTAAATAGCTGAGTATTATTTCACAGAAGTCTCAACTCAGTCATTCCTTCTTCGTGTATTTAAACTACTCTCACAAAACCGAGAGGGGGCAGCACTTCAGCAGTATCTGGAAGCCAAAGAATTCTTTCAACCTTCCTCTTGTGGTTTTTGAGGCTTAGGGAATTTTTTCCCCGAGGTCAAAAGCAATAAAGAAGTATTGCTTCTACTAAATTACATCTTAGTACATACTAATTGTTGTAATTAGTCGGTAACAAAGTAATACCTGATTTTTCACAGAAAATCTATCCTTCAATGTTTTCAGGAGGGGCAGAATCCATCTGCCCCAACTGAAATACAGTTCTAACCTCTATCTCCACATATTATATTTGATATATAAAACCAATAGTAATATTTCAATCATCATCAGCAGCAGAGAATATGTAGCTTTTTCATCACCACAGCTGCCAAGAGATGTTAACTCTACTTATTCATGCCTGTAGGAAGCTTACTGTCACAAAAATTTATTGGAAGGTATTGTGACCCATTTGTAACATTGTAACTCAGTTATTTCATCAGTTATGCACAGCATCTGCCAGTCTTAAGCATGTCAAGACCTAAACAACATAATTAAAAATCAACCTGACTGTTGGATTTCATAATTTTAATAAACTCTGAAATCAACTACTCTGCATATTCGGTATCAGTACTCTAGGAAGCAACACAGGAACTGTATCCTGGCATATTTACTCAACACCATTGGGTATCATTAGGCAACACCCTTCAGGTACAGACCCTGGTACAGAAAACAATGCACAGCCCCTATGCCTTTCACGAGAGTCCTGCTGCTGTTTCACTTCACATAGGGAAAAGAAGTTCTTAGATGTTTGAGAGGTAGTCCATAGGAACTGCCAACAGAAAACACTTAGAGCCAAAACAACAAAGCTGCGCATTGCGAGGGGCTGTCAGAAGAAACAGGACAACAAAAGGGCATAGGTACAAAAATCAAAGTATTTTACAGAACACAGAAACAAATAAGGAAGAGACTTACCTGCAGGAAACTAATTGCCATTAAAATTAGGCTGTAAGAGCTAATTCCACCAGTAAAAACTTCATTCAAATCCCTCTGAAGGAGGAACTGTTTTAATACTAAAATTAAGTAAGGCAGCAAAGAATATTTCTGCAAAGAAAAATAAGTCTTATCAATTACAATGTCAACATTCCAAAACAAATAAAGAACTACACGATCTCAACACACAAAAATTAATCTAATACAAAAGTATTTTCAATGATGTGCTATAAAGTGTTTCTACAGGAAGAACTGAAATATGGGTTTTTTTATTCTATAAGCTGATGAATAGATTTCGACTCTCATTTGACCGAAGAGTTTATGTATAAAATTTATGCCCCCCCAAACATTAAGATTGTTATACCCTTCTTTGAATGCCAGTGTCACTTACTCTAGTCAAATCTTTCAATCTGAATAATACTTTTACTAAAGAGCATAAAAGGAATTGGTTTATGGAAGTTTAGGAAAACAGTATTCATAATCAAGCATCACTCAAATTCAAGGTAAGCAAAGCTTGAAAACAGACTTCCTTTAGAAGCAAAGTTTAGTACCTATCTGCAGATCCAGATATGATTGTAAAAGTCCCTTCAGTGTACAGGTTTATTCAGGCAAACACCTAGCACTCAAAGGGAACACAGAATAGATACCAATAGAAAATAAATTAGAACATCCATGTTTAATTAATGAAAATAGTCTTCAGCAGTAAATTTTCAAGCCATACTAAAAAAGGTTAGCTAAGCATCTAAGCACATCCTTGGTAAATAGTATAACATTCACTATGTGGCTGGTACCTTCATGTATTCCTTGATAAATCGAGCTGCCTTCACACCAGTTTCTACATTAAAACTGATATCAACTTTCACTTCTGTCTCCTGGTCAGTAAGTTTTATTATTGGTACCTGAAAAGATTAAAACGATTATGAATCCCCAGAAATACAACACTGGTGCTATTCTCTAGCTTACTCACTTCAGACACAGAGATACTACCAATGCAGACTAATGCAAATATCAAGTCTGTCTTTTTGAGAAGAGGTAACAATCCTAACTTAACTGACAAGTAAATGCCTTTTAGTCTGGTGATTAAAAACATGCACACGTACATTAGCTTACAATCATTGTTACACCCATAGCTATTGGACATCTGCCTTCATAGCTGCAATACCAGTGTTCTGTAAGACAACTAAGTTTACTTAATTTAATGACTCCGTTCTGCTAATATATGTTCTAACCTCATAACCCATGGGAACTGAACTCCTCTGACCCAGCACTGTGCCATTCACTTGCTAACTGATAGAAGACTAACATAGCAGAAAGCAATGTGTGTTGATTTATCAAGCTGAACTGGTTCACTGTAGTGTCAAATGAAAGCCAGATGTGAGAAAGTCAAGCAGGAATAGCAATATAGCAGCAATGAATTATCACAGAATGACTGAATGTGTAGTTCAGCCTCACACCGTCACCTGGAAAGCAGTATCTCACAAAACCATCTTAAATCATAACCTAAACTTCAGCTGATATTTGTTTTAAATTGAACTTCCTATATTTTTAATCTGAAATGAAAAATTAAGAAGAGCAGATGTATAGCATGATCTTATACCAACAGCAAAAGAAATAAAATAAGAAAGACTAGTAGAATTGTAAGCCTAGCCTACTGCCATTTTCCATCACTAACTGGTAACCAAGATTCTGAAAATCTCATTTGTTCTCAAGTAAACAGAAGACTACCAGAGCTACTGTTATGTACAGTTACTCCAATGGAAGGCACAAGAATATTTTGGACCCAAAAGAGTTAGCCTGTTTTGGAGACCACAAAACATAGCATCTTGTTAACAGAAGTTTTGAATACTCACCTCAGTCCCTTGAAGAAAACACCACTTGCTCAGTAACATAAATTTCTCATACATTAAGTTTTTTACATATTCAACATGATTTGTTAGGCTTACAAGACAGATGCAAGAGATAATACTCATCAGTTCCACAAATTCAATAAAGCTCTCAAGTAGCATATTTTGAAAGGGAAAAACAAATGTTAGGTTTGGAACATTTTACTATGTCATTAGAAACAAGACAACACAAAAACTGTCTTTCAAGATAGACAGCTTCAGTTATTGGTCTCTGGTTAAACAAATTCCCCTCAAAGTGGGGAAAAACATTATGCTAATAGTAAATTTATATTACTGGATATTTTGCAAATACTGCCCTTCAGATCCTTACTGACAACATAAGCACAAGATATGGCCTTCCAGCAAACACAGTATACAGAATTACCACTGTCCATGTAAAAGACTACATGTTATTGCTAAGCATATACAGATTCTACTGAAATCTTGCTCAGAGAGCTTAAGGCAATATAATTTGCTTCATGAATTAAAAACGCTATTTATCACCACCATCTTAAGGGGTCTGAAAATTTTTTTAGTTCAGTATTCCAAAGACTAGTACTTACCGTAGCTTTATCAAGTACTTTAATGGAATATGGTTCAGCCACATTGTGTTTTCTTAGTGCTTGCTCCAGCAGCTGTAAAGGAGGCCGTTCCCATTTCCCAAAAACAACTAGATCAATATCACTAGACAAAAAGAACACAGTATGGCATCCATTAAGTCTCAAGCGTAATATACCACCAAAAAAAAAAAAAGGTAAAATCGGCATGCTACATATTGCAAGTCCTACAGGTGATCATTTTGCAACTTGTAATCTAGGTTCCAAATTAACTCCTTTTAGGACTGTTAAGCAAGAGAGTCTACTGTGCTATAGGACCCAAAGCAGCATTCTACTTTCCTGCTTCTACTTCTTTGAGCTCCTTTCCCTTTTACCTTTCCTGCTCCCTCCTCTCTGACTTCAACAGCCCGATTCTATCCCTCATTATACATCCATGTTGACAAGCATGCTAATAGTCCAAACAATTTTTATCAGTGATTGCTATTCATAGAAATGAAATTTCCAGTGATTTCCTACTGAAAATTCAATCAATGTAAAGACAACATAGTCTTTCAGGCAGAGCTACACAGGTTTTCCATATCCATCAATTGAAACATTAAGCGATCTAAAACAACAAATTAAGACATTTTGCTCTCCAAAACGGTGAGAACACAGCACTGTGATGACTCAACTTCACAAAGTAACCAAGATAAATGACACACTCTCAGTAATTCATCTTATTTAACAAAACAAGCTTTACACAGTAAACAATAAGCATTCATTTTCACTGTATGTTTAAAAGGGTCAATAGGTAAATAGAGCAGTATAACGATAAATAAACTTATCACAAACCTTGAAGTTCAAAAGCTTTTCCCTTTGTCACATTAAACACTAGACAACAGTTTGACTGGAAGTTTGACAGCTTTACACATTCCTGTCTAAAATCCTCTTTGAAATCTACCATTTTTCTAAAATAAAAACTTTATGTAAAAGTAAACTATTACTTACCTAGTTGGAAGATAAAGCCCTGTACTAAAGCTGCCAAATATCTGGACCTGGAAAAAAAAAAAACCAACACACACACCAAGGAAATATCTTGTAATTATGAATCATCACTTAGTTTTACTTTCAGAAGACGGTATTTTTCTCGACTTGTTAAGGATATAGTCTATATCCTTAAATACTATACACTATGTTAAGCATGTACAAATACACTTTTTCTTACATAGGCAACTTTAGAGGAAATTTGGCACTTTTTAAATGTGAAATAAATACCAATCTGCTAGCAGAGCTCAGATTTAAACAAATGCTTTTCACTATTTTTTTCCAGTTTGACAGCTTTTATCACTTTCCTTCCTTCCTGCTTCCTTTTTTCCTCACAGGAAAGCTCTACCAAAATTGGAAGAGTTTAAGGGAATAAATTTTCCAAAGGTTTAGGTTTAAAAAAACAGTAAGTGCATCTAAACATATAATTTCGATAAATACTCCAGATTTTAATGTTAAGGACAACTATGCAGTAGCAGCAAGTGTCTTCATGTGGAAAAGCAGGCATGCTGGAGATACACCCACAGTCCATATCACATATTTTTAGTATGCTTCCAATCTAAAGAATTGAGACCGTCTTCACCCCCTGATAGAGCAGACCACAATTTATAAGTTCATGTCTTTCTTCCTATGAAAAGGCTGGGCCATTTTGGTGTTTCTATCTATTTCCACAAGGCAGAAAAGTCTTACACGGGTAAGGATGAAGCAGATGAGCTTTACAGCTTTACAGTGTCTTTAGCTCAGTGCTGTGGCCAGAGGCCTCACTCTTTGCCACAGCAGGATACGAAATCACAGTGATCTGAAGCATTTTTCTGCTTATAAATGACACTAGTACCAGGTAATCACGACCATGATGCTAGAGATACAGTTCTTTTTGGATGATACATTCTTTTTAGATGGCAAACTTAGACACTGGGTAACAAAGTGTTTGAAGTTACATCAACTTTGGTTGCAAAGTATCTCAGAGAGTGCAATTTTGCCATTAAAGTAAGGCTTAAGTAACCCCCTAAAAGTAAAATTCATGAAGAGAAACAAACAAACAATAAAAAAAAAATCTGTGTTTAACTGCTCTTCTGTAAAATATTTTTATTTACAAATATCCACAGTCAGGACTCCTTATAGCAATGGACACAGAGGTAGTCAGTCTCACTTTAACATTCAAAATTAAGTTATATGACAACCAATTTACAGAATCATCGAATCAACACAGTTGGAAAAGACCTCTGATAGAGTCCAACCCATGATCCAGCACCACCCTGTCAACTAGACATGGCACTGAATGCCACATCCAGTCTCTTCTTAAACACCTCCAGGGACGGTGAATCCACCACCTCCCTGGGTAGCCAATTCCAATGTCTGACCACTCTCTCTGTGCAGAATTTCTTTCTAATGTCTAACCTAAACCTCCCTGGCACAGCTTAAGACCGTGCCCTCTTGTTCTACCGCTTTATTACTTCAAGAAATGCACTACTTAAAGTGGACAGCTCTTCACATTCCCAGTTCTCGAAATGAAAAAATAATCAGTAACATTCATTAACCTGACACCTAGGTTTGAAGTTTCCCCCACTTTTTAAAATGAACTGCCAAATACTGTAAGAGCTGCGATATTAAGTCAGTTGCCTTAAGTTTGAAGTATTATCTGTTAATTTCCAAAACACACAATATAATAGCAAGGTTAAGTGAACCAAGCTCTACAATTCACTAGAGAAGCAAATCACAACTTAAATTACACTCACATCAGCTGTAGGCCAGAGATCTTTGATGACTGTTTCTATTCTTTTTACCACTTCTCTTCTCATAGCTGCTTCTTCAGGACGAGGGGACATGAAGTCATAGAAGTCAATTATTTCTTCATGTAGTCTAATGGAGAAAGTAGGAACAGTTACACATGACAATTTAAGTATTACAACGAATTTTATCACAAACAGGCCACAGGCTTTCCTCAATATCATTCCTTAACCAAAAGACTCAGAATACTAACTCTAGTAGATATTGACTAAACTTCTTACTGGCTCAACATTAGAAGCCAAATTCAATTCCTGACTCTATGTTTATTTTCTTTAAAAAACAAAGTTGAGTCTTAAAAACTACATAATGACACAAATGTGAAACAGCACGAGAACAACTAAAATCTTGAAGTAGGTTTATTCTTACAGCAGCTCTTACTTCTGTGTATTTGGTACCTTACATAGACTTGCAAACAGGCCACTGGCATTGATGCATTTTTGTGGAGGGCAATAAAAAGGACATTTGAGTATTTCTTGATGTGAAAATGTTCACTTTCACAAATGGAGATTCCTTTGACACTCAAGCCCTTTATTAGCCATTCATTCATACAGGAAGTGACCTTTCCACTGAATGCAGAGTGAGAAGCATTAAATATGTTCTCAAGTGTAAAGTATTTTAATACCAGTGTTACGTGAAGAGTTCTGACATGGAACATCATACACCTACTAAGCCCTTTTGTTTCCCATCTCCCAATACTATAAAACACCTGCTACCAAATTTGAGTTTTAAGGTGAATGCCATATTTGTTTTTTTCAGTGGAAAAGCATCAAGCTATGCCAAACAAAAAAAAATGCAAATAACTATACTGTGACATTTTACAAAGACATCTTTTGATGTTGACATATTTAAGATTTCTCTCTAACTCAAGAAACATACCTAGTCAACAATTTAGTGAAATCCAAATACTGTCCTAAAACCAAAAATCAATCTATAGTTAATATGCTTAGCCTTTCAAAAGTAAAATTTAATACAACTTCAAAAACCTCTTAAACATTTCACCTGAAACTTATGAAACTCATTTTAATAGGTATTTCCCCCTCTAACACATAATCTCCAATTTTTAAGTGTCAGAATTCTTTTCAATACACAAAGACATTTTAGCAGCAAAGCACAAAAAAAAATACTTCCAAAAAGCACACATATTTAGAATTAATGTTTGCCCTTTCTCTGATCTTAAACTGAGCCTGGATCCATAAATGAACAATTAGGTACACTGCAGACTTAACTTAGGTTTCAATCTGTTCATTAATCTACTTGATTGCAAAACTTTAGAGCAAGACAGAAAACGCAAACTAACGTGACCCTGCTTCGTTTATAGAAAGTATGATATTTTTTTCCTTTGCAAGACAAGACCAAAGAGTAAATGGCCAGTCTTCGCGAGCGAAGATCCGGGGAAGGTCTTTACACCTTCCAGCCTGCGCATTGGATTTTTTAG
>JAWMRA010000078.1:79799279-79818560 GCA_035584735.1 Pseudotriccus pelzelni
CGAGGTCCTTAGAACGTAGGTGGATTGCCTTACAGGGCTAACGAGCTCCACCTGCCCGGGCAGTATCCCTGGCTGGATTCGAACCCAGGCCTCAGCGGTGAAGGTCCTGTGATCTAACCACTAGGCCACCAGGGGCTCCCCACCAAAGAGTAAAGTACTTGAAATACACCTAAAAGCAGTTGGGCTAAACTGAAGACTTCCTGTTCTCCTGCCTACAAAAGTCTGCAGTAAGTAGATACAGGGTGAAAACAAGGAAAAGCAGGAAAGGCAAAGGGGCAGCCATCCTTCCAAGCCTCCAGTCATTTCGTCTGGCATACTTTTAGGGTGGATCCCAATCATGATGCATATTAGCTCAAATGACTTTTCTTCATTGATTTTTCCAGGTCTTTTAGTCCATTTATGCTTTTGTCATCCTGTTCTATCAGAATTTAAGTATGCATCAGAATAAAGAGTGCTTTGTTTAAAACTGCTGCCTGGTAATGATTTTATCTGATGCTCTTTTTCTTGGGGCAAAAAAAGTTGTTACTGGCAGTTCATCACAAAACATAACACTTCCCAGGTTCTTGATTCATATCCACTTGTCTCTATGCACCAGCAGTTTTCCAAGCTACCAATCCTCATTGATTTCTCTCTCTTTACACAAAAGCAAGTCCGAAGTCTGATCACTGCTAACCTTCTTCAGCTTGTTTTCAGTTTGCGCCACATTTTCTGACAGCTGGCAGAAACGCACACAGAGTCAACATAGAATTCCACCATTCAGTCCATGACACACACCTGTTTTCATTTTATTGTCCCGACATTTGGCAAGATTGTTGCTGCTGCTACTTGAGTATACAGCTACTCTTTAAAAGAAACCATTATTGAAGGAGCTTTAAGGTGTTTTCTGAACAAAACTACCAACACCCACTGGGTATATTCAGCCTGAATTATTTTTCTTCAGTCATGATTCTATATTTAGTAAAATTCAACTTCACTAGCAATTTTATAATCTAATGAACAATGAAATTCCACTCCAATCATCTGCAGTCAGCTCTAGCTTTCTATTACCCTTTCTATCCTTTTCTCATTCATTTCTTCCCTCCAAGTATTTATGAAGATATGGAGCAACAGCATTGCGAGTAATTCTACTGGTAATCTTCCCTTATTATAGAGTAAATAATTTATTCTTTCCTTTGGTTATTTCAAAGCAGCTAACCCATAACCCTAGCAAATCTGTATCTGTTTGGTTTTTACAAGTCTTCAAAAAAGAATCTCAGAAACATCCTTCCGGAAAAAAAAAAAAATGCAGCAGTTCTGTGTTATCAGACTGAACACAGGAATATAGATTAACAATTAATCCTTCCAGAAAATAAGACCTGTGAGACACAACTACCTTTATCAAAACATGCACTAGACCCTTTCTTTACGTTTGCTCATGCAAGCAAGGTCTGTTTTGTTATAGCATCAGCACTATCCCACCACTACAGGAGACATTTCTGGAAAAAAAAAATATATTTACAGAAGCCATCCAGTATTAGGGGAGGAGAACATAAGGGGTCCCAGCTCCCCTGTGCAGTGCAACCTCTACTATACACAGCCCAGCCTTTCAAAAGCAGCCCCTAAGTATGTCAGTGAGCTCAAGAAAAATAGCCAGCACATAAGCACTCTCACTTCAATGCCCCACTGAGCTTCTGTTCAAACGATTAACACTGTCACAATTCTTAATCGTATAATGAAAGAAGAATATCTCCATCACTAGCAGACATTTCCTTCCCTGTGTACCTTGTAATATGAAGTCAGCTTCATATTTTCCACTTCGCACAGGCAAAATGCAAAAGTATCTCGTTTAATGATTCAGTTTGCATGGGACAACAAAGGGCTAGATAATCAAAAATCATTTGGAGATCAAACTATACTCGTGGCTAATTCCTCTGAAATTATTTGGCATATCCCACAAGACACGGCTGTACAACAAGTATCATTCTTCTGACTGAATTTAAATACTCTTACTGAAATTTAAAATTACAGTTGCCTGGAGTCAAAGAAAGTTCTCATAAGTCTCTTAAGTCCTTCTCTGACAGAAGACAATGCAATTAGTTCACTTCAATTCTTACTACATGATCTGACTTCCGCCAGGTGCCCTTTCATGTCTCTCTACGAGCCCTAGTGACTCTGGCAAAGTTTCTTATTTTCGATGTGCAAGGTTTTCAGGTTTTAATGCACTTAGTAAACCAGCTCTCAAGCCCTCTTTCTTTACAGTCTTCTATTTTGTTTGCTTTTTCCATTTTTCCTTAATTCAGCAGTTTCTACTTCTTAGAGAACATCTTCCTGGTCTATGTCCTTCTGGATAAGAATCAGTGCTATCCTCACAGCCAGCATATGACAGCACAACCACTTCAGTATTTTACCCTTTTGGCTTCCACCTGAAGAAGCTTCTCAAAACTGAGATGCTTTCTGAAAATTCAATGTTACAGTGGTTTACATTTTTCTAAACATCTTTGCTCAGACAAGGTTATTGGAACACAGTTACAAAAAAAGAAGCTCTGATACATATAAAACAAGATCCTGTATGCTGCTCAGGACTAATCCTGGAGGAATTTCTCTACTAGCTGAAGGAATAATGCGCTGTCCGAAAAAACAAGGTAACAATGGGACATTCAGCCAGCCAGCACAGGGATAGCTTTTACTTTGGTATCTTGTCCACATAGCCTCTATGATTTTCATAAGCTCCTCTTAAGTCAGGACTGTGACAGTATTTTAATCATTAGGAACACAGTTTCCATTTGCAGCACACGATGTACATGCAGATATAAGTAACATCCTAACTCTTTATTTTTTAATGGCACTTTCTTCAACATATAGCTAGTCAATTTGTTCAATCTTCTTCTGGCTTCTTAAAGAATTTGGACTCCCAACAGCATCCCCGCACCTAACTATCTTCTATAACATTTCAAGATGCCTATTGTACTACTTTTCTAGCTAATGTAGGCCTTTAAATCAACTTTTTCACAAGCCAATTTTATTACATTTATAGAAACACTGGGAAAGAAACTTGTTGATAACTGTAACTGTACTCTTAATGCAAGATGGAAAAGATTAGAACAAAGGGATGAAGAAGAGAGGCTATTTGCACTTGCTACACTATTCAGCTTGCTAATTTTAACAGCCTGGAGGAACCTACCATTAACCGATGCTATTACTGCTAAGCATAGCAAGCATCTGCTGCTCACAGGCTGACCTATGCAATGCAATTAATGTCTTCTGTTTACCTAATAATTATCCCTTTTACTGGTTTAGGAAAGGCAGAGACATTTCCAGTCTTCAGGTTAAAAAAAAAAACCTCAGGTAACATTCTCAGACTTTCATAATGTTTTTCCTTAAAGGCAGGTATCTAAGAAAGGAGAGCATATACTTTGTTCATGTACTGCATCTAGAACTACTATTTTACACAAGATTGACTTATTACTTCAAGGGCTTACTTCATTGCACTGAAATGAAATTCTCAAACAGCATCAACAAACCAGAAGGTGAGTGAAAAGCTACAGAGACTGTTCCTTCAAGTAAGCAGCCTCTTTCTTTTGACCATGTCTATGCTACTAAGCACATGAATTTATTCTAAAGGAACAGACAAACATAACTGCACCCCTTCATATGGAACAACTAATTCTTTTAAATAACGTATCCTCTACTTACTAGAATGAGTATTTTTCTAACCAGAGTCTAACACATCATCCAAGAATCGTTATAAAAGGAAAGAATAGATGCCACAGTTAAAGCACGTGGGTGTAACCACTACAGGTGTGTAGGAATGGGAGGTAAAGAAATGGGGAGATATAAGCAGCATTTCAACAGAATCTGTGTTGAAATAAAGGTTACAAGACATAGAATACATTCCTTCAATGAAGCAAGAACTACAAAACGCGTGAGGACTTTCACTGTTTAATCTCAAGACAGCAAAGACTCAGCAGTCACTGCATGTATTTTAGAAATCTGTTGAACTACACCACCTTCAACTAGAGCAAAGCACAACTGCATTATCATGGAAACGCAGGTGAAATCTCACACTACAACAAATGCATTCAGTAGTTGAAATCCATCTTACAGTCTAAGGAACACAGTTCAGTGAAATAAAGGAGAATATATATATATTTACGAGTGAAAGCAATGGTATATTCTGAGACACAGAGTTTTCCAGTATGATCTAAGATTAGGACATCTGCAAAAGTAGCAAAAATAGAACTAAGACTACGAAGAGGAGATGAACTTACAATTCTTCTCTTCCCACTACACTCACAACGAACACCCATCAAATGCCTCTACCTTTGTATACTAGCCCTCCTCAACACCAATAAGGCTCAGGCAGTAGTACTCTATACCCTATGCAATGTTCTAAGGTTACAGATGAGAGAAATTATGAAAACAGTGTTACATTCAGACTGTACTGCTGCAGCAAATCAGTCTCATATTACTAGGTAATTCAGGCAGCAATTATCTTTGACACTGTAATTGTATGGAAGTCAGCAAACTACAAAGACTGGCAGAATAAAAAAAAGAATCTCAACTATATAGAACTTATAAATCAGAGCTGTGAAATGTTTTACAGACAGGTACCCTAAACACCACACTCAAATAAGAATCAAGCTTACTTTGCAAGTTAATTACTAAGGAGAGAATGGAAGAAAAAAGTACTTTTGTTCTCATCCACAGAACGAAGAGTAGTTTATAAAATAAAATACCTTTTCTACAAGAGATCATATTGTTCTTATTTCCTCTCTAAGCTTTCCGTTTTTGCCCCACAGTCTTCAAGTCAAAGCCTGTCCTAATTTTAGACAAAAGTTCTTGCCAATTAGATTTTACCTCTCAGGAACATACTGATAGATGAATTGCTCAAGAAACTAAGCTTGTTGGACTGACTTACACTGCAAATTTCCAGACAGTAACAGAATTTGTTTGCATTTTGAAAAAGAATCAAAAACTAATGTATTTTTGCAAACTGTGTCAAACCAATAAAACTCAACCAATTACCTTATTAATGGGCTAGACGTCCTCTGAAAAAGCTGCATTATAAAACAATTTAAAAAATAAGCAGACGTACATCTACAATTTAATATATGGCAAAACAGACCCACTACGTAAGCTTCTGAAGTACATTACTCCTGACTTGGACTTCTGGACTTCACCACACCATCGAGAAAATGCCACAGTTATTTTGTTGTACCAGTGAAGGAGAACACCATATGTTAAACCTTGGAACTGAATCAGCAAGCTCTCTATGACAATAAATAGAATGGCTAAATCCCAAAATTCATGTCTTAATACCATTCTTTTCCAAATGCCCAAAGATAGCAAGTGATTAACATCCCAGACAAGTCAGATGGTAAGAACAGAAACACAGTAGTGATGAGAGCCTATGCCCACGTAGATCAGGTATGCCTTACACCAGGTTAGTCACTGAAACGTTTAAGCAAAGCAACTCTTCACATAATCCCAAGGAGCAAAATCTAATTCAAAATGTATCCATCAAAGCACCACTAGCAGCAAAGTCAGCATCTCTGCAAGCCAACAAAAGCTAAAAAAGCCTTTTCCGGATTTAAGTACCGCTGAGCTCACCATATAAAAGACGAAGCTCCTTAAGTTCAGAATCATAACCAAAAGAATAAGGTGTTCCAGAGACTATTAAAGATACCACACTGGTTGTTGAGCAGAAGCGGGCATCACTAATCAGGTTTTAGGGAAAAAAAAGAGCTTCTACCACCTTGTCAGAGGATTCCAACAGAAGATGTCTTCAGAAACCCTGAAGTCATGTACAAAGCAGGAAAAGAGGATTGGAAGATTAAGGATATCAAAAACGATTATGAGGAACAACTTAATGAGATGCAAAGCTACGCCTGAGAAAGGCTAAACTAGTTCAAGAGCCCCAAAACCTGCTTCTGTTAAGTGAATTAAGTGATCAGTACAGAGAAAGTCAAGTGATCCCAATGCATGACATGCAGGGAAGCTAGTATTTTTTTCTTTTTCTTTTTTTTTTTTTATCCTTCAGAAGTTTTCCTGATCCGTAACTACATAAAGAGAACTTATCCCAAACCAACTTTTTAGTAGAAAATACTCCACAGAAAAATCTATTCCTGATAATTTGGTATTTACCAAGTTATATTCACTTGATACTGCATTTGTATCAAAACAACACTAAGTAATTATCTTTTTTTTTATTCAAAAGCATTAGTTTTGACATTCAAAATAATAAGCAGCCAAAAAGTAGAATCAATGCAACACATAAACAGTTATGACTGTATCAAGATACTAACATAGCCATCATAAATGGTAGTAGTGGCACAAAAAACCCAACAAACCGAAAAAAAAATAAATTTAAAAGCTACTTGGAAGAATCAGTGAACCACAAAGGTAAATCTGTTATCTACTTGGATTCCCAAATGGCATTTGACAATGGACCCACATGCACTTACGCAGATTTATAAGAATCTAGGCTGATATGTGATGAGGGTGAAGACTCGATAATTGTTTTAAACAGAAAACAAATAGCTGTAACTCTTAGTTTCAATATTAAAGGAAGATCACTAGTGAAGCCTCAAAGCACAAAAACCACATCTAAGTCTCACATTAGTAATCAGAAAACAAAGTATATGGTAGAACAAGATAGGCCAACATGCAGAAATATCATGACACTATCACACACAGGTCTGGTTCATGCAAGTCCCAAAGATACAACAGAATTGCAAAGCATACAGAGGGGACCAACATCCAGAGGCAGAAAATGGTTTCAACAGAAGAAATGATTAAACAGAGTAGAAAACAAGACAACTGTCATGTGATTCAACTTTTCCCACTCCTTTTTCAAGTCAGCTGCAAAGAACACTCATGGACTGCCTCAGTCATGCACAGAGCTGTGACTGGCAGCAACTACAACCCTAGTGACAGCCTCAGGAAAAAAAAAGGATCTTTAAATAATGCATAGCTTAACTGAAGAACATCTATCCACAGGTCACTGTTGACCCCAGAAGATCATGCAAGCTCAAGACAAGACATTCATACACAAAATCCACAGTAAGTGTAACAATGCACTGCTTGTAGCCCAGGTAGTCCAAGAACCATACATCATTTAAAGCTAAGAGATGCTTCCAGGAAATATCACCACAGGCTCATGTTGATATATTCCTCTGCCAGTATCTGGCACTGTCCTCTAATGGTCTCACCCTGTACAGCTGTTGATGTTCTTAATGCCAATTATCTCTACTGCTAAAGCCTAACAACTGGCAAAAACATCATGAAACTGATGCCAGGATGAAACTGGTCCAAACATGTCCTATTCTCCGTTATACACAGACGTGAGCACCTGTCATGCAAAGCTTCTCATGTTTTACCACTGTAGCTTAGCCCTTCTGACTTCTAGTACCTCTACTGACTCTCAGGTCTACTGCTGCCAAAATAGTCCTTTCATTCCACTGCCAAAAGCATCTAACTCTACACTAGGTATCCACTTTAAAAGGAAACTTTGGGCTTTACCTACTCTAACTTATTTGACCACAGAAAAAACAGATGTTCTGTTCTTTTGATATTCATCCAGCAACTACCCTTGAACTCTGCTCTGTACCAGCCCTCAGGCATGAAAACAATCCATTCAACTACATCCCCCTGCTCTCGCCAGAAATTTGCTGTGACTAAAAACCAACTACTCCCACGTTCCTCCTTACGTACTACAGTATATGCTGCCTAGTTCTACCCTGATCCTGTAGTCAAACAAAACAAGTGTACAGTGCCAGCACTACCTGCCTCCTACATTAACACCTCCACTACAGGTACCCACCTAACACTGGAGATAGCAGACACCGTGGATTTAACAGTAGTGTGGAAAAAGCATAGCCTACTGTGTTGATTCTTTATCAGGTGGTGTTGGAGCAAGACAAGCACTGTTAAGTATGGGTACAAGTTAAGAATAACCACCCTTGAGAAACCCTTAAAGCCCTTACAAAAGCCAGACAGTCCAGTGCAGACACACAGAGTTTCCAAAGAGTTCCACAGAGTTTCTTCCAGCGCAAAGTACAAGAAAACAAAATTTGCAAAAGGGGCTGACAGTGTGGCATCCCTACACATTAGTTTACATCTGACAGCTCTGACATTAGCATAGTAAGAAGCAAGTGTTGACAAACATGCAACTGGAGCTACGCAAGGTCCTAAAGGTGATGCATTTTTAATAGTGCATTCCACAAGCCCATAATTAAATTTATCTTGGTCAAAGTTCAGCAATATATCAAAAAAGCAAAAAGCCCTGTAAGACTGGAATTAGGAGCACTTCATACAGGTGAAGAAATACAGAAAACCTAATACAGACTTAGCATATAGTAGCATCACCACACCTCTGGAGATCCCTTTTTGTCCACAGTACCATTCAGCTGCAAACTGGTGAACACTGAAGCAAGTCTTCTGGAGAAGCATTGTCATAAGCTTACCTTGCTTATGAGAACCACCCCCCAGGTACCTGCTGTGGTCATCAGGGAATGCTGGCCTGAATCCTCCTTCAGCCTAAGGAAATGCAGAGGTCTTTGCACTCTTGTGCTCTACAGCAGAATTTCTGTGTCATTATCAAGAGACGATTAAAGACAACTGGCTATGTAGGGGGAAAAATGAATGCGGTAAGCCATCAGACACTATGCAACACTAATTAGTCCAGGCAGAGCACCATTCCAATGTATCATAACAGTTCTGGTATCCAAACTAATCCTCAACAAGCCAGTTCTGTTGTTTCTGCACAGCACTGTAATGTGCCAAGCAGATATGCCAGGTATTTCAGTGCTAACCTCATTCAACATCTACAATTAGTCTGAACATTTAGTTGAAAGCATTAGGCAGAACAGGCTCATACTGCTAAAAATGCTTTAATTCTTTACTTAATTCATTAAATTCATATCAAGGAAAAATAATTAAATCTGATATGATTTATATTATTCATAAGCTATTTGCTACATCTTAAGAGAAAGCACTCTGTGTCTAAATGTGGGACCTGCGAGTCCTCAGTAAAAAATTTAGAATAGCTTGATGCCATATTTTGAAATAAAATTTGAGCACCTTTAAACTGTCTGGATGCCTATATTTAAGATACCTCCTGTTCCTGTGAAGACAGTATTTGCTGAACAAGGAATGTAGACCCTAAGATGCTAAACGTAGTTTTAAACTACACAAGAGAATATTTCACAGTACCAAGAAACAACATGTAGTTCTGAACAGTCACAACAGTACAAGCTAACCTCATAATATTAAAGACAACTTCTCTGCCTTGCATCTGAAAACAATCATTTTGTCATCTGTAGTCCTAAACTAAACCCAGACATATAGGAATTTACACTGTTGCTATATTAATCACTCCCAAAGCCATATTTATTCCAGCGCTTCAATCTCCTCACACCTTACCTTCCAAAATTCTGTAAAAGCATGACACATGACAACCTAGTGCATCCAAAAGCATAGCTTTAGGATGTAATCTACTCAAGCACAGCTACTCACACTTGCGTTTTATGAGGAAAATTTCCTTTTCAAAGATTGCCATGCTGCTGTCAAAAAGTGGTGAAAGCATGAGTCCACTGGAAGAAAAGGAATGCTGTATAAAACCACAGCAAAACACAGCCTTTATAGCATACTGAGCTCCTAAACATCACCACACCTACCATCACAAAGCCACTGATTATGAGCAACTTGAAAAAAAAACGGATGATGACTTGCACTGCTACAGACCATCTCCAGCTCTGAATGCAAAAGCAGAGAGCACAGTACGGTTTCAAAGCACGCAGACAATTCATCAAAAGTACTGCCACAGCCTGGGAGAGGGCAAACAGATTACCCTTCTTAGTCTGTTACCAAAAAACAACACGGTAACACTGTGAGCTACTGTATATTACTTGGAAATTTCAGCATGTTGCAGAAAAACATTCTTTCAATAACGATATTCACAACAGAGTAAGCCCTACCATTCATGCATAGTGTAAGCATAAGAGCATCTATGATCAAGTCCTTCTTCCTATAATTGATGGCCAAACCAGACTGGAACTGAAGATTTTAAGGATCGCATTTGTCAGCAGTTGAGTACTCCAGTTTGGCACCACTGAACATGCTCTCTCCGTAGGTTATAAGTTACCAAAGTGATGCTTCAGGACCAGGCTGACAGTTCCAAGGGATAGCAGGCAACTAAACAAGAACATAAAGGAACGACAAGAAAGTCCTGCAGGGATCTGTTCCCACTCTAGCCTTTTCACCGTAACTTTTATTTGCATTGCCTACCCCAGCCAGGCTTTAGGAAAATTATGTTAAACTCACCAGTAGTCATGAATTACTGCTGAAGACAGACACCTAAATCTACCCCATCAGTGACAGTATTCTTAATTAAATCATACAAGTAATTTATAAAAAATTACTAACACCAAACAGAAAATTGTTCTAGAATACATACTTGTCCAAGATTAACCTTGGGTAAGAGAATTCTAAGGTAGAAACTGCTTCTCATATTTAGGTCTGTAGTTTCAACATTGATGCTCTCCTTCAGCACTAGCTCCCTGCTGCTTTAAGGAAAGCTCTGGAACTAAGGATCGTGCATGCTGAAGGTTACTGATACCCCACTCCTAGAATCAGGCCCCACTGTAGTAATACAGATCCTTGACAGAAGATCAGAAAACACACCTTCCACTCTCAAAGGTTTTTAGCAAGAAACTTGTCATTAACATATCAGCAAAAGAACTACCTGTGTTTACAAAACTGAACAGTGCAACTGGATCTCTGCTAAGCAATTTTCTCATGTATGGATTCTCTATAAAGTTATACTTGAAGAGTGGCATAGCTAATGTTAAAGGAAAGCCAACAGAACACAAAAGGACAAAAGACTAAATGTAAATCCATGTGATTGGCATAGGTGGTGCTGCCTAACAACTAGAGGACAGAACCTGCAATGCCTGGATTTGATTCCCAGGTTTGCCATAGATCTGCTGGGCGACCTCAGGCAGCTCCGTCCTCTGCCTGCCTGGAGATCTGCCTCACTGACATTGACTTGTCTTACACAGATAAATTAAAAAGTTAACTCAGTGCTCTACTGCATGTCTCTGAAAATAAAAAATTCATGTGATTTTTAAGATACTATTGGAATTTTAGACATACATCTAAATATACAGTATGGGGCCCAGAGGTCCTAGCACAAGAACCCTCCTAAAGATTCAAATTCTAGCCTCCCGTAAGTAATTTGAATTTGCACTGTCAGTCTGGAATTAAAAAGTAGTAATCACAAGTCTCGTCCTTCCCAGGATAGGCCATGGTTTGCAAAAACAGAACTTTAAAAATTTGTTTTAAAACTTCAGAATAACTTTCGTGTACTCAACACCTGACAATAGCATACAAAAGAGAAAGGGAAGACGCTGTTCTTAAATCTCTCACTTAAAAATCCCCAGCTCTATTAGGGCATTCTGTTATCTTTAGCTATTACCCCTGCACAAATATGTAGTGCCTTTACTCCACAGGCATCCAAGGGTCTTGGATTTTAGGAGTTGCAAGAAACTATTTTTGAAGCGACATCAGAAATCTGCTATGGTCAGTCAAGGCAGCTAGCACTCTTTCCAAAAATAAAATAACCTCAATGTTAGAAAGCAACATTTCGCCTTGACTGAATGAAATTTGACAGGTGAAATACAGCAATCGAACTGAGCATCCCAGAGGGGCTTTGTTCCAGTTTAGTCCCTTCTCCATGCCAATCAGATAAAGCTGAATACTCAGCCTTACTACCCACCTATTTATATGAGAAAGGTATGGCCACAGGGTAAACTTCATAAAAGTGTTCTCTTACGAAAGAGAAGATTTCAGTTCAGATACTGGCTGGCTCAACCCATCCTAGCACTAGAACACACTTGAGAGAAATGTTTTAAGACCATGCTGACTTTCATGCTTATTTCAGACAGAACTCAGCACCTCCCTTTCAAGTGATGTTCCTAACACTCCTCGACCGAAACAGCTTGCTAGAGCCTAAGCAGAGGATTTAAAAATGAGCATAAGGGTTTTCTTTGAGTTCCACTGAACTGAAGCCTTCCACTTTCCCCTTACAATCTGAATTGGCCCCTAGGAGCTTTGACAAGCACCCACACACACACCCATCCTTCCTTTATTTATTGTAGGTGACCTCTAATATTGGCCTGACAATTTTACCTCTCAACCTACTACAAGACAAGGCCTAACCCCCTGTATCCGTGGCTTCCCTGGTCCTGTCTGAATCGCTGATTCGTCCAGGAGCCACCCAGTCGGCACAGAGCAAGGTGATTTACAAAAGAGCACGGGTCTGTGCCCCCCCACCTCCTACCCGGCTCCAGAGGGCTTCATGTGAACCCAACCCAACGCCCCCGTGCTCGGAGGCGCCCCAGGAAAGGCGGCCGAGGCCCCCCTTCCCTCTGGGGCTGCAGCAGCCCCAGGGGCCACGGCTGCTCACCCCTGCACGCCGGGGCTGTATTTCCTGGTCTTCCAAGGAGTGCCGGGGCTCTGCAGCGCCGGCTGAGTCGGCTGCCGCTGCTGGTGGGGGGAGTTGCTGACGGCGACGCCGCGGCTGCCGGAGAGCAGGTAATTCATCCCATAGGTGCTGGCTTTATTCTCCCGTTTCCTGCGGCCCGGGTGGTACTGGTGCTGCTGGGGAGACGCCGGCGGCGGGTGAGGGCTGCGCGCCGGGTGCGGCGA
Organism: Pseudotriccus pelzelni; assembly: GCA_035584735.1. Taxonomy (NCBI): domain Eukaryota; kingdom Metazoa; phylum Chordata; class Aves; order Passeriformes; family Tyrannidae; genus Pseudotriccus; species Pseudotriccus pelzelni. Next base: position 79,811,967 of record JAWMRA010000078.1, read on the forward strand.
CTGGTGGTGCCCGTTCACAGCGTTCACTTTGTTCTCGTGGAAGTTAAAAAACTCCCCGGGTCCGGCCCCGCTGCCCAGCAGCCCGGGAGGAGCCACCGCCACCGCCCGGGGGCCGCAGGAGGAAGAGGAGGAGCCGCCGCCTCCGCCGCCGCTGCACGATCCCGAGGAGGAGAAGCCGGGGCTGTCGGTGCCGGACTCCACCGACGAGCAGGAGGACGAGGAAGACACGGACGGCGACTTCTGCAGCCGCCGCCCTCCCTCGCCGCCGCCGCCACCGTTCACCGCCGCGGGGCCAGCGGGGGCAGCGGGCACCAGTCCGGTCAGCAGGGCCGGCGGGGAAGGCGAGGGCGAAGGCGGCGAGGACGATGAGCAGCAGTCGCCGGGCGCCCCGAGCCGCACGCAGCCGTGCCCGCAGGGCGGAGAGGCGGCGGAGTCCAGCGCCGGGGAGTTGAGGCAGAGGTAGTGCGGGAAGCTGGCGCCGCCCCGGCCCCCCACGCCCTGCGAGGTCTCCCAGATCTGCATCCACAGCGCATTCGCGGGTCCTTTCTGCTCGGGCTGGATCCAGGCCACGCGGGGATCCATCCACGCCCGCCGCCGCCGCCGCCGCCCCTCACCGCCCGGCCAGAGCGCCGCGCCGCCGCCCGCTCGCCGCCCGCTCCCCCGCTCGCTCGCTCGGCCCGGCAGCGGCGCTAGGCGCGGGCCGGCAGCGGCCGCATGTGTCGCGGGGAGGGAGGAGGGAGAGCGGCCGGAGGCAGAGCCGGGCGAGGCGAGCGCGGCTCGGGAGGAAGCGGAGGCGGCGCGAACTGTACCCGGCGCTGCCCGGAGCGCTCCCCTCGCCGTTCCAATGTGGCGTGTCCCCCTCGCCCGGGCCAGAACGGGCACTGCGCATGTCCCGCAGATTTTAAACCTTCACCGGAGACGGCCGCCCTGGCAACCGCACATGCGCGGGGAGCGGGAGGGAGAAGGGATTGGGAGTGCTTCCCCCGCCCCGGCTGCGCCGGCGCGCCCGGGAAGGCAGTCCCGGCGGCCGGGCTCGGCCCGGCCCGGGAGAGCGGGTGGATGTCGCACTGGTGGCTGGGGCGGGCTCGGCATCCCCTCCGTGTCTCACAGAATGGGTCGTCTGGTCCAACCTCGCTGCTCAAGCAGGGCCGTCCTAGAGCACATTGCACAGGGTTGCGTTCCTGAATATCTCCGGTGGGGGAGACTCCACAGCCTCTCCGGGCAGCCTGTTCCGGTGCGGAGTCGCTCGCACAGTAAAGTTCTTCCTCGCTTTCAGGTGGAACTTGGTGTGCGTTAATTGCTACCCGTTGTCTCTCATTCAATTGGTTGGTGTAGTGGGTTGACCTTGGCTGGATGCCAGGTACCCACTAAAGCCACTCTCTCACTCTCCCTCTGCAACTGGACAGAGCAGAGAAAAAAAAACCCAAACAGTTAAGGATTCATGAGTTTAACAGCTGGGAGAGGTCAGTTACTGATTACCTTCACGAACAAAGCCGACTCAAAGTGGGGATATTACTTAAATTTGTTACTAACAAGATAAGAGCCAAAGAGGGAGAAATAAAACAGTCTTAAAAACACCTACCCCCCACCTCTTCTTCCTTCCATGTTCTCCCTCCTCCCCCCCAGCGGTGCAGGGGGATGGGGAATGGGGGTTATGGTTGGTTGTTGTTTCTGCCGCTGCTCAGGAAGGGGAGTCCTCCCCCTGCTCTCATGGGGTCCCTCCCACAGGAGACAGTCCTTGAGAGACCTCTCCTGCGTGACCCCATCCCTTAGGCAACAGTTCTTCCCAAACTGCTGTCCTGTGGGTCACTCCTTCATGGGATGCAGTTCTTCACAAATGAGCTGTACCAATGTGGGTTCCCTACACGGGCCACAAGTTCTACCCGCGAAAAACCTGCTCCAGCATAGGCTTCCCTCTCTATGGGCTCTGGCAGGATCCTGCTCCATCTTGGGCCTCCCACAGGGTCACAGCCTCCTTGCATCCACCTGCTCCATTATGGGTTTCTCCACGGGCTGCAGGTGGGTCTCTGTACTCTGACGGTCCTCCCTGGGCTGCAGGGGCAGAGCTGCCCCACCATGGTCTGCACCACGGGCTGCAGGGGCCTCAGCTCCAGTGCCTGGAGCACCTCCTGCCCCTCCTTCTGCACTGACCTTGATGTCTGCATTGTTGTTCCCATGTTCTCACTACGCTCTTCCCTGGCTGGAATTCTTTCTGCACAATATCTTTCTGTTCTTAAATATGTTATCAAAGAGACGTTAATATTACTCTCAATTGGCTTGGCCTTGGCCAGTGGTAGGAAGCCCATCCTGGAGCCGGCTCGCGTTGGCTCCACCAGACAGGGGAAGCCTCTAGCAGCTTTTAACAGAAGCCACCCCTGTAGGCTACCCCGCTACCAAAATCCAGGCACAGAAAACCACTACAACTAGCCTTTGAGTTTTCTTCTTACAGTTCTCTGCTGATCTTTTTCTTTAAAGAAATGTCCAAGGCTGTACATGATTCCAGCTGCAAACACATTGATTTTGAGGAAAAGGTCAATGAAATCAGAGAGCAGAATAGGAAGCCTGCTTCATTTTAATTGCTAAAGAGTAATCTTTTCTTTGTTTTGTGTAAACCCGCTTACTAGCTGTTATCTCTTGCTTTTTTCAACTTTCTTGAATCTTTGTTTCGTTATATATTATCCTTTGTAATGAGAATTATGTCCCATCTGGGCCATTCACTTAAGAGTTGGACACGATGTTCTGTGTGGGTCCCTTCTAACTCAGACTATTCTGTGATTATGTGATTCTGTGAAATTATATTTATAAAACTTAAGTGATCAGGTGGAAAGCTTTCAGCCCCAAAATATGGATCACAGTCTATCTCTTTACAATTATATGAAAATATATGATGTAGTAAATGCTCATTTCGAAGTGAAGTTGAAGTAGAGGATAGCTTAAAAGCCATTGGTTTTTTGTTGGTAATGTTGTCAGTGTACAGCACAGGCACTAGCTAGAAAAAAGGTTTTACAGTTTATTTTCCATTTTAACTTACTTTTATATCCATTTGTTTTCCATTATGCTATAAAATGGTGTTAAGGAAGCATAAAACTCTGTTAATGCAACATAAAATGCTATTATGAAAGGCAATGCCTGAGATTCTGGAAACAAAATTAAAACTTAAATATTCCCTGTATACCTGTTTTAAATTCAGTCATAAAATAATAATAATCTGAAATTGTTGAGATATTCCTATAATCATTTCACTATTCTGCTTTTTGCACTTAAAAATAAATAAGCCAAGAAAAAATTCAATTTGAGTAGTTCTACTGGTAAATTTTTTCTATTTATGTATTTTCCAAAATGTTTTTTAGTTACTGCTACTGTAAGTGTTAGCATTTAAATGGAAAAGTATACTATTTTGTCACCTAAGTATTCCAAGATATTTAATTAAAAAGTAAACAAATAAAATCTGGCATAGATGCCTGAACAATACCATTCACTGAACTATTTGAGCACTGTGCCAGACCCACAAGGCTCCAAAATATGAGGACAGAAGACTATTATGAAAACATGCACAGTGCAGTTCAGGAAGTAGGAGTTTGTCTCTGTAAATTCCCAACCATATTATTTTAAGAAATTGTTTCAAAGTCATCTGGAGACAGTGGCATTAAGAGGGTTTACAGGGATCTTTGAAATACCAAGGGTGTATTTTCAGAAAGACAGCCCTGGGAAATGGAGCATTAATCTAAGTGACAGCAACCTCCTCATAGTCAGGGAAGCCCTGGACACAGTGTGATCAGTGAACCAATCACTGTATAAATGCAAAGGAACTCAGTAGTGCGTGAATGGCATGTGAATTTCACTCACCATGAATTTGATGCTAAATCCACTGTGTAAATACAGTAAATATAGTGCACTGGATTTGCTAACTGCCTGTTATCTCTGCAGTTAATTAGCTGATCACCTATGTAATTTGAAAACTTGAAAATAACAACAGAATGTAAAGTGGCACTAGCTGATTGTGGAAAAACAATAACAGGCATTAATTACAGCTCCTGAAGAAAATCATCTTAGTGACAAATCTGAAAGTATTTTTTTTTTAAAAAATAGCCGTGGACATGAAAGCTGTCTTTCTATCTGAGGCCTGCATTCATTATTCAATCCAACTATTAAAGGAAAATGAGCTGCATTTTCTCAGTTGCCCAGTCTTTGGAATCCTCTCTTGGTTGCCATCCAGACTCCAATTTTTATATTTTTAGAGTGACTTTTGCAGTTCCTACCATGTTGCAATTTTCTCCTGACAACTTTGACATTTCCAAAGGGCTTTGTACACGATCTGCTTTCCCTCTGCTGCAAATCTCAAGGGAATCTTTCTCACAAACATGAACCCAACTTCCAGCCATGATGATTTGTTTCCCTTTATGCCACCCTCTACCACTGGAAACTACAGTACCAGTCTGCTATTTGCACCTGACATCCATAAGACACTGATGTTTTTCCTCCAGAAATCCCATTTCACTTGTCATGATAAGCTCAAGACAATACAAAAGTTCACATTATTGTGACACTAACCTGAGTACAATCTCCACTCATAAAAATGGTTGATATTGCATCTCTCCATCTCCTCTTCCATATTTCTTTACACATATCTGTTGTCTCAAGTGGTCTGTATATATCTCTTTTCACATGTATGTGTGTTTATGCACAGCAGACCTATGATAAGCATCCACTGCTGCAGAACAAGCCCTGTGTGCTGGTACATCCTGCAACAAGAGTTTCTTATTTCTTTCTTCATCTACAAAACATTTGTTATAGAATGAGGCTATCATTAAAAGTTTTGGTCACTGGGGAAAGTTTGTTTGTTGAATGGATTAACTTATTTTTAGATCAGTCACGGTGCAGGAATGAATAGAAATATCCTCACCACTATGGCTAAATGTTTTGAAATGTCAAACCACAGCCTGGGGCTGTTTGAGAAAATAATAAATAATATATCTGCTTTGCCTGAAGTAGCATATTATATACAATTTTCATGACTTTCCAGTAATTGGTAATACAGAAGGCAAAGATTGTGAATATATGGTAATATTTTTAACTATGAAAAAATTGAAATAGTAATTTAGTTACTTCCAGATTTTATTGATTATTTATTGCTTTTCCTCTACATCCTCCTTAAGAAAAAGTTGTTAAAAGCTGGTTTTTAAACTTATGAAATGACTAAAACAATTTATGAAATAATTGAAGTAGAGCATTAAAGAGAAATATAGTTTTAATTTCATCCTGTGAAGTTTTTCATTTGTTTGTTTTAAACGAAAAGCAATGTGTCATGGAAGCAGCAACTATGTACCACAATATCAGAAGATTCAATCCTGTGGATGCAAAATAATTAATATAATTCATATAACTAATCTAAATACAGCTAAATATAATACATCTCATTAATATATGAGTTAGGGCAAGTTGCATTTTTCTACATTCATGAAACATATATGGAAAATGTATATCTGTTCTGTTTTATTTGTTTTATTTTTTACAAAGGGATGAATAACCTTGGAAGATGAGTTGTTTGAATAAGAACAACATGTCTATGCGTACAGTTTTTACAAACTTTACTGATTTTCTCCAAGACTAATTTTGTAACAGCTCCTGTAATTTTTTTTTTTCTGAGAAAGTGAAATAAAAGTCTCTATTTCTCTGCTGCAAATTAAGTGGACAATTGAAAAAATGGAAAATTAGAGTGGTAAAGACTAGGGATTTTTATTCTTCCAAGAGAGGTATGTTTTTTACCTGAATTTGAAATGGACTGAAGTATTTAACTTCTAAGACAGACTTAATACCCTGCTCAATTTGTATTCTTTTTAAGGCTGGTTAGAAGCAGAGGGTTTCAAAAGCTATGAATGAAAGCTATACTTTATTTCAGTCAACAGAACTGAATTCAATGTAGCCCAGATTTGTCTATGTTGAATGTTGTGAATGCCTAGTAATTTTATTTAATGGATAATCATCAGTAGATCGCTATCCACCATGACCTGCATGATGTGTTTACAAGTAATGTGAAAGAATGAACAGTTTGTGTAATAGAATTATTTTGGGTAGTGTGCTTCAATGTGGACTCAGACTTTTTTTTTCAGGATTTTAATAAGGCTTTAGGTCTGTGAGAGAAAATTCAGTTCACAGATGTAAGGGTCTGCATGCAAACGGACTAGATTTCTGGGACCATGTGATTTTTTTGGTTTATGGACCATTGCAGTTCTGAGTATGAGTAACTATTTCTTTGAATTTGTCCAAATAGTTGTCATCGTTCTTCCTAAAACACCCCCATGAACTTGTAATCTTCAATTGTTTCAGCAGTGAGCAATTGAGAATTAAACACTGAGAATGTTGAATTTGATCTCCATGTCTTGTCTGTACAATGTCAAACCAAAGCCCTTAGGCTGAAGGGTGGGAAATGAAGACAGAAACTAGGCTAGCTTTGAGTGCTTGTCATGGGTTTGTCTAGGGACAGTTTTTACCACACCCCCCACAAATTGCTCTAAGCTGAGAGAAGGTTTATGCAGACAAAGAGATCTGATTGGGGAGAAAATAATATTAGGATTTATTACTAGCAAAAATAAA
>JAWMRA010000078.1:79818660-79852362 GCA_035584735.1 Pseudotriccus pelzelni
AACCCTAACCCTTCCCCCCCACGCTCACAAAGGCGAGGGGAAAGGTAAAATTCCAGAAAAACAAACCATGACAGTGACGTAGCCACGTGGTTAGGAAGTGAACAACATGATGCTGGATTAATGACTAGACTTAATGATCTTAGAAAACTTTTCCAAATGATTCTGTGATTCTATTCTATGATTTGAGAACAGCAGCAGCAGGTGTGGAGGCAATAGCCTTCTCTCTGGCTACCGGTTCTCAATCCTACTACCTTCCCATTCCTCCTCCCTCAAGGCAGTGGGTTACTTCCCAATGTCACCTGCTCTTGATCAACATCTCCTCCCTTTTGTTATTTGTCTTTCCCAACAGAGCAAAGCCTGAGTTTGGTTCTGCCTTAAAGCAGGAAAATAACAGTGTTGGCTCAACCCTTGCAGAAAACTCTCCAAGCACAACTCACAATGAAGTGTACTAATAAAATCTCAGAATTATGACAGTAATATTAATCAATAGTTTTAGTAAATAGTGAGAGAACTTTTCAATACCATTTTCTTCATCACAGCTGATGATTGTCAGGACAGACTTACTTTCTTAGATATGCACTATGGACTAACTCTCAGGTATCTTTATTCTTTCAAGTTACACATAGGCAAAATTGAATGTATAGCTACAAACAAAAAATAAAGGATACTTTCTAAACTAAAATACAGTTAACTAATAAGCTACTTTAACGTCCACTCAGCCTAATTAATTACTTCAGTTCACTTGCTTCAAGTCAGATTTGTATTTGTGTTTTGCAGTGTCGAACATTCCATCAATCCTGCTAATGCAAGTAACTGATAAGGGCTGCCTACTGACACATATCTCATACACCCACTGCACACACTAGGATGGTCTGGGAAAATGGGTTCCTCACCAAAAAGGCAAGGTCTCCAATAGGGCTGCTCAGGGCTGTGCAGGGTGTACTCCGAATTTAAGAGCACTATTGAAAGCACAAACTATCAAGTCAAACTTTTTGTCTTACACTTCAAATTCCTTAATGGAGAGAAAGGCATCATATCAAGGAATTATGGGTGAGGACAATGACACTTTTGTAGAGGATAATATGAGGACAATAGATGGACTAACTGAAACAAAATCCTCAACACAAACCTGCGAACAATTCTTGCCCTCCAAACTACCCCAAGTCACCCTTTCATAATCATGTAGTCATTTCCTACAGCCACAGAGTGGATTTCCATGTTCCTTGTGTCTGCAGGATACCCCTGTGCCTTTCTCAAGGACAGCTTCAGAGCAGCCCACAGGAACACAGAAGCCCTGTGGTAAGCACTGGTAGCCTCTTGGGTAACATTTACTTGACAGACCCTAGCATCACATTCCTGTTGTTGCTGCAGAACATGAGCAAGATGTCAGGGCCTGTTTTTCTATTCTCAGTAAAGATGATCACTGCAGGAATGGTGATGTTAACATCATGCTAAGGATGCACCTGGAAGAGGGCAAGCAGTGCTTTTGCTCCCTCAGGTGGGTAAAGCTGCAGTGCTTCTCCTTCACTGTGCAAGATAGAGAACATTCTGCAGATGAGAAAGCAATAGCTATTGTATCTTATACAGTGAATCCATCCCTGATCAACACTCATAAAAAGGACTGCACAGTGAAGGCTGGATATTATTGAGTATTGACATATACAGAAAAAAGTAACATAAAGTAGGAGAAACCACTAACACAAAGAGTATATAAAATTGACCACTGATCTCATCCATTTGATTTTTTTTTAGTTCAGTGTGCTGTTTCTGAAACTGTTCCCTGTTTCATCTGGGATAGAGTTAATTTCCTTTCTAGTTTCTGGAACATTGCTGTGTTTTAAATTTAATATGAGAATAATATTGATAGCACAGTGGTATTTTAATTGTTTCTGAGCAGTGCTTACTCTAAGTCAAGGACTTTTAAGTTTCTCTTCACATCTTCATTGCCCGCCTTTGGGCGGGCAATTAATTAAGCTGTTGCTTAATATCTTTCTTATATTGTAATGCCCCAAACTGCACACAATATTCAAAGTGAGGTCACACCAGTGCAGAGCAGAGCTGAGTGGGACAATCCCCTCCCTTGACCAGCTGGTGATGCTTTGCCTGATGCTCGCCAGGACACGGTTGGTCCCCCTGACTGGCAGGGCACTGTTGACTCTTATTCAACTTGCCACTGACCAGGACAACCAGTTTTCTTTCCAGCATCTCATTCCCTAGGCTGTACATACGTCTGGGCTTGCCCCATCCCAGGTGCAGAATCCAGCTCTTTCGCTTGTTGAACTTCATATAGTTGGTGATTGCCCAGTCCTCCAAATTGTCAAGGTCTTTCTGTAGGGGCTCCCTGCCTTGGAGGGAGACAACAGCTCCTCCCAGTTTCATGTCATCTGCAAACTTGCTTAGTATCCCTTCCAGTCCTGTGTCCAAGTAATTTATGAAGATGTTGAAGAGCACAGGGCCCAAGATGGAGCCCCATGGAACCCAACTAGTGATGGGTTGCCAGTCTGATGTTACCCCGTTCACTATTACCCTCCGTCCTTGACCTCTGAGCCAATTGCTCACCCACCACATATGTTTATCCAGCTGTGTGATGGACATTTTGTCCAGAAGGATCCTGTGAGAGACAGTATCAAAAGCTTTACTGAAATCCAAAAAAATTACATCAACTGGCTTCCCTTGATCAGCTAGGTGGGTTACCTTGATCATAAAAGGATATCAGGTTTGATAAGCAGGACTTTCCCCCCATGAAGCTGTGCTGGCTGTGATCAATGACTGGGTCGTCTTTCAGGTGTTTTTCAATACCTCCCAGAATAATCTTCAGCATAACTTTACCAGGCACTGAAGTGAGACTGACAGGCATGTGGTTTTCAGGGTCCTCCTTCTTGGAGGACCTTCTTGGCCACCTGGGCACACAGCTGGCTCATGTTCAGCTGGCTGTTGATCAACAGTCCCAGGTCCTTTCTCGCAGGGCCACTTTCCAGCCACTCTGCCCCACATCGGGGGTGTTGCATGAAATAACGCTTTAAATAGCTGTACTGAAATACTGTATTTTCCTGAAATACAGTATATACGTTTAACACATAAAAGAGAAAAATTACAGTCCAAGGGACAACAGAGAGGTCTCAGTAGGAGACGAGTGATTACCAACAAATTACCATTGATTTACAGAGGGAATGCAGAGAGATATAAGACAATAACTTTTATCAGGCTAACTGCTGAAACTGTCAGTGGAGGAGCCGTACTGTGCACAGCAGATGTTGATCATAAAAAGATTATAAAAAGTCTCAAACAGCTGGTGAGGACAACACCTGAGTTTATGGCTGGTGGCACCAAGCAAAGATGCCAACTGTTGTTTCTAAGCAAGATCTGAGAAGAGAAATCTAATGAATGCATCATGTTTACTGGAAATCACCACATTTGCCTCCAGACCCCTGACTGGGCTCAGAGATCACCAATAAAAAGACTGGCTCTGGCTCTGGCACTGCTCATCCCCTTAGGCCTGGAAGATGTGTGCTACCAGCAACAAATTGCTCTCACATTATGGCACAGGTAAGGGACACCCAGAAACAACCTGTCAACAGAAGGCAAAGAAAATGCAGCCTGTGATAGCAGCTTCACAAGATCCTGTTACATCAGTGTTCTTCAGAGGGGGGTCACCTTGTTCAATAAACCGTTCAAAACCTTTGTCTCCCTGCACCTCTGAAGGGTGTGGCTGGTGTCTGGAGGAGCCCAGGATACTGAGAACAGTGCCTGAGCAATATTTTGTCAGAGGTAGGCAAGCTGAACCAGTGCAAATTCCAAATAAAAGCCACTCCTTCCAATAGGCCCTTCATCCTTGCAGCGCTTTCTGGCACGGGAAAAGCTTGTGGGCCCTGGCTGTGGGTATGTTCTTTAATGTTGCATGCTGCTTCTTCCTATAATTCACAAACGGCTCTGTGTTTCCCAGCAGAGAAGTGAGATGGGCAGAAAGCCCCTGGAGAGGCTCTGAGGCAGGGGAAGCTTTAGGGAGAAGGGATGAATGGCGTGGCAAGTTGGAAGGCAATGGATGAGTGCTAGCTGAAACTTGGGAAGCTGGGAAAGACTGCTGGGAGACAGAGGAATTCTGCAACATCTGGAATAATAAGCAAATTAAGATACTGCAGCTGGCTGTGGGTCAGAGGGATGTTAGAAGGATTTTGAATGTCCAATATCCAACGTTAAAAGGAAAAGATGTCCCTGGGGCATTGTGTGTATGCTCAGAGATAGAACTGCAGCTTTCCAGAAGCGAGCAAAATAATAAAGCCCTGATGCACTTACTGGTTCCAGCTCCTGAGGGAAATGTGTCCACGCAAGAGCAGCTCTCTCTAGTGCTGGAAGGGAGCAATTAAGGCCATTGCTAGCAAGCGATGTTCGTTCTTAACAGCAACCGCCTCTGCAGACAATATTGAAGACATGCCAGTTCTGGGCTTGGGAATGATGATGAACTCTTGTGAGGACGGGAAGTACCAGAACAAAGTGGTGAACAAAATTGTAGGTACCAAACCAAAATGGCACATAAAAGAGTAGCCTGTTCCAACAGGCCCAGTTGGTTTGTGTTCAAGAGTTTGGAAGGGGTATAAGCCTCATGCTGAATGGCTGCAAGTGAAATTGTGTTATAGTGTATAACCCATGGTAAAAATGCATACCCTGTATTCAGTGTTTATTAAATATACTCAGATTTGTTTAAATTTATGTTAAATGTTTATGTTTAATTTATCCTTTATTATTTTTAAATTTTACTGATTATTGGTAAATTACATGGGTAAGTTATATTTTATAATATAAATTATATTACATTCACTATATGTTCTATATGTTGTTATATATTTATATAACAGAGAGTATATAAAAAATGCATATGTTGATATAATTATATGTTAATATATATCATGTCCTATTAAATTACATAATACCATGTCACATATTATTTCATGGAATGGCCTGAGTTGGAAGACACCCCAAAGACTATCTACTTCCAACCATCCTGCTGTGGGCAGGGACACCTTTCACTAGACCAGGTTGCTCAGAGCTCCATCCAACCTGGCCTTGAACACTTCCAGGGGTGGGGCATCCACAGCTTCTCTGGGCTGTCCACCTGTTCCAGTGTCTCACCACCCTCACAGTAAAGAATTTCTTCCTAATATCTTACCTAAACCTAACCTTTCTTTCAATTTGAAGCCATGTCACCCTGTCCTGCTCTCAGTCTTTCTTGTAGGCTCCCTTCATGTACTGGAAAGCCACAATTTGGCCACCCTGAAGCCTTTTTGAATTATTATGCTTTATTATATAATACAATGTAAACAGTTTTCCTGTTTACATTATAGATGGTATAAAATATGTGTATAATATTGCATTATAGAGTCTATATAAATAATATTACATAATATATAAAACAATACCTGTTACACATTAAAATTAATTTCTCGCTGAATCCTAGTTTTGTGCTACAAGGTTACAGAGACACAAAATGCTGAGTGTCCATTTGTCCTGGTTGGCTTTTTTTTCAGATTAAAAAAAAAAGCTTTCTGAGTGATCCTCAGAATCAAGAGCTAGTAAACCTTATGCCTGCAGCTGACAAGTAGGTTCAACTGATCATTTGAAAAAAAAAAAAAAAAGGACAACATAATGTAATTAATAACTCAAAAACCTTGGAGGAAGTCCTTTCTTAGCAGCTATAAAAATGCAGAATCTTCTTATGGCTACAAATTTTATGACAGAGCAAACAGTAGGATTGAGAAATCAATTTTCAGGGTGGCAAGAGATCAGAAATGTCAAAATGCTTAAAAACATTAAGCTTCAACAGTTGATCTGTATCAGATATTAAATACGTGGACATTTAGAAAGGGGATGTGAACAGTGAATTAACAAAATATGTGGAGACTATAAGGCTATTTGTTTTCGTTAAAAACTTGGGACTATTACAAGGCGAGTTGAACAAGGAAGAACCTAATGAGAGACAAGTAAATTAAGGGTACTGTGACAAATGGCCCTCCAAATCAATACAAAAGAAACAGAACTGGAGGGAAAAGATAAAACTCTTCAAGCACTTGCATTTTGGATGGAGAATACCATGGTGGTGAGATTTGGGCATTGCTGTAGGCAGCTCTTGGGAGACCTCTGCTTGATGAGTGATTCTGGGAGGCTAAAACACTGAGATGTCACCTTGAGACACTAACTGGGAAAATGCAACAATTCCTTTCTTTCTTTTTGAACTGGTTTTATTTGCTTCTCACAAATGCAGGCCCCTCACAGAGGTTCTCATGAAAGAAGACAAGAGCCAGCAGCCGTGCTTCTAGCTGTACAGCAAGAAAAGGTGAAACCCCGAGAGGGCGACTAAGCAGTGGAACAGGCTGCCCAGAGTGGTGGTGAGGTGTCCACCTTATATCTGAGATTCAGATATAAGCAATATGATCTAATGTCCCAGTTGGTCTTTTTGGGAGCAAGGGATTGAATGAGATCATCTCCATTCCAGCCTGAATCATTCTGATACCCAGGAGAAGATTCTGACTCTCTCCTCTGAGCCATCAGGATACAGAATTAGGTGACTTTCTCATTGGGCTGGACAATTCATTTGTACTGATCTCCACATTTCTGTATTATATCAAAAATACAAACCAGATGCCTGGTTCAAATCTTGCCCAGTGCAACATAACCCAGTTGTTTTTATTGCACATCATGAACATGGACTGGAATTTGCAAGTAATATTGAAAGATTATGAGATAGAAAAGATAAATATTGTCAGCCATTCTTTAGGAAAAGCCTGTATGTTTGTAGAGCATGTTCTGAGTCTCCAAATATCCTGGCAACAAAGTTACCAAACTTAAAGTAGCCAAAGTTGCCCCACAAAGTAGCAATATGAAAACTAAGGTTCATTTTTGATCAGCTTTGAGCAGGTGCAGTAATGGACAAAATCAAAGCTCTAACTGCAAACTGAGAGGATTGATGAGTGTAAAGCTGGACATGACCCGGCAATGTGAGCTCGCAGGCCAGAAAGCCAATTGCATACTGGGCTGCATCAAAAGCAGTGTGGCCAGCAGGGTGAGAGAGGTGATTCTGCACCTCTGCTCTGCTCTGGTGAGACCCCACCTGACCCCACTGCATCCAGCTCTGGGGTCCTCAGCACAAGACAGATGTGGACCTGTTGGAGCCAGTTCAGAGGAGGGCCACCAAGATGATTAGAGGGCTGGAGCACCTCTCCAGTGAGGAAAGGCTGAGAGAAGAGGAGGCTCCAGGGAGACCTTAGAGCAGCTTTCCAGTACCTGAAGGGTACCAATAAGAATGCTGGAGAGGGACTTTTCGCAAGAGCATGAAGTGATAGGACGAGGAGAAATGGCTTCAAACTGAAAGAGGGTTGATTCAGACTAGATATAATGAAGAAATTTTTTTATGATGAGGGTGGTGAAACACTGGCACGGGTTGCCCAGAGAAGCTGTGGATGCCCTATCCCTGGAAACACTGAAGGACAGGTTGGATTTTGAGTAACCTGGTCAAGTTGAAGATGACCCTGCTCATTGCAGGGGATTTTGCTAGTTGACCTTTAAAGGTCCCTTCTCATTCACACCATTCTGTGATTCTCTGATTACCCTCCTTTTCAGTTGCTCCCTAAGGGTGTGCATATCTCTGAGGAAGTGCTGGTGCCTTCTGGCATCCTTCAATGCGACACCCAGTGCTGTAGCATCCAGAGAAATCTGGAGAAACCATCATATCCTCCAAATGACACACAAATCACACTGAAGTTGACCGATTTCCACAAGGCCACTTTCCAGTTTCTGAAACAGTTTGGTCCCTAAACACTAAGTTAAAGGTTATTTTTACTTAAGTAAAAAGCATGCTTCTGACTAGTGTTGATAAAATGGATGGGGTTTTGTTGGGGTTTTTCTTTAATTACTATTGTCTCTGAAAGGTGAAACTTCCTTTTAAGTGATTTCTCAAGTTCAATGCAAAGTGTTACCTTGCTCAGGAAGGAAGGAACTGGTGTATGAGGGGAGGGCAAGGTATTTCCTAGGAACTGAGATTTAATTGTATGAGTCCTTTTTACGGATGTTTGCCTTAGTGATAGAGTGACAAAAAGTGAGAGTACAGAAGGAGTGACATGAGAGTGGTTCTCTGTCTCAGCTGGATTCATTTTCTTGTAGCTGATCCTCTGAATTTGCTCCCTTTGGCTAGCTTGGTAACATCTTTGCAGGTTGGTTATGTTATCTTTGCTTTCTTTTTCTCTCCCCTTACCCTGTCTTACTCTCCTCCCTCCATTTCTACCTCACCACAAGGAATCTGGTAGATTTATCCTTAGGCACCAGCAGATGATTCAACTGGAGAAGATACCTAAATGCTTATCTTCCAGATTGAAAGAACTTAATTTATTTGAAATAGGTGATTACAAAGGATCCTTTGGAGACCTTTTTTTTTTTTTAATTAGAAACAGGGAGGTCCTATCCTTTTACTAGTTCCTACTTATGTAGAGAAAAATCTGGCCAAATGTTTAAAAAACCTTTGGTGCTTTGCCCATGTAGTTTAATCTGGATATGCCAGCTGTTTACTTTCATGAGTTAATGGGTATTCTTAAGCTTTCATCATTTGTTTAACAGCATCAGCATTAGAGGACAAAGGGATGTAGGTATTGAGAAACAAAATGCTCCTTCAATTTCTCTATTACATTAGAGCTATTGTTAGATGTCATGTGGCAAAATCTCAGATCACCTGAAAAAGTGTCCTGAAGAGACAATCTATTTATTGAAATTAATTTCAGTGACAGAGATGAAATGACCTTGTTATAAACCAGGGCTGTCTACTGTCAGATTCATCCATTAGCTCTCCACTACTGCCCTGATCCAGCAGATCATGACTTTAAACCACACAAAGGCCGCAGCATGTTTATTTATGGTCATTAAGCTAAAGACACACTTCAAATACTTCCATTTACTTGTTAAAGACAACTTCCCATTCTAATTCCAGGTGCTGCATTGCACAAAACTTACCTAAAAACACATGAAATCAAGTACAGCTCTGCAGTTAGATGTCTGCTACCTGAGGAGGGAGGGAACATGCTAACAGTTGTGAGTGCTCTCCCTCCTACCAGCACTTGCACTTTTATATTTAAAAGGAGTCTGTACTGGCCTTTGATGGTGTCAGTGACAAGACCCCTTGGGTATGATCCACATGTACTCCAAATCACTTGGGTAAACACTGGGAAGGTGGAAAGGCATATTTAACTCAATAGCTGCTCAAGGCATGTAAAGTACTGCATGAGAAAAAGGTATAAAGAAGAATTCTTTTGTAGTCTTTCAAATTTCTAGGCAACCTTTAACTTCTCATCCATCCTTGTTTGACTTTGTTTACTGGCAGGAAATAATTGTCTTGTCTGACAAAAGAAGATTTCAAGAGAAATCAACAGCCTAAACTGAAACTTCTCCTTCAGGAGGCTGCAATAACTTCTGGTTCTTTTCCTTCCAAAGAACTTGTAAACTCTTCCAGTGTACTGGTGGAGACTGTTTCTCACTCCTCCTTTGCCACCTTCACTATGGTGACTCCTCACCACTCGTACCCCAGTTTGCCTAGGTACACTGATGCCTTTCCCATAAAGAATTTACCATGGGTATTAGGGGCAGCATCCAGCTCTCACTTTCTGAGAGCTGGGGCATGAACTGTAGGTAGCTCCAGCTATCAGTGAATGGATCGTGTCACCTGTCAGTGAAACTCATGTCAAGAAATACATGGACTCCTCAGGTAGTTTCCAATGGGCAGAGACCTTTAAATTTATTACTGCCAGTACAGAAAGAAGAGCAGAAATGGCCTTGAGATAAAGCTGTTATTTATACCCCAAGTCCTGCAGAAGATGTCTAAGTAGTTGTGCTCCAGCTTTTGGAAATCTTATGGGTGTTATGTTGGAAAGAGTACCAGAACAGTCTGTTTCAGCCTTAGTCTTGATTTGGGCCCAAGTTTCCCCTTTATGTATTTATGTGTATATATATGTATATTTTAATATAAATAATATTTTAATATATAATATAGAAAACAATTAAAAATATAAAATAAAATACATATAAAATTTTAAAACACATCAGGAATAACTGAATGGCTGTAACTGTTCAGAAGGCCAGGACGAGGGTCATTTTTTTGTTTGCTTGGTGATGGAGGAGAGGGGAGAGGCAACTCAACACGGATACACTTGCTGGCACACCCCTACAAAGGCTGGGCACCACTAGTGCTCGCTGAGAGCAGCAAAACTGCTCTTGCAATGCTTAACATTCAAACCGAGGACACTTCCAGGAAGACTCCATTTTGCACCATGCAGAGGACAAGGGAGCTGAATCACAGCACTATTCACTGTGGCAACTTACCAGCTGTGCTGTAGGGCTACTCACTTGGAATACACGAGTCTTTTGTTCCATCCCTTTGTTTGTCCAAGTGCTCTGACTGCCCTTGTGAGGGAGTGGTACTTGACAACACAATTTTATCTCAGAAATGGGGTCAAAATGAGTGCAATCAGAGAAGGCTTTCCTATTCAGGTGCAGTGATGTAAAGCATACAAGGGAGCAGGGAAGGAAAGGCAAATCCAGGTACTCACACTGCTTGTAAATTCTTTGACCCTACAAGGTGTACAGGGGCAGTACATGCATTGACCAAACTAGGATCTGTTGTGCAGCAATGTGGACATCAAATGCCGAGCAGAAGAACTGTACTGTGACATATTCGAGGGGAAACTCCCTGTCAGAAATGCCATCAAATAAAATTACATAATTAAAAATTAAATAATTAATTATTTAAATAATAAACCCCTCATCCAATGTAAGGTATTACTTGTGTTTGTATTGTTCCCATGCATTTTCAGAACTAAATGACGCTGGTGTTAATGAGGAAATGGTTTAAATTTCTCATAAGGATGGTCTGTTTTCATTCCTGACACGCATGCTAATCCATGTCACCATGGATTTTGTGCTGAATTTGAAGTCTTGGTTTGTTGAGGAAGTTCAGAAGAGGAATATTTAGTAAAAGTTTGCTGATCTTGATAATGCAGCTGGCAAGTGGAGAACTCTAAATCACCCAGGCAGCTAGGTTTGGTTCAGTTACATTTCACTGATTTCGCCAAGAGGACCTGCAACATACTTCGCATATCTCTGTTAGTAAACCGCAAATAATTTAAAACACAGGGGGTCGCTGAATAAGAAAATAAAAGAATATTTGACAGCAAAATATAATGAATGTTGTGTGTGGTGGCAAACACTAAGAATAAAATGCAAAGTTTTCAGAGTGTGAGGAGATATCTCTGAATTGCCATTTGGTGAAACAGAACCACAATGAATACTTATTGCCACCTTATTTAGCAGCATGAACAAAAGGAACTGTTATAAATAAACAACGCTACGACAGTTTTGCTGCTGTTAGCTTGACATTCTCATCCGCAGTCAGTCAAACCGAAAGACAAAGTAATCAGAGAAAAGACTAAGTCAAACATCCAAATTACGGAGTTTCTATTTTTGTTTTAACTACTGTCATCACTGATTTGTCCACGATTTCTGTGAGGAAGCTGCTGGTGAAATTTGACAGGTGTCAGCATGGCATTTGCATGCTTCCAGATTGAAATGAAGGCTTTAAATGTAAATTTTCATGACTCGCTTCATGTTTTCTTAGCATGTCAGCAAAACTTTGAAGCTACAAAGCAGAGCAACATAGATTTAACAGGATGCAATTAAGTAATATGTAACACACACACACCCACACACACCAGAGGCAGGTTGTCTTTATAACTTCATGCAATGTCCTGGTGGCTCTCACTGCAGTACCTCACCTCTATCCTCTGACGCAAGGATGAAACCACTTCTCCAGTCCAACTGTTCTGATAATAGCATGTGACTCACTTCCAACCTACTTGTCCTCACCTCAGACCTAGTTTGAGATCCACTTTATTCTTCAGAGCCAGCAAAGCAAAACTTTAAATGTGTCACTAACTTACACAAAAACCCACAGTGCATATTTAGTAACCCATCTGCTCTGCAAACAAGAGCTCAGGTCAGAGGTGTACTGAACCCTTTGATTTAACCCAAGCAGTATGCATGTTTGTAAAGCATTTTGCAAGGGCAGTATTTGATGAAAACAAGGCAGGATGCACATTGCCTAGGTAAGCTCAGCGGCTTTTGCCCTCATCCCCCCAAAGCTGGCACACTGTGCAGGGCAGTGCATGCTCTCAGTGCACGTGCACAGCCCTCTCCGTCTCTCTCATTCACCTAAATCAGGGCTAAATCTTGCCCTCAGGAATGCATCGGGAAGGCTAGAGGAGATACATATCCAGGAGTTTTACTTCAGCATCATTACTGATCATCTTCTGAAATCTAACGCCTGTAGCAGACATAGGTTGGTTCTTGTCAGGGAGGGAAAAACATAACTGGAAAATTATGCTGTACCAGCAGGTTGGCCTGCTTAATTCTACTGTATAGATCCCTCCTCACTAGAAGTTACCTACTGCATGGAAGAGGCAAACTTTTCGCACTGACTCCATGCAAATGGTTCCCCATGTAATTTCAGCTAAGCTCTGGGATGCCTATGCATGTGTCACATCTGCCCACGTAACACTGCCAAGTAAATCCTCAGTACATCTGCCAAGCTCCACACCCAGGCATTCAGCTGGAAGACAGTTATCCTCTAAAAACTTCAGCAAGGAGAGTGTTCATAACAGACCACCTCACTGGAGTCATGTAAGCAACCATGCTGGTCATACTGCCAGTGTGAAATGAAGACACCGTGGCTCCATGTGGGCATCTGAAAATCTTGGGGGGAGGGGGGAAATGTGGTGAAGAAAGCCCTGAGATTTATATCCCAGAGCTATTCAGTTCTATGATGTTTTTCTCTGTTGAGTCAGCCTATCAAGAATAGATTTCTCTCTATTGCAAGTTCCTGTGGAATGGAAAGTGCATGCACACCAGAGCACTGGCCATCACAGCTGTCACTGGCTGGCAGTTGTGATTGTGAATGTCTTTCTAAATGAGTTTTCTAAAAGTATATATATATATTACATTGTCGTATCACATGTATTTGTTATACTAAAAAGGCTTTCCCCAACCCTGCTATTTAGGCAAAAAGTTTCATTTTAGGATCTTACATACAGCTTTGGACAAGGATAATAAAGTGAGTCTGTTCAAAAATATAATAGTGTCATAGCACCAAATAAACAGACCATGCCTGTGATTTTTCTCTGGGCTCGGGAGAAGGCTGGAATGAAGGAGATGTGCTGTGTTTGGGAAAGAAAACAATTCAAGTTCAAGAGGTCTTTTTGACTGCTAAGTTTTTGACTGTTAAACTTCTAGAACCAATTTCTAATGACACAGAAATATACCCCTGTATAAATCATCAGTTCTGTTCTTTGTGGAAATCTTTCAGCATTTAGGTATTTAGAAAGAGTTTTCTTTATTATTTCTTTGTTCATTGCCTGCATTCAGTCAAGTAGGTTTTTCAGACTCAAAGAAGGTACTCCAAAAGGATATATTCTAAAGAAGCCTGAAAGTTAAGTTCCCAATACAGCTTCACACCTCCCCAGATGCTAGTTTCAAATTAATCATCTGTTCTGGGGACAGCAGATGGAAAATAACGTTCCTGATAAAATGGGTCTAATGAGAGCTTGAGGAACCGTACTGACTGCTAATTTTACAAGAAGTCCTAAAGAGATTTTTGATTGGATAAATGGGGAATATTGAGGTTTACTGTCTGCAAAAAAAATCCTCCCACTTCTCTGATATTGAGGAACTTTGACCGAGCAGATGACTGTCCAATCTGTTTTAATTTTGGCCTCCTTGAATTTAGGATCTGGGAATGACACTTGGCTTTATTTCTCAGTCACAGAAGCGAGGTGACGGCCTGATTTGAGTTCCACACCACAGCTCCAAATCGTAGCATTCTTCTTCTCAGCTGCCAGAAAGAGGGCAGAAAAAGGAGGAAGTATTTCTCACTTTCTGTGATACAAACAAAAAGGACATTATAGGATCTCTTTTATGGTATCTCCCTCAAGAGAAAGGTACCTGGAGCAGCTCTGCAATCAGTTCCTGCAGTAGGCCCTACCTAAACTGCTTTTTCTGGTGCTGTGCTGTTCTCCTCTGATTCCTCATTTTATACCCTTCCATCAGGCTTTTTTTTATCCTGTTTTAACTGCCCAGTTATACCCTCTTTAGCCCATACTTCTCTCTCTCTCTCTCTCTCAGGTCTTCCTCTCTTCCTTCCTCTCATACGCCTTTCCCAACTTTCTCCTTCACTTATCTAAGGCTTGTCTGTTGCAAAGAAAGTAGAACCTGTCTAGCATACACTTATGACAAAAACCATGAACTAATTTTCCCTAAAATAGATCAACCTTCTTTATAGATCTCTTAATTAACCACATTCCTAGCCATCTCCCTCCCTCCCTTCTCAGAAGCACAATGCTTCTGCACTCCCTGCTGTCCCCTTTTTCCTGCACCCCCTCAGCACAGGCAGCTCCTGCCATAAGCCATCGCCTTTTCAATAGGAGCAGTATTATTTTTGGTGCAGCAGGAACTTCATCCTGCCCTAGTTCATGCAGCGTACTTTGCCTTCTTTCTTCCTCGCACGATTTGTTGCCGCAGCTTATCATCACACGCGCTCTGCTCCCCTTTTGCTACTGCTTCAAAGCACTCCAGATTTTTTGATTTGCCTCTCCTACTGCTCCAAGACGCTGAGTGATGCAGAGAACCTCCTACAGCCAGAAAGTAACTGTGATTTTTAGCGATGATGTTTGCTCTAACTATTTAAAGCACACTTAAGAAGACACATAATAAGTAGGTTTGAGGGAAGTGGTAGCAATCCACCCACTATGTTCCTTTTAGCTAACCCTTTAATTAAATATTAAAGATACGGTTCTCAGGAAGATTTAAAATAACCTACTGACAGAAAAAAGAGACAGGTTAAAAAACAGCAGAAAAAGAAATAATTCCCCCTAAAGACTTACCACACCTTCATGCTGGTTTTAACATAATTTCACTGTGCTGATGAGAGAAGAGCTCTTCCGAAGGGAAATCACAAACCTTATGCTTTCCAGTGCTAGATCACTCCCTTTGTTCTCCAGGGAGTCACACCAGGAATTGCAAATTATTTGATGCTTAACTAAACATACTAGTTTCCTCTTTCATAAGGGATAGGAAAAAACAGTGTATAAAAATTGAGTAAGTAAATTACATGAAATGGTATTCCTCACTCAAAAGACACACTCTGCTGCCGGATGTCCAGAACTGATATATATGCTATTTGAGGGGAACGGTATATATATATATATATACATACACACACTCTCTCCCTGTATAAAAGGGTGAGATAAATGACAGCAAGATCTGGGTAGATTTGTGGTGCAAAGCACTTCCCTTTATAACTCAGTGAAAGCACACCAGGTGGGCACCACAAATGATCAGAGGAGAATGAGAAGAGACTACTGATGGGAGATTAAAAGTGCGAGAAACCAGGTATGTCCACAGACCTGAGTGGCTCTGACCTGCATATTCGTTTTGGTGAAGGCTTTGATTAATTTTCTCTGTATCTAGCTGACAAAGCATTGGTAGGTTAACTGAGCAGCGTTTTCGTACTAGTACTGCACGAATATCTGCTCCGCTTCTTCTTCGCTTTTGTGTTTGAACTCCACTGTCTTTTGTGACTCTCTTGTTCTTCTATGCTGTGTGTAGTTTTAAATCAAACTCCGGACCCCCAAACTCTCTAGAGTATAGTCTCCACTGTTGCTGTAATACAATCAGAAACTGGTCAACCTTTTTGATTTGTTCTTGTGGTAGCCATATGATGGAAAGTGTTTCCAAACACACACTGCTATTCTCCTCCAAATCAGTCTTACAATCGATACTCTCCTACTTTCAGTTAAAGTATCACAAAAGATGCATCTATATGGTGCTTAGAATCTCACAACAGAAAACCTACTGCTTGAATACAAGAGCTGACCAAAATGATTGAATTCCTGAGGCAACAGAAACGATACTGGTGATTTTATTCAGCATGTGTCCAATACGATTTTCCATTCGGAATCCACATTTTTTAATACTCTTCTATACCATTCTTAACATTACCTTCAGCTTTTATGGAGTCCCTTAGAAAGTTGGGGTTTTTTTCAATTTGTTTACCAGAAAACTTAAATTTTAATGATTAAATAATAAGACATTTATATACATCAGTGGGTTTTCTCAGATACTGGGCTCTAAGTACATACAATGTCTATTGAGTGAAAATAAAAAAGAAAAATTCCAGTCATGCAAATCATCTTACAAATCATGTTCCATTTGACTTGAAAATTTTTACTCTGTTACTGGCATATCATTTCAAAATTAAACAGATAAAATTTTAAGGTTGCTTTGTCCATTTCAGTTCGTTTGTTTTGCTGTTTTGAAGAACTGTCAGGCCACATGCTACTGCAGAAGGTACTGGCAGGGTAATAATTGTTCTGCTACCACCAACCAACCCCTTCGAGCCCTGGTGTGGATGTGTTTTAAAAAACCACCTAACCTTCAGCTAACTGCACTGGTTTATTTCTGAACAGCACATCACAATATCAGCACAGAGAGCACATTGTAACCGGTTGGGTGATTCCACTTAATAATTTTTCAACACTAGGACCTTTCAGCATTTTAATTCTGGTTTCATTTATGAATTAAAGGTCATATATAGAGCACAAATGAGGTCTAAATTTAGTCACAGCAGACCACAGTTCCACATAAAGACAAATCTTCAAGTTATGTTGACCTGCTAGGAGACAAAGATAAACAGCACAGCAAACATGTACCTGCAATGCACTGCTTCCCTATTAAATATTAACTGTTTCATTTACATTTAAATGAACTGAGCAGTAATGGATAGACTTTCCAGTACTGCTGTTTGGTGCTGCTGTCATGGAAAGAAGCTGAAGACAATGTGGGCTGTATGGGGGCAAATGACGCAATCTCAGCATCCGCTCAAGTGACTTCAATGATGACCATTCTCCAGTCTTGAAACATAATCCTACACGGCTTTTTTTTTTCTCTCCCTCTGTAAACACATCTGTTCATAAATAACTTAGATGTCTCCTTGACATTCATGGTATGTAACTGAAGCTGAAGTAGAAAAGGATGGGCGGTGTACAGCACTGAGGAGATGTCACAGTACTTTTTTTCAGCATTTTTGTCAAGTGCAGGTTGCTAACATCAGCCATCAGAGACGGGCGGGGTGACCCACCCATATTTTTCATGGGTCTTCACCAAACTCTTAAATGTTGCTTCAGCTTCCTTTCGACTGAATGACTTTTTTGATTTGCCAGCTTTTCTGCAGATACGGCCCTGCGCCAAACAAAAAAGAAAACCTTCATTAAAGACGTGAACACGCATCTGGAAACCACAGCTCAACTTTTCAATGCATCAGGCCAAGAGGCATTCACTTACAGGTACCAGAAAGCAGAGCTCCCAAACTCGAGCAGACAAATGCATTATTAGAAATGATTAAAAATTGTATTCACTGAAGGGGAAAAGAAAAAGGACAAAAAAAAAAAAAAAAAGAAAAAAAAGAACAGCTGCCGGGCTACTTCTTCCCAGCGAGCTCCTGTGCTGGCATGCTGCCCTGCATGCACCAAGCGGCAGCGGCTGCTGCGGCCCTGCCACAGGGCTCGCCTCCCTCTCTGCTGCACTGGGACCTCTGCCATTAAGTATTTGGCATGAGGACCCCCATGCCCACCCCGCACGGCCAGGGGGGAACTTCCGTGCAGGCAGGCACTGCGAGGCACACAGCGCTACGCCACAGAACTGGTGCCTTGGCAGAGCCGCGTCTCAGGGCTGCCCGTATTCACCCCTCGCTGCCAACGCACAGTTGTCACTAAAAATTACATTCATCCCGCGAAACACACTCCATTCTTTTTCCTCCAATCTGACCTGTGAGAAATGAACAGCAGAAGTGCCTTAAACCAACTTTCTTCCAACGTACATCAAAAATTCTAATTTGTTTATTATCCCTTCATGACAACTTTGATAAAAAATGAAAATATACCCATTTACATATACTGCATTTTTATTACTCTGCAATTAGATATTACTTCTAAATGCACAGCAGTATAAAATTTCAAATCCTTGTTTGGTAATAGAGACATACTGAGTTATTAACAGCTTACCTTATTTTTCATATTGGTCTATGACAATTACCAACTGAGACACCAGAAAGAATGAGAGTTGCAGATTAATACCGCCCTACCAAAATAAATATCTTAAAATAAATAAAATTAAATACCTTTGAAGTATTTATGCCTATTTGATTTATCACAAAATAGAAGTTTATTAAACTCACTGGTCTAATAATTTTAGTAACTGTTTGACAGACTGCATCAAAAGCCTTTTTAATAATGAATGCTATTTGATGAGCAGATATCACATTGTAGTGTTACAATTATTAAGAACCAAGTTAGCATGTTCTCATTTTTTTCTATTCTTTAGTTCAAAATGATGCATTGGGGGGGCATCTTTTGCCTCCCTGATTTTACTGTCAAATTGGAATTTAAAACAAAAATTCTTCATTTGCAATTGCATGCAACAAATACCGAGAAAATAATCAGGTATATGGAGGGAAAAAAAGGGGAAAAATGGGAAAAAAGAAAACAAAATCTGTCCTTGGAGCATCAAAGTCATTTTTACAGACAAAAATGAGTAAGGTAAGTCTGCACTGTGGACAAACCCTTTCTTTCTAGAAAGCTGTCACAATATTACAGAGGCTCTTTTGTGTTCGGTGCTGCTTCTATTATAACAAAACTATGCACACATGAGAGAAAAAGGCTGTTTCCTACTCCTGTTTTAAGAAGTAATTTTTCAGTGCCGTTTGAGTTCTCTTTTAGAGCCTACCTTAATCAAAGATTAGGAACAGCCTCTAATTCCCATCTCAATTGATTAAGTCAACTTATACCCATTTGGTTTTCACAAAAATAGCTATTTTACCTGTCGATGCTTTTTCTCACCTTTCTCTCTATTTCCCATTTACAGAGTAGAAATGTATTTTCTCTTTAAATACCCTCTGATAGACTAAACAGCGAGATACCTTCTCCATGCCCACACTAATTTGGCAATTAATATGTCCCAAATAAGGATGATCTGAATGTTTCTCAATTTAACCTCAACCATAAATTTTCTTAGAAAATGCTCATTTTTAGTTGTGACAAATGGAATAATTAACTAAAACTGAGTAACATATTTTTAAATCTTATTGAATAATTATCATACATAATTATATAATGTATAATTATCAATCATAATTATCCTGCAGGAGTATTTTTGTTGTTACAAAACACATTTTGTATTTTCCTCCTAATCTGAGGTTTTGTTGGAAGCACACTTAGAGAAACATAGGAAAAAATAGAGCAAAGTGCAACAGAAGATTAAATCAGTACAGGAAATGCTGTCCTCAAAATCTCAACAAAGAAATACTTTAGAAAGTAAAAATAAACGTACTCTACTAATTTCTGGATCAGATCCATTTGCCATCTCCTGTATTTTACACATTATTAATCACTTAAGGCTTTCTGAATGACGTCCATAGCACCTAGGACAGTATGATCCACATATTCCCCAGCTTTAACAAAGTATTAATATTAAGCTGTACCTGCAAAAGGGACCTCTGCATTGCGAACAGCTATTGCTCATGTTTGGTGTCAGCTACATACGGCTTTCAAAGCAGGACAGTAAGAATTCTCTGGTGGGGAATATCATCACATCATCTAAAATGTGACTGGAGCCACAGCAGATGAAATGAGCGTTGTTTCATGAGTTTATTCTGCTACCTTCTTCTTGTTAATGCAACGGATCATTAAACCCACTTCCATTCTGGTACCATATGCAGGTTGTATGTAAACTGCACCATCAAAGATCAGCTAATTCTACCCTGCTGTAGTCCATGTATTTCTATGCTTACACAGAAACTATGGGTGGCATGGTCAGCACTGTCTCTTATTAACCAATATCCTACCAGCTGTTTATAATTTGGATAAAATTTAACCTCCTGGACTGCAAGTTTCCCTATTTGGTGCCTCAAGCAAACCAGGGGTAAAAAGAAAGAAGTGTGGAATTTCGGCTGACAGAATTCAGATACTTTTGAGTCCATACTTGGGTGGTATCTACTCTCTTATTGAATTTTCGCTTTTTGCCATTTCCACAAAACTCTTTAGGTAAAAACCGCCATTTTGGATGCAATTATAAAAGAAAGTGTCAAACATTTTAACAGGCACCGTTACCAGCTCTGACTACAGTTTATTTTCAGACTGCTACCTAAACATGCAGTCGTTTTATCTTTGGTCGGGAGCCTGCAAGCTGCTGCATTCTGCAAACATGATAACGATGGTAAATACAGCATGTAAATACAGTGCTGGCCACAACTCTGTTGCACACAACTGCATTTTGACCAATCCCCAAACATCATGCGTCACTACTGCAGGGGTAAGGAATACATATCATTTTCACGGCCAATGTTTTGATGTGTCCAGCACCACAGCAAGGAAAGATATCAAACTGATATCTGAACAAGATCAAAACATTCCACAAGAGATTAAAAACAACAGAGAAAACCCAAGAAAGCCTTTCATAAAGATATCAATGTCGACTTCAGCTCTGAGAAGTCGCACCAGGAGCTTATTTAAATACTTGCAATACTTCAGGCACTCGCAGAGTGCCTTTCATAAAGGAATAACTGAAAACCTAATTAAAGAGTTGGAGAGAACATTTCAGATTTTGCCATCTGCTGTGACTTCGTGTACTTATCAAGATATAATTTTAACAAGCTAGAAACATATGAAAGGTGAAAGCAATGCCACAGCATCCAACTGGTTTATGCAGCCATGCTGAAATGCAGGGGGACGTGTGCTGCGCTCAGCCTCCTCCCTCGCTCATGCTCCTGCTGCGCCCAGCCTGCGTGGCACGGTGAGCAATCGCATGCCACTCATCCAGGCTTTGCCCAAACTAATGAGCTTGAACAAACAGCTGATAAGGATCTAGTCTATAACCCTGATAATAGCGGGCAGAAAGACCTCCTGGAACACAGTCTGCTGCAGGCAGCCTTCTCAGGATCCTGGTCATACTGAGGGACCAACTGCTCCCTCCTGCCACGGTCAGCAAAAGACACAAGGTGAATCTCACGTACGATTTGTCCCTCTGTCCTGGTTTCAGTTGCAATACAGTTCATCTTCTTTCTAGCAGAAGTAGTGGTTTGGATTTAGTATGAGAATAATGTTGATAATATACTGATGTTTAGTTGATGTTTTTAGTTGATGCTGAGTCAAGGGCTTTTCAGTGCCTTGTGCTCAACCAATGACCCAGGTGCACAAGATGCTGAGAGGGAGCATGGCCAAGTAGAGGATGGGGTGAGCAAGTGGCTGTGTGGTACTTGGTTGCCTGCTGGGGTTAAACCACAACACATCCACACATATGGACCACTGTGGGCAAATCTGTGAGCTTTTCCACTTCCAAGTGATTGGAAGACCAGTAGCCTCTACATTTTTCCACATTCATGAGCACATCTCCCCTTCAGAACACCATGTGGCAGTGAAGCATATCCGCAAACACACTCAACTCAACATCCACTAGCTCTTTAAAGCCTGTCAGTACCATTATCAGCAACATGCCATGTTGATCATTCTTCCCCAACACCACCAGGTCACAAAGTGGTCCGAAGACAGAGTGTCCTGTACAGAGATACCAAAAACGAAACCTGAAACTCTCGAGCTCTATAATCCCACTACGACCATGTATGTATCTGCCCACATCTGGCCTGTGTGTCATGAAAAAGTCCTGACATTTCTACTGGTCTTTCCAGAGTATGGACAGCCTCAGGAGGATTTCTTTGGCAGCAACAAAAGGATTTTGCTCTCTTGTCAAATTGATGATAGTAGCTCCCAGACCAAAACCCAACAATTTTAGCACAGCACCAGGTGTGCTCGCATGGGTGTCCTGTTGGCACTACCTGGAAGGACAGGACTATGTAATGGAAGTCAGCCTTTCACAGGATAATATAATCACTGAAGTGCTGGCTGGAAGTAACCTGTGGTGGTCTCTAAGTCCACCTTAGACACTTGGAGCTCAACTGCCAACACAGGTCAGCTGTGGCACTGCACAGCCAGATCCTGAACCCTTTAAGGTTGTGCTCAGTCCTCTCCTGATGCCATTCGCTGTTATACTAGGTCCCAAATTTTCAGAGATTTATTGTACACAGCCATCAACCCTTACAGGACTGATGTTATTGCCAAAACCATGTAAGCCCCTGTGCTACGTGTTTCTCAGATGTCACAGTAACCCTTCAGGCAGATCCAGACCTTTTTTCCTGGACCAGTTAACAAAAAGCTGCACACTTTTCGGATGCACAGCTAAGAGATTTAGAAGTAGGCAAGCCATCACGTTATTAGCACAGCTCTTAACACAAACTCCTCAGCCCTGCGTACCTTCCAATAATCCTGGCAATGCAAATAACTCAAGGCTGGTCTCCCAAGGGCAAATCATATCTGCCTTCTGAACGTGGGGCTAAACTTGGCCCATCATGTAAGCCAGCTTAAGGATGCATGGATACAGTCTCCATTTTCTGCCTCCATCTCTTATCAGATCTCTATAGCAGGCTCTACTTACCCACCTCTAAGTAAAAGTCCAGAGACAGAAAACAAGCAAAGGTTGAGAGAAGTACACAAAACACTGCAGGAAGTCACTGTGCCACACACAGCATCTGTGGTCACCCCTTCAAGGACAGGATCCACAAGGACATGCCCATTTTTCAAGTCTATTGCCTCAGGCTTCTCAATGGGTGATGCAAAAACTGTGGATTTCCTGTGTACCGAAGCATGCTATGAGTTTTGGGTACGTAACGTGTTCCGTAATGTGCCAATGACTAATGGCTTTGGGCCCCAACTGTTCAAAGCCACATACTATGCAAACATACTCAAGTCTTTTCTGATAAGGAACAGAGGAACCCAGAGCTTAAGTCTGAACCAGTCTTACCCTAGAATATTTAAACAAGTTTACAGAGAAAAATATTTCCACCAGCTTGAGAGAAGCATTCAAAAGTAGAGTGATGCTAAAGTGAGCTACTGTCATGCTCTCAGTGCAATGATTGCAATGTGTCACAACATCACTGTGAGTGTGCAATATACACAGTCTCTCCCCCCAATTACATGGTTTATAATTCTTTTCCTTCACAAACTGATGTAGCAGTTAATCATGTCTCAAAAACCGCACACAATTCATATTGCACTATATATAATTATTAGCTATAGCTAAAACAAAGCAGTATAGAAACTGATACAGGCAAATACTGTTACTGTCACAGCATAAGTGAATTAAAAATGGGATGTTTTCCTGCAAATGTGTAATTTCTGAAGCAGTATTTCCATGCCTTTTTCATTCTCCTTTTTAAGAATAATCCATACAAAGAAGTGAAAACTTAGCAAGTTTCGGCTTTAAAGCATCCTATAAATTGCGCCTTCTGGGAGCGTAACTGTTCTTCGTCCAGGAAAAAGAAATCCAAGTTCCAGCTGAGTAATTGTTAATGCTCATTTGTCTCTGTGCAGCCTGGTGCCAACAGTTCTTAATCGATACAAACACTTACAGCCCCAATCTCTGTTTTACAGCTACAGAGCACTGTGCTGCTCCTCCTCACCTTTCCCTAAGTCAGCATTGAGCTGGCAGCATGATTTCAGCACAGATAAGGGTTAAGAAACTTCCTTCTGGCATTTTGTGGGCTGGCAAAAGAACAAGAAAATACGGGTGGCTGGCTACATTCTTAGAAGGTTCCTCAAGCTGAAGGTGGCAGGGCTGAAGGTCTGTCAACATGGTGGGCTTCTGTCAAAAGAGATAGTCCCTGTACCCTGCCACCAGATGGGCACCTGTTAGTCTAGATGACAGAGGGATGTTTTCTCTTTGAGTGTTTTGCTGAGCATCCTGGACTACCTGTCTGTGGAATCATGTAGCAGCAGAGTTCCTGAGAGCCAGTCTAGGTGAGAAGTCCGCGAAAATGACAGCAACTCTTTACATAAGTCCACAAGTCCTCCACGTCACGAACCTGAAGTTACCCAAGTCAAACACAGTCATGGTTATAAACCCAACCAAAGCAAAGCAAACCATCCTTTGTGACAGGCTGTAAAGACAAAGGCACCACAGTCCAGACAAAAATGTCTATTTCCACATTTCCCAAAGTTTTACAATGCTAAAGCAAAAAAAGAACAAAACAGTAGTAAAAAGCAGGCTGCCTCTGGGAACATTTAATCAAGTTAAACTCAAATTTAGTAAGATCAGAGTCACAAGCTGATGTGCTTTTCCCTTGCTATTTATACAAATGTGTCAATCTCTTGACTGCGGTATGTTTCATACTGATGCACATGGACATCTACTCAAAGAGCCCCCACTTCTGAGTGCTTTAAGTACATATCCTCAAATGACCTTTGGGAAGAGGGTTATCTGTACTTTACAGATGGGAGAGAGGAATAATAGTGAAGTTATATGACTTGTCCATGGCTCCACCTGAAGTTTAACTGGAAGTTTAACTCAGATCACCTCTTCTCAGACCAAGTGCTCTAACTGAAATAGCCTCCTCCCCCCAGTACTTTTAGAATCCTAGATATATTTGAATTGAAATAATCTTATCAAATTTACAGAAAAATTATATTTATAGAAATTTATAGAAAATTTGTAAAACTAGGAACATCAATTTCCTCTGTTTCATGATGCTTTAGGGTTTTTATATGGACATGTACTGTGGAAACAAGCCCTACACTTCTTAGTGCAGCTGAGGATTTGTTATCATTTGTAACACAAACCTAGAAACAGGAGAAATATGTAGTCATTCCACAGCTCATAAGGCCTGACTGTGACAATCATCTGAGCTCCGGGCCATTTCATAATGCAGGCTTATGTCTTCCTTCCTCGGGTTTATTTTCACTCATCTTTGAATGCAGGTTTGGGGTTGTAACTGTCTTGTAAACCTACCCAGGAGTCATTGCAGAAGTTCCATGCGTTTTGGAGAGCCTGTGCAGAACAGGATTAAATCACTGAGGATCAACAATTTTAACAACACACATGAAATCGTGAAGTAGATAAAAAAAAGACGTGTTCCGAGGACAGACTCCACACATGCATGACGCAGGCACGTATCTGCCACACGAGGTTGAAGGACAGCCATGCCTCATGCATGCTTCCTCAGTGTGACTTTTAACTGGAACGGGGCAAATCAGACTGGCACCTTGATCCTGTTTCAGAAGACTCTGAAGTGTGGTGCCCACTTACCCATTCTGTTCAGACTGAGAGGGACTGCAAATTCATTTTCATCAAAGCACACCCAACACTTCCCCCTAGCTTAGGCTCTTTCAGTTCCAAGTGCAGCACTGGTTTCACCAGCCAGTCAGGTTAGGTAACAGTGCCACCTCCTTCTTTCCTGTGTAGCATGTCCTGTGACTTCCAGGATCTACTCAGTTACTGCTGTTTGCAGACTGAGCTAAAGACCAACACCATGGACTGCTCAGCACCCTCCAGAAATGACCAGTGGAATACAACTCAGACCAGCCCCCATGCTTTCAAAAAA
The DNA here is from genome assembly GCA_035584735.1 of Pseudotriccus pelzelni. Taxonomy (NCBI): domain Eukaryota; kingdom Metazoa; phylum Chordata; class Aves; order Passeriformes; family Tyrannidae; genus Pseudotriccus; species Pseudotriccus pelzelni. Next base: position 79,844,219 of record JAWMRA010000078.1, read on the forward strand.
TACAATGGAACCTGCTCTTCCATTTACGAGTGCAACAACCGGATCCTGTACACCTTGAATTTAAGACACATTTTGAGCCATTTAGTCAGCGTAACTACTGCAGCCTCTGAGGTTTAACCACGGAGGAGCTGCACCCAGCAATCCTTCTACCTCCCATCTCCCTCTGCACTGAATATCAGTGCTACCTTTTTTTGACATTTACAGGAAAAAACTGGAAACTGCATGTGAATGACTGAATATGTCAAGGAAAAGAAGAGCTCCTTACTGACTCTCACCAGCCCAGAGGAGCTTAGATGGGAAAAAGAAACACAGCCAATATTGTGTTACTTAACCAACATCCCACCTTGTGAGAGCAGATGCCCACACGGGGACATGCCTAGCAATAAGGCATTCCCAGGATATGAGGAGCTGAATTACTGTGAAGTTACAAATCTTCAATCTGGAAGTCTCCAGTCACACATGGAAATCCCTGGGCATTATGTAGATGCTAGGAAAGCTGCATATTTTCAAGGCTAGCCCGTATAAGGAAGAGTACATCTTCCTCACATTAGAAAGTGGGTTACTTAGGCTACTCCTCCAGGATATCACCCTTCAGGACTGGGCTTTCTGCACTTGAAAAAATACAATTTTCAATACAGTATCTGACAAAACTGCCCAATGCTACATGGTTCTCTCACCCTGAACACTTTCACTGAAGAAAATGAGCACTTCTTATATAACTCAGGGAAGAAGAACCTTGCTCTTTTGAGCAATTTTCTTATAATCTACAGCCGCAATTCTTTCAAATTCTTATTTAGGAGATCAGCCAAGTATTGCCAGGAAGAAGTAGCTCTCCCTCCATAAAAGCATGTTTTAAAATAAGTAGATTTTTTTCAATTTAGGGATTTAATTTATTTGACAACTATTTTAACATTAAGCATAATAGTTGAAAGTATTTTAAAATTTTCATTTTTACGCTTCAAAGGAAGAAAATGGAGATTATGTCCCCCCTGCTTTTTAAAAGAATTAAAATAGCCTCTTATTTCAATGAGTTGGAATCTCTGTGTCTTCATTCCTCTCAGTAGAATATATTTGCATAATAATAGTGGATGGTCAGAACAGCAATATATCAGAGTACACATAAAGAATATTTTTTCCAGCCCGTTCATCAGGCCCAGCATTTAACAAAGCAAATACATATGCTCCCACTTAAATTTCAGCTTGACAACCCTAGGTTTCTCAACTGAAATAAAAGAGACACCTAGAAGGCAAATAGATCTGTTTTTCCTCTGTAGTGAAACAATACTCTGTTTACCTCTTTGGCCCGGCATTTATACCTTTTAATGGGGAACAAGCACCCTAACACAGTCTTTGTTTTCTCTGTCATCTTTGTATACAGGTCAATGTGTTTTTCCCCTATGGACCTGCAGCAACATTTCTTCCCTTGATGATAATCATCACTTGCTCGGGCAACTAATCGAAAGCAAAAAGCAAGCCAGTTTTATTTTTTAAGGCCCTAATAGGATACAATGGCTCCAAATAATTCAGAGGCCACTGTGTTCTCTGTACATTTCTGCAGCTTTTGAGATTAGCTGATTTATTCATGGCTACAGTCCTCAAACCCAGCATCTGGGGTATGAAAACCCATGGATTTGCAATTAATTTCTGCTATACATATTTGAAAGACCTGGAGTCTGCTGACCTCCTGGACACTGTGCAAGTCCCATCTGCTATCTGCTCGCTTACACTTTTGTTTGAAAGGATGAAGAGGGAGTAATTTAGACTATGATTAACAGCTGCCTTCTGTAGCTGTTTTTCATAAAATAAGCCCATTTCTCCTGTCTCAATCTGGTAGAAGTCAGCCGGGATATTCGTATCTTTAAAATGAAAAGAAAAATCCATTCAATAGTAATAAAAGGCATATACCATTTGAAGCAAATGAACACGATTCCACTGAGGTAATTCTAATGCTACAATGTGAGGGATCAAAGTACTAGATATCAGCAACTTTTATTTGAATTCAGGAACTTTTCCGATACAGAATTAAAGCTTAACTACAAACTACCTTTTGATTTTTATTTAAATCATTATACAGAAGCCCACAATAGCAAGAATACTCAGAAATAAGGGTTCCTCGTTCCTGTTTTAGTATGACCTAGCAAAATTTTTATGCTCCTTCTATTCCCTGGAAGAATCCTGTTAAAATTTGTATGCTCCTTCTATTCACTGGAAGAGTAATATAGTACTTCCCTCAAAACTAAGACCTTTATCCATGACATAATCTGCAGAGTGGCCAGTTACCTGACAGCTGCTTTTGGATGGCAGTTCTGTCTCCAGCCTCCACAGGCGAGAACAAGGGACTTGTAAAAAGAGGACAAGGCACTGGTCAGCACTACTGCAAGCTTAAGTCAAAAGTCCCCAGGGCATCAGGTGCAGCTCTGTGTGTTGATCTCAAAAAAAGAAAAAAATTCCTGATGCATTATTCGGACACTGGCATACAGAGCTTTGTCCTCTTTTAAATGTTCACCAAACCAGCATCAAATCATTCCTCTCCAGTGAGAAACAATACGTCTATTAGAAGACATAAAACTCTCTCCCACTTTCAAACACTCTGCTCCTTTTCCTTTGGGACCACATCATCCACCATGTTTTCAAAGGAGACAGACAGCTCCTCCCTGAAATGTGGGCACTGGTCTCAGCCATCACACAAGGAGAGCCTCGATGAACCGCCTGCTGTTCCAATCCTCTCCTGTGACCTGCACTGTTCCCCCTTCCTTCCTTCAATTATCAATATTGTTGTAACAATGACACCATTATGAGGAAGTGGAAACCAATGGGCTAACCTTTAAACCCCCCTCTTAAATTATCAATAAACCATTTTAAAGGGCTAAGGAGTAACACTCAATGGGCCATTTCCATGGCCCAGATGGACAGACAGACAAGACATGGAAGGCTCTGCCTAGACAGGCATGTTGAATAGTTGCCCTCAGGACAACAAACAACTGGTATTCAAATTACTTCATTAGCATCACCCTACCTCCTTGGCTGGCACCCTGGCTCCGCAGCAGCTCAAAGCGACTGCATCGCTGGTTCAGCAGGGCCAACCTCTTGCCTGTGATGACAGGAGCCATGGAGCAGCTGACTGTTCAGGAAGCAAGTACAAAGTCACCCCTTTAAAAGCAACGCTACAGTTGAGTTAAGGACAACACCAAGTTTTTTAAAATAAGATTCTGGATCCCAGACAGATAAACAGTCTTCGGCCTTTGATGTACTGAGAATTCCCCTCAAGATACTGACTAGAGCTGTGTGAATAATTGATTTTCTCAGCTGAATAGCTGAAGCAACCAACCAAACAAACCCCAACTTGTTTGTTAATTAACATTTTTTCCTTGAAAACTGGGAAAAAGAAAAGTTAAGTTTCGGATGGTTGAATTGTTATAATCAAAGAAAAATAATCTCTCATTTTAAACATTTCTCTTTACAGACAAAAAAATCTAAAAATGCAATACTAAATTCATTATAGGAAGCAAGGGTGTGGACCTCATAAGGTAAGACATCTCTCAAGCAAGGTCACCTGAGGCACATGGTTCCTTCTTGGTGAAATCTAGAGAAACAGACACTCTGCTTTAAATCCAGTCCCTGGGAGACATGCTCAGGTTTGGGAACCTAGACTCATGTTTCCCCATGTAAAAGGGCAATGATGAAAAGCATTGGAAAAGTGCTAACTTAGTTTCTCTATTGCATGTTTAGGTCTCCTTACAGACACAACACCTGAGTGACATCCCATGAGATGTCAGAACAACTTACCTCAGTCTCTCTTTTACTCTGCTCAAAGTTCTGTGAAACCCATTAAAAACATCTGCATTTGTCAAGAATCTTAACTGTCTGAAAATGTATTTTCAATTCTAGTTTTATCTGCTTTTTGATCATTTTGTCAAGAAGCAGAAGGTCGTACATGGTCATAGTTACTATCAGCTCTAATAACAGACCAAAAAGTGCTGTGTTTCTCTCTGAAGGACCAGCAGAGAAAGGCAGTGTTGCAGTTAGCTCAGCAAAATGGGACTGATGAGAAACATTGCATGAAATCAATCACCTTGGTTTTATCAATTCAATCACCAGAAGGACGAAGGTGTGCTGGCGAGACATTCAGCCCTGCTCACTTGCGCTGGCGCCTATGCCAGCGAGGCGCACTTTTGGATGCGTCACAGGCTGGGGTATTCACAGCGATTTCATGCTAAATCATGGTGCTGCGAACCCTGACGTTTCTCTCGAAGGTCCCATTGACCCACCGGCGGCAGCAGCGCCCCATCTCCCACTCAGCCCCATGGCTGCTGCCATTTGCTCAGGCAGGGTCGTTCTGAGGTGGTGGAGAGTGGCCCTCACCCTTCCAGCCGTGCTGATTAACAGCAAGCATCTTGAATATTTCATGCTATTGCAGGGTGCAGGCTGGTTACAGAAATTACACAATTTGGCTGGTGACAGCCATCGCTATTTGTTCAGGACAGCTCCTTGCAGGCACCAGGACTGCCCACAGCATGGCAGGAGTCACCCAAACCCGGCCCCGCAGCGCTGGGGAACGCACACCTCGGCCCACGACACTCCGTCAGCTCCATTCTCATTTTTAAAAACTAAACGGTCAAAAGTAGATCACCTGTAAAACGAAACGGGGATAGGGGAGCGCCAGTCATATTTTGAGCCCTATTATGCAATGGAGTGGGGATTACATAACGAGGGGAGTGCAATTACAGAAACGTGGCTCCCATGACATGGAGCCCAGCTACAGTGACAGGCCAGCAACCCATCACAGGCGACACCTCTCTAACCCAGAAAATAAATTTATTGACAGTATTGCCTAATAACCTTTGCACTTGTAATGAATAATCTGAAAGGTTGAAACATGCATGTCATATCTAGTTAACTTCTCATTTACTGCAAGCAATTTATTTCTGACTTTCTTTAATCCCACACCCATTTTTTTGTTATAATTGACTTTGTAAACTTCTGACAGAATGTTACTGAAACACTTGCTTTTAAAATGTGTTCATTAATGATGCAGACATAAACATCCTCTGTTATCAAAAACTGCTACTACTTTCTGAAAATCTCTTAAGTGGTTTAGGGAAGAAAATTGTCAGATTATATAGCTGAGAGTTTATTACTAATAAAACAATTCAGTGCTTCTCTTTCCTGAGCCATTTTATGACCCCAGTGAATCTTAATTTAACCCCTTTAGCATTCAACACTGCAGAAAGAGGCTGAATTGTTAAAAAGCCTGAGAGAATTTAGCACTGTCCTTCTAAAGTAGTGTTAAAAATAACAAGAACTATGGCCTCTCTAAAAAGAGATGGGTTAAGAGTAAGATGCCGTAAGAGTAGCTACAGAACTTCAACATAAACCAAGCTCAGTATTAATTAAAATTCTTTTTTTTTTTTCTGGTAGATGTTTTTATATCCCAAGGTGACCTAGGAAACTTAACCTCTTCAAATTAAGGGCAGAGAAAAATACTACCTGATTAAAAAAGGAGCAGTAGGCCCAAATCAAATAGGGAAAAAGGAGGAAAAGCCCCTTACAAAAGAGCTTGTTGAAAAATCAAAATTAATTTTCAGTCTTAAGAAAAACCAAGCCTTTAGTTCTGCTCATGGAAGCAGTTCCATAGAAGGAAAGAGCAATAATCTCACTTTTAAGCAAATGAAAAATACGTTATTATTTACTCTTTTTCCAGCTACTTGCAAAGATACAAATTTAATAAGTTACTTAATATCATTTACTGAGAGACTGTGCGTGTCTCCTGAGTTCAAGGGCACTCACAAACAGGAAAACCACCCTGTCACAGCCATGTGTACATTGCCCAGTACAATAACCATAAAGAGGGACTGCCTGTGAGCTTCACCAGCAATGTTTACCCATTCATTAAAAAAGGCTTATGAATACTTCTCTTCTAAAGATATTCTGCAGGAGAGAAAGAAAAAAACCACATAAAACGCATCGACACAGCTCAGACGAGATCGTCTGCCGGAGGGAACCGATCACCTCCTTTGAAGAGGAGAGCTGGCAGGAATCGTCAAGCTGCTGGAGCTGCAGTACATATCCGAAATTACTTGTTCCTTTCGGGCCAGACGATTTGAAAGCGGCACAACTGTTGCCAGCAGCTCTGGCAGAGATTCCTGGTGTGACCTCGCCGCACAGCTCAGCCCGGTGTGCCAAGCCCCAAACCCGTGTCGCCCCTTCTTTCTCTAGGGATGCTATGCGGGATAGCACAGACAAAGACCTGGGGGCAGCAGCTCCAGCTCCGCCAGCGGCAGCACTGCACGCAAGAGACCAGCGAGTATGGCCGACTAGTTGCTGAAGGGCAGGAGACGGAAGGCTCCAATCCCGAACCCCACTGGAGCCCGGATAGCCCCTTTTGCTTTGGGGCTAAGGAGGTGCTCCCCTCGAGGGCATGATATCCTGGTGTGCCACAGGCGGCAGAACCAAGCAGAGGGACAAAAGCCGGACGGGAGGACACGATGGATGCATGTGCTCCTCGCCCCTCCAAGCTGCCCCGCACCTCTGCCAACACCTGCCCGAGAAGGCACCCCGGAGCCGAACACGTGTGTCCCTGCCTCGGCCCCACCGGTGACACCAGGTCCTCAGGGAGACCTGTCACCCGGGCCTGGCCAAGGTCAGCCGCGGGCTGGCCGCCTTTGGGTTTCCCACCCGAACACCCGCACGGACCCGCTTCCCGAGCGAGGGATGCGTGTGCTCCTCCCCGAGCAGGGAGCCCTACCTGCCCCTTGACCAGGCTGGCGGCGAACTGCCTCATGACGGCCTCCACGGTGTAGGCGCTGGACCAGCCGCGGGGGGTGAGCAGCTCCATGCAGATGGCCCCGCCGTCCAGGACGTAGCCGTTCTCCAGGCGGGGGCTGAGCACCCTCATGAAGGGCGGCGAGAAGGGGAAGTTGTCGGGGAAGGTGAGGTTGAGCAGGATGTACTCCGTGTTGGTCTCCTTCATGTCCTGCCACAGCACCGAGTCCTTGTCCACCTGGTGCAGCTTCACGTTCCAGTCGAAGAGGCTCTCGTCCACCAGCTCCACCGAGATGAAGCGGTCGCTGAGCCGCGCGATGTCCTGCAGCTCCTTCATCAGCCGCCGGGTCCGCACCTGCGTGCAGTGCTGCTGCCGGCCCGCGGGCACCAGCGCCGCCGGCCCCGACCCGCACCCGGGGCCCGGCCGCTGTGCCGCCTCCTTGCCGGCGCCGGGCTCCCTGCCCACCTCCCGCGGCTTCTCCCGGCCGACTCCCGAGCGCGCCGGCTGCGGGGGCTGCTTGGCCGGCTCCGGCGCCTTCTTGTTCTTGTGGCCCCCGGGACTGCCCTCGCTGCTGCTGCTGCTGCAGCCGCCCCCGGGGGGGCCCTGCGGCTGCGGCTTGTTGCTGCTGTTCTTCTGGTTGCCCCTGCCGCGGAGCGAGGAGCCCTGCTGGCTGCTGCTGCTGCGGTGGTGGTGGTGGTGGTGCTTGGGGTCCTCCGTGTCCCGGCTGTGCAGCCGGATCAGACCGATTTTCCGCAGCAGAGTGGCCATGTTGTGCGCGGCTCTGCGCTCCCTCCCGCCTCTGTGCACCGGTGGGGCTCTAGTGTGGTTACGATCAATTTAAAGCCCGGCTCGGCGGGTTTGCTGCTGGCGGGCGGCGAAACCCCTCTCCGCCGCTCCGGATGGCGGAGAGGCGGCGGTGCCACCGCGGTGCCGGAGGATGTGCGGCCGCCCCTCAAACGCCTCCCCTGGCTAGGGCTGCGGCGGGCAGCATTGCCGCAGCGGGGCTGCTCCCGCGGACATCACGGCCGCGCCGCCGTGGCCATGATCCTGTGAAAAGGAAGGATGATCGGGGGGGTGGGGTGGGGGGAGGTGGAGAAAAAAAAAAAGGTAGGAAGAAAAAAAAAAAAAAATCCCTCAGCCGCCCGCACGGGAGAGCCCGCTCCCTCCCCCCGCACAGCGGCGGCGAAGCCGCCTGCGCTGCAGATGGCTTCCCCGGCACCTTCGGATCGCGCCCGGCCGAGCCAATCCCCGGCGGCTCCCGGCGGGCCGGGCCCCGCGCCGCGCCGGGCGCCTCCCTCCGGGGCGGGCGGCGGGGGGGTTGGGCGCCCGCCCGCGCTGGCCCGCAGCGCGCCCGGCACTTTGTTCGGGGAGCGGGGCCGCT
>JAWMRA010000078.1:79852430-79872379 GCA_035584735.1 Pseudotriccus pelzelni
ACCGCCGCTGCGGGGCTCGGCGGGGCGGCGGCCGGCGGGCAGCGCGGGCAGCGTCCCGCTCCGCCCCGCGCTGCGGCAGCGGCCCCGCCGGCCGGGCGGGCCGGGGGCGGCGACGGCGGGAGAGACCCGCGGGTGCGTGGGCAGGTGTTGCACACGTATGTACTGTATGCGTGTGTGTGCGTGCGTGCATGTGTGTGTGTGCGTGGCGTCGCCCGCACGCCCGGGAAATGATACCTTGGCAGCTGAGTGCACGTGCGTGCACACGGACAGAGCCCGCACGTAATGCAGAGACATAACAGCTCTCTGTGGCCTTGTGTAAGGACGTGATGGCATTTAAGTGCATCGGCGTATGTGTATTCACACCTACACACCTAAACAGATCTAATCACATATGTAAAGCATTTGCCTATAAAAATGGGAACTTATTTATAAAAGGGAACTTACAGGAAAGATGGAGCAAGACTATTTACCAGAGCATGTAGTGACAGGACAAGGGGGTATGGGTTCAAACAGAGAGTAGGTTTAGATTAGATATTAGGAAAAACCCCTTTACTAGGAAGGTGGTGAGGCACTGGAACAGGTTACCCAGGGAAGCTGTGGATACCCCATCCCTGGAAGTGTTCAAGGCCAGGTTGGTTGGGGCTCTGAGCAACCCGTTCTGGTTGAAGATGTCCCTGCCCATACCAAGGGGGTTGGAACTAGATGATCTTCACGGTTCTCTTCCAACCAAACCATTCTATAATTCAGTGATGATTCTATGAAAAATCGATATATAAACATAGTTTAAAAATAGTTGTAAGTACATAACGTGTGTGTATATTTTTGTGTGTGTATGCACATTTCGGTATTTGTTGTGTTGGGAATGATGTGACAATCTGGGTTTCTTCAGCAGAGCAGGTATACATATCCCATCCCTCTCACACCTCCTCACCTCCAGGCTGGGTAGATCTGTCCTTCTGGGACTCTGTGTAGCACAGGAAGCAACAGCTGATTCCCAAAATCTCTGTCCCCAGCACTTTCTTTACCTTCACAGACTTGAAGAGAAAAAAAAAAGTACAATAAATGCTTTGAATTGGGGAATAGTGAAGGCAGGGCCCAAAACATGATTATGTCTGTTGTGTGGAGAATGTAAAGCAATAGGCAATGTGTGCATATAGCAGCATTATATTCCATAACACCTTTCCCATTGGGGGATCAGGAGGCAGAGACCCCCTTGCTTCCACAGGACTCCATAGAGCAAGGTCAGGAGACGCTGGCAGAGTTGACCCATGTGCTTCTCCATTAGCCTGCTTTGAACAGGCTATGTTCAAAGAGCCTGTTAGTACAGCCCTGGGAGGCCCAGGTGCCATAACGATGTCCTTATTTCCTCTTGCTCTCCATGCTCTTGATCTGCCCAGTCCAAATGCCCATCACTGAGATAACCCTTGGGTTGATCCTTGCCCTCGTGCAGATACCTGGATCTGTTGCAGGAGGTGTTTGCTAAATTCCCTATCCTGAGAAGATCTGCCTGTGAAATACTGTAGACAGAGTGTTTTCTGGGAGGTCATATGTTCTGGGGAATGTGAAGCAGGTGTGAGCTGAAGCATCAGGGAGTGTTCTGTCCATCCCACGTTCGCCTCCTACCTCCTACTTTTGTCTGAGGAGTTGAGTAACCTCTAGTTTGTAGGATATTGGAAAGTGTGTCCAAGCCTTCCCCTAGCAGCCTTCTGGGGTGCCAGACACACTGAACTATTTCCCTGAACTACTGACGGCCCATTCATGGAGCTGAGAAATTTCTGGAGTGCAGACAAACTGCACCCAGACATTTCATGGTGTGTGACACTTCCAAGAGACAAGTAATCTGTGCTTCACTGGGCAAATTACTCCAGCAGGCATTGCAGGGAGAGAGGCTAAGGCACACAAGGAAATATCTCATTAGCAGATGGAGCAGGGCACAGAGAAACGTGATGACTGGGGGGCTGCTCCTGCCCTGCTGCAAAAGCTGGAAGTCACAGAAACTTCACCTGCAGCTTCAGTCTCTGTGTTCCCTCTGTCAAAGGGAACAAGGCACTCAATGGTCATCCCTGGATGAATATATAGCACAAGGCAGGGTGGTGGGGCATGTGTGCTGAACTGAACCAGAATGCCAGACAGCAATTTGAGCCTTTGTGTTGCCTACATTAATGTTTTAAACTGAAAGGTCACTGCATGGTGCTCCTGTGGCAGGTGGTAGCAGGAGCCGTGATCATTAATTTAACATGATGGAAGTTATTTACCTGTCTCATATAACGGAGGTATCTACCCAGTGGTGAAGCCATAAAAAAAGAGCAAGGTCTCTGCCAAGGGAGACCAGAGCCAAGCAGCCCCTCTGTGGCCTTGTGCCATTGCTCTGTGAAATGGTGCAAGATTAATGATGGAACTGATTAGAAAGCTGTTTCAGTGACGTGGAAGGTGTGATAGGTGTGCCTGACCAAGCAGTGTTCTGCTATGACAGGGGACTGCTCTGGTGGTGGTGGAAGCAGTGAAATCTGGTGCAATCTGTGTCCATACTGTGTGCAGGGTTAAAAAGCTGAAGTGGTGGAGTAAATTCTTCTTTTTCATACCTTGGATTCCTCAGCAAGGAATTTAGTTCGTTAGTCCAGGGTGGACTCCGGAGGACTTAAAGTCAAGCCTTGAAGTAAAACTTGTATATCTAGACTGACCTTATCCATATATTCCCTGACTGACGAAAAAACCTCTGAACAGGTTTGGTCCATGATCTCTCTTTACACAATCCTAATCAATTATTTTCCTTACTATCTTACATAGTAGAAACATATCTATTACCTTTGTTCATTATTACACATTTTCACCAGTTTGTCAGGTACAAGACTCAAACTGAACTCATCTGCCATCTCCCAGACAGTGCTCTCCTGTCCTTGCCTTGGAGCAGGACTGGTTGATCCACTTACAGTGCATAAAGACATCCTAGAGTGATGCAATGACTTTCAAATCAGGAAGGCATCTGGGTGTGAAAAGCAGACTGACCTCTTGCAAATATTTTTGCTACATTTTCAGCTGGAGAGCTGCTTTCAGTCTCAGCCACTTATTAGTGACACAGAAGAGCATTCAAAGCTCAAGTCCAGCAGCAGCCCTCAGCTCCACATGAGCAGGATGCAGCTGATGAAGAATATCTCATACTCTTTTTGTGGTAGAGAAGCATCTGCCACTAGCTGGAGATTCAGAACTCTGAACTCCCATTGCAGTACCAATTTGGTATTGTTTGGGCCTACCACGAAGGTGAGATTGTTTCCTAGAAGGATAATACTAGCCAGCGATTTTCTTGTTTTTACTGAGTTTGCAAAAAAGGAGTTACCTGGGGCTCAGAAAAAAGTTCATATGTGTATTGTTTACTTCCACTTAAATGCAGCACAATTTTAAGGCCTGAGTGGGTAGAAAATATTACTTAAATTGAACAAGTGCAAAGAAGCCCTTGTAGGATGATTAGGGGAACAAAAGTCATATCTTCATAGGAGAATCAGAAGATTTTGTCTTGTTTAGTATAGCCCAGCAAAGACTGAACAGGACTGTGATAACACTTTATAAATATATTTGAGAAGTAAATGTCAGAGAGGAATATTGACTTCATCACATGATCAAATGGCAGTACAGTGAGTAATTCTGAATACATCTGCACTGGAAATCTAAAGGTTTCCAGTTATATGATGAATGAAGGCCTCAAATACTCTCCCAAGCACTGGAAGGAGTAGCTTGCAGTCTTGTAGGATGGAGCCTGAGAACTTTATTGACATAATTGTACAACACAATAGAAGAGGAAAATGCCTGAAGATAGAAAATTAAACCTATAGTATGAATCCCTGGGCATCTGATGTGTCAGTATCCCCAAACGTGTGAGAAAATAGATTTGATCACTGTCAATTTGCATTATACTTATAATAATTCCATGCCTCAGGGCTTTCACTGGAGTTGGGAAAGATTTTATTTTATTCTTCCTGATGCATGACTTGTTCTCTACTGCTCTTTTTTTGCCTTCCTCTGCAGGTCTGAAGATAGATTGTTATAGGTGGCATTAAAATCTTGGGGTTTATGTGTCCTGCTGATATACTCAGGGATAGGCCAGCCTCTAAGCCTGGAACTCTTTAAAAAAAGTTATTTACCTAGGTCAGCTTGGCAGGCTCCATTGATTTCATTTACAGCATGGGACACTGCCTCCTTCCTAGAATCAAATGGAGTTTTATTTAGCTAATTCTTTGCAAAATCTGCAAACACACACCTTTTCAGCAAGTAAGTTGTTTATTAATCTCTCCCTTCTTTGCCTGAGTGTCCCAATGCTTGCTAGTATCTCACTAGGCACCTTTGATTATTAATTTTTTGTCTGCTTCCTTTTATACTCCAAAGCGACAACATCACTTATTTTTAAAAGAATATTCTGAGGAAAGGCATTCTCAGCAACAAACAGCAAGAATGAAGAAAGACATAAAAATGTTCACTCCTGGAACGTTCAAGCCTATAGAGGTGCACACGTGGTTCCTGTGTTCCTGTTGACACATCCTCCACAGTTGCCTTCTTCTCTGCGTTGGAATTCTGTATGGCAGTTCTAATCTCTTTCACTGACTTAGGTAAACAAAATTCTTGAGGTGACCTCCACTCAACAGACACACTAAGCCCATGTAAATCCAAAGGATACCTGGGTAAATGAATAAATGGGGTAAATGAATAAATGAGGTAAATGAATAGCCATTATATCACAGTTGTAGCTTTTGGGAATGAGCAAGTTAAACAATATGCCTGGAGAATATAGTTGTCTGTCTGACTGGCACTGCATCCAGTGAGCTACTGTCACCTTTTCCAGGATCTTCAGTAATTCAGGTGCTACACAATTTGGCAGATTTTATCTGCTCCTTTTCCTTTCAAAGAACATGTTTCAGTTAATTCTCCATTGAACGTTATTAATGTCCTTGTTTTTCTTTTCTTTTTACTGAGTCCAAAGTAATGTGCTGAGGGGCCAGTGGTAAGGAGTTTTTATATAAATCTAGAGAAGCAGGCAAACAAAGATGTGAGAAAGAAAGAAGAATGTGGGTAAAAACCATGTGCTGTCAGAGTGATGCAGCTTTAAAACAACACGCTGATGTGACTGAAGATGGCACTAAGTGAGGTACTTTTAGTGAACACGGGGAAGTATTAGAACCTTTGTATAAGATGATAATAAGATCACATTTGGATCCCAGAACAACACACCCTCATCTTTGATGCCTGCTTAACACTTTTTCTTTGACCCCGGTCAATCCTTTACCTTCATGATCCCTTAAATCTCACGGTATTCTCTCCTCTTCCTTACAGCATACAGCTATAAGAAAGGTCAATTTGCAACACATTAATGGGTAATGAACTCTTCCTCCCTTATCCTAAGATCTTAAAGTCAGCCTTGCCCCCACAACAGTAAGAGAAGTGTTTTAGCTTTCTGTTTCACAGTGCCAACTATAAATCCCAAACTACTATGCAGAAAATTCAAAAGGGGTGACAAAGGATTAGAGAAGCTAAATTCTTTTAAAGATAGACTTTTAAAGATAGTTGCAAGATTACTGACAATGGCTCATTTTTTTAAAAGTGAGGAGCGTGTATTTGCATATTGTATCATGCAGTGTCACCAGGAACTGAGATCAAGTCCTCACAACCTGATCTTGGAGAAGCTGCTGCTGCCACCAGCTGGTAGTTCCCTGGTCCTTGGCTGGAGACATGAATACATAGCTTATTCAAAGAAGTCGGAGACAGGTGGGCCTGAAGGAGGTCATATCTACAGAAAGTTACAGACACATTGCTCGAGTCCAAAGTACATTTTAGACTGTGACAAAAACCCTGTATTATGTGTAGATGTGGCATTTAGAGACATGGTTTAGTGGTTGGTTGGCTCAATAGGAGATCTGGGAGGGACACGGCAGGTCCAGCACCCTTGTGAATACATGGGTGGGATGGATGCTGAAACGTCATTCTCACTGCAACCACAGGAGATCAGGGGAAGGAGAAAAGGGGCTGCACTCTGAAGATCCCCTCTTTCCTTCTCCAAGGCTGAACCTCTCGACCAGCTCCCCAGCTCGGTCTCCTCTCACCTGCTGCCAAACACAGATGTTTTGCAATGAGGAGGAGGCTACAGGGTGCTTATTTCACCTTCATGGCATATAGTCAGTCACAAGTAGATAGTGGTTTAAACTGAGTCTTCGTTTACCTGCACCCAACCTTAATAATCTTGCCACAAGATTTATATATATTCTTGGACTCTGAGCCAGTGGTGGCATTTGTATATGAAATGCAAAAGCAGAAAAATACATGCAAATCGGAAGCAGAGGGCTTCTAGGTAGGGTGTGTTTATTTTCAGAAGTGTCTCATGAGGCTTGGCCAAAGACTCATCCCTTTACCTGTGGTACTCACCCAAGGACGCTGTAAGCAGGTCTGACACTGCGGTTCTGGTGGCAAAGGGAAGACAGAGAGTGGAAGGGCTGCTGCCAACCCAGTAGCACCAGGGCCTTGAGCAGGCAGGGGACCAAACATTTCCTGAATCAGTTTATCTTATTTGATTTCCTCCTGTTCTGAGAACAGATGGTCCCTTCTTCTTCCACCAGTCTTTTTCTGGCACCAGGGCAGGCTGTTCCCTACCTGTATGTGATCAGTCTTCTCTGTCATGGTCCCTAGGTCACCCAGCGTCTTCTGTTTCTCCACCCTCTGGCAAACAGTGTATGCCTACCAAGGTGAGAATCAGGGAAGATACACAAGTCCCCAGCGATGACACGTCACGGTGAACTGTTGCTCATATGGGTTTTCTTGCTGACACCTCCATCTCACATTTTGTTCCAGAGGTGCTTTTCCTGAACTTAGGGAAACCACATCCCAGAAGAACTGCTGGGTCAGGAGGGCCAGCTGGCATTCCCCAGAGTGCTGCTCTGAGGTTCTATCTGAAGACCTGTGCTGGGGAGCAGAAGGGAGGCAGTAGCCACAGAGAAGAGCCAAGCTGTGTGGTTTGTGAGGTGATCGCTGCAAGAGAGGGCTTTTCCTGTTCTAGCTTTTCAAAGGAGTAGCATGTGCTACTAATTCTTTTGGAAAGTCAGGGACACTGAAGGACCTGAAATAGTGTTTTAATTATATGATGGCAAGGATGTACATGGTATGGCCTGAGCCAGGGCTTGTGAAGACATATAGGGGCATGATGCCAGTTGGTATAGAGTTGTACTAGTGGCCTGAGCAAGGCAAATGTGACACAAATTCATTCATACGGTTTGTAAAAAGAGAACCCTGGAGCAATCCTTTATACCAGACTTCACCTGGAACTTGCCTCACATTAGGCTGGTCCAATCACTCCAAAATCAGTTTTGGGATTGCAATGTGACAGACAAAGTGATCTGCTCCCAAGTAGGACTTTACTTGGCAATATTGCCAATAGAGTGCCCGGGAGACTGCTGCTGCCATAATTTAATAGTTATATTGATGATCTGGAGGTAAATTAAAAAATTGCAAATAAAAAAAAGAGCATACAGAAAGGTCAGCAAAGTGATAAATAGTGTGGAGGCAAACTAAATTAAATAGTTGTGTTTGTGAAATAAATGCATTTTAGTAAAAACAAATTGCAAAGTCATCTTCCTAGAAGCAAATCACACAAGTTCATATAACTGCAGACTATATTCCCTGTAGAGGGAAACTAAAGGAAATTAGTAGTCACAATGTATCAGATCATCCCAAGCTTCCCATGGAATCTTCTCATGTAGAGGAATTTTGCAATCCTGCAGTGCATAAATGGGAAGGAGCAGCACCAGGCATGGGAGAACAGGGACCAATACCTCTGCAGAGACCAATACCAGATTGCAATGTGCAGGTCACCTTCCCTTTTTGGCTGATATTGAAAAGACAGAAACACTGAAAAAGCTGAAATTCATTAAAGAAAATGGTGTAAAGAATTCAGTGTGTTTTATTTATCATATAGAAGCCTGGGAGATGATTCAATTATTTGATTAAAGCACAGAACAGATATCTGAGAACAAAACTAACTGGACAATAAAGCATTTCTTCATCAGGTAGACAGAGATGTGGAAAGAATCGATACCTATAAATTAGTGTTCCTCAGGCGACTTCTGTAAATAAAACCTGTTTAAAGGCTGGATTCTGGACATGAACAGTAAAGTATCTTTACCAATGATGCAAGAAGAATGTAAAGAGAGTGGGATATCAACACACAAGAGTGTGAAGAGTAAGTTTAAAATCGAAGAATTAGTTGAACTATAACAGTAGAAAGAGAGTCTTCAGCTCACTGCCTGTCTGTCTCATAGTGCCTTTCAGGAAGAAAACCTACTGACGTGATAAGGTATGCCAAAGAGCCAGCTGGCTAGGATTGTGTCCAAAGAGTCCACGTGACAGTATATGGACTACCCATATACTCAGGCCTTTTGCCCCACCATGTTCTGAAGTCACCCAGAACCTACAGTTGCCCACTCATTCATACACCATTATTGGTTTGAACCTGTGCAGTTCAAAAACAGCTTGGAAGACCTGGCAGTCCCAGTTTGAACGGTAGGTAGCTTGTGGGCAGTTCTGGTGAACATGAGACACTTTGTGTTGAACAGGCTGAATGCTGTTGTGCTCGTTGATTCCAGCCTCTCCTATAGGACATCTACATAAGGCCCAGGACTATAAAAAAGAGGGAGAGCAACATTTTTACACAGACAGATAGTGATAGGACAAGGGGGAATGGTTTTAAACTAAAAGAGGAGAGATTTAGATTATGCATTAGGAAGAAATTCTTCACTGTGAGTGTGGTAAGTCACTGGAACAGGTTACCCAGAGAAGCTGGAGATGCCCCATACCTGGAATGGGGCTTTGAACAACCTGCTTTAGTGAAAGTTGTCTCTACCCATGGCAGGGGTGGTGGAACTAGTTGGTCTTTTAAGTTCCTTCCAACCCAAAGCGTTCTATCCTATATTCTATCCTTCTATGATGCTCTAGCCCCAAGTCAGCAGTGCCAGTAACTCCATACCAGCCATGACCAGGGCCCTGCACAGCTTGCTTATTTAAATGCTTTTCAGAGCCATAACCCTGAATGCTAAGAAATTCTTCTTATTTTCTGATTTGTCCTGTTTTGAGCATGTGGCAATTACTTCATTTTTCTTGTATACCATGAGTAATAGATCTATCTTATAAAAATGAGAAGTGACAGGGAAGGACACAAACATAGGAGCACAAGTATCTACACTGTTTAACAGTGACAAAGTACCCAGCCCGCTTTTTTTATCTGGACCACCCATATTCCTCCAGAATAGCTCTTTCAGGAGCTGGAATACACAAATAAGGGCAGCTCCATGCCAGCTGGACTCAGTGCTGGAAAATAGTCCCAGGTCCTTTCATTTGCTACCACACATGTGGTCTGGAGTCTTAGTAAATGTTACTGCCTGGGGTATTCCTATGCCTTCTTTCCTGCATTTTTGGTAATGAAAAAAACTATTAGTTTTAAATACAGGGCCCTAGTTATTCTGAGATATAGAGGGAAAAAAACCTGATAAAAACTAACAAAAACCACAGCAATAGGCAAATCAGCCTTACTTGTTAGTATTGTATAATCAGAAGAGTATTTTTCTAAAAGTAATATATATATATGTATTTCTCTCACCTGTGGAAAAAAAAAATCACATGAAGATGCTTGATGAATATTAAAAGCAACTCTGTGTTTCAGAAGAATAGATCTTAATTTTGCTTAAATGACATATGGCAGCAATATGGATGCAACCTAAACTGAGTCTGAAAAACTGCAACATAAACGGAGCAGAAAAAACCACAGAGAATTCTACTGATTTCTCAGCATATTTTTGAAAAACAAAATTAAGAATTAATTATTTCTGGGATATTAAAGGTACTATGAAATAAAAAGTTTCAATATTGCAGATCTAGATGAATTATCATTACACCGTGGAAATAATATTGCTGTTCTGAAACGTATGTAAGTCCTTCGCTGTGTCTTGCTGACCTCCTCAGAGCCAGCGTTGTGAGAACAGACTGTCATCCGATGTCCTTTACTATCAACAGAAAGAGTCTCATGGGCCTCAGTTATCTTTGGATCAGGTCCCAGAACATCCCCACATCTGCAGGACTTAGAAGACCAAAAACTGTCTTATGAACAAAATTCTGATCCTGCTACTTCTTAGATAAATAAATTTAGATTATTTCAGTAACACTCAGATCCAGCCGCGATGCATAAATGCATCATCCTGCTAACTTGTGGTAAGACGTATTATTTCAAGTCATTAATGACCATATTACTAAACACCAAATCTGTATGGAAACTGTAATTACAGCTCTTATTCAGTTGCATAATTGACTTTACAAAATTGTTTATTTTATTGTATCACATTATTTTTGTGCACTAAAATGTGAAAATACCACATGCTTCTGAGTCAGTTGATAAACATTCTAAACGAAAATACCATCAGCCTGACATATCAAGAGCAAGTAAATGGTATCGTCTGTGCTCTTCAGATCTATCTCCCGATTCTCTTCTGCGTATTACCTGTTGTAATTAAAACAGTGAAGGGTAGATGGCTCCCAAAATGGAATTCTTAGGTAGGTGATGCTCTCAGTTAATGATCTAAAATTTCAACCTCCATTTCTTGGTCTGCAGAATGAGGATTGGTAGATGAGATACAATCATGCAGAAGAAAAGTGAGAAAGAGAGAAGGAGGGAAAACATGAGTGACTGAAACTTAATGTGTTTTGCTATCTTTACTCATTTTTCTCCACTTTACTGGCTAGCAGTAGAATACAGAAGTTCAGAGGAGAGTCACAATTCTAGAGATGGACAAGCAGATGAATTATTTGTCACTTTTTGTATTTCTGAGAAGTTGATTGTATCAGCACTTTCAGCAATGAATCTTAAACACCACATTCTGCCATATTATACTGGACAAGTCATTTATCTGGAGTATATATACCACTAAATAAGGAAACAGTGACTTGATCTTTTTGCAGACTTGAAGGCTGTTTAAACAGTCTCAAATCAACCTTTTTATGTTCTGCTTGATAAGAAACCACTATGCAATCTGTCTGCATCCTACACAGTACAGGCCATCCTTTGATGTTCCAGGCAGGACCTCATAGCAGTAACCCCCCAGATTCAGATGAAGGCTCCATCTGGGCCAGTATCCTGTGCTCAGAAGTAACCAGAGCGAGGCTGAAGAGCGAGGACAAGAAAAACATCTATGAGACCTCTCCTGACTACCCTCCTGGCCTTGGGCTACCTTCGGTTCATGGAATTTCCTGAGCCAGGGTGGTGTACCTACCTCTCTCTGACTCTGTCTACCAAGCATTTGTCCCATTTTCTCTTCATCCCAGCTAAGCTTTTGCTATATCCATTGGCGAATACTCCTACGAGGCTGATGAACTTTGCATGACAAAAATCACTGCTTTTTGCATGTTTTGAAGCTGTCTCTTCTTGTCTTTAATTTGATGGCCCCTAGTTTTTGTGCTGAAAGACAGTCTAGACTTGAGACCACTTATGGCTTTGTAGATCCATTAAAATATTGACAGTAGGTCTCATCAGTGGGCTCTCTCTCAAGCTGAAGAGTCCCTGTCTGTTCATGCTTTCCTATTTCATATCTACAGCCATCTTGGCAGCCCTGCTCTGACTCCTTTCCAGGTCTACTCCAGGCAACCAGAACTGCATGCAGTATTCAAGGTTGGGGCGAACTGTGGATTTATGCGGTAGCACAATGACATTTTCTGCTTTGTTCTCACATTTTTTCCTAACAATTCCTAACTCTCCACATGACTTCTGATCGCTGCTGAGCTCTGAGCTGATGTTTTCACAGAACTTTCTATTGCGATCCTCAAGTCCTGCTCCTGTATGGTAACGGTCAAGAGGTCACGAATCTTCGTGTGAAACGAGGGGGTTTTTGCTTGCTATGTGTGTTGCTTTACACGATCTGTCTTAAAGTCTTTTTAGGTCCTTCTACAATTTCCTACAACCTGTATTCATCTTTAGTCTGCCAAGTAACTTTCTCAGAAGCCAATTTTCTCATTGTACCATCTGATCTTTTTTTCTGGGTCATCTGTGAACATATTAAATGGCACAATTTTCAGCCTAGTTCCCTGTTGAGCTCCTCTGGGATCAGTTCTTCCCTTAAAGAATTAAATGTTTACTCCTATCCTGCATTTCCTATCTGGCCTTCAGTTCTTTATTTAGTCAAAGATTTCTCCCCTTATTCCATTGCTTTAGTTCCTGTTGTGGTTTAAGCACAGATGGAAATTAAGCACCACGCAGCCACTCACTCAACTCCCCCTCTCCTCCCTTCCCTGGGGAGGAGAATCAAGGTAAAACTTGTATGTTGAGATAAGAACAGTTTAATAATTGAAAATAAAGTAAAATACAATAATAATGGTAAATAATAATAATGATAATAAAAAGCAAACCAACAAGTGATGCACAATGCAATTGCTCACCCTGCTGAACAATGCCAGGCCTCCCTTCCCAAATCCAGACTGGCTGTGCTTTTGGGTAACTGCCCCCAGTTTATATACCAGGTGTGGCATTCTACAGTGTGGAATATCCCTTTGGTCAGTTTGGATCACCTGTTCCAGCTACGATCTCTTCCCCTGGCAGAGTATGAGACAAGAAAAAAAAGTCCTTGACTTGGGGTAAATCCAACTTGGCAAAAAATCCAACACATCGGTGTGTTATCAACACCATTCTCATTCCAAATCCAAAACATAGCACTGTAACAGCTACTGAGAAGAAATTAACTCTTCCCTAGCTAAAATCAGGATGATTTTGGTCAAGGATTTCACTAGAAGCTGATGGGAAATCAAGTAGATTGTGTCATTTAGATGGCTCTTATCTACATGCTTGCTGACCCCTTGAAAAAATCATTAGAGGTTTGCAAAACAGGATTTTCTTTTATGTAATCTGTGCTACTCTTCCCAAATGGGTCATATTGATCCATATGGCCTCTCATTCCATCCTTTATTACAAACCCTACTTAACTGCCAGTGCAGATGTCCAGCTTACAAGCCAGTAATTGCCCACTCTCTGCATGGAAATCAGGCTACGAGTGCAATACAGTTACTTATATCATAAGCTAGGACATTTTCTTTCTGTCTCTATGTACCTATTGATCAATTCATTTATTGATCGGATCTGCCTTCCTTCCTGCCTGCCTCCCTGCCTGCCTGCTACTGATCTAGCATGGTAACCCAGAAAAGAAACTGACCATTTGAGGGTGGTGGTATTGATATTGATACCATAAATAGAAAAAAAAAGATATATCGAAGAAATTAAGAACTGCTGATTTTGATGGTTCTCATTGTGGAACAGAAACGGCTACAAGTTATAGATGCAAAATGCATAAAATACATTAAATCTGTTGATTGATTATAGTATCTATTCTAGTTAGTTCATATTCCATTCATTTAAACCCTTCATTGTGAATCAAACCATCAGATCATAGAATCATAGATTCACAGAATGATTTAGGTTGGAAGGGACCTTAAAGATCATCTAGTTCCAACTAGGAACTAATTGGAACATAGGCAGGGACACCTTCCACTAGACCGGGTTGCTCAAAGGCCTCATCCAACCTGGCCTTGAACACTTCCAGGAATGGGACATCCACAACTTCTCTGGGCAACCTCCAGTGCCACTCTCCCAGTAAAGAATTTTTCCTTATATCTGATCTAAATCACTCATCTTTCAATTTGAAGCCATTCCCTTTTAAAAAGTCCTTCTCCCTCTTCCCTGTAGGCCTCTTCAAGTACTGGAAGGGTGCAGTTCGGTCACCCCAAAGCCTTCACTTTTCCAGGCTAAACAATCCCGATTCTCTCACCCTTTCCTGATAGGAGAGGTGCTCCGTTAGTCTTATGAACTTGGTGGCCCTCCTCTGGACTCGCTCCAACAGGTCCATGTGCTTCCTGTGCTGGGAACTCCAGAGTTGGATGAGTTATCTCCTGACATTACTGGACTGATCTGCTCAGATCCAACCCAAAACAGACATGCTGGAAACAAGCTATTTAGAAAACACAGAGTTATTGTGAAGTGCCATGGGATCTTAAGCATGTCAAATAACGTTCCCACATGGATAAATGACAGCTGGATTGCTTACTGTAGGCTGATACGCGATAGGACAAGGAGTAACGTGTTCAGACTGAAAGAGGGTGGGTTGAGACTGGATATTACGAAGAAATTTTTCGCTGTGAGGGTGTTGAGGCACAGGAACAGGTTGCCCAGAGAAGCTGTGGATGCCCCACCCCTGGAAAGTGTTCAAGGCTAGGCTGGATGGAGCTTTGAGCAACCTGTCCTGGTGGAAGGCGTTCCTGCCCACGGCAGAGGGGTTGGAGCTACACGATTTTCAAGGCCCCTTCCAACCGAAACCGCTCTGTGATCCTGCGTTTCTACATTTTGTCATTACCCGGACGATTCCGGTGTAGGCTTTTACCGTGAGGCGGAACGTGCTTCTATTTCCTACGCGGACCAGAAAGGGCACTCAGTCAGAACCGGCAGGCCCAGCACAGCTTCGGGCACACCGGGCGCACTCCCTCCTCCACAGGCACCACCACCCCCCGCCCTGAGGGGCTGGGGGCGTGGCCTGGCAAAAAGGGGCGGGGTTTGTGCCGGAGGGGGCGCGGTCACGGTCACCTCCCCGCCTCCCTCCCGCGCATGCGCCCGTGGCCGGAAGCGGGGCGGGGCGGGGCGGGGCGGGGAGGGGGAAGCGGCGGCCATGGCGATGGCGGAGAAGTTCGACTCCCTGGAGGAGCACCTGGAGAAGTTCGTGGAGAACATCCGGCAGCTCGGCATCATCGTCAGCGACTTCCAGCCCAGCAGCCAGACGGGGCTCAATCAGAAACTGTGAGCGGCCGTTGCCGGGCCGCGCCGCGGGGCCCTTCCACCCCCCCCCCCCCAGCCCCAGGCTCTCCCTGGCTGGGGTGTCGTGTCCCTGGCCTGTGCCCGCACAGCGTCCCCGCAGTCGGCTAACAATGATCCGTTTCTCTTCCCAACAGGAATTTCATGGTGACGGGCTTGCAGGATATCGACAAATGCCGGCAGCAGCTTCACGATATCAGCGTGCCTTTGGAAGTGTTTGAGTAAGTCGCGCTGCGCCTGCAAGGGGAGCTTCCTGCGGTCGGGGTGACCCGGGTAGCGTGTCTTTGCAGCCTGGGTACTTTCCCTCAGGGCTGCTCGTCTCTTAAGCGCGCTCCTTCTGAATGCCTCACGAGAACGTGAGCAGGCAGAAGAGGGTAAGAGAAGTGATAAATTAGACAAGTGTTTTCACAGAATCGCGGGACGGTTTGGATTGGAAGGAACCTTAAAGCTCATCTAGTTCCAACACCTCCCCCCCGCCACAGGCAGGGGTGCCACCTGCTAGATGAGTTGCTCAGGGCCCCGTCCAACCTGGCCTTTCAGATCTTTTTTTTTTTTTTTCCCTTTTTTCTCATGTTGACTTTTACATATGCAGGCAGTAACACAGATTCTGCCGAATCTAGTGATTTCGTAGCATCTCAGAATGGGTTGGGTGGGAAGGGACCTTAAAGAACATCTAGTTCCAACCCCCCTGTCATGTGCAGGGACACCAATTTAGTAAGCAAGCTTTTATTTTGGAAATATCCTTTTACAGTGGAATAGAGTCAAGATTTAAAGTTGGGGGTGAAAATAAAGTAAGTCAGTACTCAGATGTTTAGTTTGAGGAGTGGCAGAGAATTAAAACATTAAAGGAGAAATTGTAAGTGTGGAGGAAGAGCTACACAAGAGAAGTTTAGTGATATAGCTGACAAGTTAATTTGTTGGTGTGTCTTGTAAATCCAGATGTCACTAGTCTGCTGTATTCTAGCGTGTTACTGGCTACACAGGACTTTTTTGGGTTGGGCTTTCACTGCAGCTGCAAATTTGTGATGACCGTCTTAAATATTATGTTCTTTACTCAGTAATAGAATTTCCCTTTGCCAGGCCCTTGTATTGCAAAGCAAAAATACACATAGGTTTGCTGATACAGTTGTGTTGATTTTTTTACTCTTTGCTATTAGTATGTGCCTCTTCATCCTTGAATTGCCGGGTGCCGTATTTCTGGGTGCTTGTTGCTCACCATGTCCTAACTAAGCTACTTCATGGTTACTGCCTTTTTAGTTGCTTGGAAAAGGACCATCTTTCTTCATTTATCTGTACTTACTGCCTGTGAGGAGCTGGTAGATACATATTTTTGTTTGCTTTTAATACTTTTTTCAAAGCTCTCCAGGTGTTCTGGAAACAGAGGTTTAAAGGAGCTGTTTGCTGGCCATAACTCATCCTCCTTGAGCTGTCTTTTGGAAATGGCTGAGTTAAACTGTGGTTTTTTAAAATGCACATTTCAGATTGTAGTAGAAAGACAAAGTAAGGTAAATAATGCTGTACATTGGAGAGCATCCTAGTAGGAATTTGATCATTTAGGCAGTACGTTTTCTATTTTCAGATACATCGACCAAGGCCGCAACCCTCAGCTCTACACTAAAGAGTGTCTGGAGCGAGCTTTGGCTAAAAATGAGCAAGTAAAAGGAAAAATCGACACAATGAAGGTAAACTAGAATTAATAAAATTACTGGTGCAATAATGTATTGGATAAGTTTTTACTTTTCTGTAATTATGTAGGTATTTTT
This sequence comes from Pseudotriccus pelzelni, assembly GCA_035584735.1. Classification (NCBI taxonomy): domain Eukaryota; kingdom Metazoa; phylum Chordata; class Aves; order Passeriformes; family Tyrannidae; genus Pseudotriccus; species Pseudotriccus pelzelni. Next base: position 79,869,054 of record JAWMRA010000078.1, read on the forward strand.
CACTTGTGCCTTTATTAAATTCTGTTATTATGTGATTTGTATTAGAAATTGTTCTGCATCCCTGAATCTTAGTTGATGCTAATACAGCCTGTTCAGGAAGGGAAACTTGTAATTCATCTCACAGTTGGGGATGCAGATGTCACTATGATTTTATTTTGGTTGAAGTTGTATTAGGAGTACAGATTTTTTGTTTGGGGTTTTTTGCAGGCCTGTAATTCTCAAGTGTGTAAATTTAGAAATAAGCAAAAGAAAAGGGGCATTTTTCCGGTCTTGAATGGATCTTACAGGGTTAAAATGTCAAACATGCACTATAAGCATGAGTTAATCTTCATAAAAGTAATGAAAATACATGGCAGTGTTTGGGGTTTTCTGAGCTGCTACTTTCATCTAGTATGAACTTAAGCATTCTTTGATACTGTTTAACTGCTGGAACTACTGTGGAAAAGCATGGAGAAGGGAGCTTACTGAGTTTTGAGAACGGGCTGTTAGTGTTTCAGGGTGTTCTTTGGCTAAACTTAATTAGTGTAGAGTATGACAAATTGTACTGCACAATGTAGACATATCTCCACATTCCCTAAGCTTCCCTTTCTTTTGATATGCTCTGTGCTTGTAAATGTTGTGGGAAGAATTATGTATTTCTAAGCCAGCTGTGAGTTTCTTTTTGAAGGTGGAGTGCGTTCCATATCAGTTCAAGAGGACATATCCTTTATCAGCTTTTCTTAATAAGGTTAAGCAGATACTGCTGCACCAGAGTTTACTAGTAAAGTCCAGCTGCTTAGTATTTCTTAGGAGAAAATGCTGGTTAATTTCTGGGAATTTAAGAGCATTTTAGTCTGCCTAGTGCATTGCTAGTGGATTTCACTTGAGCATTTTCTGTGGATTTTATAAGCATAACTTTCTGCATTTGTGTGGTTTTGAGGGTTTTTTGGGTACCATTATCTTAGGTCACTGAAATGTAAGGCTGTGTTGTATACGAACATTTCTGTTCATCAGATAACATTGCTTGATGAAATCTGAATAAATTGTTCAGATGATGTATATACATTTTCTTCTCTTTCCAGAAATTTAAAAGCCTGTTAATTCAAGAACTGACAAAGGTGTTCCCAGAAGACATGGCAAAGTACAAAGCTATTCGAGGAGAAGATCCTCCTCCCTAAGTTGGCCTTTGATAGCTTTAAAAATATCCTGTAAACTGACACCACCTTATAAAAATATTGATTGGAGAGAGGGGGAATCCAGGCCCTCATAACAACTGTACTAAAAATGGCAGTGGTGGACTGTAAAGGAGCTTGATGATTGTTGATGGTTCTGGTCTGAAGCTACTTTATCTTTCTGAAGACTTCTACTCAGAGAGTGTAATTGAAACTTACTGTGGTAATCTGCTTTTCTTTTCCCAAAAGGTTTTTGAGATTTGTAAATGCCTACAGGTTATCAATACAGAGCATTTCCCACAAAGTGCATTTCCAGAGCAGAAAAACATGTTTTTTTTGGCCTCTGAAAACTGTGCCTCAGGATTGTGCACTTGTCTGTTTTTAAGAGAAATGCATTTATTACACTTGATTATTTTTCATTTGTAAACTTCAGGGTTTTTTTTGATTGCAGTACAAACAGTTGACTGCTTTCGTCTTGCCAAATTCTGTTGAGCAGGAGCCTGTCAAGGGCTGCAGTTTTCATGTGTCATAATTAGTTGCAGCCAGGAAAACCCTCAGATGTTTTGTTTTGTTCTATGAGCTACAGTGCAGGTGGCTGAGGATAGAGTAAGTCAGCATACCTGGGGACTAGCTCCTCAACAACTTTAATATTTTGTACAGTATTTAATGTAAGCTTTTGTTTATTCATATTCTGCAAGCAGGCTGTTGAATAAAAATTTGAAAAAAATCTAAGTCCTGATGTTTTTCTGTTGTGTGCTGCTCTTTGGAGTGTGAACTGAAAGCTGTGAAAAAATAGCATATTCCTCAGTTCCACTGTCTTAGAAATAAAATGTATATGAAAACTTGGCTGTTAAAATTCTACATCTGAAGATATCGTCAATTTGGTATTTTAGTTTTCTGGTGAAAACTTCCATCTTAGTACCTGAAGCAGGAGATCTGGGGAATCAGCAATTGTCACCTGAAGTCCTGGTTAGCCATGGGATCTGTTGATACGTAAGGTGGTCTCGACAGCACGCTGGGCACCTCGCCCAGGGGTCTGGTGTGTGTACAGAACACTGGGTTTGCAGTGGGAGCAAGAGGAGCTCTTTTAGTCTTGGGGATGTGTGAAACTGGAAACATTTGTGCTTACGTTTGTTCTTCCAGATTTATTTTGCAATAGCAAATTATTACTTTAACTTTCTTCTAGTTGCTAAACAGAGTGGTTTTGGGCAGTAGCTCCAAAAAAATTACTATATGCATGTGCTCCATAGCAGACCTATCTAGCCTGCTAAAGACCTTAATAGGAATTTAGGTATGTTTTGAGTTTTGGTGCCAAATTTGCACACCTGGAGCACCGTCTGTGCTGTTACCTGCCTGAAGCAGAGCCCATCCATGATGCCAAGCACCACTGTGCCTGACCAAAGTTTGACATAGCAAAAGAAAAACAGAAAACTAGGTGTTAATTTTAAAACTTATTACCTGGCAGTCTAAACTAATTCAATTGCTGCCTGATATTATTGTGCACACTTGCTTTTTTGTTTTGTCTTTGTTCCACCATTAATCACTTTTTCCTTTGCAGTTTTACTGTATGAACTTAAAGCTTGTTTTGCTCAGCCTGGATTGCCCTAGGTTCCTGTGAGCTGTTGAAGTCAGGCCTGTTACTGGCAGGTGGATAGGATACCAGCGGGTAAAGTATTTTTCCAGTGTGTATCGCATGGCAAAAAGCTTGAGAGCAAAACAGTCAACAGCAGGTAGGTGAAACTGTTTATGTGGTAGTTCAGAGAGAACATGTCAGGGGCAAGAGGCTTGTAGATGCTGGTCTGGGTAGTGGAGTATTCTGGCTTCTAGCACCGACATCAGTTTGTGCGTCAGATTTGGTGGAGTAGGACACTTAGAAACGGGAGCTTCCAAGAAGTCTTGTTTTTATCTCTTAGATTCGTAGAGTCGCAGAATGGTTTGCGAGGGATCTAAAAGATCACCTAGTTCCAATCGCCCTGTCATGGGGGAGTTGCTCAAAGCTCTCTCCAACCTGGCCTTGAACACCTCCAGGGATGGGACATCCACAGCTTCTCAGGAAAACCTGTGCCAGTGCCTCACCATGTTCACAGTGAAGAATTTCTTCCTAATACCTAATATAAACCCACCCTCTTTCAGTTTGAAGCCATCACCTGTCATCTTGCCATCAGCCTGGAGTCA
>JAWMRA010000078.1:79872416-79945140 GCA_035584735.1 Pseudotriccus pelzelni
AAACATACATGCATATAATAACATTTTCTCAGCCCTGAAAATGTGTGAAATGTCTGCTCTGTAAGCGTATAATTTGTTACTGTTGTTGTTAGTTAATAAGTTAGGTACCCAACACTGGCCACAGTGAAGATGGTTATCCCCGTATCACCGGTATCCGTGCTTGCTGATGGGAGGAAGTTTCAAGGCTTTCTCAGCTCAGAGATGATTTACAGCCAGTGCATGGAACACACACTTTGCCTGGATATCTAGGGGGTAGTGGTAAACATGGCGATTGGGGTAGTTAGAGGAGGTGGAGGATTAGGGAGTAACATTCCTTACAGGTCACCTAATCGTGAGATCCCAGCAGCCTCTGTTTTGTGAGAAGTCTGTGTAAGCAAACATTTTTTTTGGCTTGAGGGATACATACATCAAGAATATAAATAAATAAATAATAAATAAAACCGGAAAAAACCCTCTGCAAAATCATTAGGTTTCATGTTCTGGTCAGTTTCAGTTCCAGCTTTTTGACACTTTCTTACCCTATCATTTTATGCTTGCTTCACTTACTGTTTCTGGGTTAGCCATGCAAAATATTGCTATTGCTGCAACTTTGCATGTTTACCATAGTATAGAAGAGAGGTAACTGTTGTAATTCATGTGTATTTTAGAGAAGAAAAGGTGACCAGAACAAGTACCTTTGAGTTTATAGTGTAGAAAGAAAATTGCTAGAAACTGTGTTTTCCATTTCCAGTTGCATATGGAACAGAAAAATCCAACCTAATTTTTCTCTAGTTTGTTAATTGGTTCTCTGAAAAGAAGCATATATATGAATCACCCTGATTGTATGCTCTGGTTAGATGATAACCTTCAAGACATCTGTTAAAGGAGACTTAAATATCTTTCCTCTTTAACACTCTGCTACCTGGATTGTATGGTTGGAGGTGAACTGGAATTTTATTTAAAGGTAACATCAAAATAACATTAGCCAGGCAACAAAAACCTAAAATAATTAAAGGGCAACACAAATCTATCTCAAAGGAAAGTATGAAACCAGTCAGGTTGCAAATGTGTCCTTGAATTTTTAGTAAGATTTTAGAAATAACAATAGGTAATTGCTTATATCCTTAATATGTACATTGTGAAATTAGGAGATACTAGATAATGCTGCTGGGTACGCTGATCTTTAGGATGGAGTGTGTGCCCCTATGCTCCATTTAGAATAAACAAAGTCAATATAAAACTCTTTTGTTGAGCGTGGAAAGAAATACATCAAGAAGGTGCAAAGGTTTTTACTGCAACCTGTTAAGCCTCAGCATCCTCTCTGTCTCTTTTCCTACTGGAAGGAGAAGCGTTTGCGTGCCCAGCCTTCCCCTGTCCTTGAAACCCTTTTTGCTCTTTTATGCTTAAACCTCCTCATGAACAACACCTAGTGCAGAGCTGTGAAGTCTGACAAGAACAGACAAACCTGTTACAGGAGTTGGATGCTGGTGCTGCTCAGTTGGTATATATAACCTCTTTGGGCTTTTTTCATGCAGATTGAGGCACTGTCGTTAGCCAGTTGTCAGCATAAGATGAAGCACCGGTGTGCCTGAGGCAATATGTTACTCTTATACCATTCAGAAGAGAGTTTCTTGACTCAAAAAGTCGTTCTAGGCAGAGCAGTTTGGGTTTCACTGATTGACCTTTCTAATTTTGTTAGATGAACTGCTAAGTGCTGGGAATGGTTTGATGATTTCACAAATATTTGATATTGTAATGTTTTTATAAATTGCTTTCTTCAGTGAGTGGAGTTCCCAAGTAATTGAAAGTGCTTATGATTCCAGTAGTTACCCCAGGTACTCTGTAATCCCCTCTCTGACTCTCCTCTGATTATAGAAATAGAGCAGATAAACCACTTCTTTTTGCCCTAAATGATCTTTGAGATTTTAACTAGATCAGTTAGAAACTGATCAGCTAACTGAACTTGCTGATTTACTGAAACCTCTCTAAATCAATTTATTCAAAAGGTGAATTATATAAACAAAGCCTTAAAAAATGTGTAAGAAGTGTTCCAAATACTCAGCTTAACAGCACGTTCATAATAGAGAAATATCCCTGCCAAGGATATTTCTGGATATTCATGTTTCAACACAAAGTAATTTCTTACTCTACTATGATTAATAGCAGCAGTGTTTCTGGGCAGGTGCCAGATGTCCTCCAGCTCTGCAAAGCAGTACGCCAAGGTGACATGAATGTCTGCCCTGCTCTGTGCTTGCTGCATGTATTTCAATTACCTCCATATGCTGAAGATCCTCCTGTATGTTTTCTTAATTAAAATAATGGAGGAGCACACATTACAGGATACTTCTGTAACAGCAATGTTGTAATGCTGTTAATTCAAACCAGGAATCTGTATTTTCTGTATTGTGATATATTTCATACTGAGTACTAGGTTGTATTTAGTCTCAACCAGATGTAATGCAGACAGTAAAAAAGAAACATCTTTCTGCACATTTGACCTATACTGTTTTGAAAGATTCTCTTATATGGTCAAAAGCCAAGACCCAAGAAATTTCAGCAGATAAAAATGGTGATTAATAGATCGCTAATCAAACATTAGATGTCACTCGGTCTAAGAGTATTTAATATAATTTCTGGTTATCACATATAAGGTTACAATACTTGCATGAATAATTGAATAGGCATCTGGTACTCAATAAAACAAAAGATGGATTCAGTGATACAGCAAATCTTATTTAAGAGAAGTATGCTAAAAAAAATCACCAATGTTTCTTCTTTCAACAATCTTAAGCATAAATTATATGACAGCTGCTTTATTGCATTTTACGTAGCCTGGGAGTTTCTGCTCTTACACAACACACTGCAAAAGATGCATGGCTTCATAGATGCACTTTTTCTTTGGGCAGACTTTCCGCTTTTATGTAAGTGGACTTCCTGAGGATGTCCCATGTACATGTAACCTCTGTGATCTCTAGAGTCATAGAGCATTAAGATTGCAAGAAAAATCTGACTTGCTGCTCAGCAGTGATGCTCTATTTAGATCATGTGGAGGGGAAAGAACCATTAGGAGTCCAAGCTGGAACTCATTGAGATTTAGGTGAAAGCAGAAGAAAGGAAGCCATTAGTAAAACTCCTTCTTTCTCTCTTTTTTTTTTTTTGCTCCAAAATTCATCACAGAATCAGTTACAAAACTTGCCATGGAAAGATTGCTGTTGCTGTTACCTTTATCATTATTTGAGGAACGCAAACAGCCTGAGGAAACATGACAGACCTGTGAAGAGAGGATTTGCAGGCAGAGAAAATTGTACCTCAACAGTGTAGCCATACATAGGTGACTGTCTGGGTACACTTCCCTAGTCTCTGATTTAGGATGTGTAGATGTGGCACTTGGGTGCATGGTCTAGTGGTGGACTTGGCAGTGCTGGGTTAATGGTTGGACTCGATGATCTTGAGGGTCTTTTGCAACCTTAACAATTTTATGATTCAATGACATTCTCATCCTGTCATCCTGATGTATATTACCTTTGAGCTTTATAAGTCTCCATGGAATTTTTTTCCTCCATGAATTTGTTGGGCTGCCTTCTGAACCCCTTTAAACTGTAACATCTGTATTCTCATAGCAAGGAGTTCCACAGCCCATATTTGCATTATGTGAAGAAGTTTCTTCTTCCATTTGTTTTGAATTGGCCATCCACTAATTTATTTCTTAATACTTGCATTAGAAGATATATGGAGGAGGCATCTCCTCTCCTGTTCACTTCACTTGTGGTTGTATAGAATACTGCAATATTCCCTTCCCAATAATCTTTTTTCCAGGGTGCAGACTAGTCTGTTTCACTATTTCTCATATGGAAGCCTTTTAGTAGTTTAGTTCATACTTACCACTCTTCTCTGAACTGTTGCCAATCTTCATTTCCGTCTTTTTAAAACCTGAGATGCTCTAAGATTCTTTACAAGGGGTATTGTTGAAGGCCATCAGGGAATCCAAGTAGAGTTCATCTATGCATCATTGATTTCCAAAACTCACACATGCTTTTAGGGAGCTCCAGCAGCCCTCTCTGTATCTATGTAAAGCCTTCCCTGCACCAAAAGCTGTGTTAGCCTTTCCCTTATACATACTTTCCCTGATATATAATCTTGCTTTTGCTGTTCCTGGATGATTGAAGTGTTCTTCTGTATAATTTCAGGATTACAAAATAGTTGGGCAAGTCAGATTCCTGGCCTACAAAGATATCTGCACAGATTGTATTAATCCAGAACCATGCCACCTAAGGAAAAGACAGTGCAAACAGCTTTTAAGCAAACAATTGCATAAAGTATATATCAGTTTATGTTCATATATAAAATCCTCTGGTATTTTTTCAGAGAATTTGTCAACTTTGATGGAACGTTTTGAAATTCTCTTTTCTAAATGGTGGCGAAAGACAAGGACCTTAGCAACACATGCATTAGCTGCATCAGGTACATGTGCTTTTTAAGAGTAAATATTCAACTGAAACTTAGAGAGACATCCTCCTTTGCACAGGGATCCTTCAAAATAAAATCACATTGCTTTAAGTCCTCTTGCCAGTGATATAAAATTAAATTTACTTTCAAAACAGCTTAGTATACTGAGTTTTAATATTGTAGCCTGTTAACTCACCCCTGTAAACCATCTGGGAACTAGATCAAATGCATTTTGAAAATATAGAAAAAGAAATTTCTGTCTCACAGCTTAGGCATTTCCCTTTCTTATCTTTTTATCTCCACTCTTCAGCTGGTCAAGTAAACACAGATGCATTTAAATGAACATGTGAGAGTTCAAACTGTCATAGCCTGCGGTTGTATGATCATTTAAATAACCATAGATACATGTTAGCAATAATAAATAAATGCGTATAAAAATGGTATTTAAATGTACAGGTATGTAGTCATCCAGCTCTACACAAACAGGAATTGTGTATTTTTCAGGTTCTAATGAGCTGACCACCATACCACACTGTGCTGACATTTTCTCATGTAAGAATCCAGGAGCCTTTTTTGAACTATAGCTCTGTATTCTCTAGTAACTTATATTTGTATAAGTGAATATATGTACTTCATGCAGTAGCATTAAATTTTCTTCAGAAAGTTGTGGCCATATTGTGGCTCCATGAGCTGTAACAGCTGCTTCAGTTAGTCAGTGCTTTAACAATTTCATACAGATTAAAGCCACAGCACAAGAGAGCTATTAAAAATTGAAGGGAATTATAACAATTTTGCTGGCCTGTTTTCTGCAAGTGATTTTAGAAACTGCAGAACGCCTTCCATACAATCTTGTCCAGTTGTCAGTAGAGTAAGAAGGGGTTGAAGCGGGTCCCAATAATCAAGTACATGATTAATGGGATATGTACTCCCTTCGAAGAGGGCATCCTCAAGACTCATCAATAATTATAAATTGCTGCAAATTATTGAAGCTGGTTTATCTCTTGGGCATAGCAACAGAAAAAAGCATTGCAGAGGCAGCAGTATTTTGGGAGATGTGATGATGAGACATAAAGGCTACTCTGATCCATTTTTATAGTAGTTGTCTTTGCAACAGTTCTGAGGTAGCCCCAGTAAGGGTGGGATGAAAGATTTAGATTTGCCTGAGGAATTGAAAATATTCTCCCATTCTTCCATTGGTTTGAATTGACTCCTTTCACTAGAATAAAAATCTTTTTTAATTTTGTGGCTTTTGCAATAATGGTGGAACCCAGGGACCTGAGGGCAGGCATTGATTTACTGCCTCTTTCACATTTAAGTGCACTGAATAACAAACTGTTGCTAATTTCAAAGGACTGATGTGTCTTAAAGAAGATGCTACTCCATTGCTGCAGAGACAATATGCAAAATTGACTGGATTTTTTTATACAGTTGAAGCTCTTATACAATAGCAACCTTTAGTATTATTGCCAGTAAGATAAAATTGCAAAACCAATTACTCTAAATGTTACATACAAAGAGTTTGAAAAAAGATAAAGAAGCTTAAAAAAATGCTTATGTATAAAGGTAGAAGAGACAAGATCATATTACCAGCCCTCCTACATTCCTAAGAAATTCTTCATATTGGAGATAATAAGGTTTCACTCAGGCATTCTTTGACTAAGTTATAAAAGTTGAGCTAGGTTAAAATATTTCACTAAAAGCCAGGCAAAGTCCAAATGTAGGTCTTAGACACGATGGTTCTGATGTAAAGTAAACCTTGCGACCCCCAAATTTATGAGCAAGCTCTAGCAGTTATGTGCCTGATCTGTGCTATCAAAGTAATGATTCACTGTATCCCTTCTCTCTGCAAGTGACTGATCCATATTGCTGAAGGCAGACAGGAAGCAAGCCAAAACTCTAAGAGAATAGGTCTTGTAATGGCATGCTGGGAATAGCCTGTGAGGGACACAGATCCACCCTGATGTCCTTGACAGCATCCTGGGTAAACACGATCGTAGAATTTTTTCGGTTGGAAAACATCTAAGACCATAACCCAGCACTGCCAAGTCCACCACTAAACCATGTCCATAAGTGCCACATCTATACATCTTTTAAACACCCCTAGGCTGCAAATATTCAGCAGCAAAGCCCTCTCCTTGCAGAGGTGCACAGCTGAGGTGCAGTGTGCAGGCACACTGGGCGATATATTACCTGGGGGGGCCCTGTAGTCCTCTTACAGTGCTGTCTGCAGGTCCATGTCCCCATAACACCCATATCCTCTATCAGGAATCAGCCCTGGTGTGGTCTGAGTCTACCATTTATACACCCTGTATGCTTTTTTTAAGACTGAAAGTCTCCTTGGTGTTCATTTATGTGAAGCAGCATTTCAAAACGGAATCCTACTATGTAAATAAACTACTGGCAGACTGTCATCGAGAAAATAACAGGAGTGAGGCCGAGGCATCTCCAAAGAGCAGTGCAAATACTAATTTTCACAATATTCCTGTGGCAAGTGGGGTTGAAGTTGCAGAATTATGAAGTGAATGAGAACCATAAACACAGGCTACAGGCAGAGAAGATGTAGGAACCAGGCTCCAGCTGCCTCCAGACCTGTTCCTCAGGTAGACTAGAAGAGTGCAGTACAGATAATCAGAAAACGTGCCAACCTTAAACTGAAAGAGTGCTGAACTAATCAGTATGACAAAATATTTTGAAGCAGCATTAGCTTGCAAAGCTGCTCAAATCCGTTTTTTTTCAGGCTGTGTTACAATTAATTTAAATGCATTTTAGCAAGTGTGTCAAAAGAATTCTGAGGGGAAAAGTCCGTTAATACAGATCACTTGGCAGACCCAGACTGAATGGTTTTACGGCCTGGATCATAAAAAAAACTTTTGTCTATTTAGCAAGATGCCCTAGGAACCAATTTTCTGGAGCCATTGCAATTGCTCACCATGAGATTGCAAGTTGTGTTCAAGAAAGGGTACACACCAGCAGAGCCTTTGTGCATTTGCTCCACTTTTTGCTGAGCAGTTTTGGCTGCAGCTTTCTGAGCATCGTATCTCATTTACAAGGTGACCCAGAACACAAAACCTTGTAATTAGCCTGAAAACCCAACCTGCTCTCTATCCCTGCCTGCCAGCCCCCTCGCCTTCTGCTGCCCTTGGTTGCGATGGCAGCACTCTCCCAACAGAGGGGGGGGGAGTCTCCTGCAGAAGGAGAACAACAGAGCCAAGATGCTTAGAGCTTTTTTACGGAGCCAGATAAATATTCATGATGCAACCGTGTGCTTAAGAGCTGCTTTTTGAATTAAGTTCTAGGGCTATTGTTGACCCTCAAATAACATCCAGAAGAAACCTTTCCTTATTGAAAAATAAACGAATTACCAGACAGACTGCAAATGTGAAATCAGCTTCCTTCCCCAAATAGCAGTTGGGAAGTGCCAATTGAGGAGGTTGCTGTACGAAGAAGGATGAATCAGGTGCTTGACCAGTGTAAATCGGTCTGTTGAGATCTGTAGAACCTCTCCAGTTTTCACTAGGTGACAATTATCATTTGGCACGTTGCATTCATGGTGCAATCGAAAGCAGAATCATTCTAACTGATGAGTAGTTGTGTCTGTGTACTCCTTTTAAGTATGTGGTACAGATTTCTTAAATGATACAAATCACAAAAGGTCATAAATAAATACTTACATCTGCAAGTGTATTAAGTGGCTGATCTTTTAAATAATTTCTCCTCTTATCCTGTGTGGCTTTCTCTATGGCATCTCTTCTCATGTCACTTAATTTTTTTGTTTCCCCTGAGGTGGTAAACAACCAAAATGGCTGAACGCTTTGCCACATATTCCAGTGCTACAAACTGGAAATCATAAATTATTTTAAGGTGTCATAAAAAAATAGTTAAAAATATTCTGGGATGATTTCAACAGCATTTTTTAAAACAGTTAACATCTGTGCTGACCAGGACTTATTTTAGCTCATAAATCTCATAAGCATCAAACAAGATACTGTACCTTCAGCAGAACACTGATTACTGTAATATATCTTTATGTCAGGTACTGACAGAGATGCAGATTCAAAAAAATAGGAGGACTTGAGTGGTAGAGATCAACTTTAGGTTTGGTGATATTAAAACATCTCAAGGAGAGGGGAAAAACTGAGGAAAAAAGGCTGCTTCTATCTGGCTATCCCAATTTGGATTAAGGGTTTTATATTTTTTTAACCAGTGTATGAACATGTTAATGGAAGGCTGCTGTAAAGTGAAAGACTGAGAAGTACTGTATCACTAGAGAGTAAATTTTGGGTTTCCTTAAATAGTATAGAATAGACTGTAATTCATTCTTGAAATAACAGAATTTACTTAATCTTGAAGTTAATAACCACTATATAGTTGCTTAGCAACTCAGACAATACTAACATCCTTAGCCAGGTAGGATTGAGTTCCTTTTCTGAATTTCTGACAGAATCTTTCCATTCATTTAAAGCTTTGGAATAAACCCAAGGCCATTCCCTTCCTTTTCTCTGCACAAGAGGTAGCCTTGACTTAGGGGAAGTGATTCCACAGAATTGAAAGCTGTGACATATTTGATACATCTCTATGACCCTATAGTCTCTTAGAACCATTTATGAGGAAATGCAGATGAATTTTGTTTTACTTAAGTAATTTGGTTAATTTTAATTGATTTTTTTTTCCCAGTCTTTGTCCTGAAACATACATATTGCTGATGTGACTGGGATAAATGGAAAAGCAGACTTCATAGGGTACAGGAGCAAACTTCCCTTTCACGCAGGGTTCCAAGAAGATCTGACGCCACTCAGAGTGAGCCTGCTGGAAGGCCACCAGGATGGCCATGAGGCTGGGGCTGGCCAGAGGGAAGGACCTGGCTTATCCTCGTTAAGAAAGGGCTAAGGAGCAGTCTAACTGCTGTCTTAGAGTAACTACATCTGATTTATAGAGAACTTTGCATCAGACTCTGGTCGGATGTGCACAGTGAAATGAAAAGAGGAAACTTCTCCAGCAACACGGCACAACAAGAGAATGCCAGAGATGTGTAAGGAAGGATTTCTTCCATGGTGAGAGTAGTTAAGCACTGAAACAGGCTGCCCAAAGAGATGGTGAATTTCCTTTCTTAGCAATTCTCAAGACTCACCTGGATAGCTTCCAGAAGTTCTTTCCAATTGTGTTTTCTGTGATTTCTGCACCGGGACACATTATGGATTCCATTCCTCACTGAAATACATAGGAAGATGACCAGGCCCCATCGTGAGGCATAGATAATGTAACAGACCATAAGAAAGTACTGAACATAACAAGAGAAATTGCCAAACATAACAAAGAACAGAGTGAGCAGCTGGCAAACATTACAGCATAACACCATGAGAAATAACTGGATTTCACAGCTGGCTATGGGGAACTGTGTGAGAGGAGGACAAGCTCCACAGGTAACTAAGAGAAAAACTTCTTCACAGAAAGAGTCCCTGGAGCTATTTAAAAAATGTGTGTGGCATTTGGGGACATGGTTTAGTGGTGGACTTGGCCGTGTGGGGTTAACAGTTGCACTGGCTGATCTTAGAGGTCTTTTCCAAGCTAAATGATTCTGTATCATATAAGGCTGAGATATCACAGGTATCAGAAATGCCAAATGTGGTTATGGATATACAAAACCGGAACCAGTGGGAAAAAAGTAGCTAACTGTTTAGTTAGCTACTGTTAGTAGCTAACTGTTAGTAGTAATTTGTTTATTTGGCAGGAGACAAGGGTAGAAAAAGAGATCGAGGTGGGGGTAGGAATTATAAGCTTGGGAAAATGGAGAGAAGTGGGGATAAAAGAAGATAGTCATGTAAGTGAGCTGTGGGTTGATATGGCTGTTTGATGAAGTCCTGCCTCAATTGCAGTCTCTCTTCTTACGAAATCCTGTTCTTTACTATTTTTCCCAGTGCAATCTCATTCTTGAACCCTTGCTTGTGTGGAGAGGTCTGTCAGCAGCCAGAGAAGGGGCCATGGGTCAGAAGGGTCCACAATGCCAACAACCGGACAGCACAGGATGCAGGCATCCCTCTGTGATGAGGGAAAGGAGATTAGGGCTGGGGCCTATGAGCTGCCAGTGTGAAGTGGAAGACTTGGCAGAGCTGTTAGCTGATACCTGCTCCTTACAGAAGTCACTCCTCATTTCAGGTGGGACAGGATCAGGCTGAAAAGCTTCAGCAGGAACAGAACTTTGAAGGACTGGAGATAAAGTGTTTTGTCCTGTTCAGTAACTTGACTCTTTTAACCTAAACATTTCTGATCCAGACATCATAGTATATATTGCTAGCAAAGAACAGAAAACCAGGAAGAGGGCTGAGGGGAATAAGTATGCAGCAGTAGACTTTTCCAAATTGCTTGGCTGCCATGGAGATAAGCATAGTGCAGATACCAATAGGAACTACTGTTATTCCTGCACATGCCATTCTATAGCACTGTCTATATTTACTAGGCCTTAAAAATAAAGTATTTCAGGAGAGATCGAATTTAGGAATTCTGAATTCTCACATGTACAAACTGTGTTGTCTTCCAAAATGAAAAGAAAACTTCAGAAAGCACAAGACTTGAGACCAAGAGCTGTCTCTGTATATCTGAGGTTTTGAAATGAGGCTTGGAGAACAGGAATTTTGTGTGTGTTGTAATACTCATTTATTTAATTCTGTGGACTTCATTCTGTATTTTTTCCTTCTGTTTCAGTGTGGCTTAAGCAACAGAGCAAAAAGGGGGAGATGGTGGCATATTAATTACGTTTTATTTGATAACTGATTCTTCTTTCCAAAGAGAACTCTTCCAGAAGGAAGATATCTACACTTGACCTCTCTAGTCTGGTTCCACAGCTGGGAGGAGTAAATCTGCATGTATAGATATATATCTGCATCTGTTCTTGTTTGAATTAGTGCCTCTGTAACTCTTACTAGGAATATACTTCTTTTGGAGACTGGCCCTAGTATGGCTTCATAAAACCACAGACCCCCTGTTCCCTCCATGCATTCTGTTCCATACAGATAAGTGAGAAGGAAGGCCAGCACCTTGAGAGCCTCTCCAGCTCATAGGAAATGTTGAGGAGAGGCACATGCTTTAAGCCTTTCTCTCAAAGTCTGTCATAATTTTACCCAGGCTGAAAGACAACATCTAACGATCAGTCAAGACTCATAACTTTGAATCACCTCTGGCCAAGTTTTGCTTAGGAAATACAAAACTACCCTTGGGGTGTAAAGGACCTCTTCTGGCTTTCCTTGTCTTCTTGAGGAAACCTGAACACCATGCCAAACCTATACTCCACCATCAGGATACCAGCTACTCTGAGTGCTGGGAAAAGTTTACAGCCCTTTCTGATAGCAGTGCTCCCTTCCCACTGGAAGCTGAGGAGTTGATGAACTCAACTTCATTTGGTGAGAAAGGTACCAAGTTTGACCAGTGTTGCAGTTAAAGCACTCTGCTGTGATATGGGACAGACTGAGATGATGGCAGGAACAGAAATGGATTTACATGAAAGCACTCCAAGAAGCACAGAGCACAGGTTGGAAGACTGGCTGACATCAGTAGCCAATGTGACAGAAATAAAATCAGCAGCAACTAAGGAAGGTGCTCCTGCACCAAGACAGCATTACAACTAACTAGACAGCAGAAGACCTGCACTCTGACAGCAGGAGGATGGTTGCATAGCTCTGGCATGTGGGTTGTGCCCCTCTCACCCTGATATTTGAAAAGAAAGACAGCCACAAGACACAGAAAATGAGGAAATGAAAGAAAATGGGCAGCCACCTTGCCTAACATTTTTGGAGGCTGTTGTAAGGGAACTTCTGAGGCAAAAGATTATGCTTCAATAACTGGTGACTTCTGAGGAGTGCAAAATAACTGCCTCAAAGCAATTGTTACCAGCAAAGACATTTCAGAGTACATAACAAGGATTCAACAGCTGGCACCTCTCATTCTCCATGTTATGCATAAGTGATCCATCCCAAACTACTAATGCAGATGTTTAGTTGAGTTAAACTCAAATAAACTATGCACATGCAAAGTCTTGGTTTGAGGGAGCAAGGAATAAGTAGTGGTACTACAGTTTTACTTCCTCTACTCTCACTGCAAAAGTCTAAAATAATCTCTGGCCTTTTCCTCATTCACACACGTTTATCACATCCCGTGAAGTGTTTGGCACAGAGAAAGTCTCCTGCTATCAGCGGGATACTTGTTGGTTGCTTGCAGTTCAAATTAGGCCATGAGCTGCCACTTGAGAAACTGCAATAGAGTTTCATGGTGAGCGTGTTCAAAAAGAGCTTTAGATCCTGATTTCCACAGGCAGAGAAACACCATCTCTGCAGCATTGCCTCTCATGTCAACCCCAGGGCTCTTTTATAAAAGACATGACAGAACTGCTTTTTCTGCTCACTCTGTTTTCCTTTTTCTTCAGCTCTTGTCTGTGTACTTGGTGAGACCATCCTCTACAGGATATCTTCGCTATATTTGCAGCACGGCAAAGCCATAACTTGACACCTATAACTGTGTATTCTTCTTCCACCTCAAGACACTGGGGTCAGAAGCTGCTGAGAACCCAGGTATTAACTGGTAGAAATACTAAAGAACATTATCGGATGTAATTCTTATTTTTTAAGTCAAGAGAAGGAAGAATGTTTTAAAAGGGGCTGAAAAGTGCTAAAGGCAAGGTCAAGTCCACAAATGCAGTCATTTTATCATGGACAACAATCAGATTGTTCAGGTATGACTGACCCCTGGTAAGCCCATGCTGATTCTTTCTAGTCTCTGTCCCCTGCATGGACCCAGAAATGTGCTCCAAGGGGCTTTGGTCCGAAGTTTTTGCAGTCTGGTCAGCCTTTAATTCCTGATCCTCTCTTTCAGATCCTTGAAGTCACTCTTGACCCCAATGGTCTCCCCTAGCAGTTTCACTGGTGCCCATGTTGATAAGCAGCAGGGAGTCATAGCCTGAGAACCTTGGCGGTTCCTCTACAGCATCTTGGATCTGAGCCCCTGGCAAGCCATGCGTTGATCTAGATAGCAAGCCAAGGAGACAGATGGGGGCTTCTGTCCACCACAAACAGACACCTACCACTGCTGTCCCCTGCCACTGCCTCCTGTCAGTAGTATGTGGTTCATGCTTGGACAACTCTGATGCTTCTACGGCTACGACATTCTGCTTCTCACATGCTATCAGGGCACCAAACCTGTTCTGCAACTGTAGATCTGCAAGTGGTGAGGGACCCACATTCTCCATGCCAGAAGTTAGATTAGGTGAATCAATTATATTTAATTCAGTAAAGATTATTTCTTAATTATC
Organism: Pseudotriccus pelzelni; assembly: GCA_035584735.1. Classification (NCBI taxonomy): domain Eukaryota; kingdom Metazoa; phylum Chordata; class Aves; order Passeriformes; family Tyrannidae; genus Pseudotriccus; species Pseudotriccus pelzelni. Next base: position 79,886,137 of record JAWMRA010000078.1, read on the forward strand.
TTTCCCTTTGATGTTTCATATTGCAAAGACTAAACTCATGCATTTATGCATCACTGCTTCCAAAAATGCATGAGAATCCTTGAATAGCTCAATGTTTTGCCATCTCTAGCATTAGTATGGTGGTAGAGGAGGAGGAAGATTATTCCAGATAATATAGGGTTTAAAGCTGATGGTTTGTTCTCTTCTGCAGTAAGAAGGCTCTGAATACTTTACAGAATGCAAGGAATCATCCTAGGACTAGTAAACCAAAAATGCTAGGGATACTGCATAGCATACTTCAAATCTGGTTGCTCTTGCAACTGTACTTTTCCATTAAAATAAGTTTGTGAAGTTTGGGGATTATTTTTCTCGTTTACCTGTTTGTAAATTAGTTGCTATAAACTAACTGCATAATATTCTCCACATTGAAATATCTGTGGATTATGGCATTCATTTTCTGTGCTATACCTGCTTTTAGGGGCTTTTCACACATTTATGTTCTTTGCTAAATGAATAAGGTGGGAAGGTTTTAATTTGGATCCCAGGATGTGGGCTGGCCATGAATAAGTCTTGCAAGAAAATCTTTTGAAACTGGAAAAACATGGGAGAAACTTAGAGCAAGTAGATTTGTACCTGAAACTTCCTTGCTTGTTATACAAGTGTTACCTTCCCATTTTGTAATACCACATGAACAAAAAACCCAACCCCATTCTGCATAGCTTATACAGAATGTTTTATGATCTTTAAGACCAGATGTATGTACCTTAAACACAACTAATCCCTGATAGTGAAAACAAAGCACGCAAACCCCCAAACAGTTCTCTCCCCACTGGAGCAGGCATGCTTTTTTATGGAGGAAGTGGGGCTGGGTGTAGTCATGCCCCGTGCACAGTAGCGACATCCAGCTCTGTTCCTGGCAACCTACAGATGCAGCAGCTAGCATTATAATTACATTTTTTCCAAGAGACCTGAGATAACAAACAGCACATTAGGCTTTGTGATAAAGCCGTGCCCAGTGCATCACCAACGCAGTCCATCCTGTTTTCCCATGAAACTCCGTCTCTAACTCTTTCCCTGGGTGTGAGGCTCCCTGCTTTGTGTGTGTGTGCGTGGGTATCTGTGTGCAGCAGGTGGGGTACAGCTGTGGGGCACGGGGGCCCCCTGTGTATGTGGGGCAGCAACTCAGCAACCAAGAGCAGGTGTCAGTGTACTCCCTTCCAGCTGCTTTCCAGGCAGTCTGCAACTTCACTTCGAACAGTGCACGTTTCCAAAAGGTAAAGAGGTGATGTCCAAACCTTTCCTCTCTGTCCCTGTCTCACAGTGGTTATGTCCCAAACAGCCTATGGCCTAACGATTAGGAAATTTTCTGAGGAGACAAGAAATTACAATCCCCATTCTTGCACTTTCAGGCAGAAGAAGGAATGAGCTTGAGTGCTAAATTATGAGGCAAATTTTCTACACACTGTTACAGGAGAATGATGGAATACTTTTCAGTGGCTGGAGATCTCTCCTGGAACCCTCCAGAGAAGTATCTGAAAAGACTGAGACTTAGGAGTCATATGTGTACTGAATATTCTCCTGCTTACTTTACGCAGACTTCAAGCTATTCCAGGTAGGATTCATTTGACTAAAAGAAGAGATTTACATTTTACATATTTACATCGAAGTTAACCATGTCAGGCTCCCTCTCTAACCAGCAGAGAGATGGATTCACATTAGTTTGAAGCTAGTATTTACAACAGGTTATCTGTCTGAACTGACTGTTTATAGAGTCACGTTTGGATGCACCTTAACTCTCCTCATTTTCTCCATAGGGAGCTTGGACAGCTCAAACCATGCTCTTTGGCTCTGCATTGGAAATTAGATACTTTTATTAGACCTGCACAACTACTTTGGGGAATTTACGCATGCCTTTGTGTTCTGAAAGCAGTCTGGTGTCAATCATGTTCTGTTTGGGAAGATGGAACATGTGAAAATATTCAAGGCTGTGAGAAACTCAAATGTTACAGTTATGCTTTGAATAGCAGACCAGAGAATCACTCTTTGGCCTGTAATGTTCAAGTAATTCTTATTATTATTTCTAATTAGAAAAACATTGTATCATGCTGCTGAAGTGATTTCTCTTGCATCTTCTCTTTCCCTATTCCCTTTCCCCCCTGCCCGCCCCCAAATTAATTCAGTTTCTCACTGTGTTTGCTCTCCAGTGTTGAAGGAGGCAAATGGAGCAAATCTATATATGTCTATGCTGTTTTCTGGTATATATGTAGCTGTGGAGAAAGCTGTTCTGCTGCTTCTTCAGAAAAGTCCTTGTCTTTACAATTTATGTATTTCTATGTGAGAAGGCAAGAAAACAGCTTTTGATTTTTTTAAACTAAGTTTTCAAAATATTATGCCATAAGATTGTTTGCAACAGAGCAGGTTACTTGGCTTTGAGACCTTGTATCTTTAACCTTGTGTTTCAAGAGAATCTAATGATTCAAAATTATGGAGGAAATGTAAATGCAAAGAATAAGAACTTTAAATTTTTAATAGCAGAAGTGGAACAGAGGCAGTGGCTGAGAAGGCTATACCTAAAATCATAATCAAATATAAAATTGGCTTCCTCCCATAGAGTTCAGTTTCCTGTCTTCTTGCATCTATCTCTATCTCTGTACTGTGGTTGCACTTTGCTGTAACTTTCACACTCTACAAATTTTGTAAGCTTTTCCAAGAAGGTGCCACCCCCAATTGCTTGAGCAATAAAACTGCTTAAATAATGCTGCTCTGCTAAAGCAGATTTGCATTTCTGGAGAAAGCTAATTCTGCAGTGGATTAATTATTTTTTGAATTGCTGCTGAGAGGAAAAGAACCTGCAGAGAGACAGCTGAGTTATGAATTTCTCATCTAAGGTTACTTGAGGTTTCAGTGTTCATTCCTTGCAACTCTCCTGTATTGAACAGATCAATATTTACTTAACTGAGCATATGCTAAGCTGGGTTAGTATGATTTTACTAAAATGGCAATGCATTAATAAGCAAAATAACCAAATTCAGGTTAAAATTTAAATATAATCCATAAATCAGCAGTTTCAGTTAATCAAACACTTTACAAATGCATCAAACAATTGACTCAACCTCTGAACCACAGAGATTGCAGTGTGCAGATCTTGTCTTGGGTAATTGCAGATGGATTTCTTTCAATATCTAGAAAAGGTGTCACTGTTGGTTTATGTCAATAAATATCTGTGCTGCTTTCAAAAGTGTTTGGCTCACTTTCCTCCACTTCTGAAATCAAGGTGGGTATAGGATATAGTCAAAGAACAGAATCGGAGAATGGTTTAGGTTGGAAGGGACCTTTAAAGCTCAACCAGCAGTTCAACACTCCTGCAATGAGCAGGGGTACCTTCTACTACAGCAGGTTGCTCAGAGCCCCATCCAATCTGACTTTGGCTGTTTCCAGGGATAGGGCATCTACCGTCTCTCTCGGCAACATGTTCCAGTGCCTCATTACCCGTATTGTAAAAAATTTCTAAACCTACCCTCTTTTATAGAATCATAGAATATGCTGAGTTGTATCCAACTCCTTGAACCTTTCAAATTTAAGACATTCAGGTTTAAATCTGAGTACTGAGACAGAAACACTTAAGTTTGAAAAATGTTCAGATTCGCAATTGCTCCAGATCCAAAATTTAGTTTTAAAAGCATTACCCCTTTGTCCTATTGCTACATGCTACATGCCCTTATAAAAAGCCTGTCCCCTTCTTTCTTACAGTCCTCTTTTTAAGTACTGAAAAGCTGCCCTAAGGTCTCCCAGGAGACCTTCTTTCTCCAGGCTGAACAACTCCATCTCTCTCAGCCTGTCTTCATAGGAGAGGTGCTCCAGTCTTCTGCTCGTCTTCATGTTCTTATCATCACGGCCCTGCACTTCAGCACTAGCCTTCAAGAAATTATTAGTTTCTGCACTGATAACCTGGGCATAATCTACTGAAACAGCTTTCAAACAAAACTGCTTCTGAATCAATAGCTGCATTGACTTTTCAAACACTAAATTTACTTTTAGAAGATTGCTAAATTCCATTACATTCCTCTGCTTTTAATTTAGTGCCTTCAACAAGTGAAAAGTACTTCGCCACTGACTGTAAGGGAGTCAGGGTGCTCTGCCTTGTTGAGCTTGTGGTTGTTGAAGTGGGTGTCTTCAATAACTCAAGTCTTTCATCTCATCTTTCTTTGCCAGACTTCCACAGGCAGGAAAATACTGGGGCTTCGTAAGTCTGTGAGGAAGAGGGAGAAAGCTGCTTTTCTTCTGCAGGATGTTTGTTTCTGCTTTGGGGGCCAACGTCTATTTTTGTAAAGTAGTGATACTCCTGTGTATCACAGGAAATGTAACTTTTCACTTCAATGCTGCAGTATACCAGCTCTATTTCTTAACATTCAAAAATGGGCTTAGAGTGCTTTTACCTCGCAACACTTCTTTTCAGCATGAGCTCTATTCGTGGCAGATTGCCTTATCTCAGAGCTGTAAATTATGTTCTGTGCTCTCTCTTGATGCCTTTGCAAGCAACCTCTTGGAATCCTTGACTTCAATTTCAAGACAGTGTTTTAACTTGTGGGCAGCTGATACAGTCAACTTCAGTCTTCCCACCTGCTTTCAGACTGCTTACAACTGGACTGCCTGGGGAAGATTGGATAGGAAAACCACCTGTTCTGATTTGGGCTGGGATAGAGTTAATTTTCTTCACAGTGGCTGGTATGGGGCTGTGCTTTGGTATTGTGCTAAACACAGGGTTGATAATATAGAGATGTTTTTGTTACCACTGAGCAGGGCTTACACAGAACCAAGGCCTTATCTCCTTCTTGTATTGCCACGCTGGTGAGGAGAGTGGGGATGTATGGGAGGCTGGGAGGAGACACAGCCAGAATAGCTGACCCCAGCTGACCAAAGGGATATTCCATTTTTCTAATATCCACCTTAAGCCTCCCAAGCTGCAACTCAAGTCCATCACCAGCTTCTGTGAAGATGAGTGAGGCCCATCAGCTTTTAACTGCAGTTTACACAGCTGTACGCTGATGCTAGATCACCTCTTTGCAAGATCAGCTCCTCTGATCACCTCTTCACAAGACCAAAGTCCAGCTCCTCACATACATTCTGAGTCCCCAACCATCTTAGCTGTTCTCTGCTGGACCCTTTCCAGTTTCTCCAATGGTCCTGTTTAATTCAAGGACCCATATCTGCCCATAGATGGGGATTCATCCATAATACTGAGTGAAGGAAGCTAAGAACTTCCCTCAGACTCCTTGCCATCATCTTAATGTGGCGCAGTCCATAATCTGCTTTATTTACAACAGCACTACACTGTCAGCTTGTATTCAGCCTGCCATTCCTTATTGTCTCCCCACTCTTCAGCAGGATTGCTGTTCATGCAGTCAGTTTCAATGCTGATTCAGTATTTTGGACTTATTGAATTCATGTTTCTGTTCTCCCTAGTGATTAGTACAGTGTTGAGTTGCTAGACATTTGTCACAGTCAGCAAAAATCTGCTTTTATAAAAATATCTAATGACTTGCTGAACACATTCACTTTATTATGCCCTTTTTTATGACACGCATACAAGCATCTTCAGCTTTCTGGACTTCTAGCAATAAAGCTTTTGGGGTGCTAGTAGAAGTTCATGACTTGTCCTATTGGCTTGCACCTAAAACACCCTGGACAACCCTACTTCTATATTCTGTCAGAATAAATCCTATGTACAATCACATCACTACTTGTCTTGAGCTAGCTCAAATCTGTGTTCCTGACTAAGGAGTCTCTTCCCTAGTTTATTTTATTTACTTGAAACACAGTGTTCCTGTTAATCTCAAACACCACTAGCCTAAGCAGAAAAAACTGTGATGTACTGCACCTGTACTGATACACTTCCAAAGAACCAACTAAATAGCTCCCTACTGACTCTTGCAGACAGCAGCAGTATTCTGATGGTTACCAAAGACTTTCTGTCCTTGGTTTAAAGTGTGTTTTCATGGCACAACTGCATTTTAAACACACCAAGTTTATTTTGAGCCCCATCTGCTACTTGGTTAGTTGTGTCTGTAGGGGCCACAGAAGTGGCTCCCTGAGACAATTTATGTTTATCTTCTCTGTTCTGTTTAGCAGATGGTCATGTAAGTGTTAAAAGTTTTCCTAAAGTAATGTCACATAAACTACTCAGTTCATATAGTGAACTGTTGTGAAAGTTTTCATTTAGTAGAGATGCACAAATCCTTCTCTTTAGAAGTCCAGCAATGATGCAAGGATTCTGGTTTGTAAAAACAATTGTGAGTGTAAATACATTATCAAACTCTGATTGTGACTATTTAATGAATTGCAAATATTTAGCACAGGCATAAACAGAAAACAGGTGTTCTCTGCTGCTCAGACTTCATTTCCCACTTTCCTGATTTCTGTTTTATTTGCTTAATGGTTATTATAATGGCTGCCACCAACCGCTGACACTTCAGTGTGCTAACCGTGACTCACAGAAGTGCCTCATAAATTACATCAATGGGAAAGCAGATGAGCACATGAAGAGGAGGTGCAAAACTCATTAGTCATGCAGTCTCCTTTTCTAGGGACTGAATTGCCTGACAGAAAAGCATTGTGAGTGCCTCGTGCATCTGTCAAGTCCACCAGATGCCAATCTTACTCTTGCAGTTTTAGTGAAAGCTATGAATCGATATGCATTATTCAGTATTGTAAAACAGGACCTTAATTAAGCAGCCAACTAACGCAGAAGGAAAAAAGGTAATCACCCAATACACAGTGAGTTTATTCAAAGGGAATAACATAGATTTTGTGACTTGAAGCAATATCTAGATCACAGTCCCTTTATTTCTTTCTCATACATTATCTTGCGTAGTCATTCAGCTGAGGACAGGTATCTGGAACAACAGAGCGAAATGAAGAATCTGTGAGCTAGACATTGATTTTGATCAGTCTGCATGAAATAAAGTGCATCGGTGTACTAGATCAAAATCAGAAAAGTACATAGCACGGCACCCTGTCTGTATTGTTGGGGATGAGCCAGCATCTTCATTATAAACCATGTGATTTCAGGGATTTATAGCATACCTAAGGTTGAAACTGTGTAAGATTTTCATAGAGCTTTCCAGGATTTTTTTTGTCTTTGTTTATTTTCACAGAAGGGACCCTAGTACATTTACACAGGAGCACAGCACATGAGAAAAAAAGTAAGATTTTTTTATCTTAGCAGCTACAAAGACATTTTCTGTGTGAAAAGTCTTACTAAGCCTGACAGCATAAAGGACTGCAATTTACTACAACCATTCTCATAAAGTGATCTGTTGGTCAGATCAGGCTACCATTTAGTAAATAAGTAAAAATGAAACTTGAAGACTTTACCAACACTATCAACACTAGCATGTGTCAAAGGGAATCTACACTATCCCTTAGCCAGGTAAAAGAACTGAGGAGACCACTTATAACCACCTGAAGAAGTAAAATAATGACCATGAAGACTTTAAAGTAACGGTAGATAGAGAATAGAAAAAACCTCACAAACAGAAGCGCTGAGCCCCATGAGAAGGTGTGAGACAGGGGTTTGTCTCTTCTGAAGCTAGCTCTCTGACCAGAATGCAGTGCAGGTTTTTGACCCCTGGAAAAGACTAAAAAATATGACATTTCTCTATATGAGGATGCATTGAGTCAGAATCATGTCTCATATGTTCAAATGCTCTTATAGACTAATACAAACTGGCTTCTCCTTCTCCCAGCACTTTTCTGCATGCAGGACAAACACAAATATAAACCAGCCAAATCAGGTGGCAGCAGCAGGTCCCTGCAGCAGCTTCAAGAGTTCTCTGGTTCCAATTTATCCAGATAGCTGACCCTGTTTTAAGGCTGACAAATTTGTCTTGTTTACAGCTAACCGAGATATGTCAGTATTTCTTGGCATTACAGCTGCTGTACCCAAAAGGACAAAGCCATTTGGGTCCACTTTTAAATATGAGTTTTTCAGGTGAAGCTCTAACAAGCTCTAATGGACTGCAGCACTTAGGCAGAAGAAAAAAAGGTGACATAATCAATAAATGGTGTTTGCTTCTTGGTATCTTTTGATTCTCCACAGTCTTCACTTTACTTTGTTTTTGTCTGTTGTGCACTAATGCACTGTTAAATTTGTTTCTGTAACCCAAGAACGAATGCGCACAGAAACTTCTGCAGGTCAAGATGCCCCTGTATAAACCAGTCTTCTCTTGCATTCATTACAATTTTTTTTCCAATGAGGATTGTAATTTATCTCAAAAAACTTGTCATGATTCTACTCCTCATTGTAAGAAATGTCATGTAAAAAAAATTCAGCAGCTGAACTGCACACATTGATTGTACCATTAGGAACTCTCAAGAGAAATGCACCAGTGAGACACAGCATTGCACAAAGTAATCTTACTATCACAGTGATAATGATAATAAGGAAAATACTGTTAACAAGGAGTGGAGTTCCTTATTAATACTCAGCAAAGAATATGTATATTCCGCATTCTTTATGAGACTGCATTTGCTAAATTGATAAGCTGACTACTTTGTAGCAATTAATAATATACAGATTTACAAGTGCCATCTTTAGGATCTAAAAATGTAAACTAAACTTGGCTTCCAGCTAAAATGCTTTCTTGATAGGTGGGGTGTGTTGCTGTGAAAATGTTCACATTATATGTTGTTTACAGCCCTTATATGAAAAATACTCTTCCTTGTGGTAACTGAAACTTGTAAGGAATTTTCAATTACTATGGCAGGCTGAAGAAGGAGTATTGCTGGGAATGGATAAATCCCTGCCTTCAAAACATTAAACAATATGAAAGCTTGATGAATACACACACTGTAGGAGAGCTCAAATCTGTCCCGGTGCGGAGGAGCTTGGGCCTGCTAAGTCCAACAGCACCCTGGGCTGCTTTAGAAGCAGCATCACCAGCAGGTCAAGAGAGATGATCCTTCCTCTCTGCTTGGCATTGGCAAGATACATCTGGACTGTGGTGTCCAGCTCCTGATCTCCCAGGACAAAAAAGATGTGGACTTATTGGAGGAAGTCCAGCACAAGGTCACAAAGATGATGAAGCATCTTCAGCATGAGGAAAGGCTGAGAGAGTAGAGCTGTTCAGCCTGGAGAAGAGAAGGCTCTGCGGAGTCCTTGTAGCAGCCTCCCAGTAGCTAGAACTGCTTAAACGGCTTTGCCTTTATCCACAACATTGTCCTTAATCTGTCCTTCAAATGCCTATCTGCCTATCTGACTTGTGTAAGTGGAGCAGAGAAAGGCTGGCTCCATGTAGCTGAGAGCAAGTGGACTGGTTGCAGCCTTTGAAGACCAAGGGAGACCTGAGCCTCATGTCAATCCGTTGGTGCTAAGACACAGCTCATACGTATTGTGGGCTTTTCATTCAAAGTCTTTGAGCAGTTGTCATTTTTGACAAACAATCTTTCAGTGGCTGATTTATAGAGAGAAACAGCTAAGTAAATGTTTAAATGCACATGAAACGTCAGCCCCTTTTTATAGCAAAGGTGAAAGAAAGCCTCAAACTCCGTCTTGCATAAAAGTCAAGCACAGGATCACTCAGGTGTATTAAGGAAAACATAAACTGACCCTCAAGCCTTTCAGACTTCTCTGTGGCTGTAGACTTCTGCCTCCATGCTGTCACTTATATCTACTGCATGCCACACCATGGGCACACTCAGTTAATCCCTAGGGAAAAAACAATCTCCTCTTCCTACCACAGGTCTGTCCCGGTTATGGGAGAGGGGTAGAAGTCCGAGACCAGCAGGGGGTCCTTTTCCTGAGTTGCAGCTCCACGTGTTTAGTCCCAGAAGAACAGGACACAGACACAACATGCAGGATGAAGGTCAAAACTGATCTGGCTTTATTGGTAACATGGTGGGTTTATAAGGGCAGAAGAGAGGGAGTCTGGGATAGGGGGACACCTGGACCTAAGATTGGCCAGGTAACATGACCCACAGGGGAAGAGGAGGGTGGTTCAAAGCCCGGACACAGGGGATTGGCCAGGGCGGTTATTTCCCAGGTAGCCAGTCCTGCAGGGGGCTGCCAGCATCTCTCCAGAGAGAGATGTCCTTGTCTCCAACACAGGTCCATTCACTTATTTTTATAAGATCATAGCCAAAAGCTATGGTCACACTAAAAATTGATATACTGTTGTCGTATCTTCCCTGAAGGGACAATCCAGAAATGCACATAGCTCATTTCATTACTTATAAAATGTGTTTGAAAGCTGCTCAGAGTGGTCTATTTTCTCAAGACTTTGGATCTTTTGCTTTGAGTCAGAAAACTAATTTTTGTAGATTGGGTGGGTTTTTGTTTGGTTTGGTTTGTTTGTTTTTGGTCTTATTGTTGTTGTTTTCCTGAAGCAGGAGCAGTGAGTACTGCACTAACCTTTGAACAAATTTGCAGCACACCGGTTCAGTCTCTGAACTGTCTACTTCCATGATCCTGGAAGACACCACAAAAGAAGCATCCCAGGTTCACATCCCAGGAGCACTCCAGCCAGGTGCCAGTCGTGGTGAGGAGTGGATAAGACCCTGCCTGTGTTGCAGGCTGCAGATAAGTACTATTGCAGCTCCCCTCTTGTGCTTTGTTGAGCACTGTCCCTCTGAGGCTGGAGTCTGGAAGCAGCTGGCCAGCCCTTTCCCTTAAGGCATTTGTTAGGTGTAAAATCGTCTCCTCTGAGTAATTTTATCAAGAGACTGTGTCTAGTTTTGCCACACCACTACTATTTATGTTGCCTTTAAGAGGTAAGAGCAAGAGAAGGATCTTGTTGCTTTCTTCAACTACTTAAAGTGAAGGTTTAGAAAAAATGGAGACAGACGCTTCTTAGGCATAAAAATTGTAGGGTGAGAGGAAATGGATAGACATTGCAAAGTGTGAAATTCTAATTAATTCTTAGGGGGAAAAATACAAGTAATGAGACTGCTGAGAGAATTCATTAAATTTCAATCTTCAGAGTTATTTAAAACTTAACTGGTCAATGCCCTGAATACTGGGATTTAAGTTGATTCTGCTTTGAGGCAGAGTTTGGTCCAGATCATCCTTATGGGTCCTTTCACCCTATACAATTCTATAATCCTACAATCCTGCTGATGCCTGCAGAAAAAAATAAAATCTTTTCTCACCTCAATGAGGCCAGACTATTTAGAATCAATTTTTTCAATAGAGTAGGTTAAATCCTCCAGTGATATGGCTGCATCAGTGAATGGAATTGTATTGAATGTTCCTGAATTTTCCGTAAATCAAGTATCAGTTTTAAAAGCAGATAAATATTATGTTGGAAGAATATCTGTCTAGGACAGGATGACATGCCACAGTTCCTTGTTTAAGCCCTTGATGTATTTACTGGGGTTTTTGGCCAACCAAGGTTTAAATATAATGGCAAAGTTGTGTTTAACCTCCTTTTGAATATAATTTCTTATGTTGTTGCAGTAAGTTTGGATTGCAATATCTCAGAAAATGTCTTCAGAATTCAGGATGCATGGAAATCTAATCTTCAACTCAGCCTGAAGCTCTGAAACAATAATATGCACATTTTTATCTCCATTGTCCTTCCAATAATTTATGGTGAATGTAATTGGACTGAGACTCTCATAATAATGTGAACAGATGTCTTGACTTGTAATATGTTGTTCCATATTAGATGTTATTTTTATTACCATTGAAATGTGCCTTTGTTGCACATCTCCTTCCCATGAACTATGAAACAATTTAGAAATCTAGGAGTAGTGTCTAACAGATAAAACGGATACAGACAGGAAACAGAAAAATTTTGTATCACCAGCCAGAGAAAAAAGCCTTAACATTATGAATGAAATGTTTTACACTGGGGCCTGAATATATTGATTCAACATTTCCTGGACTTTCCTGTTGCAAAATTAACAGCATTAATTATTATGAGATAAAATAGCCAAAACAACAAAGGTTATTATTGTCCACTGGGTATTTCCCACGAATGATTTTTGTCTTGACCAAAAATCCATTGTCTGTCATAGAAGCTTTAGTGAAAAGGACCAGACAAACAGTCATTTCAAATTCAGTATTTCTTGTATCAAGGACAGGAACGTCTATTTTAGAAGATCTTGGCAAAAGAGATGGGGAAAAAAGTAACTTCAGACTCTGCCTTCTACAGTTATGCATAGATTTACCTAAACCAGAAAGGATTTGATACATGCTCCCCACTAGATAACGTCATAATTGCTGTTCATCTCAGTGTAATGAATGCTCCCACTTGACAGGTCCACAGAGGCATTCTCTATCAGGTAAAATGAGAAACCTGATGAAGATGTATCACAGAATCACTGAATAGAATGTGCTGAGTTGCAAGGGATCCACCAGGATCACTGAGTCCAACTCCTGGCCCTGCACAGGACACCCAAGAATCTTGTGCTTGAGAGCATTGTCCAAACGTAGATTCTCCCCAAAGCAACACTGTCTCAGTGCTCAGCTGGACGCAGCCCTTAGCTGTCCATAGCACTGCTGAGAATCAGTGCACTCTTCATGTCTACGAAGTGCACCACTGTACATCATTACAGGGCATTGGGCAAATTCTGCTTTGAAATGCACTGCAAGAGAAGGGATTTACTGGCACACAGTGAGCTGTTGCCAGAGGGAAATCATAAAACCATTGTTAGATTTTTCATAGGGTAACCCTTTAGGTTTTGTTTTCAGGGAGATAAGAAGTTCAGTTTAATGACTGAACTTACTTGTCCAAGACCTGTAGCACAGTAGAACTAGGTAAAGGTTTAGCTCCTGCTGTGGCAGCTCAGTGAATTAGAACAGTGAATCTCCTTGCTCTCCATTGCTGTACCTACTATCCGTCCCCAAAGGCGTCACAACAAACTGACATGGAAGAGACTGGGGCAGTTTGGAAGGAGATGGAGAGGGCTAGAAGAACAGTTGTTTGGGCAAGGTACAAGAACCACTGTAAGCAAGGCAATGAATGGTGCTGATCCTGAAAAAGCACCATGACTTGCATGTAGAGGGCCACCACCAGAGCTCAGGACAGGTAAAATGACTACCAAGAATGACTGACCCTCTGCTTCTTGTCCTTTTGCCTGCAGTCTGGAAAACTATTAGTAGTTCTTGTTTCAGAAGCAAGTTAATCACAAATACATCACAAGTATGTGATTCATATGGTTGTTTGAAAATGTATTAACTAGAGTTTGGTCAGTGCTTTGAATCTGTGCAGTCAACAATTTCTCTTTGATCTATTTATACTGCAGTTTAGTGGGAACAAGAAAGAAATGTCTTGAGTAGCATTGCCTGAGAGCCAGCAGAAGCACTCATTGGTATCTATGAACAGATGGCAAGCTCAATAAATAATATTAAAGCCAATTCAAGAATGCAAGAGTTTTAGGACAAGGGTGTTACACTCTCCTGCCCTTTTTCCAGTTTTACTTTTTTGACTCTCTCTCCCTTCCTTCGCTTTCATTTTCTTTCCCTCATGCTAATTTTATTTGTTTGTTATATTTTTCTCTCCTCAGGCTCTTTTTTCTTTGCATATTTTTCCTTTTGGAGACAGGGGAGGATGGTACTGTTGTTATAAATAAGGGAAAGACACAATAAGGATGGTGGCAGATAGCACGTGCTTAGAGAATACTCTTATCTGTCCTCAAATGAGAGTTGCCTATCTAAAGAAACCTTTTAGAATGCTACCTGAGTGGTGAATAAAAATTATAGTGAGGCACTATGGCTGTTTACAAACAACTACTATTCATCTTTTGGCACACCAGGAGTCTTTCTGAGTTGCCCCTGCAGATGGTTATTTTCACCTGACCTGCATCAAAAGTGATGCTAAGGAAGCGAACTCCTGTCTGCTTCCAAGAGTGATGCATACTAAAGAAAATGGAATTGGTTTAGATGTTCTACCTCTCTTCTGTTACAGTGCCAGTTGCAATGCACCCTCATGAACCGAACCTGTAAATTGCTCTTAACGATTTCATCACCATGTGCCGTTTTGGGGTCTGTTGTGCTTCATATACTTAACAGATGCAGTTTTATCAGCACAAAATGCTCAGAGCAACAGAGTCTAGTTACCTAGGCTGTAATTTCTAAACTGGTCTATGGTAACCTAAACATTTGGTATAGACTGACGAGGCTGCAACTGATACCTCGTCACATGTAAGATCTTTGGTAGGACCTTTTCTTGGTTATACTGGCAAGTTATGAACCAAGTCTGCTTGGGGGGGACCCAGTAAACTGTGATGCAAAGTACAAAAGGAGAAACAGAAATACTGCTAGCTCCTCTAAGTTCTGTAGGGGTCACAGGCATTTTGGATGGAACTGATACCAGTTCTTTGTGGAAAAAAATCAGTCCTTCATAGAAGACAGCCCTGATTTGCAGTTTTCTCTTAGCAGAGCTTTCCTTCTCCCATGAGTGGGGAACACTCATACTTTTGCTTGTGAAAAGGAAGATAATCAGAAATACACCAATCTGATCTCAGGCTATTACCGGGCTTTATAATGAGTTTTTTTCTAGAAAACTTTGTGTCTAAGAAAGCATTTTACAGCCTATTATTTTATGCAGACCAACTCAGCTATCTTATTTTAAGGCATATATCCCAATATTCATGAAACAGGGGAAGGCTTGACATAATGGAAAATGGGACCTAACAAAAAAGAAAAGGAATTTTCAAAGCTGTTTAACAACAGTGGTTTGCAATACATTCTAATACTACAAGAAGTAAAGCTGGTAAAGGGGTAGTCTCTTGATTCCTATGTACATGCATTGATTCTAATAGTGAATATATTTTAAAGAAATGCAAATTACAAATATTTATATTCTTTCCCAAGTTAGAAAAAAATAAGAAAAAATACATTTGAATTGCATCTTATGTTCCTACATTTTGTTTCTCAGTGTGAGTCTGTGTTTTCAGCTACCAAAATGCTCTTCTAACAGTCTGAAAATGAAAAACTGTTTTATCATTTACATGATTAAAAAGTTATTCTGAACTGGAGGCCTGAAGGAGGAAGCCATGGCGCAGGCTTCCCCTGCCTAAGGGGGTGGCATGGAGTATGGAACTAGGCTCTTCCTAGAGTGTCCACAGACAGATTATCAGGCACAAATGGCGAGAGGGAGCATTTGGGTTGGAGGTAGGGAAGAAAATTTTCAAAGGGAGTCCAGCTTAGCCTGCAATGAGATTGCCCAGGAAAGTAACACTGTCTGCATCCTTAGATGTATTCTAAATTCACTAGCAGAAGCTGAACAACCCAATTTAGCTTTGAAGTTACCTCTGCTTGGAGGTCCCTCCCCATCCAAACTTTTGCAACTCTATTTAATACAGCAAGAAGAAGGGAGGGGTAAATTGAGTTTGCCCGGTTATCCTTGTCTTTTAGCAATAAAAAGTCTGAAAGAAGCTAGAGAATGACAATAGATTTGGAAAGCATGCAGCATGATTTGCCAAGTTTTGTTTGGCACATGAAGAGGAACATCATCTCACACCAGGAAAAGAATAGGCACTCCAAATGATTGTTAAGCAACACAATACTCTATGTGCTATCTTGTTTGGCTGTTCTTGTTACCAAGTATTGACATCCTGGAGAGATTTGAAAGCAAAAAGTCAAAATGATCTCAATTCTGAGAAGATACACAACAAAATAAAGCAATAACAGCCTATATATTTTAGATAAAGCCATGACTTTATTCTGTGAATAGTTGAAACATATTAACACAAAACAAAAGAGAAACATTAACAAGCCTAAAGAAGATGAAATCACAACAAAAGAAGATAAATTTAGATTTCAGTGCAGAAAACCTTTCTAGCAGTGAGATATAGTATTGGCTGCCATATTTTAACTCTGTCAGAATTTGAATAAGTATATAACAAGGGCTGCTTTTTTCATTGGAAGGGGCCTAGAGCCATGTAACTACTTTCTAAAACTAGATTCAATTAGCCAAATTGATTTTTAGTGCACTCTCTTGCAATGAACTGCAAAATACTCAGTATTCCATCTCCTTCAATAGAGGTATGTGTGCACTCTTCTGCTTCTTCAAAAATAACAGAATTACTTTAAGAAAAGAGAATGCCTGAGCTTAGTCTTATTAATATTTTTTCTCAGAAATCAAAATAAAAACATCTAGAATAATAAATAGAAAAAAAGGAACCATAATCTGGAATTTCTGTGTTCATCTTTGAATGCTAAAAATCATAAATAAATGATGGGTAAAGATGATAAAATCTTCTAGCAAATATAGGAAAGTTACTACATACTATTTCAAGATGAACAACCATAAATTTAGGCATATCATTAAAAAACCCAACAAAAACCCCACCTGATTTTTATTTACTTTGACAATATTATCTGGCTTATCTGTTCCCAATAATTTTTGAAGACATGGGTAAGAGTTCACAAAGTTTTAAAGGTGGGGGGTGTGTTGCATTGGTGGGTGAAGCTATACTATTATTTTTCTTGAATCAATTTCAAGAACTTTAATGTTGTTAGCTCATTGTCCATAGTAAAAAGTCTTTAACCTCTGACCAACCATCCTAAACTTAAATTGGAGCTGGATGTGTTCAGCATTTCCCAGCATCAAAAAATGTGGTGAAGTGCTTCTGCTTTTCTAATTCTCTGTCTCATTACATGAACAGGTGGAAAATATTGCATGCTTTTAAGAATTATCAATAAATCTAATCTATATTATATACTGCTAAGGTTTGAATGCACATTATCCCATCAGAATAAACAAAAAAGTGCTTTTACCATGCACACAGAATTTGCTCCCTATTTATTCCTACTGTTTTGGTCTTTCTGACTCCCCAGGAGTCTTTGCTACCTTACCAGAGAGACTGCATTATTCTGTCCTTCTTTTGATCTTTGAAAATGGGAAGTAAATACTCTATTAAGCTTACAAGAAAAAAAAGGGTGAGTTATTCCCTTTTCAGCATTCAGGCTACAAGATAAATAAGCAAGGACACAATTACTGTAGAAATATGTCCTGACAAGAATGTTAAGCAATGCAATCTTGGAGTATTAATGATGTTCCGTGTGCATGTGCACATATTTCTGTGTGATATGAAAAGCCACAGGTGTATTTTTGAAGTCTGCATTCTTGTTTCACAGAATGGAAATTCAAATGCTCACACAGGTGGAAATTCCTATTATGGGTACAATCTAATTCATCTGATTAGGGTACTGCTTTAGCTGTAATAACATTAATATCTTGGACCACTATTAAATTAACAGGAAAAGCAACTTATATGAAAATATAATGTAATTAATATCAACACAGTTGAGACCCAGCCCCCATTGCTGAATTGTCTAGATCAGCTCTACTCCATTGATTATACCATTAATCACAGTCTAGCACATTTTTGTTTTATTATCTCAGGACTAGGTCCTTCTTATGACCTCATGAATTTTTGTTTTGTTCTGGGAATTTTTCTGATGGTTAAGTTGCAGCATTCCTATCTTGAATTTTAGAACAATTTTATATCCCTGAATTGGATTCTTGTTACAATTTATTGATACTCCATGTACTAAGCTGGAAATGGTAGAGAAATAATAAATTGGTGGTATTTTTTCTTCATCACTGAAGGATCATAGTGGTCCTTGCTCTTATTTTTTTCTTTGACACCACTGTTCTGCCATGCTAGTTCCTTTCTGGCCTTTCTGAAGTTGTCTCCAGTAAGTGGAATGCATCCTGGATTTCCAATACAATGGATGCTCCGAACGCTATCCCTGCTTCCTGGGAGGGTGGTTTATTTCATTAATAGCTTCTTTTTAGAAAGTTATAGACTCTGAGAAGGGTTTAGGCTGGAAGCTCATCTTGTAGTCACTTGCTCCTAGCAAAGCTGACTACAAAGCTGGATCAGCCAGCAGTTTTAAAAACTTCCAAGGACAGTGATTCTGTCACTTCTCCAGTCAGTGTTTTGTCCTGCTATTAGTAAAGATTTCTTTCCACCAATAAAAATGTCCCCTGTTACTAGCTGTGGCTGTTGTCTCCCATCCTTTCGGTGCATTCTGAAAAGTTCTCTTCTGTTGCTGGTATCCTTCTTGCAACTGAATGAATGCAGGGGCTGTCTTTGTTGCTCCCACACTCTGCATATGTTATGGTCACTCTCACAGAATGACTCTTCAACAGTAATATTCTTAGTCAGGTCTTCATGTTCTTCTCAGAACCAGGCCAACAGATGTTGATGGTATCTAAGTATTAGTTATAATCCATGTCATTTAAGTAGACGATATAGTCTGTTATGTTTCTGGAGGGGGCTAATGACCCTTAGTTTGCCTATGTAAATACATATTCTGACACTTTAATCCTTCCTTTAAGTAATACAAGCCTATATCTCTTTTTAAAATAGTTTCATTTCACAGAAAAAGTAGTAATTCCTTACAAGTGACCTTCGCCCCCCTCATTTTTGCAAATGCAGGTGTATTTATTGATGTACTGCAGGTGGTAAGAGTATCTGAAGAGAAGGACAACAGACCATATTTTAAATATCCAGAAATAAATAAGCTGGATCAATATAGTGTAACAGATTGTTTTGCTCATTAGAAGGTAAAAATAAAAAAGAAACTTGTCAATCTACCAAAAACTTAGCCTTTCAATAAGGATATAATTGGAACAAGCTGTCAAAAACAACTTTGAAATTAAATTCACAGCAGCTGGTACTCAATACATTTCATGACAGGTCATCAAAGATAAAAATTTACCTCTACATGCTGCTTCTTTCATCTCTGTCAAATATTTCAAAATGTCCGGGATTTGTAAAAGAATATTAACTATTTCAAGTTAGAATAACACACAAGTTGTGCCTTTATCTTAAACGGAGGCTTTTGCTTCACTGGAAAAAACCTTCATTAAGAGGAATACTTCACTCTAACATTTTTTACTGTTAGTCACAATCCTTTCCTAACCCACCCCTTAGAGCCTTGACTAGTCCTTAGTTTTGTTGGAGCTTTATCTCTCTAGCAATAGATGATTTGCTTCCTTCATAATAAATATTAGGCAATATGTAGCAATATTTTCTATCAATCAACAGACTGTGGGTACTATTTTACGTGTGAATGTTTCTTAGGAACCCAAACACACAAAGCCAGAGGTATTTAGAAAGACAGAGGGTAGTATTAATACTTAAATCTGTTAAAGATCTGCAATTCTGCTCTGTATCCATTAAAAAAAAAATCATCATTTTTCGTAATACCCTTATTTTAAAGGAACAACAAATGATTGTTTCTTTTCCACTTGAAAAAGTCTCTTTTGATATCTCCTCCCCTCCAGAAGCCCTCCAAAATAGTATAAAATACCTCAGGTGATTGGTGATTATCTCATTTGAGATAATCCACGCTTTCAGACAAAATCATATCTCAAGCATGAGTACATCTGCACTGCAAGGAACTATCAGTGATGATTGTAAAGCGGAGTGTGACCTCTGACAGTGACTTCACATCCCCAGACCACTGCTTGACGTTGGAAAGCTGGAGTTAGAAAGGACAGAAACGTTGCTCCCCATGGCTAGCTGCCATGCACCTGTTTGAAGGTTGCTAGAAAGTCAGCTGATCAGGAGGTTTTCACACACTTCCCTCTTCTGTCATTGAGGTTGGTGAACAATTAAAACTTGCCAGCTACCTATTTTCTTATGCACACTCTTGTTTTTTGTACCCGCCTCCACTTTGTGCTGCATCACCTTTGTTGATTCCCTTTGTCATCTGCAAAAAACCATAGTGGTGGGGAGGGTGTGTTACAAAAGTGGTTAAGGATGAGAGCTAGCCACAGGGTCTGCTTAGGTCAGGGGACTGTGCCAGACCTCCAGAGGTCCCTTCTAGCAAAATTCTTGCTAGTGAAAAAGTATTGCAAAGAGCAAGCTCAGGGCAGGGCTCCAGACTAAACTTGCTGCAACCTGTCACTCATACTAGTCTGGGTGGTATTACCATTAGGGCTGGCATAATGCTGACTTTATTATTTTTTTTAAAAATTAAATCTTGTAAAATTCAAACAGTTGCTCCCATCACTGCTGCCCTGATGTGTGAAAGAAAGAGAAGTAAGGAATAGGGTTGAAAAAAACCCATTGCTACTGCACCCCTGGCACCCTTATTCTGCAGCCATGCTAGGGCATCAAGATTCAAAAGGGAAGGTGTAATCTCACAGAATTCCTGTAGACTTGTAAGCTTTCAGTAGAATGGAAGTCTTTACTAAGAAACTCGGGCCCCACCATTCAGGCTGTCTTTATGATTATATTAGCAAAACCATGATGCTTTTGGAATTTTGAGGTCAATACAGCAAATGTTATAAAGTCATGTTGTAAAGTCACCCCTTGAGCTGTCTTAGCAGTATTAATTTCACAAATAATTGATTTCATTAGCTTTCTTTTTTTTTTTTTTCAAAATACAGAATACTCAAGAGCTAAGCAAGCCTTTTGTCTTTATCTTATAAGAATAAAACTGCATTTTATGGAATCATAGATGCATTTAAGTTGGAAAGGGCCTCTAAGCATGAAGTCCACAATTATTACAATTTTCACATGATTCACCCAGCAGATGGATAACATTTTATGGAAAAGTCTGTTTCTTTTATATTGAAAGTAAAATATACTTTTCAGAGAACAAGTGCGATATTTAATTTTGGCCAGTTTCAGTTTATTATATCTGTGTGCAACAGAATAAGATTTTCTCAGAATTTTCCCCATAAGTCTCTTTGCAGCGTTTTGCGGACTGACTTAGAATTACAAAATTAAATACAGAGCTATGTTCTTGTGACATGAAATCTCTGACCTGTAAGATAAAGTGACATTGTTTCTGCTTGAGGACCAGTTCAGCTAATTGTTGAGTGATGTCTGTGACACAGCTGGTTTGCGATTTTGTTCCCAAGGTAACTCTGCCATACAAAGTGATTCAGAATCAATCATTCGTTTTATAGGGATACAGCAGGTGTTATGTGCTGCACATGGGGAAAATAGACATTTTTACTGAGAGGGTCATCCTTTTATTAAAATATCCTCTCATCCCCCTTTGTGATATAGAAGGCACATTTTCAGCATTATAACTGAAAAGAACATAATGTTTTCAATAGGAAGAATACTCGGGAATTTCTCCTTTGCTTAACATGAGTTCCCTGGGAATAACATGAACCTAAAAAGCTGTAATAAAATTGCAAAGAAATACTTTTTTATTTTCTCTTACCTTCAACAAAACCGTACAGCCTTTCCCTGTGCCTCCCCCAGCCAAGAGCATTGGTTCACAATAACAGTCAATAAGCTGCTTTATATTTCCAACACACAACAGAGACCAGCTAATCAAATATGAATGTCAGGCAGTTAGGACTGAGTTCATCTCCCACAAAAATCTGATGGATTTCTGTATTTACAGTCAGGGGAGCTGGACTGCATTTAGAGTGCTGAGACTGTTGCTGGGGAAAGCTAAAACTCCTACACAAGCATTTATACATGCCTTCTTGTTCCTGAGATAACGTCAGAAAAACGGAAGTTAGAATTTGTTCACCTCACATAGGTGAAGAAAGTCCAGTTTTTGCTTTGTTTGGACAAGAAACAATTTCAAACACAGACCCTAAGCCCAGGTTATAATTTATTAGAATAAAAAAAGAAATACAAGGGCACTGAGCTACATGTAAGTCTGAAACAAGAACACGGGCTTTGAATTGTTGCTCACTTTTTGTAGCTGTGCAAAACAATACCTGATTTCCATGAGGTTTTACATGCAGGCGACTACCCCAGAACTTGGCTTATTATTTCTAAAGAAAAATATAAAATTTCAAAGGTGGCACAAAAGAAGCATTTCTAAGTTTGGTGAAAAATACGTTTTTAAGAACTGGACAAATAAATACTCTCAGTTTTCTATATATTTTCTGGGTTTTGTTTGGTTAAGAATATCACAGAAGATTTCATCTATATTAAATCAGGATTTCTTAGCTAAGAGCTGTGAAGAAAATCTGCGATTGAATTTCAACAAATTGACTTTTCTCTTAATGCTGGTTCCTGTTTAATCCAACCACAAACCAGCATTAGCATAAATTCCTGTTAAACAAGACCAGATTCTGTCAGATTAATTTAATGCTATGGGAAATCCCTTTCAGATTTATTATCATTTTACAAGTTTAAAAATCAGTGGGATTTATTTTGGCTGCTGTATTACACGGTAATATTTCTTACCATTTCAATAACATCCATGACGTTATTTTTTTGTTGAAGGAACGCCTTTGTTGCTTGAAGGTTTTGTGAAAGCAGAGTGTGGTGGGATAGCCTTGGCCTACAGCCAAATTCCCACCCAGCCACTTGCTCCCCCCAAAGTGAAGGGGGGGCAGGGGAGAAATGGAAAGAACACGAATGAGAAAGCTTGTGGGTGGAGAAGTAGACAGGGAAATCACTTACTAACTACCTTCATGGGCAGACTAGACTCAATTTCAGGAAAATTAGTTTCATTTCTGGCCAGTTATAATACACATATAACTACTGATTTTGTAAAGGGTAACAATAGGACAACCATTAAAACAACACCTTTCCTCTTCCGTTTCCCAGGCTCAGCTTCACTGCTCTAATCCTGTCTCCTCTCAGCAGAACAGGACAAGGAGATGGGGAATGGGGACTTGTCATCAGTCCAAAACAGCTCTTCTCTGCTTGTCCTGTCTCACTATCCTGCCCTCCTGTTGTCACCCAGGTCCTTCCCAGGCTGCAGGTCTTCACAAACTGGGTAAGCATGAGTCGTTCCTGCAGGCTCCAGTCCTTCAGGATAAGCCTGCTGCCATGTTGGTCCTTTATGGCCCCCAGCTCCTTCAGGGTCTGTCCACTTGTGGCAAGGGGTCCTCCATGAGCTACAGTGGGGATATCTGCTTCACTGTGGTTTAGCTGTTTCCTATGTATCAACTCTAAGCAATGGTATGGCAGAATTAGTGTATGCGTTTATCTATGATTGGATATATGAAGTATTACTAGCCAGTAATATTAAAGATTAGGTTATTGTTAAAGTGAATTGGTGTGTACATATAAAATTACATTGGGTTTGTAGTAAAAATCTCTCTGTAGTTATTTATGTATGACTCTCATGCATTTCTATTATTCTATTGACACAGGAACTATAATTTTTTGTGAAAGTCCTAGCCATTTGAAAAAAAACTACCTTGAACCAAAAGAGTAAAGCAGCTAACTTCTTATTCATTCTGGATACATTTGTTTATTCAATTATTTTTTTCAATTTCAATCTTGCTTCAGTCACTTAGACACTGTTAAAATTAAATAATTGTTTTCTAAGCTTTTTTGGTGATGGTATATGTATGACCCTGACTCCATTTTGGTTATGCTGCAGAGATCTAAAGATGGATAAGATGGATTGTATTTGTTTTTTTAAGTATTAGGACATGAAGTATAGGCAAATCAAAGAGACAGGTGAAGTAAAATTCAGTAAAGAAATGTATTTCTATGATATGTCAACAGCCTCAATAGAAAAGCTAAGCACTTTTTTAAATGACAAAAGTAAATGTTGACTGGCTTTTGCACTCTTGCCCTTACAGGGCTCATAATGTCAAGAGTAAACCTCTGATTCTGCAAACCCACTGTGTGAATTAAGTGCATCAGTAATCAGAGTAGAACTTCAAAAATCTGTTCTTTCAAAACAACCCCTTCAGCACAGACTGGATGAAACCCATCAGGTCGCACACAGTATGGATGGCTTATATATAACACCGTATGCAGAGGTGTTATTACATAAATGAGGCCTGGCTGCAATGGAACTCCAATTGACTGAGGTTTGTGGCAGTGGAAGTTAAAGCCTATTACCGATGCATTTGTTCCCACAAAGCAGGTTAAATTTTAAAAATAATGAATAGGCAATTTTCAGTGCATTTTTATAGATCTTTATTTTCTTTTTCTTTAATAGGAGAATATTTGGCTATAACTTACAAGTTCTAGAATGTATCGATTGCTGAATGTTGGATTTTTATAGAAGAAACAATTCTAGCTGTACAGAAACATTGATACCAGCATTATAATCTCCTCAGAATCCCTGGTATAAGGAACAAATTTTTTCAATATGTCACTCACAAGAGATGTCAATCCTTTCACTCTCTTGATGGTTTTAAATGTCTTACTTTTTTTTTTTTTTGCTGCCTTTTGTATCACCAAATATGTGTCATTACCTGTAGGTCCTATTATTAATTTCCACTGGTTTTCTACATTCAATTTTTTCGTCTCATGTTTATTTGCTGCCTTTCTTATTTCTAGTAAATCTCACCTCTCCTGACTTTGCATGGCAAGTGCCAGCATTTCCAATGATTTCTTAATTGTTTGTTCCCTCTGCCTCTGACCTTCTTTACTGATATTCTGTACAGGATGCATGTACGTATTTTAAAAATATATTTTTTCATATTTTTCATATTATCAGAGAAAATATTATATTCTCAAATATTTATTAATAAAGAAATCTATTTTCATTCCTTTATAGACGAGAACCACGAAGTTAAAATGATAGGCATAGTGATATATTAATTGTTACACTACGTGTTTCAGACATCATATGTTACATAATAGTTACTGTAATAGTATTATTCATCTAAATAAGACAACAGCCTTGAGCAATTGCTGCTCATGGGCAGTAATTTGAGTCTTAGTGGTTTTTTTTGGTTTTGTTTTTTTTTTCCTTTCATTAATAAAAAGTATTTTTTTCTATAAAGGTAATGAAAACTGAAAGGTGGGCAATTTTCTGTGATACGTTAAATCTTTTTAAAGATTATTGACCAGATACGCAAATGGTAATGGATGGCTAAAGAAAGTAGGAATAAAACCAAAAAATGAGTGTCTGTCTAATGAGCTATGTGGAAACTAAAATGCCATCCCCCTATGCATTGTCAATTGCATTATTTTGATCAAGCCATCACTACACCAGTAGATTGAAAAAGAAATTGCAATACCTTCAATTGATTCAATGAATTTTCATATATGCCTACTGAAAAGATTGCTGCTTTTTTTCTTCTCTTCTTTTAGTGCTTCTGACCTGCTGGCTCCAAAACAAGCATCTGATTTCTTGCTTGGGCCTTCTTTTTACCTTTATCTCTTTCTCTTTTCTCTCCTTGTCTTTGTTTAACAAAAAGAAGCCAAGCAAATCAATGCATTGATTTTCTGCAAAAGACTGAGTTTCTACCTGATGTTTCAGATGCCTTTGATCTGAGAACTGTAGTGCTTAATATTTTTTCTTTACTTTTTCGTGTAAATAAATCATAGCAGTCTCTGGTGGTCTTAACTGTATGCCAAAGTAAGCATATCCTTATCTGACCAGAAGATAAGGATATATAAGGTCACAAGGATATCACCAGAGCTGTCAACCTCAGCACTTGTGTGTGCATCCCATCAGGTGACTTAGACTTGTGTCTGTCCAGTTTCTTTAAGCATTTCCTGACTTAATAACTCAAATGATGGCGAAGTCTTTCTTGCTCTAGACTGTCCCACTGCTCTCAGGGGCCTGGTCCTCTCCTGAAGGCTGGTCTTGCTGGTAAAATCTGAGGCAAGATGTACTGAGCACTTTTTTCTTTCCTGTGCCCCCTGACTTTCCCTGTGCAGTACTGGGCCCCGTCTTCCTATGTCACTGTTTGTTGATGGCATATCCATAGAAGCACTTCTTGTTACGCTACACGTCCCTTGCCAGATTCAACATTAGATGGGCTTTGTCTTTCCCAGCCCCACCCTTGTGGGCTCAGACTGTGTTTTTGTGTTCTTCCTGCGTGACCTCTCCCTGCTTCCACTTCTTGCACACTACTTTTTCAGATCTGACTTTAGTTAGGAACTCTTGGTGCTATCTTCCTATTCTAGTCGGAAGCTCCATAAAAGCTGTTGGCCACTTTTGCTTGAATTTCTGCATGTTGGGATAAACTACTCTTGAGCTTGAAGCCAAGGGTCATTATCTGGCAATTTGTCTTGTTTCCTCCTCTCATGATCCTGAACTCCACCATCTCATGGCCATGGCAAATCCACAAGAAAACTTTTAAAAACCTGGCAGGTCTAGGCTACTCCTGTGGAAGAGAAAGACTTAAATGCTGGTAGAAATGGCCCATAGGCAAGAAAGGGCCTAACATGTTTTGCAATTATTGTAAAATCATGTTTTTACTTCTTTGTCAGTCTCGAGATGCTATTGCTCTTGGGGCACACTAAATAGATATAATCTTCGAGAAGATTACAGTAAGTTATCTTTATTGCAGACAAATGTTCTGGCTGCATAATTAGAACCAGCAGCTAATTTTCATTCATGTACTTGCTATAAGATGTGCTTATATTTTGATTTTTATATTGCTGATGTTGCTAATAAGAGCTACAGTTTTCATTCTCCCTTATTTCTGTTTATTTGACCAGAGTTCAGAGTTCAGCTCTAAGACTTATTATTATTGCATAAAGAATGTCATGCCTCACAAGATACAATGCCCGGTTCTATTACAAAATCATTGTGCCAAATCCAATTAGCAAAGATTTTTTGATGAATTAACCTTGTCAGGGCAGAATATACAGTGCACCTGCTGTTCTGCTTTAGAGCCAGACTTCAGCCCTCCTACAGTTAACTCCTTGGTTGTTTTGCTGATCCCTTTCAGCTCACTTTTTCTTCCTTGTCTTCAGACGTCACTACCTCCAGATGTCCAAGATTTCTCTGCCTCATTTATATGTATGATTTCCCTCTTCAGTTTATTCTTTAATCATTCTCAGTATTCTCTTGTTGCAGAACTCTGTAGCAGATGTTTGATTTTTTTGCTTGTACCTTGCCTTATCTCCAAGGAGCCTTGCAAATGCTGCTACTCCAGACAGGAAAGCAAGGCTGATCACTGGAGCCCATGAATGGCCAAACAAGAAGATTATTTAACAATCTAGCTGGGGAGAGAGCATGAACAATTTTCATTTATGTGCTTAAGGGAATCATACCTCCAGGGTAGCATGAACTTCCATTTTGGTGAGCTGAAAAGTGGCGTTCTGGTATGGTGGGAATTCGTGTTGCCTCCACTTCTGGCAGTTCCCTGTAAAGAAAAAACTCAGAAGATGGAAAGAGTTTGCCCTTGCTGCATCTCCCTCCCTACCTGGAGCGACACAGTGCGGCAAGAGTGAGGAGCACAGACCATGAGGCAGTGCCAGGGTAAATATAAGAAGTCCACAAAAGGCTTCAGGCAGACCAGAGATCTGAATGGCTCATCTGGTGTAATCGGTCATGGCTAACCTCTCTCTGCTAATCTCACCAGATATTTGGTTGTGATGTTGTACGCTGCCTCTGGGTACTAAGGGCCTCCAACACCTCCTGTCCTCCTCAGCTGCCACAGTCCTTGGTCAGAAACCTGGCCTGCAGCGTCACAGCCGGCCTCTTTTGAGGCCATTCCTGGGTGGTCTGCTTTTGATGCCATATTAGTCAGAGATCTGCTCCACCACCATCACCACTAACATCTGCCTTGAGAACAGAGGCAGATATGAGAAGTATCAGGGAGGGAAGAGGAGAAAACCTGGACTTGGTGCTGGGATCAGATCCTTCATGATACTGGGCAGCAGACACAGAGATCTGCAGTGTGAGCCATCTGTCATCCTTTTAGCTGACAGCCTGCCATGAAAACAAACCGAAGAGTCAGTCACTGGAGAGCAGACTTGCATGGCCAGCATCCCTGTCAGATGGACTGCTGTCTTTCAAGTCCAAGAAAGATGGATGCAGCTAGCACAGCAGGGCACACACGTCTCCTGACAAGGATCAGCTCTGGAGCAACACTCATTGGTGTTCATAATGCTCAGCTCCTCCTCCTGCTCTCAATGATCCCTTCATCTCCAGCCACCCACAGTGGTTGCCCCAGACCAACCTGAGCAGAGCTCAGTGGGCCCCTGACATGCCAAGGAGGTGTACGGCCAGGGGTGTACACTGTTTCCTTTCCTACCTGCCTAGGAAAGGAAAAATGAAACATGGCCTTAGATGGCAGGAGGAGGAATCTCTTTCAACAGTAAATAGGACCAAAAAAATCACTCTTAAGGATTTTGGGCATCTCTTAGAGCACGGCATAGTGTCCAGACTCTCCACCGGGGTGAGATGTACTTCTCCTTGCAGGAGGAACTCTGGTGTTGGTTCCCTAAGAAGGGCAGCCAGTGGCCACCACTGCCCCCTTTGCTGGCACGCTCCTAGTTCTGCCCAGACACTGGCACTGTGCGACTGTGCCCACAGCAAATGGGTAAAACCTTCCCACATTTCCAAGGGTGTGGGCAAGGAGCTGTTGCCATATCACTGTTTCACCCGAGTGGCTCTGCGCAAATCCAGCAGCATTTGTTGCTTTCCAGAGAACCTTTCTGAGGTCAGCATGCACAATACTCCATCCTCTTCCAGGGCAGGGAAGTAGATTCTCTTGGGTCTTGTGTCTAGCAAGCGTGATCTTGTCTGGGAGATGCATGTACCTAATAAAATTGTTCTATAATAGTACCGTGCATGAATGGGGAGGGGGTGTGGGACCCTTTGGTATGACATAGCTGGTTGCTATGCAGCTGTCTGCCTCTGCAGCTACTGCTTTTCCTGCTGCAGTTGCTATAGGAGACTATCAAATGAAAGATTTCTTCCCTCACTCTCAGTGGCATATTGCCTAGCTTTGTGTATGCTGCATACCAAGCATCTGATCCCAGCAAAAATCTATCCCTGCTTTCTTCCTTCTCCCCCGCTGGAAACCATGGAAACCAAGCTGACTTGATTCTGCCATGGACAAAGAATAGAGGGGTGGCCCAGAGACATGGCCCTTGTCAGCTCCACTGAGCTATCTCCATCCTTCACCTATAGGAAAGACTTAAGACTTTATTTACTCAAAGCTGAAACTTGATGATATTAGTATTCTAATTTAAGATGCTATTTACAAATATTCTTTAACATGTCACTTGCTTCTATATACTCACTTGCCATCCTGTCAGGCATCCCTAGCCACCAGAGAATAATATGTGGACTAAGAGCACTCAGATCCATTGCATCCCTTGAAGTTTTCAAGGTGTTGTTTGTTAAATAGCCAGGAGTTGGGCAGAGCCACACATATATCCCCTGCTTGACCCACCATTTGGTGAGGGGTTGCAAGACTGGTACTTTTTGACTCACTGAATGATTTGTTGAGCTAAAACATTTTCAGGGTTGCAGATGGACAACACAATTAGTTTTCTTGGCTGAAGTGAAGGCCCTTCATCTGCCTCAAGGATAAAATAGTGCTCTGCATACAATCACTGACACTCGAGTGAATGGTACAAGCCCTCTGGGAGAGGTCAATTGAGTGGTCACAGCCCTTTATGGCATCCTCAGGCTCTTTTTTCCCCTTCCAGAACAGCGGGCCAAGAGGCTCAGCTGAGAAATGGGACCCTGAAAAGGAACCACTGGATTCCAGCCTGGATTGCCAGTGACCAAAGGCTCCATATTATCAAAGAACTGGGATTTATGCTGAGCTATGCCAGAACCTGGTCTGCAATCTTGATCCTATGTATGCCTCGTCTTAAACATTTGGGTTTTTGTCATGGCTTCCCATCTGTGTGTAGCTTATCTACCCCAGCTGCTGTGCTCTCTGTCTTAGGGTAGCAAGAGACACAACAGCTACTATCCAAATCTTTCTCCAAAACCTCAATCCTATGGGAGATCTTAACAAAGAGAGGCAATGGTTGGCATCTCCTTGGTATACATAGCCCTTTGTTGTCCTTTAACCATAATGAGAATTAAGAAGCTCTCCTCCCTTGAGTGAACATTCCAAGAAGGAAGAAAAAGAGGTGTTTCTCTGTAGTAGAAAAAGGGCTATGGCTGTGTTTGATGTGGCCTTAGGGGACAATCCCTGGTATCAACACAGGCTGAGAGATGAACAGATGGAGAGCAGCCCTGCTGAGAAGGACTTGGGGTTGCTGGTGGACGAGAGGCTGGACATGACCTGGCAGTGTGCACTCACAGCCCTGAAAGCCAATTGTATTCTGGGCTGCATCAAAAGCAGTGTGGCCAGCAAGTCGAGGGAAGGGATTCTGGCCCTCTGCTCTGCCCTAGTGAGACCCCACGTGGAGCACTGCATCCAGCTCTGGAATCCTTAGCACAGGAAGGACATCGATCAGTGGGATGGAGCACCTCTTGGATGAGGACAGGCTGAAAGAACTGGGATTGCTTAGCCTGGAGAAGAGATGGTTTAGGGGTCACCTAATTGCACTCTTCCAGTGCCTGAAGGGAGCCAACAAGAAAGATTGAGAGGGACTTTTACAATGTAGTGACAGAACAAGGGGGAATGGCTTCAAACTGAGAGTAGGTTTAGGTTAGATATTAGGAAAAAATTCTTTAAACAGATTGCCCAGAGTAGTTCTGGGTGCCCCATTCCTAGAGATGTTCTAGGCCAGGCTGGATGGAGCTCTGAGGATCCTAGTCTAATGGAAGGTGCCCCTTCCCAGGGCAGGGGGGGTGGAACTTTAAGGTCTCTTCCAACCTAAATCATTCTGTGATTCTATTATTATATG
This sequence comes from Pseudotriccus pelzelni, assembly GCA_035584735.1. Taxonomy (NCBI): domain Eukaryota; kingdom Metazoa; phylum Chordata; class Aves; order Passeriformes; family Tyrannidae; genus Pseudotriccus; species Pseudotriccus pelzelni. The sequence goes on from JAWMRA010000078.1 coordinate 79,916,533, forward strand.
AAGTATAAACATGGAAGAGACATGCAGTGTCAAGGTCAGCTGGGATAGGGCTGACAGTCTGCCAGAATGAAGATGACAGAGGGGCATACATTGTCCATACTGCCTTCTAGGATTATTCCCACATCCAGACCATGGCCAGGCATAGCTGATAAGTGTGGAGAGGCTAAACACCTGCCACAGGGGCTTATCAAATGTAAACCAGCCTGGAGAACCCTGTGTCACCATTAGATTATGTGCTTGGCACTGTTTGATTCATGTTATGTCAATACACATAGACCCAGACTGCATGGACTATGTTAACACTGGCCAGAAGATTACAGAAGAGACAGTAGAGGGGATCTACTAAGCTAACAGATTTTCATGCAGAGACAGAGTGAAAATGCTGTGCAATTATCCTGCATAACACAAATAGACTGACTTCACAAGTGGTATAAAAACATTTTCACTGTTGAAGCAAAACCATATAGCAGCAGGGTCCTGTTCTTGGTCACAGTAATCCTAGTTGCAAGAAATAATTATTTTTTGGAAAAGGAGGCAGACAGGGTCCCTAAAGGACACAGAGACAAAAATCAAGAGCAATAGCTCAGCTGACAGGGCAGAGGTCTCACCAGCCAAAGCCCAGTCCCACAGCTCCTATGCAAGGGGAGCCAGGCAGGATCAGGAATAGTGGGTTCAACCAAGTGTTCAGACCCTCAGGTATGTTCATGTTGATGAAGCAGGTCCCAGGTCAAGCCAGAGGGCTGATCTGCAGGACGGGGACTGGGCTGATGTGGACTAGTGCTGAACTGGACACCACCACTCCAGTGACTTGGCTAGGGAAGGGACTGAACATCCAGAGCTGAGTGGGAACAGAGCTCTTGGTCCTTGGAGCAGGGTGTTAGGTGGAGGTGCCAGGCAGCACCGAGTCAGGGCCATAGAGACTTATTTGTACCCTCAGAATTTAGTCAGGACAGATTGTGCCTAGATAGCAAGTACACAGGCAGAGAGCAAGCTGCCTGCACAAAGGTGGAGTCATGCATGGTCAGAAGGACCTCACACAGAGAACAAAGATTACAGAAGAAACAGCAGCAAGAGTTCTCTGTGGAAATTAGTCAAAAGACAGCATGGGAAAGAAATATTACACTGAACTCTAAATTTTTCACGTTTTTGAGACCATGGGCTTTTCTATTTTCTGATTCTCTTGTTTTCTGATCACTGTTGTTTATTCCTCTGTACCTTTAAGCTATGACTCATCTTTTTACAACTGTGCAACCAAAACTGCAGACAGTACTTTGGGTTGAACTGTGGATGTATAAGGAATGTTTTTCTTCTCTAATTCATAATTTACATTTTAAAAATTTCCTTAGGCAACAAGAATGATTGTCAACAGCTCCAAGATTTCTTTCAGGAGCACCAGTAGCTCATTGCTATACCTGGGCAATCAAGGCTGTTTCCTGTTGCTTTTCCTACAGTTCTGTGGTTAGCAACACTGAACTCCCTCTGTCATTTTCAAATTCTAACATCTTTTTCAAATCCTTGTAATCAGAGAGACCAGGCCAATTTTAATGAGACCAGCCCACAGTTTGATCAAAATAAAACTCCTAGAAACATATCTAGCCTGGACATCGCTCCTCAGCAGTAGGTGTTTCACTCTCCCTGTGTATATTATTTCTTAATGCAGACATAGTCAGGAGATGTAAACTCTGTTTCTTGATACCTACTTAAGTGAGCCTTTGATTTTCTACAAGAATTTTATTGTTAAATCAGAAACCAAACCTAACAAGAGTCAGGAGTGTGAGTCTATCCTACCCCTTTGTAATAAAGTCTGATGGTTGACAACCACTGGAGTTTTTTAATATAATCCTGACTGGTTTTAATTCTCTAGTCTCTGACATTTCTTTCCTTTACATCTTTGATGTCTGCTGTTTGTCTCTTACACCTCTCAGCCTTGCACAGATTTTTCTGTGTGGATTGTATGGTGGAAAAATTATCCATGACCCACAGAAGAGAGTACAAAGAAGAACTGCAGTACTGTAGTTTACTCTTTTGGCACTGCTTATACAGAACATAAGAAAGGGAAAAAAGGCCTTGTAAGGTGTTTACTGCATGTTTTTATTGCAGAAAACAGAAACAAACAAAATTCAGGAAGTGCTTGAAGCAGTGTAGTTTGAGCACGGACACCTCACAGTCATGAGCTAAAATGATTCCATAGTTTGTGAGAATGGGATCATTAAGGTGTCCACAGCCTTGTCATATCAATGCTGCATCAAATCGATTTGGGTTTATTGAAGTTATGCTTCCTGCAGAAGCTCAAGAAAAGAAAAAAGTGCCAAACTGCTGAAGGAAAAGACAATAGCAGAAATAGTGCATTCATCAGCAGCATGTCTGAGTTTGTAAAGCATTGGGCTGGATGTTCATCATTTGATTTGAAATTACAGAATTTGGATAGCACCTACAGCTGCTGTGATGCTATGTAATCATTTCTGCATTTAAGCACCGAGTCCTTTCTGACTGAGAGTGATTGCAGAATTTTAAATCCACAGTTAAATTATAATTTAAAATCATTATATCAGATAATGCAAATGAAAGGTTTTGCTCTTTTTAATCTTCAGCTATTAAATTTTATGTGACCATTCACTTGGAATATAGTGTAATGACTTAAGGACTGGTACAAACCAATCATCTTAGAAGTAATTTAAGCCATAGCATTTCCTCCCTTATGAATGCAAATGGTCTTTATTGACCCTATAATCATAAAACATTTACCTCTTTATGCTGTGGTGTGAGATTTTTTTCAGATGACAAGCGCAAATCGTTAAGTAATTCATAGTATCAACTTTCTCATGTTCTCAAGAGAAACACAGACGAAGAGGTAGGACAAAGAATATTGATTGATATTAAAACTAATAACGTAATTTTTTACATCTGTGTTTTATGCCCACTATCATCCTCTTTTAAACTGTTATCTCATTTTTAATTTACCAGTTTCTCTATCCACACTCCATTTCTCATCTCTTTTTCTCCTTACTGTTTTGCTCCAGAGTTCCAAACACATTACTCACATGGAGTGATCAGGTAGGATGGGGACTCTCACTAGCTTGTTGTGTCATGTTTTGCCCTTCTAGGTCACTTAGTTCTTGTACCTGCTTTGAACCAGTATGAGGACAAAGATGGTACTCACATCCTTAAAGAAACATTAGTGTTACTGACTTAGCAGTAGCACAGTTTGTGGGCACACAAACATCAGAGAGCTCTCCTTATTCCACTGTATGTCAGAAGCATAATACAACAGGAGAGAAGAAGTTAAAAAAAAAAGTCTCATGAGGAACTGCAGAAATCACTGATATTTCAGGGTCTGGAAACTAAAGAATTAGGTAAAGGGTAAAATGGGTGATGACTGGTGGGATACTGCACTGATAAATGCAGGTAGCCTATATCAGTAACCACAAAGCATTAAAAAAGCACATATGTAAAATGCAAGGACATAAACTCAAGGCTAAAAGGAGAGTAAATCTCCTTTCAAAAGGTAAAACCATCTTCTGTCTCCTTTCACTTGGACAGTAAAGCACTAATAGCAGAGTGAGGTAGACTCCAGGCTTCTAATACTAGGCATTTCATCATTATGATAGAAGAAAAAGATTGAGAAAACTGAGGATATCGGCAAGAGAGAGCTTTGAAAATCTAAAGGGACCTCAGGAACATTTGAAGTTAAATACATCTCAGCTCAGTGGTGCCTGAGCACAATAGCACTCTACAAACTTACTAACTGATGGGCTGGGGAATTGAAATGGGGATCACAGGAGAATATTAGGAAATAACTCTTCACAACATCTTTTATGTGAGAAAGTTTATACAAAAACTGAAGAGCAAAATGTGATCCGACATTGCCTTAAAGTCTTACAAGGCCACAAGACAGAAAGCTAAGAGTACTGTCCTGAAGGACAAACAGAGCCAAAACTGTACTGGTCTGGACAATGAGTCATGATCCAGAGTCATGCTTCATGAGTCGTGATCCATGATTGCCCCCAGAAGAAAAAGAGATGCAGCTGCAATTTCTGTTCCAGAAATTCCCATCCAGGGAAACACACAAGGCTTTGTACCCTTTCCAGCTCTGTTGTGACTTCACACAGTTAGGCCATACACACCATATGCAGATGTTATGAATTATCAGGCTAAACTAAATGGTATATTATCCACCTTATAAAGCTGTTCTGGCCTTCTTTGTCCACAGAAGCAGAAAGAGAGACAAGAAGATTATTCAAGTTCAGGATGATGTGGAAATGTATACGATGCTGAAATGACAAAGATTCCTCAAGGGTCTCAGGAAATATATTTATGAAAATAAGTATTTATATTAGGCTATCTGACAGAAGGCTAAACAATTTGAGCACAAAGACCCAGTTTTCAGAGGAAAAATGCACTAAGACTACAGCACAGCACAGACTACAGCAGAACACCTGCACTCTGACAGCAGAAGGATGACTGCAGAGTTATAGCACATGGGTTGTGCCTTTCATCATCCTAATATTCCAGCAGGAAGACAGGCTCCAGCTACAAGACACCCAAAATGAGGAAATAAAAGAAAATAGGCAGCCTAACATTTACAGAGGATGAAACAGGCTTTATTAGGAGGTGAAAGATGATGCCCACGAGTCAAATATGTATTGATTCCTGCAAAGTGTGAAAGACATTTTGACATGGGCCTAAAAAAGTACTAGAAAGAATGTCAGCTGTCCTGATTATGCCTGCTTTGTGAAGGCTGTAGCTGACAGCTTCTGCATGGTGGGGGATGAAAAGCATTAGTTAATACATACTTGGTGTTCAGACTGATTGTGTTTTTCCTTGATGGAAGAAAACTTGCACTCTGTGCATGACAGCAAGATTGCTGTGATCCTCAGATTCCGTTCTTTCCACACTTACTCATGGCTTTTCATCTTCTTCACAATGTTAGCAGAGCTTATCAAATTATCTAAAAACAATCATATCTTCTGGAATCTGGAAATTAGTCAAAGGAAATCCTTCCACAGGCAAAGTTCATCCGGTACTATGTACTGCAATGAGGGTAAGCCCAGGATTGTTCCTCTACTGTGTGCTACTATTCTGTATATATCCCATGCCATGTAAATGCACACCTCACTTTTGGTGGAGTTACTCTTCCTCTATCATCACAAGCACTGTATCATACAGGAAATTCCAAACTCCCTTTTCCCTCTCCAAGATGTAATTTTGTCTGGTCAGAAGAATGAAGAACAACTTTCTCTCCAAGTGGTGCTGACTGTGCTCACACTTCTCCCTTTTTATACCCAGCATGACCTATGCCACAGGACAACAAGCCTTTCTGTGCAATGTGGCTGTACATCCCCTCCTAATGGCTTTTCCCACCTGAGTGGCACAGAGCATCATGCCTGGGAGAGCTGAGATATGTTAAGCAAAGCTCTCCACCCAGCTCCAGCACAGCCTTTCTGTTGTATTCCCAATGGGTCCTTCAGTGAACTGCTATCTAATTAAGATATTCAATCTTGATTCATATCTGGTAATAAAGAAAAAAGTATCTTTTTTCTTATTAGGCACTCCCGTGTGTCTCACAATATCAAAAATCTTGGAAAAACAGTCCTGATATTCAGAGGTGTCCAGTCAACAACTGAGTAATTTTGAAAGAGTAAGAGCCAGTGGGATGGGATGTTTCCTTGACTGTAACCCCTGCCTGGAGGGAGAAACCTTGTTCCATAATAACACAAACCTCTATACAGTTGTGCAGCTGGGAGGGTTATTGACTGGGAAAGGCTTGTACACCACTTTCCTCTCTCATTTCTATTCCCTCTTTGTGACAGTGGGCTGCTCTGCCATCTTTTTCCCATGGAGAGTTCAGGTTGACCTTGAAATTTTAGTATCTCACCAGCAATATGCATAAACATTTCTTCTGAGAAGTAAAAATCTTCAGCATGTTCTGTTACTTTTTATTTAAAACTCTAGTGTGTCCTTGGACTTCATTCCATCAACGTCTTCTGGAAAGGTCAACAAAATGCATATTTTAAAGCACGCTATAAAAAAGGAAAAAAAGAAAAGAAAAAACTCTTCAGAGCATTTAAATCCCACAGCCTGGTGGAGTTTCTTAAATCTTATAGTAAACAAAAATGCAAAGAAACTGTTATTCCAGAAGCTTCACTTTTACACATCAGATCCTGAGTGATCAGATTTACCTTTTCCTTCAGCAGATACTTGTTGTAAAATAGCCTTTTCAACCTGTGAAAATGTTTCCTTCATTCCCACATTTTGTGCCCACAGGTCTCTTAACAGGCTTTTCCTTACTGTTAAGTTCTTAAGATTTCTCTACTCCCAGCTCATCCGAGAACTGCATTTGGTTATATGCCTTCCTGTCTCAAACATGCATTTAGAATCATTACAAAAGTTATTTTTTCAAGTCTTCCAAGTCTGTAATTTACAGACTGACACACAAAAGATCTTTCATGCCAAAGAGTAGAAAATAACACTCACTGCAATGCTTTATTTTGCCTTTGTTGTTCCTGCCCATATCAGAGTGGCACTAGCACACAACACTGCATTTTAAATTGGTACTCAGCACAGTTCTTACTGATCCACAGCTGGCTGTGTGTTTAAGTGCTTTTCTGAACAAATACACTACAATTAGGCCAATTCAAAGACCACTCACCTGAAGTCATCTGCACATATTGCACTCCAATAAACAATACAGAGACCAGCAAGGGGGCTATGACCACCTGATGTCTAGCCAGAAATTTCTCTCTCTGACAAGTTATTCACATCCAGAACGCCATGGCAACGCCAACCTGTAGCACAGCAAAATGTAGCAGAATACATTGGGGTGTCATCCATCTCAAACACATCCCAGACTTTTTTTCACTGCCTGGAAGCCCCTGAGTAATAACCAGCAAAAGCTTTTTGAAAACCATTTGGTCACACCTTGGGTTTTGGCCCTGCTAATAGTTTTGCATCTGTACAGTCCCCAGTGGGCATGAAGTCAATTGCAGAACATGTTATTGCCTACATCATCCTCACCTAAAATTATAAATATGCACACCCCTAGCCTGTGTGCTTTACTGCATGCCCACTGTATCTGAATGTGTTTGCTATAGGAACCAGAAAGGATAAAAAATGAATTCTGGACAAGAAAGCTGGAAAGGGACTTTTTACAAGGGTATGTAATGAGGGGACAAAGGGTAATGACTTGAAATGGAAAGAGAGTGGGTTTGGCTTAGATATTAGGAAGAAACTTTTCACTGTGAGTGTGGTGAGGCACTGGAAGAGATTGCCCAGAGAAGATGCTCCATCCCTGGAAGTGTTCAAGGCCAAATTGGATGTGCTTTGAGTGACCTGGTCTAGTGGAAGGTACCCCTGTCTATGACAAGGGGGTTGGAACTGGAATATCTTTAAGATCCTTTCCTACCCAAACCATTCTGTGATCCTATGATAAGGCTATGATTCAGGATAATCCTCCTTCCTGACTTGTGAGGGCAGGGACCCTGGGTGTTCTTCCTGCCCCATGTGGTGGTGCTGGACTGTGGTGGTTCACCCTTTATAAGTGGACCTCATTGCAAGGTTGGGTGCAAGTTCTCAATTCACACCCAGAGAGCCCTTTTGTCCACTTCTCACTCTGACACTTATTAAGCCCATGTCACTTTCAGGAGTTTACCATGTTCAGTTCAGCTACCTTCAGCTCAAGCTGGGGCTCTGGCATTTGCACACATACTTCAGGAGGAAAGGTCCAGATTACTGAATTGATTTAAAATGCAGTCATGGGCAGACAGATAACCCCGATTCATCCGTTTGAAGTGCAAAGTATCAATCACATCATAGTCCTGCAAACTTTCACATACATCCTTCCACACACCATTGCACCCTGCCAAAGGCCTAGCAAGGACTCCTGAAGAAGCTGACACATCCTAATGCATATTCTCCCTTCTTAAGATCTTGGAAGTTCAAAATCACATCATTACATCACGTTCATGTCACACACATTCCAGGCAGAGCCCTTTTTGACCTTAGGTTTACTAATCAAATAGAAACTCTCATTTCCCCTTTTTTAGCCTTGTCCCCAGCCATAATTCTGCAGACTCAGTCTAAGGTATAAATACTAATGAGTGGCATTGGAAGGCATAACAAAAATATCAAAACATGTGAACACAGGCTAAAAATCCAAAGTTAATACCAAGATGGCTTGATTATGCAAACAGTTATCTAATAGAAATAATCATGGGTTAAAAAAAACCAGCTTTGAACCAGAGACGTTCCAGACAAATTCCTGGTCTGCTTGAGAGAAAGCTCCCAGTAGGGATAGCAATTTCCACACCTTCTCCACAGGCCTGTTGATCTCAGACAAGAGAAAAAAAAAGAAAGAATATATTATCAATATCCATAATAATTTGCATATAAACTTCAGATTCACCATTCAACCAGAAGATAGAGGGATATCCTAATCTGAGTTCAGTTAGCTGCCTATGAGCTCTATAGACTACTGCTTTGGTGAAGGACTTTCCCATTCAAATAGTAAAGATTAGGAAGTTTTAAACATGCCCTGGAGAATACAGATATCAGACATATTACGACCAACTAGAGAGATGAAGAATTCTTCACTGCAGAAGTCAGTATGTTTGAATGTACATCCTACAGTCAATATACTGTGTTGACGTGCTGCACTGAAATATATTGACAGGAACATGGTGGGAAAATTTAGAACCCCAAATGCTCACTCATAAAAACTACCTGTGTTCATGTTCAAGCTATTGGCAGGCATTAAAGTATTTCAATAAGCAAGCATTTTGCGGCTTACTGAAGGTAACTAACATACAGAGTACAAAAGTTTTCCAATGACTGAAGATACGAATTTCAAAAGCATAAACTTTCTGAAATGGTATTAAATTAGCACTGTAGATGAGAAGAAAGAAGTGCTAGTTATATGGACAATTGGTACTTTTGGCAAGGATTTTCTGAGATCAGAGGAAGCAAAATAATCAATCTTTAGAATCCCTTGAGAAGTGTGATCATGTAAGTCCTCAAATGTTCTCTCATGCAATTATAATTGAAAGGAAAGGAGACCTATCAAACTGTGAAACACCTTATGTTGGTCTGGCAAAATTATTCTAATAAATGTTAATCAGAAAATGTAATGAAATTCTGCACAGCACTGCCTAATTTTATTGCAAAGCATTGATGTAGGCATCAGTTCCCCTACTGGCCAGTCAAAGACCATGAAGTGATGACAATCCACACTAATAATAACATAGAGATCATTAAGAGGTGGCATGATTTTAATACAAATGGGGAAGAATATAACACTTGCCTGTAGCATGATTTCCAGGAGGAAGAAAAAGAGCACCCACTCATCATCATGCAAGGTACCTCTTGCTTTATAGTGTTAGCGCTAGCAATCTCATTCTGGAAACTCACCCATTTTGTAGGCTCATAATCCTTATTTCCTCTATGACTTCTGTTTCTTTATGTCATCCTAGACTTGCACATGACATTGCAGAGATCAGACGGAGAAGTCAGAGTATTGTACAGGTTTAGGTTCTCACTAAACAGAGGAGGAGGAAGAACCCTTTCCATGTTAAGCCTGCATGAACCATGCTATCACTGGGTGCTAACTAATAGCATGGAGTAACAACTGAATAAACTCCGCAATGAACTGTAATTTATAAAACTATTTTAAATACTGTATACTTCCCATTATAAAGTGAAACAGAAATGTGGTGAAGTTTAGGAAGAATCTGCTTAACAGCTGGTTCACACATCAATTTTTCTGTGTAGTACTGGTCTGAAGTGACTTTTTGTTAGCTTATTTATTTCTGTAGAACAGGGAGAAAAAAAATCACACAGTGTACAAAATGTATTCATATCAAGTTATCTCAGATTTTTTCCTTACAACACTTAATTTTCTCTGAGTAGTCTTGAACGTTTGGAATATCTGGTAGGAAAGATTTGTTTAAACTTAGAAGCTACTAAAATGGTAGCAGTTAAATTCCTGCTTACAATTGAAAGAGATAGTAGCGACTGTCTTCTGGGAATGAGAGGACGCAGAAGGAACTGACACAGGACAAATAGCTTCCTTCCAGTATCTAAAATGCTCAGGACAGAATATTCTGCTCCTGGTGGATAGTTGACTTCGTTGCAAAAATACATTGTTTAAACTTTGAGTCTGGTAGAGAGATTTTTTAAAATAGAAGGGGCTTCCAGTTTCTACTTACTCTTTATAAAACAGTATCAAAATCTGAAATTTAGACTACTTTCTGAGAATAATTGCAGCATCTAAAAGGCATTCTTAGAGTTCAGACAAAATTCAGCATAAGCTATTCTTACCTGTAACTTGTTACAGGAGGATGAACACTGTAAGAACAGCAACATCCAAACACTTGGACAGAGCATGTGGGGCAAGAGAAAAGAACCTGGAGGGAAAATGCAGCTCTCCATCTTGCATACATTCTGAATAGTATTTTTTCATAAGAAAACTCAGGTAGACTGTTTTCAAGCAATAAAATTGCTTTGCAGTGCTTAATCAGAAAAAATGCTTCCTCTCTTGTGCTTCTACCACTTGTCTTTCACTATAAGCCACAGTCACCTCTTCTATATCACCTTTGAGGTTCCATGAGGCCAAGATGCGTTTGGGATCTACCATAATGCCACAAGTCACTGAAGATTCTGTCCTGGAGTTTGTTGACTCCTTGGTTGTCTTGTGCTCAGGGACCAAACGGAAGCATTTAACATAGTTCAACTTTCAATCATCCTGAATTTTTCAGCATTCCGGACAAACAAGCATTCAATGACATCAAGTAAAAAGGGCAGATGACAGGAGAACCCTGCTCAGAATGGAGTAATCTCTTCGGCATATGTATCTCTACTGGACATTCAATAATAATAACAGCAATCTTTTGTGCAAACAATGAGAAAAGGACAGGGAAGAAACTTTCAAAGAAATGAGTATTTCACACATGGATCAGTAAACACCTATATTTATGAAGCTATTTAAGTGGTTACATTTCCAGACTGCACCTGACTGTATTTTTAAGCAAGCCAAGGTACAAGAACAATTTTGCAACTGGAAGGACAAACCACAAGCTATTTCTGTAACCTTTCAGAAAAGAAAAGGGTATAGGAACTTGAGCCCTTAAGGAAAGGCAGTCAAAGCATCTGACGTCTTATTTTCATACAAGATGATCCTTAACATTTTCTGTCTTACTGCCAAGGCCTACGATATATAAGTGATGTAAAAAAATGACAGAGGTACTGTTCTTCCCCACCTTTCATAACTTAAAAAGCAGAAATCTATACATAGGTTTACAGTATCTGGTTGGGTAAGAATTTTCTCCTTGAGATGTCACACTAAAGATGGCACACATCAATGTTACAATACATTTTCCATACTCTTAACCCACAGCTCAAAACTGTTTACAGTACAAAAATGAACTGAAGAGGGCAGTGCAGTCACAATATTCATCGTTTCCAGTGTGACCTGTTTAGCAGTTCAGAATGCCAACGGAGGAAGGAGAAGCAGAAATGTCATTCCCCTCTTTGCCTTTGATTTTTTTACAGCTCAAATAAAATGTAGAACAAAATGAGAAAAAAGTTTTTATGTATGACTAGTCCAGCCATAAGTTCTGGTCCTTGGTCCAGTGAACAACTTCATATTTTGTTCCAAAATATCTAGGTGGGTATGATGTGCTGCTGGTGAGGATTTATGTACCTCTGTCCAAAATCAAGAAAAAATAAGACATCTAAACCTGTGTGTTCTGTAACCAAGCTGAGTTCTTCCAACAGCGGAGTATTGCAGACTGACAGCAACCCCCCTCAGACTGGTTTTTACAAAGGTTGGAGGCTTAGGCACTATCTCTGAACCAATTGTCTTATGTTGAGTCACCTGTATGAAATAACAAGATGAATCCCAAAGGTGTATTGGCATTCCTCCAGTTTTGCACAGCCCACACAGAAGTGATCCTGCACGTGCCTGCCACCAAATGTATAGATCCATTAGTTTTACCTGAATGCTTACTAATGCAGTCAGATATACAAATCTACCTATGAACCTAGACTTCCCTTCACTTCCAGAAACATACACTTAGAACATGTTATCCAGTACCTGTTTCACGAACTTGACAGGAAGAGATTTCACTGACATGATGTTAAGTATCTCTGATGTATTTGCTCCAAGATAGCTTTATTTAAGAATAATTCACTTGAATAGGGTACTCACTCATGCCTTACATCTTCCTGATGTACTTTATTCAAGCAGAGGCTTGGCTGGGTAAGCTATTTTAATTAACACTTTAAGCTAAGCCTTCACCATCTGCTCTTCTTTATAATTACAAATGTAAAGGGAGTCTCATTCTCAGTAGTATCATTAAAATTCAAGATAATAAAGAAAATACATAAATGCATGCCATTCTATTCGCTCCAAGGTCACTCATTTGCTTTGTTCCTTTTTACTGGTTTTGTCTCATCTAGGACTCAAAGGACGGAGCAGCACTAAATGATGCCCAAATATTTCCTTGACTGAGCCCTTGGGACTGCCTTTGAAAGAATGGATGACTCACATGAGCTTCTGAATCACAGAAGAGAAACGTGGACTGTACCAATATTTACCACACCAATGAAAATTTGCTTTAAAGAAATTTCACAGAATTTTGCTATATTAAATTTCCCAACTTTGTTATGGAGCAAAATGGTATTCATCAAGAACATAAAAACAGGAGTCATACTAGCAAAAGATGTAAAAAGTTAATGACAGGAGTAAAGAAGTTTCCTTGAAGTATAGTAGTATGTAAAGTACTTATAATTTCCATTCTCCAGGTACTTGGAAACCTGCTTAGTTATGGTTTCCTGTGCCCTGCACTGACCCAGCAGTGTGCAGAGCAATCTAACCACCCTTTCCACCAGCGTGGTCAGCAGGGTGAATGCTCTCAACCGGCTGCCTCAAAAGTGTCCCAGTGCAGTAGCAAACAGCCATGAGGACTTGTCATCAGCAAGGACAAAGCTAAGGCAACAGCCAACAGACTGCTAGCACTGTGGGGAAAGGGCTCTTTCAGCAGCACTGATCAAGAATATTTTGTATAATAAACAAGGAAATTCTTAGTTGTTAGTTACCAGTATATTCAGGAAAAGTTTAGCTTTTGAACTCTCTTTACTGAAAAAGAGGAGTGTATGAAAGAAGTGATTCTATGATCAGTTTCTTTGCTAATGGAAGGAAATCCAGCACAGCACTGTGTGTACTTGTTAGGCTCTTGGCCCCCCCCAAATTCATCTGAAGGACCCCTTCCCCGACTTCAACCCCCAAAGAGATGGTCTACATACTTTTTCTACTGTTCAAGTACAAAGACAGATAAGGTTCCTTTGCAGAAAGTGCATAACTGATATTTTGAATGAAAATAGTTATACTTGCTATTAAATTACTAATACTATTTTTAGATGTAAACAAAGAAGATGTCATTCTATAAATTATTCAACAGCTGTTAAATAGTAACTTTAGAACTCACAGAGGTTTTAAATTGCCCAGAACTAGAGTCTGATTTGTTCCCAAATGCAGATTTTGTTCCAAGAGTACAAACAATATTTTTGAAATTAATTCAGGTACAAATTTATTCAAATTAATCTTAGATTTATAGCTTATAATCCCAGAAGTTTCTTCATTATTTCAACATTTCATTTTTAGCTAGACTTTTATCTGTAGTTCTTGATAGTTAATATTAAATATTCTTAATTTATAATGTCTGTAATACTTAGACTCATGGAAATATTTCAGCTTCTTTGTTGGCCCATATTTCCATTAGAATTGATCATTTCCTGATACAGACACATTCCATTAATCAAACTAAAAATGAGACCTATCAAATGTCAGTAGTAACTCAGATTTGATCTATTATCTCATTAGTCACAGCGAGTGATTTCTAGTCTGTTACTCAATATTTATTTGCATTTTTTCACAGAATCACAGAATATGCTGAGATGGAAGGGACTCTCAAGAATCATCAAGTCCAACTCCTGGCCCTGCACAGGACCATCCACAAGAGTCACACTGTGTGCTTGAGAGTATCGTCCAAACGCTTCTTGAACTCTGGCAGGCTTGGTGCTGTGACAATTTCAGTGTGCTAGGGTAAGTAGCAAAATATGTGGAGCCATTCTAAATTCCACTGCAACATTTAAAGATAAGAGATGAACATCACTTATGATTTTCTGCCTTTTAACTTGAGGTCTTCTTCATATAAAACACATTGAAGTTACATGAAACTTAACTTTGAAATTCTTCTGCTCACAGCTGGGCTTGGGGCAAGATGAATTTCAGATGTGCCATCCAAATGTCTGGTTTCATCACTTATATGAGTGGAATCATTCTGATGTGATGCTCAACGTTTTGCAGATATAATGCATCGACACCAGCAGGAGCAGACAGATCACAGATCTTGCTCCTGCCCACCCAGCTGTCTTGATAGAAACTAGTTGCCATCCAGGAGTGTTATTTTAAGATATGTTAAGATGATCTAGAAAGAGCTCAGGGCCATCAGTTTGTTCTCTCTGGTACAAAATCTTGCCTATTGCTCTCCTGTTCCACCAGACTGTTACACTGGTTCAGAAGTTCATAAAACAATAATTCTTGGAAGGGATGTCTGGAGATCATCTATTCCTCCACTGTCAGCCTCCCTGAGTTGGGTCAGCTTAGCTCAAATTGCTCAGGATCTTCTCCAGTTATATTTTGAATATTTTCAAAAATAGAAATTCCACACCCCCTCTGATCAACCTGTTCCAATTGTGTATCTGTTTTTTGACATATGCAGCCGATGTAACCCAATCAGTACTTTGCACAGGAGGTGGTCCTTCGATACAATTCTAGTTTGTTGTAAAACACTTGTACAGTATGACAGATGAATGACAATGTCACAATTTCATAAGCCTGAAGTTGAATCTTTCAGATTTTGCCATATATATCATGCTTATTCCTTCAAGCCAAGGCAGGAACAGCACTGTCTAAATATGAGCAACAGAACGTGCATGTTAACTCAGCATCTCAACACAGCCATTTCCTTAGCTCCTGTCCATGGATCTAAACTATGCTGATGTATCAGACACTATTCTTAATCAAGGCTCCAGGGCTGCATGGAAAAGGTAAAGTACAGATTTTAATTTTTGGAGTCAGTGCAACTATTTTATTGAAAATATTTTACTTGAACATAATAAAAAAAAAAACCAGCATCTGAAGAATTTCTAAAAACCTTCCCAATTGTGAGTCACCATAGAGAATTTACTGGCATTTTTTTGTTCTCCATTTTTTTACCAGCTCTTACAGGATGCTATTTTAGAAGCAGTTGGACTTTTTACAGTGTGTTTTGTTTCCCCTTCTTGTTCACCTGAGAGTACACAAACATTTTGAAGATAATATAGGGATGCTGTATACTCAGATCTTTAATGCTACTAAATGATGCATTCCATACTCTGAAGATTACAAAAAGGCGACAAAATGAGACTATGGCTCTAGGAGTTCGGATTTAGATGCAATAAACCTCCCTAGGAATATAAACTACCAGACTTACTTGTAATTCCTGTGCATTGAATGAGGACAATTAGACACTTCACAAAATAGCCCCAAATCAAGCACATTGACCAGGAAACTGAAGTTAATAATAGAATGAACAACCTATATTTCTCCATGAATAGCATAAGGCATCTGAGGGGTTGCAGAAGAACAGTGTATTTTTTCCCCATTTTTTTTTTCCCAGAGGGTTTATTGAAAATGCCAGCACTGCTCCTGAACACCTCTTCCATAGCTGCAGTTAGAGCACTGATTCTGAAACAAGCAAGGCCAAAGGCCTGCAACTTCCTCCCAAGGTCATTTTCCCATTAGCGGGACTTCTCGATTCTGATCTCTGCTAAAGCAGAAATAAAATTATCTTAGATATCCACAGACTCAGGGCTATTCTTACTTGTTGTCCTCTTGTCTCCATTAATTTGGCATTATTGTCTGATAGAATCATAGACTCATAGAATATGCTGAGTTGGAAGGGACCCATCAGGATCATCCAGTTCAACTCCTGGCCCTGCACAGGACACCCCAAGAATCACACCATGTGCCTGAGAGTGTTGTCCAAATGCTTTTTGAACTCAGGCTTGGTGATGTGACCAGTTCCCTGTGGAGTCTGTTCCAATGTCTGACCACTCTGGGTGAAAAACCTTTTCCTGTTATTTAACCTAACCTCCCCTGATTCAGCTTCATGCTGTTCCCTCAGATTCTGTCACTGGTCATGAGAGTGAAGAGCTTGGACCTGACCCTCTGCTTCCCCTTGTGAGGATGCTGAGGACTGCAAGAAAGTCTCCCCTCAGTTTCCTCTTCTCCAGGCTGAACAGACCAAGTGACCTCAGCCACTCTTCATACGGCTTCTCCTCAAGGCTCTTCACCATCCTCACTGATCTGCTTCAGATGGACTCTAATAGCTTAATACCTTTCTTATATTGTGGTGCCCAAAACTGCACACAATATTCAAGATGAGGCCACACCAGCTCAGAGCAGAGCAGGACAATCCCCTCTCTCGACCGGCTGTCGATGCTTTGTCTGGTGCCCCTCAGGACATGGTTGGCCCTCCTGGCTGCTTTAAAGATGTATGTCCAATGGAAAAGCGGGCATAGCTTGGGACTTCACTGCTGTTATGTCCAGTTTCAACATCCCAACTCAGCAAGGATGTATTTTAGCAGATGCAGAACTTCAGTTGTAGCACATATAGAACTTACAAGCTTCTCTGGGGAGATGACTAATGAATTTCAAATGTTTTCAAGTTCAGTTAGCAACTCAGCACATATTTTCTCATCTGTAATTTTGAACCTTGACACCTGAGATTTATCCTTATATTGTATCTGGCACTGAGGGCCTTTCCTCTATGTTCTCATTATTGCAATTACCACTGGAGTTGATGATAGCTGCCCTTTTCTTATCGCCAAATTCAATTCCTGTTAGCAGCCCTTTAATTAGTTCTCATGTTCAGTAGACCAGTCGTCAGAGAAAGGAAAAAGAAGCTCATAAAATTTCGTTTTGCCCATGCTTACTCCTACTGAAAATTATGACTCAGTGAGAGAAGAGGAGGCCAATATGTATCACTGAATGATTCACTACAAATATTTCAGAACTCTGACAGCAGTTATCATTAAAGCTTTTATAAATGTGTTTCCTGGAGAGAATCCCATGATCCAGATCTTCTGGTGTGGGCAGGTTCAGTTTCACCCAAAAAAAGAGTGGGCAACAGCAACTTCAAGACAGCCTTATAGTCTTCTAAATCTCTACCTTACTTAGAGATATTTTTGAGAAATTTTGGGTTTATGTCCATTTCCCCCAAGCCTTTAGAGTTGGCAGCTAAAGACTGTATGTGTTTTGTAAATGCAACCCAAACACAATTCCTTGGGAATTTGTTAGTTGCGTGTTGGTCAAAAAAACTGAGCAATTCTTGACAACTGAGAGAAGGTAGTTTATTTTTTTATTAGACTAACTTGCATAGACAGAAAAAATAAGGAAATGTTAATATACAGAAACTTTGTGTATTGAACAGAAGGCACAGGTTTTAAAGCTAAACAGAAAGTTGAGTTCTTGTTCCTGTGCAAACCAAAAATAAAGATATCCTTATACCTGATCATTTTGCTATGTTGGCTGAAGCTTTTGTGCTTGCATCTTTTAACCAA
The DNA here is from genome assembly GCA_035584735.1 of Pseudotriccus pelzelni. Lineage (NCBI taxonomy): Eukaryota > Metazoa > Chordata > Aves > Passeriformes > Tyrannidae > Pseudotriccus > Pseudotriccus pelzelni. The sequence goes on from JAWMRA010000078.1 coordinate 79,934,191, forward strand.
AGAGCAGTAGACCTCCTGCAGATATATTGATCACAGGTGTCAGAATCACCCCTTCTTCCCTACTCTTCCTACTCCTCGACTATAGTTTCAGTTTACAATATGGGGAAAATACTACCTGGGGTGATGAATGGAACGGGTCACTTTTTTCCCAAGTTTTCCATTTCTTTTGCACTTCTTAATGCAGATTGTTGTTGTTCATCCTGTCCTGACCCGGCTGCTGTCCTGTGCCATCCTTCATGTCTCTTTTAAAGGGCTGGGGAGGGGGAAACTTGCCTCTGTGAAGGCAGTGTGTTTATAGTCTATTAAAGACTTTTCTTTGAATAAAGACCACATGCAGTCCTCCTGCCCTGTCAGCATTTCTGACTTGTCCAGGATGATCTGAAAAAAGTGTCTGACCACAATATGATCAGATATGTGGTCACATTTTGCAATGTCAGAGGTACTTATGATGTGGGGCTTAATTATTTCCAGGTCTCTTTTCAAAAGTGGAATAGACTTTTGTGACCAGCACCCTCTGTAGTATGGTTGGCATAACTAATACCCTTTTATAAAGCCAAGAGCCATCCTCTGTGATCAAGATGGTCAAGTATCAGTCACCTTTTCCCTCCTTATCAGGCCCTGAAGGTCCTGCGCACCAGTCAGATTTCTTCTTTCTCTTCCTATTGACCTCAGGGTTCCTGGAACAGCAACAACTTATGGTGGGACCACACTTAGCATGTACACAAGGTTCACATGCAGAGGGATATATCTGAAATGGAGGTGGCTGTACCTGAGCAACAAAGGAGAGTTGGTGTGGAGTGCTGTGCTGCTATGTCTTACTCTGGAGTCTTCTGCCCCGTGATGTGTCCTGGTCACAAAATCTATGATAGGCAAAGCTGTGGTGGAGGTTGCTCCCCCAGACAAGTCACCCCTGACTGGGGCACTTTGCCAAGTGAAACTTCACCAATTTTTTACATGCTTGATAGACTAACACTTATTCTGTAACTGTGAGGCTCCCTGTAAGAACAGAACTGAGCTCATGCACAATAACACAGCCCTAGCCACCTCACCATCAGTGGCAATGAGGGCAGCCATTTCCTCAAGTCTGTAGGTGGCTCTTTTGGAGCTGTCAACCATTTCTTGCATGAGAAGACACCGTAAAGAATTACATTGCTGCTTCACTTGCCCCAGGTATGTAATTTTTTCACCATAATGCAGGTGGGGAGATTGGCATGACTGTAAGGGATGGTATAAGGGCACGGCAGGCCTCTTGGCATCATTCTGAAGGGCTGCACCAGAGGCAGAATGCTGAAATGCTGTTGCCTCCCTTTTGCAGGGAATAGGAAATTGCCAGTGCTAATTTCCAAGTGGTAGGCAGGGAAATGCTGTAACATTAGTGAAGAGCTAATGTCAGTTACAATTAACACAGTGGACCAAAGTCGAATCATAGAATCACAGAACCATAGAATGGCTTGGGTTGAAGGGACCTCTAGTTCCGACCCTAATACTGGGGCAGGATACCTTCCACTAGACCAGATTGCTCAAAGCCCCATCCAACCTGGCCTTGAACACTTCTAGTAATGCCAGTTAATAAGTTCCAAGGTCACTCTTTCATATGGTTTAGATTATTCACATCAGAACAGACATAAGGGCTATTGCAGGGCTCCCTCCCAGCTGCGTCCAGTATGGCTGTATTGTTTACTCTGGCAATGAACAACATGAAGAAAAACTGGCTCAAGAGCAATCATGTCCTGGCACAAACCCCAATGATACTGTAGAATTAACTCTAAGAAAAAAAATGCTTGTTGCAAATAATGTGGTAAGTTATATAATTTCTCTCAAGAAAATTATTCTGCACAGAAAACTGACATGCTTTCATTCACCGAACTGTAAAAGTACCTTTTTCTTAAAAAGAGAAACATTAATTATGAATGGCTTAGGCTATTGCAGAAAAAAAGAGATATACACGTGGGAAATGAAGAGTTTGACTTTGCTTTTCTGCAGTGTTTCTACTGTGATGAAGTATGCTGGTTAGCATATGACTAACTTATTCTTATGGTAGGGAAAAAAAAGTGTAGAAATTATATACCTTATTACCATACAATATGTCTGTGATCATGACTTTTAAAGCTGGCATAAAATAGAAAAGAGGCCTTTCTTAATCATCACTTGGTGTTAATACAAAGGCACCATAAGGAGAAGATGAAACAAACCATTTAAGTTAATATACTCTTGTCAAGCAAGAAGCAGTAGGATGACATGACTCCAGTCTCTCAGAGGAAGGAATTTTTTTGTTCACTGAAAGCTGATACCTCAGTGAGCCACCCAGCATAAAAATAGGAAATGAAGTTGAGAAATGCAAAGCTCTTCCATTCCTCTCATCTTTTCTCCCTGCACCAATAAACTATTATCTTTAATTTTATGGGAGTACAGAGAGGAGAAAAAAGGCCATAGCTTGTCATCCAAAGCGTGACAAAACTAGAAATAAGTTTTCTTTTGCTGTCAACGTACAATAACAATTTTCACAGTACTATTTCAGGTATCAGCTCCCTGTAAATACTTCTGTCCTATTATAGCTATGCAATACTTAGGGGACAGAAAGCAATTGAATGAAAACCTATCCCTTGCTAAAGGAACAAACGGTGAGTGGAGCGCCAGCAATGTCACGTAGCAGATTCTGGATGACATGCATGCCACAGTTCATTTGGATCTCTCAAATTCAAAGGACAATGCACTCTGTGTACCAGTCTGTATTTCATTACCTCATTAGGTAAAAATCAAACAAGGCCTCAATCCTCCCTCAGCAGACTGGTCTAGTTGATAACTCCTAATTTGTACCTTCATTAATTTACAAATTCATTAGCTGACAAAGGCAGTAACTCACGAATTCACTCTCTCAGCCAGTGTACATGTTGCTCTCACTTTAGCTTAATTGTACTGCTACCACTGAACAGGCTGTAGTGTGAGCTGTTTCATAGGCTAAAACCTGGGCAGGAGTCAAGTGGTCTCCCACACTCCACCACTTAGTATAGACCACAAGTGTAGTAAGCCCCACAGTGCAGGGAGGTACTGTTACTCTTCCTGCCTCACTGTGAGTGAGGGTAGGGGAAAGATTTGAGCACTTCCATGGGAAAGTTTAGCATCACAGTTTATTATTAGGCAACATGCTTTCAGCATGGTGATGTTAGCGCTAGATCTGGATGTATAAACATATTAACAGAAAACAAATAAAATACAGAACAATATGAAGATCCTGAGTTGCAACCTAAGATGCAATAAGACAGTTGCAGATACTGCATAAAAATGTCTAGCAGTTTGTTCAATTCCTGTTACGGTCTTGACAGTCTGGTCAGTATCATGCCTGATAGCAAAAGTCATCCGCTTTTGATAAGCAATTGCTTTCTTATCCTTGTTGATTAAAATTTCTGCTTCTTCAGTTTGAGAATGTACTCTGTCCCATAATCATCCTAAGGGTCCTGGCCAAGTTGTAAGCCAATATTCCATCAGCAAAAACATGAATTAGATTTTTAGCTTCTATGAAGTTATTCTGTCATTACAGAGAACAACACAGATCAAACCAAATATATATGCAACCTGATTTTCACTGAAGTACAACCATGCAGTTAACACACAGTTAGCCTAAATAGCAGGCACCTGAAATCATATTACTCATACAAAGGCCTTGCATTACTAAATGCTCAGGGTAGTACTGTTGGTGGTTTCCCCATTCTACATACATGAGTACTGATTAGGTTACCTTTGTTATCCGTGCACTTGATCCCTTGAACCAGCAGCCATATTAGCTACAATAATGGGGAGTGGGGTGTATTGCTAAACGAGTTCCTTTTCACTTTCCCTTTTTTCCTTTTACTTGCTATCCTTAGCTTTTCATAAATGGAGTTTATGATACTTGCACCAATCCAAATAACTGCATCCCAGACATCACAGGATTCCCACTATGGATCCAACAGGTTTGCAGTTCATATCCATTTATAATAAAGGTTTGCATGGCAACACCAGCAATGGCACTGCTGGTATTTAAAACCAATCTTTGAACACCAGTATACATTTCCTTGAAAATCTTCTGGAGTTTTGTCCCAGAGTTTAAACTAATTATCAAGGTGTCAATAGTTGCATCCTTTCCATTTATTATATCCACAGCCTGACCAATTATAGCTTGTCTGCTTAACGGTTCTACTCACTTAATTACTAGTGATTTCTGAATTGATAGAGTCCAATGCTCCTGCGCCCAATCCAACTGTTCCTGATCCCTCAGAAAGATCCCTCACTGTGCAGATATTCTAATGGGACTTGCACAATTGTTAATTTTTAGGTACTATCCACCGTGAGAAATTTTATTATACTTGAGCTAATGTTGTCCCATCAAACCTAAATGGAATATTCAAACACTTGACAGGTAAAAACTGCAAATCTTTTCAGAAATTTTTGAGTAACTGTTACTGTTGTAGTAGTAGCAATGGGAATCAGGGAAATTTCAAATTATGTACTGTCCATCGTGGCACATAAACCATAGTCTTGATGGTTAGTTGGCTCACAGACCTCTACTATGAATTCTAATGGTTCCATTTCCCAGCAGGCATCACCATCCCATGTTGTTGTTTTATCCGGTATTTTCACATGTGTACAAATGTAGAAGGGCAGGACATTCTGTGGTGGTGTGATAATTTTGGGGGGTCATGTCTCCTTTAAAAAGTATTTGTTTCTCCATACAAGTCCAGGTTCCTAGATAGAGATCTTTAAGCAAATTTAAGGCTTGTGTGGGCAGTCAGGTGGATACCTTGATTCTTGCTATCCACTAGTGGGTTTTGAATATATTGGGCTTCACCCACAGAGTTGTGTAAGAGGTTTCTATCATCCAGAGGTGTGCTTGATTTTTGCATAGTGTATCAACATTTATCAAATAGCATCTCATAATTCCCAATGCAAGGGTCAGGGTTGTTTGATGTATAAAGGATTCTGACTTTATGCATTTCAACATTTTCTCTGGTGATAAAACTTTACCACAGGGAATCTCAGCGAAGGCCAAGGGAATATTTGGTGTACCTGCTAGATGGACGCTTTCTATAGCATGCATGTCAAATGGCATCTTTCACTCATTTGTTCAGGATGTCAGTGGTTCCTATTGAGTGAGTAAAAAACTTATTACTTGGACTGTATCCAAGCCTCCACAATGATAAATGTCACTCCCATACTATGTGATGTTTCCTATGTTCCATTCTCTCAAAAGCACTGCAAAGTAATCCAGGGTTTCCCAGCTGATGAGTGTTGAATTCTCACCTGATCCCTGGATGCCACACTGAGATGTTCAAAGCATCCTGCTGGTGTTGGTTCAGTAGAGAAGATTGTTCAAAACTTTTAAACAGTGGGCTACCAGTTGCTGCCTGTCAGGATTTTAAGAATTGCATGGCCTCTTCCGCAATCACTGCCACCATTGTGCCATTTGATTTTTTTAAGCAACGTGCTTCATCTTTCTCCTAAACCATAACTCAGAGTCATTGCAAAGTCCACTTAACTCCATTGACAAAACACCATTCCTGTAACTAACTTATTTTAAAAATGTGCCCCGTTACCTGACTGTAGCTGTTGTGACATTGGCTGTGGAAGCAGCCCATGCGAGGTAAACGTTATCCAAACCGTTCACTACTTCAGTTGCAATCATAGTAACATTCCACCCCGCGGAGGTACCTGTCATGAGTACAGTCTACTTGCCCAATATTCCAAACGAATTTTCCTTCCTCAAGGTTTGCTTGCTGTTGACCTTGGACAAGAGAAACCTTATTTTCAATATCAAATTTACTAGTTGTCACTATATAAGCTGCTTGTTTCTTAGTAATCAGCCACCCTCACCTTCTGGCATGCTGGTGCAGAAGAAATATCTTGAGTGCTGAAATGTTACATAAACACCATCATTTTCTGTCGTGCTGCTCTATGACCTATAGTAATAGGATCACAGCTGGCAATATCTTATATTTGCTGCCAATATTTGTTTCTCTCTATATTGAGATATTAGGGTTGTTTGCCCAATTTTCTAACCATTGTGTAGTACTAGCCCATACAGCATAGGAATCAGTGTATATGGCCTGCTCACCATTTCTGAGACTTAATACTATGGCATAGAACTCTGCTAATTGAAAAAAAACACCTTTCACTTGCTCAGTTACCACAGGTTCTTCAGCTCTAAATACAGCGGCAGCCATTCCTTGCCATTTACACTCTGTTTTGTTCCTGTCAGTAAACCAGGCATCATCTGGGTGACAGGAGTTGAATTCAGGGACATCCTGGACAGAAGTGTGAGGAGGCTCCATGTATGTGAATGTATGAACCACATTTTCAGTAACTTTACTCTCCTTAGCTAAGCCAGCTATAGTTTCACAGTGATAAACATACAGTCCTCACCTCTACAGGGGTCTTAACATGCTCCACCTAAAGGTACTGCTTTTTCAGGAGGCGTAGTTTTAAGAACAGGTATTGGCAATGCAATTTTACGTTCCTTCCTTGGGTCAAAGGTTCAGTCGTTGCCAGTCCTTTGCAAGACAAGCTGGTAACAGCTTTTGAAAAGCGAAATGAGCGTGCTTATCACTGCCACATCCACACATATACTGCCCAACAGTGACCTCGTGTGGCAATAGAAATGCTTCCAGTTCTTTAGACAATACAGCGATGGTCATGTCGATTAAAAAGTGCACTAATGGAGTAAATGTATATAGTGGGGTAAAGAAATGCTGCTGGAGGGGAGATACACAATCCCTGTAGCTTGCTGGCTGTTGAATTGTAAGGGCACAGGCTGAACCTTCTCTTGAGAGGGAGTAAAGAACAACATTAGCACAAGTACCAATGAGATGGTGGAGAGGAGGAATGGGCATTCATTATGTCCCTTCCACTTCCAAAGAATTCCTCTCCACCCCCACAGATGTGAGGTCTGGCCACAGCTTTTGTTGCAGCTCCTTATCCGGCTCTGGAGCCAGAGCCTAACAAAACGGTGCCAACTGCTGCTGTCTGACAGTTGTTTACCATGTGAGACAACCTGGTGGAGAAAACCTCCAGAGGACAGCAGCACTGTGCTGGGCCTGTGTCTCCTCCTGTGTTTGACCCCTCCAACAGCAGGGGATGGTGGGGTTTCTTCAGGTCAAGGCTGGTTCTGCCCACGTAACTCCAGAGCACACAGCGCCGGTCATTCACAGCCTGTGGCTGGGGCTGGATACAATGGCCACCCTAGACATTCAGGTGAAGTTCAGCTGGACCCAGCACCAGTGTCTCCATGGCCCATAGTGTTGCTGGCAGAGAGCAGTGATGAGGCAGAACTGGGCCTATGAAGGTTTTGGCAAAGCACTGGCTTGGTGTGAAGACTTGAGTCCTTTTGCTTGGATCAGCAGTAGAGTCCTGCTGTCCCAGCCTTTAGCATGCTCCCATTTCAGAAATTTTTCTGTGAGCAGAACTGCTTCAGGCCCAAGTGGACATGGAAGGGGTTTTGGAGAGTGCCCAGAAGGAGTGAGGAGCTCAGGGCTGGTGCAATAGGTGAGAGTGGGCCAGGGCATTCAGTACGACAAGTGTTCAGGGCAGGGAACAAGCAGCAAAGCAGAGGACAGCACTGTTGTTAAGAGGAAACACTTGGCAACAGCAGCCCTTTCCATCGCTCTTTGTAGTATGCAGCCTTCCCTGTCTCTGCTGAGCTACACGCACAGCAGGAACTGTGAGATTGGACTGGGTAGATGTGCACACTATCAGCATGCTGTGCACCTCTTGGCTGCCTTGAGATTGCTTTTAAAAGAAAAAGCTATGCACTTGTGGTTTCCATTGCTGTTTTCTATAGGAACTGCCTCCTGCTGCTTGCCTCATGTCCATTCCCACGTCTCTGGGCAGCCAGCCACAGCAGTGCCTGTCTCTCTGTTGCTCACTTTTTTCTTGGTCTGCAGAAATTTCACTGAGTGAAGCTCTGACTCTGCATCAGCTCCAGAAAGAGCCTTGTCACCTGTGATGGAGCTGTGAGGCGTGCTCTGCCTGCCACAACCTGACCTTTGTTTCCCAGTGAGAAGGGGGAGTCAACCAAATGACACGAGTGGCAGTTATGGTTGTCATGGACATGTCTGGTGGTGATGGCTGTGTCCACCCAAAGTGGATTCAAGGGAAACAGAGAACAACACCGTGGCCAGCAGCCAATCTGAACAACACACCGCCCTAACCGCAGTGCTGTTCCGGGTCTGACTGCACACCAAGGCTGGAAGAAACAAACATCTGTAGTCGGTGTGCAGATATGACCATGAGTCATCCTATTCCATAAATAGTGGGCAGCCCTGGGCCTGTTGAGCATTCCTGCACAGCGGTGGGCTGCATGCCAGGATCTTCCCTTGAGTAGGGACGGCTCTAAAGGGGACTCCTCAAGGTCAAGAGAATTTTGCCTCACCCTGTCCTCTCTGCAGTAAACACTCAAGTGTACTGAGTGTTTTTTTGTTAAGTCATTGTCACTCTTGCCATTGAACTTTGTTAACTCATTCTTGTATCAATAAAATCCATTGTCCCTCCTTTGGAGAGTGAAGTATAGGACTCCATCCACGACGGCAGCATAAAGGCCATTGCCAAGAGTGCCCTCCAGGAAGCTGAGGTCCCAGGCTTTACTGGAGGCGTAAGGAAGGGCACACTGCAGAAGGCTTGACACAGAAATTTCTCTCCTCCCTCCATCATGTATCCTCCTCTAGTTCCCTGTCAGAGCCAGCCAAAAGGTTGGTGCTGCTAGAATAGGCCCTGTGTATGGACACACTTCCTTCTCCTGTTGTCTCACACTTCCTGGTAGGGGAAGAGAGTGCCGTGGCGGGAAGTAGAGTTGCCTTAGTCATATCTTTCTCTCCATCCAGGTCTTGGTCCCTCCTCAAGGGGGTACTGTAGAGAAAGAACCCTCTCAGCAGTCTGTATTTACACCTGCTACTGCAGATCTGGTCTCTGCAGCACTGCTCTGTCAGCAGCCTCACGGCAGAGAGGAAAAACCCATTCATTTCATCTTGTTTCAGAAGGAGCCCACTGCGTTCCAGAACTAACTCAGGCTGCAGGTGCTGGGCCATTGTGGAACCCCAGCCATGGTTCTTGCCTGTATCGAGTCAGGTCCCACAGAGTTCCTGCCAAAGAAGGGGGAAAGGGGTCAGGTTAGTTTTATCTGCCAATAAAACCTATTTATTTTCCCCAGATTGAGTCTGAGCCTGTTGCGCCTGGGATGCAAACAGCATGTCTGGGGTGGGTGGGAGGTGGCTCTGATGGCAGCTGGCAGCACTTGGAGGGAAGCACGTATGGAAGGCAGGATGGCAGATGGGGCAGCACAGAAACGGCTCGGTATGATGGTCAGGAACACAAATAGTCAAAGGGAAGAGATGAGAGTGCTCTTGGCACCGAAGAGAAGGGCCAGGAAAGGAAGCTTGGTCATTACAGAGTGGGTGGGGGCGGGAGGGGATTGGAAGCCCAGAAAGGTTTTGTCTGGAGAGACACAAAAGGCCCAATTGTCAAAAGTAAAGTCAAGGAAAGTTCTAGCTCTGTCAGTCAAAAGGAAGTTCAACTCAAGTGCTCCTCAACAAAGGGAGAAGCAGTGGCTGACCTTGCCTGTCCCAGGAGGTTGAGGAGCTTCTTGCAGGACCAGGAGCACATTCCAGGGAAGGAATTATCTGGGAGCAAAGCGCCTGGGCGGCACAGCCCTTGGGTTATGGGGACTTTGTTCTGCACCCCATCCCCATCTTCCAGCTAATGGTCGTGGGTATTCCAGGAACAACTGGTCTTACTACTAAAGACTGAAGCCAAGGAGGCATGAAGTAACTCAGTGTTTTACTCATCCTTGTCACTATGTTTTCCCCCATATCCAAGAAAGAATTGGAGCAAATTATGAAAAATTTGGAGAAAATAAGAAAATTTGTGGAAATAGTGGGGAAAATCAGGGGGCATTAAGGTGAAATAGAGGAAATAAAGGGAAAAATCAGGGGAATTGGAGAAAATTAAGGAATATTAGGGCAAATTGTCAGTGGAATAAAGGGAGATTTGGGTAAAGTAGTAAAAATCATGGGAAAAAGATGAAAAATTGGGTAAATTGGGGAAATAAATTTCAGTTGGGGGAATTAGAAACATATTCAGGGAAAATTAGGAGAAATTGGGGATTCTGGGAGAAATTTGAGCGAATTGGGGCAAATTTGGGGAAATTGCGGAAAATAAGATACTTTAGAGGAATCAGGGAAAATGTATAAAAATTTAGGGAAGTGTAGGGGAAATAATGAAAAAATTAGGGGCAAGCTGAGGGATAATAAGGGGAAATGTAGGTAAAAAAGGTCAGTAAGAAAAATTTGGGGAAATCTGGGAGAATTAGGAGAAATTAGGGGAAATTTAGGGAATAATAACAAAATGGGGGAAATTAGGGGAAAGCTGGGGTAAAAAAAATTTGGTGGAAATTTGGTGAAATCAGGAGGAAGACAAGGAAATTTGGGGCAAATTGCAGGAAAAATTAGGAAATTTGGGGAAACATTGGGTACACCAAGGAAATGCAGGGCAAATTGATCGAAATTCAGGGATAACAGGGGAAAAACAAGGAAATTTGTGGCAGATTGGGGGACATTTAGGAAAATCAAAGGAAAAGGAGGAAATCTGGGGAAAAATCGGGAAACTTTTGGGGAAATTGGGAAAATTAGGGGAAATTCAGACACCTGAGTCCCCTATAGGGAGTCTAATGGCATCTATGGGGCCTGGGTGCCTGGGTCTACCTAGCTATTCTTAGGTGAGTTATGGGGGTGGAGAGGAGGGGAAGGGGGACCTATAGGGCCAGCCCCATATATGGTTACAAGGTGAAGGTGCCCCACAGCCCCATTGGCGTCACAAACTGATCGAATGTCAGGGGTTGGGCGGGGGGGAATGTCCCAAAAATATCCTATTGTGGGGGGAGGGGGAGGGAACAAAGGGATGGGAGGAGGGGCCCGGATGCCTGAGTTC
>JAWMRA010000078.1:79972147-80110182 GCA_035584735.1 Pseudotriccus pelzelni
GAGCAGATCGACAACCTACAGCGCGTCAAGCAGAAGCTGGAGAAGGAGAAGAGTGAGCTCAAGCTGGAGCTGGATGACCTCAGCTCCAACATGGAACAGCTGATCAAGGCCAAGGTAAAAGGAGGCCAAGGTGGACACCTCATCTCCACCCTGGGCATCATCCTTCTGTTTCATTACTCCCCTCCATCCTTTCCTTCTCCAAGGTGGGTATGGAGAAGGTCTCTCGCACCATGGAAGACCAGGCAGCTGAACACCGCGCCAAGCTGGAGGAGACCCAGCGAGTCCTCAATGACACCAGCACCCAACGGGCTAAGCTCCAGACTGAGAACGGTGGGAACCTTGACCCATCACACCCCCACCCCATATCTTTGGCCCCTGACCCTCTTCTTCACTCCTTTCCATACACCTGAAAACCTCCCTTCCCACCTGAAAACCTTTGCAGGAGAGCTGTCCCGGCAACTGGAGGAGAAGGAAGCTCTTGTCTCTCAACTAACCAGGGGCAAGCAGTCATACACCCAGCAAATGGAGGACCTGAAGAGGCAGCTGGAGGAAGAGATGAAGGTGAGGTTTGTGGGGTGGCCTCTCCAGGAGGGCAACAAGACAAAGTGTCCTTTACCCTCATGGTGGTCACACCAAAAAAAATCAAGTTCAGGCTAGTTCAGTTGGGTGGTTCCACCTATGGTGATACGGTTGAGTTGGGTTGTATTTGTTCTAACAGCTGATAAGGTGGGCTGAGCAGGCCAATTGTGAGGCACTTGGGTTGGCCTAGGTGTGGTTGGGAGTCATTGGACCAGGTGAGGTTGAACTGGGCCAGACTAGAGACATTTGCTGAATTTGGTTGGGATGTTCTAGAGAAGTTTGGGCTGAGAAAAAGCACTGCTTACACAGTTTGAGGACCTAGATGTAGCTTAAGCTCACTTTCTCCTCACTTTCCTCTCCCAGGCCAAGAATGCACTGGCCCATGCCCTCCAGTCAGCCCGGCATGACTGCGACCTGCTGCGGGAGCAGTATGAGGAGGAGACAGAAGCCAAGGCTGAGCTCCAGCGCTCGCTCTCCAAGGCCAACTCTGAAGTGGCACAATGGAGGACCAAGTATGAAACAGATGCCATCCAGCGCACCGAGGAACTTGAGGAAGCCAAGTAAGTCATCCCGCCACGAAGGATACTTCTAGGGGGCAGGGGATAGCAGAGACTCTTCCACTGTAGAAGGATCTGGAGGAGGTAGAGAAACCTGGAGATAGCAGAGAAGAACCAAGAGCAGAGCCTTGGCCAACTGATGGATGGAAGAAGGTTTGAGTTGATCCACTTGGTCCATGGGTCACCACAGCCAGGTTGTTCCCCGGGACAGGAAGAAGCTGGCCCAGCGGCTGCAGGAGGCTGAGGAGGCGGTGGAGGCGGTCAATGCCAAGTGTTCCTCTCTAGAGAAGACCAAGCATCGGCTGCAGAATGAGATTGAGGACCTGATGGCAGATGTAGAGCGGTCGAATGCAGCAGCCGCTGCCTTGGACAAAAAGCAGAGGAACTTTGACAAGGTGAGAGGACATGGTGGTGAGACAGCAGCAGATGGGGGACATGTGGACAGATGGTGACCACTTCCTTGGGCCCAGATCTTGGCTGAGTGGAAGCAGAAGTTTGAAGAGTCACAGATGGAGCTGGAGGCATCGCAGAAAGAGGCCAGATCCCTCAGCACTGAGCTCTTCAAGCTGAAGAATGCCTATGAGGAGTCGCTTGAGCACCTGGAGACCTTCAAAAGGGAGAACAAGAACCTCCAAGGTAAGAGCATGGTTCTCCCCCTGCCCAACTTGTTCTCCACTACTTCTACCAAGTCTGACAGAATCTCACTTGGGCAGAGGAGATTTCGGACCTCACAGAGCAGCTGGGTGGCAGCCACAAGACCATCCATGAGCTGGAGAAGGTCCGGAAGCAGCTGGACGCCGAGAAGCTGGAGCTTCAAGCAGCACTGGAGGAGGCTGAGGTGTGACAAGCCACACTGCCATGTCTCTCCATGTTCACCTGGTCTCCTTTGTGGTTTTCAGTTTTCCCTCTGTCCCTTCCAGGCCTCTCTGGAGCACGAAGAAGGAAAGATCCTGAGGGCCCAACTGGAGTTCAACCAGGTCAAGGCAGACTATGAGCGCAAGCTGGCTGAGAAAGACGAGGAGATGGAGCAGGCCAAGCGCAACCACCTGCGGGTGGTGGACTCGCTGCAGACCTCACTGGATGCTGAGACCCGGAGCCGCAACGAGGCCCTGCGTCTGAAGAAGAAGATGGAGGGTGACCTCAATGAGATGGAGATCCAGCTCAGCCATGCCAACCGCATAGCTGCTGAGGCCCAGAAGCAAGTCAAGACATTGCAAGGCTACCTCAAGGTACCAATAAGACTTCTGTTTCATAAGAATGGTGAGATGTAGTAGGTTGCACCACCTCACAGTGGAAGAAGAGTGGACTTCTGGCCCCTTCCCCACCATCCACATTCATTGTCTTCCCCCATGCTGCCTTGTAGGACACTCAACTGCAGCTGGATGATGTGGTCAGGGCAAATGAGGACCTGAAGGAGAACATCGCCATCGTGGAGAGGAGGAACAACCTCCTCCAGTCCGAGCTGGAGGAGCTGCGGGCGGTGGTGGAGCAGACCGAGAGGGCTCGCAAGTTGGCCGAGCAGGAGCTGATCGAGGCCAGTGAGAGGGTCCAGCTTCTCCACTCACAGGTGAGACCTCATGCACTTTCAAGGAAAGAGGTTGCCTCCATCCATGCATGTGGACTTCTAACAAGTTTAGTTACCAAGATGTCCAGATCCTTGAAGCTTTCAGAGTTTTTGTGAGGGTGGGAATGGCCTTTATGTCCTGGGGGGGCTGAAGAAAGATGGATCAGCAGTTCCACAGACACCTCATGAGATCCTCTTCTCCATCTCCAGAATACCAGCCTCATCAACCAGAAGAAGAAGATGGAGGCTGACATCTCCCAGCTGCAGACGGAGGTGGAAGAGGCCATCCAGGAGTGCAGGAATGCTGAGGAGAAGGCCAAGAAGGCCATCACTGATGTGAGTGCCGCGGTGGGAATAACAACTAGGATATCTTCCAGTGGAGGGTAATGAACCTCCTTTTCTGCTTGCTTCTCTCCCCGGGCAGGCAGCCATGATGGCAGAGGAGCTGAAGAAGGAGCAGGATACCAGTGCCCATCTGGAGCGGATGAAGAAGAACATGGAGCAGACCATCAAGGACCTGCAGATGAGGTTGGATGAGGCCGAGCAGTTGGCCCTTAAGGGGGGCAAGAAGCAGCTGCAGAAGCTGGAGGCCCGTGTGAGAGAGTTAGAGAATGAGCTGGAGGGTGAGCAGAAGCGCAATGCTGAGAGCATTAAGGGTCTCCGCAAGTCCGAGCGTCGCGTCAAGGAGCTCAGCTACCAGGTGGGGCATCTTGGCTGGCCCAAAAGCTCATCCCCTGGCCCTTTGTCCACAGGGCCTTATGTCTGATGCTGTATGTGACTTATAACATGGCTGACGTAGTTGCTAGGGAGACATGGGTGAACTAGACCACCCACTGCCTCTATGTCCAGTACTGTAGTGGGACCCAGAACATGGCAAACCCAGTGGCCATAAGCCACTCAAGCCACTTCACACTGTTCAAGTATAAATAGGGTCTTTGCATGATCCAGAACCTCAGGTGAGACCTTATCAGGGCAAAAAAGACACCTTCACCCAAGGAGACGTCACATCTTCTGCCCCACAGCTGAGGCTACCCACAGATGTAGAGCAGCTCCACTCTCTAAGATCATCTCTGTTTCCTGACCCTCACTGCTTTGGTGGTGACCCACACATGTCTCACCTCACAGACAGAGGAGGACCGCAAGAACATGGTCCGGCTCCAGGACCTGGTGGACAAGCTCCAGCTGAAGGTCAAGGCCTACAAGCGACAGGCGGAGGAGGCGGTGAGCAGTGGGGGCAGCTTTGGGACCACCCTCAGGAAGGAATGGCATCGGGTTGGGGTGTGGGACAGGATGTGGGGAGCAGTAGAAGACCTTAGAATGAGGTGGTCAAGGGGTGGGGTGTCAGGAGCTGAGGAAAGTAGGTGGTAGTGGGATGGAGAGACAATGGGGATGTGTGAAGGTTGGAATAGTGGATGGATGGATGGGTGTTTGGTTGGTTGGAATGAAGGTGAGACGGATGATTAACTAGATGGTTGGAGAAGTGGCTGGAAATTTAACTCGGTGAAAGGTTGGATGGATGGATGGAAGGATGAATGGATGGTTGAGTAGATGGTTCGGTGGCTGGAAGATGGGATTGCTGGAGGGACAGGTGAGTCCATGGTGGGCCAGATGGAGCAATTAGAATTTTGGATGGACAGAGAGCAGGGGAGGTGGCAGGAGGACAGATGAAGCTGTGGGGCAGCCCTGCTTATGCCCTTGCCCCCCAGGAGGAACAGGCTAACACCAATCTGGCCAAGTTCCGCAAGGCGCAGCACGAGCTGGATGAGGCGGAGGAGCGTGCCGACATTGCTGAGTCCCAGGTCAACAAATTGCGGGCCAAGAGCCGTGACATTGGAGCCAAGGTGGGACTTCCCCTTGCCCCACAGTTGCCTCATGGCCAACAACTGCTCCATGCTCACACTCCCTTTTTCTGCTTCTCCATCAGAAGGGACTCAACGAGGAATAAAGCTCTGGACCCTCAACCATGACACCTGAACTTCCAGCTCTCCCCTGTAGACTACCAAGAGCCCCACCCGTGCTTCTAGCCCCCCAGGCTTGGCCAATCAATAAAAAGCATTAGTAGCAGCAGCAGTTTGTGTGGGGATGGGTTTGTGTGGGAAGGGGGAGGGATTACCCCATGGCACAGAAAATGCATGGAACATTCAAAAGTTCATCAATCAGTGTGCAACCTGGCACGCCCCACAGCATGATGCAACCAGCCATGAGCAACAATAAGCCTTTGAACTAATCAAACAGGAGAGAGTTCATGTAGTCACCCTTAGGCCAGTCCAGGCAGGGCAAGACTTAAAAAATGTGCTCTGTACTGCAGTCGGGGAAAATGGCCCTAGCTGGAGCCTCTGGCAGAAAGTACCTGCAGAGACTTGAGGTTTCCCCCTAGGTTTCTGGAGTCGAGGATACAGAGGATCCCAAGTCCACTATACTCCAACTTAAAAAGAGATACTGGCAGCTTATGAAGGGGTTTGAGCTGCTTTGGAAGTGCACTGCAGCATAGGTCCTGGCATCCCGGTTACTCGTGTTGGGTCGGCCATTCTAGGAGAGCGTCTCCTCTACACGGCTACAACCGATGCTACACGGAGTAAGTGGGTCGGACTGATTAGAGAGAGAGCTCCAATAGGAAACCCCCGTCGTCCAGCAATCCTGGAAGCGATCGCGGACCGTCCAGAAAGCAAAGACTAAATAGTATAGAATGGTAAATGGCATGGGAAAAGGGGTGGATTTCGCACGGGTTTCACCTGAGATGGAGTTAATTTCTTTTTCTTCCCAGTAGCGGCGCGATCCCGGTGGGCGGACCTCCCTCCCCCTTCGGGCTGCTACTGCCGCGGGTAGCGAGCATCGCACCGCCCTCGTCCGTCCGCGGAGGGAGGAAGGAAAGGAGGACGGCACCTCCCCCGGCGGGGTCCGGCCTCTCCCGCGACTCACCTCGGGGCGCCTGCCGCCCATGCCCTGGGCTCTGTCGGTCCCCGGTCGGGTAACCGCGGTTCGGTCTCTGAGCCGCGGCAGCGGGGGGACCCCGCGCAGTGCCAGCGGGAGAGCGCCGGGGGGACGGGGCCGCGCAGCCTTGGACGGACCTGCCGGGATAGGGGGGCGGCAGCGGGCGCCGGCTGGTGCCTCCTCGCCCCTGACGCCGGGGAGAAGCAGCGCTTTGGGTTGTTATTGTTCCTTGGGGCTGAGTTTGGGCACAGCCAACGCGTGTGTGTGCCCGGGGTACTCAGCGGGCTGCAGCCTGGGAGTGGTCCCCTTACACCGACGGAACGGCATCAGCTGCACCTGGAGTAGCTTCGGTAAGTGCCTGTTCACCTTCCATGGCACAGTGCCTTCGATTGGCTTTTTCTTCTTTGCTTGCTGTCCATTTTACCATTACGAAGGATTTATTTATATTTTCTTTTGCTCACTAGAAGTAGAGAAAGTAACGTCTGGAGACGTAAGGGTGTTGAGTGTTGGTTTTTAAAATTATTTTTATTTGAGGATCAGGTTTGGTTTACAAATAAAGACCTGCAAACGGACGGGTGCTGTTTTTGTTAATGCATGAGAAGGAAAGGAAACCAAAGGCTTAAGTGTTTCTTGCTGTCTCCAGTGCCTCTTACTGGTTTTGGTGCCCTTGCGAATAGTTTTCTGATTGTAGTGGATTAGAACATTTAACAGGAAAACTTGAATGCTGTTTCAAAACTGAAACAAAAGTGCTACATCCCCTGGAATAAGCAAGCCTGGTCTTTTGCCTCCAAGCCGAAATGTAGCACCTCATTCATGTTCCAGGTGTGCTCAATTTGTCAGCTGCCTGAAAAAGGGATGCCAGTAGTTAACTTTAGTATAAATATCTTCTTTTCCATTATCACAGGATGGTAGTACCCCATGCCACCAAAGAAACCAGAGATGACCCCACTTCCCGCAACATCCCAGAGTCTTAGTGACCTTTTAAAAGCTTCCCATGAAGTGCCACCTTCTGGGTGCCGCAAGAAGTGGATCAAAGAGACTGATTCAGCTTATGTGAGGCTGGCAAAGCAGGGAGGACAGCCTGGTGAGCATCTGTCTTGCTTCTTTGGTCTTCTTTTATTTTCTTTGGCTTTGCCTGAGTGTGATATAAGGTGCTTGTAGATGCTACGGAAGGATCCTCTGGAATCTTGAAATGAACCTGTGGGAAAAATAAGCAAATGAAAATGTGACATAGAGGTCACCTTGTCAAGTCTGTTGTGTATAGGTACTCTTTAGCAACACATGCGGTCTTACCCCATGTTTGGTCTAAATAGATAGTGATGGTCTGGCTGCATTTGAGTGAGGTCTCTGCAGTTTATGCTTGGGCTATTTAAGCAGTGGCCTGATGAAAATAATTTCACAAAAAAACATCAGAAAACTTGATAGAGGTTTATAAAGCATTTTTTTTGGCAATTACTTCATTTTGTTACAGTGCAGTACATATTCTGTTCTTGTACCAGGGTGATGTGTGGGTTTGTTATTTCCTTTTTATTGAAGAAGGAAGCTTGAGGAACTTGAGCAGATGCATGCTCAGAACAGAGAAACAAGTCCAGAACTATGAATTAACTGAGCAGCAGAAACATGTCAAAACATTTAGAGCAAGACAAACAAAATACAGTTGGAACACAACGCTGCAAGGTTCTGACTGTATTATCAAGGGAGACAAATCTTCCTAACTGAAGAAATCAAGCATTTCTTCCTGACAAAACATCAACCTGAAAACAAAGGTAATGCTTTTGCAACCAGAGAAGAAGTCAGAAAAGTGGCGACTTTCGTCTTTTTCTCTCCAGACCTACTGAAGCACTTCCCTCCTGTGGTAATGAAGTTCCCTCCAGCAGCATATGCTGCACCTGACTGGTACTTACACCACACCAATCCCCCAGCGAGGGATGAGCCACGGTAAGCCTGCTGAAGCCCCACCTAACATCTTGTGTTCTGTCTTCACTTATTAACATTTCAGAATACTTCTGTACTTAAGTGCAAGATTTGTATGCCTAGTGCAAACAGGTGTTAAATCTTTGCCTGCAGGAGCTCTGCTTCCTTTCTACCAGAATATATGATTCACAGAGAGTTTAAGGCTGATAACCATCGTGGTAACAGTTATGAGGCAAGAAGGGGGCCTTTTGATTTTGATACGAAAAGTGTTTGGCAGTGGGATGCTGAGGGAAAAAAAATGCAGAGAAAAAGAAGGTAGGATGGAGGGGCACTCTGTGATGATGCTTTGTAGAGCTTGTGGACACAGCTGTGTCTGGCCCTGTTGCTTCTTCTAGAAGGGAACCTATAATTCACACAAATTTCTGTATTCCAGAAGCAATTTTTGTGTTGCAGTTAGAGAATGAGAAGAAAGCCATGTTTAAGTGCTGCAGGTGTAGCATAAGAACCAGAAACACAGTTTCTAATCACACTATATGGTGCATATACTTCAGTGTGAATGAAAGGCAGTAGTTGGTTTCTTTCTTCTTGTGCTTTATTTCCCCTGCAATTCATTCTTGGTGAAGAGACTTCTTGTTAAGTAATCTTGGGTGAAGAAGAAAGAAGGAGATAAGATTGTTCTGAAGAAGGAGTTTGGTTTAGTTTAAAATGCAAGAGACTGCCCAAAGATAGTGCACTAGCTGTCTTTCAGTGAAAGATGTATCCAAGACAAAGTAGTCTCCAGAACAAAGTTTTCTGTGCTGATATTGGTGTTTTGTCCTGGAAACCTCTCTGCTATCCTCCCTCTTTCATACTCCCTGCCCATTTTAGATGCTGAAGCCTTATTTTTTAAATATCCTCCATAATGTTGGTTGCCACATATACCATAGGTATTTGGGGTATACATGGACAGGTATTTGATGTACTTGGACACCAGTACCTCTTTTCTTGAACAGAAAGGCAGATGTTGCACATTTTAAGAAAAAAAAGTCCTTACCCTTTGCTGAGATGAGTAATTAGTGCAAGTTCAGAATGATGGCTTGTGTAAATGGGAACATCTCATTACTGAATAGGCTCAGGAATGTTTACTTAATCTGTGGCAATAGGCAAACAAGCAATGCATGTTTAAACTGTAATATGCCTGATGCTTGTTGGTGAAGCTTTTTTTTTGGTCATAGATTTAAGGTACGGAAAATAAAAACTTGGCCTGCTGCAGAGCCTCTTAAAGGATTGAATTAGTATAGAGAGAAGGTGCTGTCCCTCACTCCCTTACTTAAGAACCAATTATCTTAAGTGTTTTAAGAGTCAAAACTTAACTTTGATAACAGTAAGATTAATTCAAACCTGTGTGGTGACTTGTAAGTGAGACTGAGGTCCATTTCAGTTTGGGTGGAGCTTGATTGAGATCCAGTTTCATTCACTCATGCGATTGAAAGTTCCCATGTGTTTTATTTATCATTAAATACAAAGTGAGTAGATGTTGTATATTCAGCTCAGATTATGAATCTGCTGAGGCCCTGATATATAATTTGCACTCTTCTTCCAAAAGCTGAAATTGAGTTTTGTCTAAAGTTCTAAATCTACCAGATGTTTCAGTTTAAGGTTAGGTGCCTAAAAATGCAGTTTCTGTGTTGGTAGGTTTAGCTCTGCCTTCACACCATCATCTCTGATACAGCTGCCCTTCACAGTATCTTTGTTGTACCCTGAAAAGCGTGTCATGTATTGTTGGAAGTACCCCACAGTATGTTTATCTGTGGTGGAGAAAAACCTCTGAAGAAAAGGAGAACTGAAGAAAAGACAGCTTTGACATGCAGCTAAACTACTGGACAACAGATAACTTCCTACCTCAGAGAACTGCTTTTCATGTTATAAAAGTGTTATGTTCAAGTTATTAACAATGTTGTTAGAAAAAATCTTACTTTATATGTAATTTGCAGTTTAAATAAGTATTAGCCCTTTTCCTATTCACTGATTGTAAACCCTTTGCCTATTGGCTCCTGATAGTTAAAATTTATAGCTTTTCCCCTTTCTGTATCTCCCCTTACACATATTTGGATGTGTTTTAGCTCAATTTCTCCATTTATAGACATTCCCTTGCATGCACCTCCTTAATTCCTCCCAAATTCCACACATTCCATGCCCTACCACATAAAAGGCAGCCTACCCTTCAATAAACAGTCCATTTTGTCTTCACTCTCTGTGATTCCTGCAAAGTGGATGTTCACGGTCTAACATTAGAAGGTGTTACAGCTCTCACCTCTGATAGCGTATCTTGAAACATCACATGGTGCTGCTTTCACATCTATTTCTTGTATATCCTCTTTTGGGAGGTTTCTATCCTGTGCTCTAAGAGTACTTTCCCCAGAGAGTCTTCCAAGTCAGGCAATGAAACAAGCCCTCCCAAACAATCTCAATTTTATTTTTTTTCACCATACATCTTGTAAGAGATGTATTCCAAAACACCACAGGCAAATTTTTAAGAAACATTCAATGTATTTATTTGACTACATGATGATAGTGCACCAGCAAACTAACTCAAGTAATGAGATTGAATATATTGAAAATATTTTTCAGTCCAGTCTGACTAAGCAGTTATTCAAAAGAGAGATACATGATGCAATCATGGAGTTAAATCCCAAAGGGTGCCCTTAGGGACAAGTGCAAAACCATTTTAACCTCTGAAGGTACCTCTTCAGCTGGAGGAAGAAAACACTGGAAACATTGTTCCCAAGTGGGTCCCTGCTCTGGAGGTTTAAGCCTTTATGCTGCTTTTTAATGAAGTATTAAAATATTCAGTGTTCCTCATGGTTGTTGCTGTGTAGAGGACTGGAGATCAGAGGGATTATTACATGGGTTTTCCATACCTCGGGATGCATCCTGTAATTCCTCGTTAACACCTTAAGCATGGTAGTAGTTTTCATTCTGCTAGGAATTTTGCAAAGCAGCAAAGATGTGCTAGTGTATGAAGGATTTAGCCTTTGTGCTCATGGCAAAGTGATGGACTTCAGGCCCAGGAAGAAACAGCCCATGGGAATCTCAGGAGCTTTAATAAGACCAAGTGCAAGGTCCTGCACCTAAGTTGGGGCAACCCTGGTATCAACACAGGCTGGGGTATGAGCAGAATGAGAGCAGCCCTGCTGAGAAGGACTTGGGGGTGCTGGTGGATGAGAGGCTGGAGATGACCTGGCAATATGCGCTCGCAGCCGAGAAGGTCAGTTGTATTCTGGGCTGCATCAAAAGCAGTGTGGCCAGGAGGTCAAGGGAGGGGATTCTGCCCCTCCGCTCTGCTCTGGTCAGACCCCACCTGGAGCACTGCATCCAGCTCTGAAAGGACAGGAAGGATATCAGCCTGTTAGAGTGAGTCCAGAGGAGGCCATCAAGATAATTAGAGGGATGGAGCACCTCTCCTATGAGGGCAGCCTGAGAAAACTGGGATTGTTCAGCCTGGAAAAGAGAAGGGTTCAGGGTGACCTAATTGCATCCTTCTAGTACCTGAAGGGAGATGACAAGAAAGATAGAGAGGGACTTTTATGAGAGCATGCAGTGGCAGGACAAGGGGGAATGGCTTCAAACTGAAAGAAAATAGGTTTAGATTAGATTTTAGGAAGAAATTCTTTACTATGAGGGTGGTGAGGCACTGGAAAAGGTTGCCCAGAGAAGCTGTATATTCCTAATCCTTGAAAGTGTTCTAGGCCAGGCTGGATGGAGCTCTGAGCAACCTGGTTTAGTGAAAAGTGTCCCTGCCTGTGGCAGAGGGGATTTGGAATTAGATGATTTTAAGGTCCCTTCCAACCCAAACCATTCTGTGATTCTGTGGTCCTTTTGCCTATGCATCATCTGTCCCAACTGGATTGGGTTGAAAATCTGTGACCTTAAGAAGGAGGAAGGCCTCTGTATGGGTGGGAGATCAGCTGGAGGTGGTATTGGGGTTTGCATCAGCATTAGGCAATCTCCCTGCAGCACTGGTAAGATTACTACTTCATCTCCGAAGTCCTCTGTTTCAGCACTTGCCTGAAATGTCTGTGTATATATGCATACATACATAGGTATGTGTGTGCTGTAGCAAAAGGATTGCTCATATGGGAGCTTTTACCTTTCCGTGCTGACTGCAGGTATCCATTGTTCTTCATATACCAGCCAGGCACAATACATACCATATTTCATGTGTCTTGAATCTGAGACTAATAAATGTGTATACATAATAAACACACTTAGTAATTTTTAGAGTATGTCATTGCTATCTCTTCACAAAAGAAGAAAACACTTTAAACCAAGAACATGAAAAAAAAATGGCCTACATAGTTTGTTTTATCTGGGAAAATTGATGGCTGCTAAATAAAAGCTTATCAAAGGGAAAAGGCTCCCTCAGCTGTAACCATTGGGGTGTAGTGGCACAAGGGTCTGCTTTTAATGCTGAATTTTGCCCAGCAAAAATAGCACCTAACAGGATTTCAGGTGCCCTCCAAAACCAAATTCTGATCTGTTCACTTGCTACTTTTGTCATTAATTAGTTCACCTGAACAGTAGGGAATGTTTCAATACCTTCAGGTTTTTTTTTTATGCTAGCCTGTCTCATTTAATGCCAAGAAAGACAACATTTGAAACAATGCACAAGCTCACAGCCGTCAAGACTTTTTGCCTTTCCTTTCCCTTTTTTTCCCCTTGACTTTAGTTTTGACAGCTTGACCATTTGTCTGTCTTGAGTCAAAATCTTCCTAGACTTCCCCATTCCCCCTGCCCTTTAATTAACTCCTTAATTACTAGACTTCCTTTCCTAGTGCTTCTTTTCAGTGCAAGAGGAAAGTCTCATATCTTTCCATTTGTTCTTTGTATATCCTGACTCTCAAACTGAGTTGTGTTTCTCTGATGCCCTGTGTGCCATTCTGCCTTCAGTATGTGACAAATGTCACCTGAGATTGCTTTTGGTTGTTTTGCTGAAACTGTAGGTAATTGTGTCCGGGATCTGAAACTTACATTGCATGTCAGGTCTGAAATGGTCCAGTCTAATGATAACAGAAGACAGCACTATCATTTTTGCACAATAGGATACTATTTTTGTAATATAAAGCACAAATAGGCTGATTCAGCAGAGGATAGTGTTAACAGACTTGAAAATCAATTCTAAGCAGCTAATGCATTTTTTAACCTCTAGGTTGGACAACAGACTCCCCCCTTTTCCTCTCACGTAGCTGCGCCTGATGTCACTGCATGCTCTTGCTAGTATCATCTCTTCTTTGACAAATGTCCCAGTTTTTCATCTCTTTAAGCTTCAACATAACATCATTCAGGCTGAAATCTACTAGCTCATCCACTTAGTCTTTATCAGATTCTGAAACTTCTTCTGGTGAAACTCTGACTGCACTGAACTCTGTAGGAATATCACCACTAACTTTATAAATATATTTGCACTGATGTCCTTGTTCAGAATTAGTAGAACTGTCTGTCCTAGCTTCACTTTCTTCCAGATACTAAGAAAACTTACACTCTCTGAACATTTGGATCTGCTGGTTTTTTAGAGGCTTCTTAATTAGTTCATTGATTAGATGTATTCAAATGCAATTATACTTTTCTTTGCATTTTCCATACTCAGTGTGCACAGGCTCCTTGAAGGAAGTAAGTTGACCCTTTAGAAGCTGTTGATTTTGATCTAAGTTAAACAGCTTTGATATGTGTTGCTAATGTTTCCCCCTTTCTTTTCGGTTTTCCCACTTTCAGTTCTAGAGTATATGAAGTCTTTACACTGGCTTTCTAGGTGTCATCTTTCTGTCTTTCAATCAAGACTGAGTTTCTTTACCTGTCACTGGCAAGCAACAGATGATAAAAGTAAAATACACTTTTCTGTTGTAGGCTTTCCCCAATATACGTGCATTTGTTTGAATTTCAAACCTCTAATCAATTTACCACAACAGTTTTCTTATTATATGGGATGTTTTATGCTTTTTATTAATTAAGATGAAAGTTAGATTCTGGTACCCCTGACTTTAGTAAAATTGGGCTGTTTTCATACACTGCCTACAGAGAAATGGAGCAAGAGGAGAGGTTGCAATGGGTAAGTTTGAATTTGAAGCTGAATTTTGTGTGAAAGTGTACTGTGAGGGAAAGGCTTGTGTAGAGCCCATTATGGAGAGAACAAACAGCTAATTTTGTAGAATAACTAACTAAGGGGCTGCTTTTTCTTCTGCTGTTTCTCTATACTCCATTACTATTACTTGTGGAAATAATATAGATAAGACATTGAAATCTGAAGACATTTAGGGCTGCTAATATCACCCTCACTTTTAAATGCTATACTATCATACAATCTTCTTAGTTATTTTTTTCATAACTCCTTTTGTTAAGCTAAGATTTCTCTAACACAGGTGCAGCTCCCAGCTATAAACCCTAAATATCCAAGCAGAATGACAAATGTTTCTACAACCAAGGAGTTTAGTGGGGCAAATAAGGTTTCCTTCCCACCTGTGTAACTAATGCACTTATGAAATTTATTAAACACCTAAGCCTGCAACTATTTATGTATGCGAGTAATATTACTCCCTGTGAAATTGCAGAGATTAGTGGATATGTGTGTGGACTTTGTGGATCCTTGGTGCTACTAAACTTGCTATTGTATGTGATGCTAAAATAGTTTAAAAGCAACTGAAGTAATAGTACTTTAACTTATATAGGAAAGTTATTCAATGTAACTTTGCATTAGTAAAACTAAGCATACAGTTGTGTGTCTTTATGTAGCACACTCTTATGCTATTCTAAATTGTCTGGGTTTTTTTCACAATACCAGTGAACAGATGAAAACAATAATGCACATTGTTAGTTTTGTAATCACAGGTTACAGACACAAGTAGGACTGACATATTAAGGAAAGACATAGTCTAAGCAAGGTCAGACACAGCAAAAATACTGTCATGAACACCTGGAAGAGGTTATTTAAGCAAATTATTGTATCATATGTGATATGATGTAATGAAATCATCAGCTGTGTGCACAGCTGAATTTTTTCTGCATACTTTGTCTTAGAAGTTTATTATTCGGTTATCAGTAATCCCAGTATGTTTTAGAACTGTGTTATTAATGCAAAATAAGTGATTAAACTGTCAAATGAATTTAAGAGCAAATTTGTGACAAAATTCCACCTTTGTGCAGCACAGAATGAGTACTGTCACCTTTTTACTTACACATTCTTTGTGGGATTTCCCTTTTGCATGTTTTTGTCTCTACAACCAGTATTATACATGTAAAATTCCAATAAAATTGATGGGTCTTCTCATGTAAAGTTACACAGCACTTAATCAGGCATAGCGGTATGCTTTTTTGTTGGTTGGTTGGTTGGTTTTCGTTTTTTTCTTAGATGATTACATGTAGACTATATGTTTTGTTATTTAGGTAAAAATGATAAGGCTAGAAATGGTTATATTTTTGAAATAATGTTATAATTAGAAATAAATTATAAAGCCTTTTCTGTGCAAAATAATTTTTTTCCATCTGATCAACACTTTTGTTTACTTATGCTTTTGTTTTCCTTTAATATATTTGCATTTACAGGTCTGCTCAGAGAAAAATTGAAGCAGTAAACTTTAGCAAATTAATTAGCAATGGTTATGGGACTGATTGGTTTCAGCAGTGTACTGGATGGGGAAAAAAGGATTCAAGAACCATCAGAAAATAGTGGGCAGTCCAAAGGTAACATTATTGAAAGCTATTTCTTTTAAAATGAGTTGGGCTCTCAAGGTAACAGCAGAGGGCAGCCTGAATAATTTGTGCGGCTCTCTGAATGTGGAGAGACGCACTGAATTGCTGTGCTTGGTTTACAGTACCCTATGACCAGCTTAAGAAAGAGTGCTCCTGTTTGTAGTCAGCGAAGGCAGGTGCTTTCATGGAGTTTTTTCATCTCTACAATTGCAGTTTGCTCTGCTCCAGTCCAGGGGCTTCTGTGTTCTGATACAGGGGATTCTGTGTGATGCAATTCTGTAAAATGCTGCAGGGGCAAAGCCATCCTGCCTAAATTTAAGCAGACTGTAAAATATTTGTTGTCTATTCGTTCTGAATATTCTTTTGCCCCTAATATTTTTCTGGAAACTTCTGTCACAAGTATCATTAATACTTGTGTTTATGATATAGATCACTGTTCATAAAAATTTGTCAAAATAAATATATGCACATTGTTGAAGAGAGTAGAATTGCAGTAGTTTAAGAGAAAAAAAGTTATCTAATGCTTACCTATGATTTCAAGCCTTACTTTATCAAGCACAGTGATAATAGCTATAGAAGACATAACTTGAAGACCCTTATGTATAAAGGTTATATATATAAAGGTTAAAGGGGAGGAAAATTCCTATTACTTCTGTCAAAGACCTTTTACTTATGCTTTTACACTGACTTGGTAACCATAGTTGCTATATCACTTTTCTGTAACAATCTTTTGAAATGCTATTGAACACAGACATTGCGTGCACTGGAATTGTTTTTTATTAGTATGAGGGAATCTTTTTATATACAGTGGGAATTATCATGAATCCCATGATTCCCTTGACCTTGAGATATTAATGTATGAAAGTCTTAGAGGCCAGGTTATTTTAATTTCTCTTACGTTTTAGCTCTTTCTGAATTCATCTTTGTGTCTTCCATTTATGTATCTACAGTATTTTTGTTTGTTTGTTTGTTTGTTTTGGCATGCAGAACCCCTTCCTCCAGGTGAGTATCAGAATAAAACAGGCAAACAGAGACCTAGAAGTTGTGTGGTTTTCTTCAGAAGAAAAACTGCTATAAAACTAAGGGATGAAGCCAGATCTTTATCTGGACCTGATGGAGGGTGCATAACCTGAGAAACACTCTTTAAAGTCAACTTACGTATCTAAACTGATCACGCAGAGGATGCTGCTTTGGGAGGCACAGTGACCCAACAACTCAGTCGTGGAGTCTAAAAGTGCTCTTCCTCAGCCTGAAAGAGAACCGTGAATATTATTCTTTTTTTTGATACTCTGTTTAACTTTCTTGGGCACTGACATTTTTCTTTCCCATTACTGTGAGTAAAATGAAAGGATTTGGGATTTCAGAATCTCAGATTCATTAATTTGGCGATAGTTGATTTCTTTAATATGTGCCTCTAATGAGACATTGGAGATATAAAGAAAGCTGAAGCTTTTTCAAAGTAATCATGACACTGGTTTGGTTATACCACTTATGCACAGAGAAAAAAATTATGGGTACATGATAAAGGCTGCTGAAAAGTCAGTTTGCTGCACAGATTGCTATATAGACACATACTATTTTCGAGTTCCTTTTTCCAATTTTTAGATAACTTTACACCTGCTTTGCATGTATTGCCCTCCTTTGCAATCATAGCTATACCGGTTGATTCTTTATCTCAATGTAAAAGAAGATATTTTTAATGCTTTTAACAATATGGTTTCATGCAGACATGTACCTTGATTCAGTGTTGACCTTGTCCTTTTCATTCTTTTAGGTGATAGCTGAAGGTAGTGCTTGTATTTTTTTCCCTCTTGTGTACTTTTGTCTGCTCATCCAAAGCAATTGTCAGCATGAGCACCTTGCAACTTCCTTTTGAGACAGAGCTTTCTGTTTTCACTTGCACAGAATAAGTCCTAGACACATCAGGCAGGAGATACAACCCATTCTATAGGTAAATCTATAACCCCTTTGTGTTAGGTTATAGATTTGCATCATACTGTAAATTTCATAGGTAGCTTGTCTATCTTGTTAATTCAAAATTAAAACTACTGTAATTTCCATGCATTTTGATGTGAGGAAGAAAAAAAAATTAGTTGACTTTTTTATTCTTATGGTTGAAGTTATTCTGTGAACATTAATCTTTTTTCCTATTTCAGATTCAGAGCCATCTCAGTCTGAACCACCACCTGCAAGCAAGAGTTAAAGCCACCATTTCAGGGATGTAATAAGTAACTTGAAAGACTGTTAGAGAAAGTAAACCCTTGTAATGGCCTACGTAGTGCACTATTTATGCCTCTGTTGAGATTACTTTTGTGGTTGAACTCATCCCTGATTGAGAAGTTCATTTGGTTTATGAAATGGATGAACGTCATTGTGCTTGATTACAGCAAATTTTAAAGAACAAGCAACAGCTGTTAGTGCTTATTCCTAGACTGTTTGTTAATATAATAAACAAAGCAAAATTGAATTTTTCTCCTACACAACTTGTGCTGCTTTGCTGTTGTCAAATAAGATTACCATATTGCTGCTGACTTGAATATACACAGGTGTGCTATCAGTGTTTCCAAATCAGCAAGTTTCTTTAGTATACTCGTGACATATGCGACAAAGAAAGGTGAAGGGCAAGTGTGTGGCATGGGATGAAATGTAAATAGAGAGAATTGAACTGGTATGGATACTTGCAGTAAAAAAAGTCAAACCTTCATTGGAAGGTTTCTTCCAATGCTTCTTAATCCCAAAAATGCATTTGTTTCGTCCAGATACTCAGCTTTCTAGGACAATTCTATTGCTTCGCCTGCTGCAGAAGAACTAATTGATCATAGTTTTCAAACACATAATTAAGTGAAGACCTGGTGGCATTTCCTGTTATAGTCTTGTTAGATAGAAGCTGAATCATTGGTTAACAGTACTGTGGATTCAGCTATATATGGTGTCTGCACTTTCAGCTGTTAAATAAAAAAATTATTTATCCTGAAGTCTTGACTGCAACAAAAATATTATATGCTAGATCTCCATGTTTATTCACACTAGTAAAAGTTTGTACTTTGAAATAGCGATGTATAGATGTTGTACTTGAATATTTTGAAAAAGTTAAGATGCACTGGTATTTTAACAGTTGCTTTTTTATCTACTTGGATTAGGATATATCCCTGAAATCTTACTAATAATCAAATATTTATTATAAAGTCCATTAGAAAGGATGCAATTTTATTTTCATATTTTTTGCTAGTACTGTGAAAAGTGAAATTTTTAATAAGTAAACCGATAATTTTTAGAATTTCCTCTTCAGAGTAAATTCAGTACATTTTACACCTTTGAATACAAGGGCTGGAGATTCCAAAATGTATCACTAAATATACATTTCTTTAAACAGAATGTTTAAAGGATTTGGCTCCATATTACTTTTCTTTAGAACTCTGATGTGCAAGCTGATTGGAAATAGGTAAAAGTATTGCTAATCTGAACCCTCAAAATGTTGCCATGTTCCCACCCAGCCTCTCTATCACTCCCCTTTCTCAAATGGACAGGGGAGAGAAAATAAGATGGAAAAAAATTCTAGGTTGAGATAAGGCATTTTACTACAGCAAATGCCAAAGTTTGTGCGCACAAGCAAGAGGGGAAAAAAATGAATTTTATTTTCTACTTCACATTGCAAGTGATGTCCGGCCACTTCCCAGGAAGCAGAGCTCCAGCATGTGTAGCCACTGCTCCAGAAGGCAAGTTTTGTAAATAAAGAATGCCCTCATTTCCTCCTCCTTTTCTTAGTTTTTATATCTAAGCTGACATCATATGGTCAGTTTAGGTCAGCTGACCTGGTTGTGTCCTCTCCTAAGATCTTGCCTTTGTGATTCTATGATTCTTAGAAGTTTGAGAATGTACCATTAATGTATACTCATCTTTCCTTAGTCAGGCTAAGGAGATTTCGACCTGAATTGTTGGTCAACTGAGTCTGGACGGATCACAGTTTGAATACCATGAGTTAGAATATTAACAGCCTGAGATTTCTCTTTATAAGAGCAAGGGGACAATCCTGGTGTTTATGCATTTAAAATAATGGAGAGCTGCAACAGAAGCATAACCTTCCTGTTCTCCAAGGGACATTAAATCAGAGTGGTGTAACAAATTAAGCTCCAGCTGAACACAGGGATGCAAATGAGTTCACCTTATCGCAGTAATCACATTGTTCTATTTACTTCTGAGTCAATGCAGTCATGCAGCTGGCAGTTTTCAAAGTCATCAGCATTTCCATGTAGAAGCAGTGGAAAGTTCTAGTTTTTCGTGTTTGTTTTTCAGAGAAATGCCCAAGTCAAAAGCTGGGTGCTTATTACAAAATCTAGCCTTTTTGTTTTAAATGCTGACATGTTTGTTTCATTGTGTTGTGCTCCATCTCTGCCCTTTAAGTAGTAAAAGAGGGAATTTTTTGTTTGAATACTGATTGCTTTGCAAGCCCAAGGATAATGAGTGCAGTTACATTTTATTAATTGCATCCAAGTATAATGAGTATGTGAATGTTTTCAAAAGAGAATTCCAGATAAAGATTTAACAATAACTTGGCAGTTTAGCAACTGAAGAGTAATTTTCCTTTTATATACAACCATTTCACTGTAATGAAGTCTAATGGCTGCTTTCATTTTAATGAGTCCTGATACATACCTGATTTGTAAATCTTACTGCTTCTGCCTTTTTAAACTAGAGCAAAATATAAACATGTTTCAGAGATCAAGGGTATGTGTGCATTAACTTTGCAATACAAACAAAAATTCAATTGACTCGTGCTTCTCAAGCATGTAAAATTCCATTGACTTCAGCATATCTATTTCTTAAATACTTGTATCCGTGCTGAATATGCAGACTTAGTTGTAAAAGATGTAGGATGAAGCCCAATTTCTTCCTGCAAACAAATAGCTTAATATTCTGCTTTTGCTGTTCTCTGCAGATAATTTTTCAGAATGTAATTACCTATTATGCTATAGTCTGGGAAAAGAGTGCTAGAAATAGAAATACAAAAGTTCGGTCTTGGCACATTTTTTCCTTCTATTAATAGTTTTAATGATACAAAACATCCGGAGTGAAGAAACAAAATGCAGTGAATAAAACAGCTGCACTGAATTATTTGACCAATTGACTATAAAAATGGTATATGGTAGACAGAAAGGAGAATATGTTTGATAATTAAAGGACAGACAGCCTTTCCAAAGATGCAAATTTTCATCATGCAATATAAAAATCTGAAAAGTGAGGCCAATTACATACTGTTGTTATAACCCCAGCATGTAGCTGTGTATTTTTCAACCTTCTAAAACAACATTAACATATTGTATTTGTACTTAGGAGGTATCTTTCCCACTAAATCTAAATAGAATGAAAACCCAAACACTATAAAAACCAGGAGACTACAAGAACATTTAAAGTTTTCTAGAGCTGAGAGCAAAGGTTACTACCAATTATTAGACTCACAGAAATGCACAATTTATTGAATGTTTCAGACAAGATAACTATAGTAACCTGATTATTTACAAAAGAAGGCATTTACATTGTTTATTCTCTTGATATATAGCTGAATGGAAAATGTCCTGAAAGCTAAAGCAGATTTTTCAGTGGACCCTGAGATGAAAGGGTAGATAATATTCCTGTTTAAAGGAAAGGTTTCCTCCATAAAATTAAGACACTCTTCTAAGGTGCTTGTCCATTACCATAGCTTGGAAATCTTGACAAATATTCAAGGAACAGGAAAATGGAAGATGGATTAGAAGGCTGTACTTCTGTTTTACCCACTGGAAATATAAACAAGTTGAACAGGGGATGTTTTTTCTTACTTTGTTGAGCAATTCCTCTTGCATGTTGTTAATGCGTAGGAATGCATATGTGTGCAGGGGATTTCTCTCTTTTGTATACCCATTCGAAGTCCTTTGGTGTGAGACAATAATATTAAGAGATTTTACTCTAAATGCCGTGTACGATTTTGCAGTAAGTACATCTCAACAATGCCTTGTGACCAATGTTTTTACCATCCTGAGGCACAGAAGATTCTGTACCGAGCAGGTTTTAGTTGCTCTCTCTCCCAAGAATTCCCTACTGTGACAAACTACAGTGGTTCTGGTAGAAAAAAGTATTTTTAAAATTGCATTGTAGAATTGTGGGTTGTCTTCAGTTACTGTATGAATAACATTAAATTTATGCTTTCAGTGTGATTTATGACTTTTTTTGCTATGTTAACCTTTGGTCAACCCTGAAGTGGTTGGGCAGCTGGACTAAATGATCATTGTGTTACCTAAAATAAAGAAACCTCTGAGACTCAGTTTGTGAGTTTTAGCAGGCAGGCATTCTTTATTATGAAGTGCTGCATGATCACAGCATGCCAGGTACGCTGGGAATGCGCTCACCAAAGTGCACACAGAGGTAGCTCCACTGCAGCTTATTTGTCAGCATTAGTTGATTATTCATTTTTCATTCCCTATATTCCTGTTACATATTCATGACATTTCTAACACTTATTAGCATATATACATATCTTTATAATGTCTCTGAGGGGCTCCACTGGGGGGTCTCTGATGGTCATGTGTGTTTGGAAGCCCCTAAGTTCTAAGTGACCGCCTTAGGAACTTCTTTTAAGTGGTTAGAGTAACTTGCTGCTGCTTGGTTGGCTGCCTCCGTTGCCTTCTTCACCATTTCCTTACTTTGCTTGGTTAGTCCTTTTAAATTATTTGGCTCAGCTATATGCAGTTTCTAGGGCACATTCCGCTGCAAAAACTGTTAGTTCTTCTGACATCTCAAAACTCAGCTATCAGTTGTTGGTCCCTTCCAACTAAGTAGTCACGTCCAGTAGCCGAAGCCAGCGCGGTTACAGCCGGTACGTACCGACACACGGGCAGACACAGACACGGGCACCGACGCCCGCACAGCCCGACCCGACTCCACCATCCTTGCCGTGCCCACACCCGCGTGGGTATCTGTATCTCTAGGACAAGGTCCTTCCGAACCCCCGCGCCGTGGCGGCAAGTCTCCTGCCGAGCCCCGCTCTTCTCGGCTTCTTCGCGCCCTTCTCCTCCGCACTGGCTGCGTTGCCCCCGCTCGCTGTGCCCGCCCCGGCACAGGACTGTTCCCGCACAGCCGGGCCGCCCCCCCGCAGCCTGCACGGCGCGCAGGGGGTTAACCGGACCCGGGGCGGGGCGGTGCCGCCGCCAGCGGGAGGTGGCTCGGCCGGGTGCCCCGCAGCCCTCCCGGGAGCAGCGAGCGGCTCTCCTCGTTTCCCAGCGGCGGATCCCGCCGCCCCCGGTGAGAGCCGCGTTCCCCCGGGGCGCCGCGCGGTAGGAGCGGCGGCAGGAGGGCGGATTCCCGGCGGCCCGCGGTCCCCTCCCGGGGAGGGTGCCCGGGTGCTCGGGGCGTCTCCCAACCTTCAGGGGGGCGGTGGCGGGGAGCGGGTGGGGCAGGGCGGGGCGGGGCGGTGGGAGCAGGGGCGGTCCGGCCGAGCGCCGTTTTCGGCGGTGTGCGGGCGGCTGCTCCGTGTGCGGGGCCGAGGGAGCGCTCCGACAGCAGCGAGAAGCGGCGGGGCGGCCTCCGGAGGGGCCCCGCGGGGTAAAATCATTTTTGCAGCCACTTCAGCTTTTCCTCATGATGGATCAACACCGAACCAGAGCTTTTCCTTACATAAACTATTGTCTGTTGGCTTTCTTCAAAAACGACGGGTGTGGGGAGGATGTGAGAGATGGCAGTTGTAATGAATCCTTCATGGTTTTAAAACACCCGTCTGAGGATTTCAATGAGATACTAGTAATTCTTCACTCTTGATGATATTAGGAATTTTCACTATGAGGGTGGTGAGACACTGGAGCAGGTTGCCCAGAGAAGTTGTGGTTGCCCCGTCCCTGGAAGTGTTCAAAGCCAGGCTGGATGCAGCTCTTAGCACTCTGTTTTACTGAAAGGTGTCCCTGCCCGTGGTGAAGTGTTTGGAACTAGATCTTCAGGGTCCCTTTACCCAAACCATCCTATGATGTGCACACACGTTAAAGCAGGCCATGCCCTTTCTTGAGCTGAATCAGAAGCATATTATTGTTGAATGTCAGTTTTTAACTTAGGCTGAGGCAGACTCCAGAAACTTTTGACGTGGCTGTAAAAATTTCCATTTATTTAGACAGTGTGAGAGTTTTGTGGCTTTACATTAACTGGCTGTTTGTCAGCTACTACCTGATTGCTGGCAAGGTCTGCCATGGGAAAGCTGCTTTATGTTTGCTCCTTACTTCCATTCCTGCCAAGGCACCTGCAGCCGTTGGAGAGGGTATGTTGGACCTTTGGACCGTCAGAACTTTGTTCTCAGTTTTTTGAAGTATATCATTACTTAAGGGATCGCAGAATGAAGAACACCGTTAAAAATCACGTGGATGCTTAATACTGTGAACAACAGCTGAATGAATATCTTCAGTTTGTTTGCAACCCTATGTCATCCTTGTACATAAAAATCACTTTACTGTTTCTTTTCTTAACTTCCAACTCCTTCTTAACTTCCAACTCTTCTTCATAACTTCAACTCTTCTTTACTAGGGCTCACTGCACTGTAGTTTTCTTCAAAGAAATGATGCATTTTCCCTGTAATGTACGTGATACAGTGGTGATACTCTGGAGTAGCTGACTCTAATCATACCACCATAAGGATGTGTAATTGATTCCGAATTCGACTTTTATACTCTACCTCCTTGAGCATAGATGGTTGTATACATTTAGTGTATCTAGTACCTGTGAAGTTTAGGCCTCTTTAATAAAGGTTAATATTTAAATGAAGAAAACTAATTGTCTGTATAATTTGCATTATTCCAAATACATTTCCATTATTCAGTGGCTTTTAACAGGCAGGCCTCTGGATTATTTTGTTTGGTTGTTCACTTCTTTCAAAAGAAGAATTACATCACATATGATGTAATTCTATTGCAGGACCAATTTCTTTCTCTTTCCTTGTAGTGTAATCCTGGTGTTTTTAAGGATTACAAGTCCTGTCTCTATTATAACCTCTGTGCTGTCAGGCCCTTCTTAGGGAAGGGTAGAGCAAAACTTTGTGATTCAGTACTTCCCAGAAGGGCATTTCCAGAAAGTACCAACTTCGGCATGTAGCCTTAGTCACTTCTGAAAATAATAACAAATGAATCATTCTATAATTACAATTCTGTCTTTGTATCAGCACCAAAGCCTTAGTGATATATTTGCCTATTTAAATGTAAAGAAGAATGCAGAAAGGAGAAGGTTTTGGGTATAGGTTAGGGCAATGGATCAGCAAAAAATTTTCAGGATGGATGATAAACTGTAGGGCTGTGCCTTTTTAGAGTCACGTTTTACTTTCGCGTTCCTTGCCTTTATGCAGACGAAAGGGCTCTTAAGGTCAGTAGGAGGAGCTTAATGAAGAGGATATTATGAGTTAGATGCTTCCTGGACTTGGGTTTCAGACGTCTGACAGTTAGAGCTGAGCTTTGGAGCTCAGCTTTCTGGAGCCAGAGGTGGAAGGGGGCTGCAGCTGGTTTGGAAGTCCCTGTTGCTGTGGGAGGTATGGAAAAAACAGGGTTAGTTAGCAATGAGACTTGCCTCTCTCTGTCTCACGAGCCTGCTGCTGCTCATAGCACAGAACAGAGGCAGTCATGAGGTGGGGGTTACGTTAGCAAGGGATTAGTTCAGGCTTGAGGGGTTTGAAAGTGGTGATCAGTTATGGTGATGCTCAGTGATAAAAATTGTTGATGCTCATTTTGCTACAGTTATAAACGCTGTAGTGTGGCTGGATTATTTGGGGGTTTTAATATTCATGAGAATTATAGATACAGAAGGTTTCTCTCACTATTAATGCTTCTAACTTTACAGATGGGGCTATACTGGTGCACTTATATCTATTTTTTTTAATATAATTCTAGGTATAAACACACATGGCTCCTGGTGCCTCAGATGAGAAGAAAACTGATAATGAACAGGCTTCAAAGTAAGACTCAGAAATTAATTACTTTGTCCACTTAACCTTCCTCCCCAAACTCATTACACACTCACTTAGTTAAGGTACGGTACAAATATTGATTATAACATCAGGTATCCAATAGGAGATGTTTTGCTTTATTGCTTTACCACACCTACACAGAGCTAGTCATTTTCCTTTATCTCAACAGTGATTTTTTCCAAGCCTGGGTGATGTTTTTATTCATTAATTTATTTTAATCTGGTAAGCTACTGAAATGTCGACTGTGGTTGCTGCGTATGATCAGACCTACCTGCTTCAAGAGTTGAAACAAATATTTCAATATGTTTCTCTAATCCTTACTTTAAGCCTATTTTACTAATACCATACATGCGTGTTTAGTCTTCAGATACTTGTATTTTACTTAAACTCTCAGAAGTTGTAGGTGCTTTACAATAACTGGAGGGAAATAAATTTTCTTCTGAGATTTTCACGCCAAAGATTTTTATCAAGCAAACTTTGCCTCTACTGTAAATCCATGGCATTGGTCCTATGTACACATAAAAGTATGGTTGTTTTTATTGCCCATTTTACCCTAGGGTCGAAGTCGACAATTAGATGTGCAGATAAGCTGTGCAAGTTGGTAATGGCCCAGTGCTGCAGTGAGGTGGTAGGTCAGATAGCGTTGTTGGTGGGGTGTGAGATGAAAAGGTTGGAATATAGCCACTGCTGAGGAAGGAGGCTGTGTTTTGCCAGGCACGAGGACAGTGGTGTTGGCACATACCACATGAATTTCCCTGTAGTTTTAATAGAGGCCTCGCCTTTTCCCAGTTTATTTCCTGGAGAGAGGCTTTTATTGCTGGTGTTCTCATAAGGAAGGAAATTTTTTTTTTGCTTGCCTGAGAACAAATTGTAAAGTGATTTCAAACCATATCCTATTTATGTGTAAAAGCCATTCCAATGAACATCAGCACAGCCGGATATTGGATCTGCATTAGTGAGTGACCCAGTAAATAAGGGTAGCGACTCCCACAAAAATGAACAGGAATAATTCATGGAAGGCAGCCTGGGAATTCTGCTCACATGAGCTGGAAGACTCCTAGGTGGTCTTTGCCTTCCTGACGAGCCATAAACCTGCTCTTTAGTTCTTCCAGAGTCAAACAGGTCTCTTGGAAAGAAGAACAAAGGCAGCCAGTCTTTGGTTCCACCTCAGGCGGGATTTGTATGAAAAGAGGCAAATGGGGCCCGTCGTAGATGGAAGGGAATTCCTGCTGAAGAGGTGAATGGACCAGCTGCCTGAGTGGGCAGCGCCTTCAGTTGCTGAAGGTAGTTGTCTGTGGTTGGCAAGTACAGATAAGGTGGGTTGGGAAGACACCTCTTTCCTTGGTTGTGCAGTTGTTACTGGATAGTTAGTGACACTGGAAAGAGAATGCCAAGAGCAGAAGGAATTGCTGTACTCAGAATGTTTGGGTTGTAACAATTTGCTTTCTGAGGAACAGTTCAGTGACCTCAACATCATTTTGGCCACTGCAGACTTCCTGAGGTAACCCATATGTCCTGCACAGGACTGGCAGATAGGACCTACATAGTACCTACAGGAAAGCACTGCTTTTCT
The DNA here is from genome assembly GCA_035584735.1 of Pseudotriccus pelzelni. Classification (NCBI taxonomy): domain Eukaryota; kingdom Metazoa; phylum Chordata; class Aves; order Passeriformes; family Tyrannidae; genus Pseudotriccus; species Pseudotriccus pelzelni. The sequence goes on from JAWMRA010000078.1 coordinate 79,998,952, forward strand.
AGAGAGGCATTAGAAGGCGGACAAGATAACCTAAACCATCTAAAATAGTGCTAAATGACTCTGTTTAGGATTCAGAGTTGTTCCTGCAAGGTCTTAATGATTTTGTGCATAAAATTCAGGTGAACTTTTTTGTTTGTCTCCTCTGACAAAGCAGTTTGAATTTGCTGAGCCATGCTGTGCCTGAAGTGAGCCTCCATTAAGCTATTAATTAAGCTAACCCATCTTCTTGTGTCTGAAAGCTATTTACTGCTTGATTCCATCTCTCAGAAATTACTTTGAAGTACTGGCCAGGGTTTTGCTTAAGCTTGTGATTATTGACTAGTCTTTCCTACCTCTTCCGACTGAACTTAAAACATCAAACACAGAAGGCAGACGGTTTATGAATCAGTCAGCTTGTTTAGTTAGTCCACTATTGAATTTTCCATGAAGGTGATCCCATATGCCAAATAGTTCAGGTTTCCCTCTTTGCCCTGTTGTTTCCTGGCTCTTCAGACAGATTAATTTTTATTTTTCTTTTAAGCTGTATCACTTCCCTACAAGAAGCAACTTAAGAAGAAATTAATTCTTTTTACATCTTCCTCTTTTCCCTTTTTGTTGTGTTTGTTCGGTTTTTTCCCTCTCCTATGGTTTTCTCTTTGCTTCAGATTTCCATTTTCCTCTTTCCTCTCCTATTTCAGATTCTCTATACCCTTGTTATCAGTCTCATGCTGTAGGATATATTTCCTCCTGTGTATATGACACAGTGAGACAAATTGATAGAAATCTGTTTTGTGCCTGTCTGTAAAGCCCAAATCATCTCCTCCTTCTCAAGCAGCTGTTGATGGTGGTAGTGGGGAGTTTCAGTCAAAACAGAGGTTGTTTGCTTTTCAGCTTTGCTTTAGATTGTCTTTGTAGTAAGGTAATCTATTGTATATTCCCTGGTCCTGCTTCTATTGTTCTGTTCACCATAAAGACCCACTGTGGTTCACAGCTTTAATATTGTTTAAGGTGAATGTTGCACAGTTGCAAATGAATCCTAGCAGCTGGGCTTTTCTTCAGCAATTTCATCCTGTGCAATGAATGGAATATTAAATGTCATATGTGATTTATTGCAAGATGTAAGGCAGTTACAGAACTTAGGATTTCCTCAACGCAATGCACGAGGAACCAAAATAAGGTAGTGCAGCCATACCTATGTGTGGTATTTCCCAACTTCGACTGCTTGACTTTGAAGAATGGGCTCTGTTCAACTTGTGGGTTTGTATACACTCGATATGTCTCACAATGCTGCTGTCTCGGCAGAGAGAATTTTATCCATCTGTGCAACCCTCACCTGGAGAAAATGAAAGAAGACATCCTGTACCATTTTGCTCTTGGGACTGGTACTCATGATTTTCCAGCACTGTTCGGAGATGTAAAGGTAAGACGCTTTGCTCTGTTCAGCAAGCCCAATCTTTTCTGCAGAAAATGAAGGTGTAGTTGTCTTCAAAATAGGACTAAATACGTCAGCATACCACTGATTGAGGAGTCAATTCAAAGGGGAAAAGTTTTTGTGGGTTCTTTTTACCTTCCATATCTAAAAAAGTTGGGGATAATTGTTTTTGGCTGTCTCTTTCCATTCAGTAAAAAGGCAAATGCTGTAGGCTCTGTTCAGTTAGAACTCCTGTTTTTTGTCTTCATGGTCTTCATGCCAATATTTGTCTTTTACTAGTTTAAACAGGATGAAGGCATTTGAGTGCTATATAGACAGTTGTGGGTTTTTTCCCATAATTTTTCTTCATGGTGTTTTAGAATGATTACGAGACGAACTATATCTGGGAGTAACTTAGTGTTTACTGAAAGTTTTTGCATATACTTGTGTTGTTCTTTGCACATTCTTTGACCTACTGAATCATGCTACTGGTTTTGCTTTCCTGAATGCTGTCCACCGCAGTTTGTGTGTGTTGGAGGAAGCCCTTCACGGATGAAAGCTTTTATCGCCTACATAGCAGAGGAGCTGGGGCTTGGGAGCCCTGGTTGTGACTACCCGAACATCTGCGCGGGCACCGACCGCTACGCCATGTACAAAGTTGGCCCTGTTCTGTCTGTCAGTGTAAGTGCCTCATGTTGTCTGGTACGGGACACAGTCCAGCGATGCTGTTCAAAGTAGAAAATATGAATGCATCTTTCTTTTAAACCTTTAATAGGCTGAGTCAGGCTGTTAAGTTTGTGTCAGCCGTGCTCAAAATAGTGCAGCCAGCTAATTAAGACTTCCTTTTCAGCCCTCTCTCATAAGAGGGAAAACCTCCAGCACCTTCTTTCCTTCTTGCATCCTTTTTCTTCAGTGTACCACTGAGGCGTTGCAGGAATGGTGTTACCGATTTTTTAAGCAGACTTACTTTTGCCTCATCCCTGTTCTGTATCCTAAGTAATGGGGGAAAAATGTCACTTGAGGTATGTGGAGTACTGGAGAAAATGGCTGTATCACATCCAGAGCTACATCTCTGCAACGGCACCATCAAATATGCTACTATAGCTTAAGACTAGCATGCCGTGGGACTGGTGCTGCCAACTCATGTATGCATTTTAAAACGTCATACCTTTAATTTGTAAATACAATTACATACTTCAATTACAATTGCAAAACTGTAATATTACTCTGCACCCTTTCTTTCGATCTGTAATTATCACAACATTGTGCAAGTTAAGGTGAACTTCTATTTGCTAACACTGAGACTAAACCACGATGTTTGTGTTTTGAAAAAAATTTAGCCTAACTATTCACTAACACATCAGGTTGGTGAAAGAGTCAGAGTGGGGTTTTTCTTGTGTTTAGGAAATGTTCCATGATGAAGTGCATTAGTCAGCTGTTGGGAAAGGACACTGTTTATACTCTTGAGAATGTGAATGTTTTATAAGTCGTGATTTTTAGAGATACTGTATTTCATCTACAATCTACCAAAGCCAGTGGGAGTCTCTCTGTTTATCAGTAATAGCCTTTCAGTAGGCCCAGAGATTGGGGATTTTGTGGAAGTGAGTTAGGTGGCATTTGGAAAAAAATACCAGGAAGGAGAAAATGTTCAGCTCCTTTTTCCATATATATTTTGCATTACCTGTGTGAATGTGGAGTATGAATTTCTGCTTTCTTTTCAGCATGGTATGGGCATTCCTTCTATTTCAATCATGTTGCATGAGCTGATCAAACTGTTGTATCATGCCAAGTGTTCCAACATAACCATCATTCGCATTGGCACCTCTGGTGGAATAGGTATTTTCCCTCTTGATTTTTGTTTTATTTCTGTAAACATAAGTGTCTTTGTGGTAAAGTTGGGCACCTCTCTGTGTGTAAGTGATTGATGGTCAGAACAGTTTTCCACAGGAGGTGAATAATTTTTCTTCTGTGATTTGAAAGTAAAGGCAAACCCTGCCTTTTGGTAGAGAGAATGAACTTAAGAGACCTGACTGTGAGAAGGACCTTCCCATCCTCTATGTAAAATAAGAAAGAACATGTAGTGAAAAAAAAAATAATTCTTTTGGAAATTATTTGTAATAATAAATGGAAGCAGCTAGGCAGGGGCAGAAAATTCTTCTGATGAGTTCAGGGGCAAAATTACTGATTACAAAAGAAGCAGGATTGGGTCAAGAGGTATGTTTTATGTCTGTGGAAACAAAGTGTTAACTGCATTGTGAAATTACATCTATTTCTTTTTGCTGCAGGTTTGGAGCCAGGCTCAGTGGTTATAACTAGGCAGTCTGTAGATGCCACCTTCAAACCTCAGCTGGAACAGGTTGTTCTGGGAAAGACAGTAATTCGCAGTACTAACCTAGATGAACAGCTGGCTAAGGAGCTGATGCAGTGCAGTAAAGAAATCGGTCAGTTCAACACAGTCATTGGGAACACCATGTGCACTTTGGATTTCTATGAAGGTAAGGCTGGTGACAGGCTAGCAGAAAATTATTGGTAAGAAGCAATAGATAAATATTGGGTACTATATTAACATAAAGGTTCCAGTTCACTGAACAGAACACATTCCCTACTGTGGGTTGTCTCACCAATCGTAATTAACCAGTTTTTCATCTGCATGAAAGTAAGCATTGTACTTACCAGTTTGCTGTATGAAACTTTTAATTTTGTGGAGATGCCTCTCCAGCTTTAATAGATCCTCTGAAGTACAAATAGTCTACTATACACTTCTCATGTACTTGTCTGGTATATTTGTCAAAAATAGAGGAATGAAAATTATTTGTAACCGGTTTGGGGTTGGTTTTCTTTGCACTAATTGAATACCTACAGTAAATATTTTCTAAAAGAATTCTTGGAACCTGTTTCATTTTGAGCAAAGCAGTGATAAGACCACTGAAGAAAATATTTTTGCTGAGTTGTGTTAATGCTGCTTTGTAGGAGGCACAAACCTCCAAGGCTTACTTTGGATAAACATACAGACATTCAGGTGCTGTTCTGATCTCCCAAATCTAGATGTTTATTCAGAAACATCTTTCAAACCTTTCAAGAATAGAGTGTAAATGGCACCTGATGCCACTTTTTCTGGGTGTTGCTGAGTAGGAGACAAAGGATGCAGTGCAAAGGGAAATACATGGTCTTTGTCGTAGTGCTCCAGCTTGGGCAGAAGCACCCACTGTCAGTTCGTGTATCTCCTCAGGCACCAACCACAGGTGCAAGCAACACTAAAAGAAGTGTCAGGGACATTTTCAACTCGTACAGCAAAAGCTGAGAACAGGCCCAAGGGCATTTATTCAGGAGTACGTTTTCCAAAACCAAGAAGATACTGAGTAAAATACAGTGTAATTTAACTTTACTATTCACAACCTGCTACTATTTATCTGTAGGTGCTATTCTTGAATAATTCAAATAAAACTTTTCTCAAAAAATGATACTAATATTGGCTAGTTAGCTTAAGAGACTCTTCATCTCTTACCTTAGAGAGTCTGTAAGTAATGAAATGTTCATCCTTTCAAAGTAGAAACACAAAAACATTTTCAAACCTGGCAGTTTTTCTAGACAATGGTTAAACATATTAAAAAATGCAGCACTTCCATGCAACTTAAAGTTTGTTGCTGAATTTTGATGCTTGCTGCACATGTGGGAATCTGCTATGTACAGTTTGCTGTTTATGAATTTGAGAATTTAAGCTGAAGAAGACCAGTTAAATTACCATGATTCACATTATAAAAAATACAACTTTTATGTAGAAACTCTAGCAATAGCTAAGAATCACTTTTTCCTATTTGTCTTGTGCACAAAAATAAAGAGTAGTAGTAAAAGCTGAACACTGTATAGGGGAAACTGTAATAACTGGGTGTTTTCAAAACTGAATTTGCTCTGTGAGTTCATCACTCTGAAATTTTCCACAAAATTACTTTCTAGGACAGGGCAGGTTGGATGGTGCTATCTGCTTATACGATGAAGAAGAAAAACTGCAATATTTGAAGAAAGCTTATGATTCTGGTGTCAGAAACATTGAGATGGAGTCTTCCGTATTTGCTGCAATGTGTAATCTCAGCGGTGTCAAAGGTAAACCAACTCAGTCACTTTATCCAACCTAGAGGAAGTTTTCTGCTTTGCAGGGGGTTTGTGGTTAAAAACTGCAAATGAAGTGTTAACATACCTTCTGCGTATAAAAAAACCCAAACAACCCAACAGTTCTGCTTATAATTTTGTTGCTACGATTGCTTGATTTGTATCAGATGTGTCACAACTTACCAAACTCCTTCATATAGTTTTTACAGAGTTTGCTACTGTCATTTGTTATTCCAGCTCCTGGCAACCATGTAAATCATTTAAATGCCTAATTACCCCTATCATCCATTTGTTGTCTTGAGTTAGCTTTTGAAGTTTACATAGAGCAACTGGTTAGTTTAAGCAATCAGGTGATTCTCATATATATAGAACTATACTAACTTTCTATACTTTCAAATCAAGTTGAAAATACAAGTATTTTGTGTAGACGTAAAACTCTGATTCTTAAACAGCTGAGGAGTTTTGGTAGCATCATGAATAAACCATTCCCAATCATAAAATGAATTTTCAAATATTTTATGCAAGCTAACTAATTTTCAGTAAAGATCAGGGGAAAAAAAACAATTACAAATAAGGTATTACAGTGTCTTTCTTCTTACTGTCTAAACTGTCTTCTCTCACTTTCCTTAGCAAGCGATTTGCCAATTTAAAACACTGATGTTTCTCAAACTTCTTAAACTTAAGGTGGATGAAATGAAGAAATATAGGCAAAAAAGCCAACAGTTATATCAAACATCCTTAGTTCTTACTGATTTGAGTGATTAAAAACCCAACCAAAACTGATTGGGTTTTTAATCCTGTACCATTAGGGAGCCTGGTCCTTTTTGCTGTCTCTGCTTTGCAGGTCTGTAATGTGTATTTACTGCTTGTGCTCTGTAAATTCCCACTGGCAGAAACCCCAAACAGAGCACAGTGATAGGGTTGAGGGATAGGGCTCATCTGGAGTGAAAGGAGGGATTTTGCCTTTGGGTCCAAAAGGCAGCAGGTGAGCCTTAGGTGGTCCATGGGGTCCTCATGTGGTTGCAGTGCTCCCTGTCTATGAACGTGGAGGGGGCTTATCTTCTGCTTCCTGAGGGATGGCACCTACAGCACAGGCACTTGGGCTGGGGTTAAGGGAGACGGCTGTAACTACATCTGCTAGAACAGTGTGTCTGGGCTTCCTACCAGTCAAGTCCTCGGTACTTGTGAAATAAACTTCCTATCCAGAAAAACATAAGAATCATGATATAACCATAAGTGTCTACAGCTGCCTGAGAACTCTGGCTTCGTTAATGTAGCAATCTCTTAAGCTATTTCTGACTTATATCCTCCACAGTGTGCTAGTACCCTAGCATGTTGTGGTACTGCACACCCTTTTTTGGGTTTTGCTTTCTCTTGTAATTTTTACGTTCTAGGTGTTCATTCAAATGCTTATGCTTTTGGACTCTACAAGTGCCAGAATGCTATTCCTAACTAATCCTATCTTTTAACTTCTAGCTGCTGTAGTGTGTGTCACTCTTCTCAATCGGCTCGAAGGAGATCAGATCAGCAGCTCACATGATGTCCTTGTGGAGTATCAGCAGAGGCCGCAGAAGTTAGTGGGATATTTCATTAAGAAATGTCTTGGGAAAGCATGAAATATCCATCTTCGTTTTAGAGAAGGAGAAGGCCTTTGTACAGATGAAGTCTCGATTACAACTTCTGTGCATTACAAGTCTTTTGCCTCAGGATAACTTACAGCATTCCATGTGTCTGTGGAAGTTAATAATTTATGTCACTGTTCTTTGGGAACTGAATGTGCCGAATGGACTTCAGTTAAGTTTTGCTTAGTTATGTGCTGGTGGATATAAAACTCACTTTTCCATGAATTGGAAAGTGGATCTGTTGTGAAGGATATGCCTGCTATAATGTATGAAAAAGCTTTATTTATCCCTGCTGTAAAAGAAAAAACTAGGAAAGAAATCAAACTTTATTGCCAAATACATGCAAACCACCAAATTAACTTAAAAATGCTAATCCCTTCCTCATTGTTATAAAAATTATGTAAGTTATAATTGTCTTTGGTGCTTCACTTGTAAAGGAAACCTAAAGTGAATGCAGCTTATTTTTTTTGCAAACTTTGACAAATAAACAATACTATTTTCCTATATTAAAATTAAATGAAATTCCAAAGTGTTGGGACTGAATTTTCTAAGCCTGAAGTACTTGATACTGAGCTGTTGAATATCTGTACTTCTTAGATATTCATCCAACCATACTTTAAATATATACAATTAAATCAATATCCAGGAAACATCTGAAGAATTTGCAATTGAAGGACTTCCAATCTTTTGCTGAAGCAAGGCTCCTTCTGCTTGTGAAGAGGAACTGGCATTCAGATGTACAGCGTGTTCACAGGCCTGTATTACGGGAGCTTTTTTTTAAATAGGTTTTCTCCAATTAAATCTCCACATCTTCAGGGCAAAACATTCACTGTTGCAATGTTTTCGAGTTCTTCTGAAGAACTGGACAATACCTATTGACTCTGCATGCCATCAAAACCCCTTCTGCAGTTGCAGTTTTTTCCACTGTCATTGACCTAAGTGTTTGGTATTTTTTTAGAAATCATATTCATTGCTACTTTGTTGCTCTGATTAGAATATAAATATGTGATCAGCTAAAGAAAATGTGTTAATTTTTTCCTTTTTCTTCTTTCTACTGGCGTGGGGTGTTCAGTCCTAGAAGGGATCACAGGTCAAAAGGGTCTGAATAAGATCTCAGAACAGCTGTTGCTGATCCAGCAAAATGAGATTTGGTTTTTGAGGATTGTAGTCTGCAACACTGTTAACAAGCACAAGAGTTAGAACTATGAGGGTGTGATGTTAGTAGTGGGCGCTTTCGGCAAGTGACAGAAACTGCAAGCAACGTGGTGGAAACATTCAAAAAGAGAGGGTAACTCTCGTGAACAGAACCGCTCTCCTTAAATTTGGTGAGTTTTCAGCTGGAGAACAGATTAGTAACTTTTTAAATGTTACTAATTTAATCTCCTTTTAATTTTAAAACCACACTTTCTCATTTATGAAGAGTATATACAGTGCATGTAAGTTTTCACAGAAAACCTTTTTTCCCCTAAGCTTAAAGGAAGGAGGTAGGTGGAAATGGCCCCACATTTTGTTTGAACTGTTTATCCCTTGTTTTTAAAAAATTATAATAATTAGCCAAAAAAAATTAAATCTGTGTTTAACTATGCCTAGTGCTTGCCTAGCCATTGACAAAGCTTGTGAGGTCCTTTGGGAAACATGCAATGAGGCATATCGTTTCTCTGCAATGTCCTTTTCTCAAAACAGTAACGAGATAAAAAGGAGATCACTTTAGAAAGAGCATGCTGCACTCTAGTATGAAGAAAAGCTTATACCAAATTGACTAGTATGGGTTTGGAGGAGATAGTTTGCTGTTGTACAAGAAATACTTACTAAGAAGTACCCAAAGAGAAGTAAAAATGCTTTATGTAGAAAACAAACAAATGCCTAATGTGGATCTGTGAAACTCCAGGGAAGCATATTATTGCAGTTGTCCTGGGACTATGAATCTGAAATGGTGTCATTTTAAAAGAAGGACAGCAAGAATCTGGAAACAGGTAAAAAGAATTTCCTGAATCATTTTAACAGCATGTGCTGTCAATTGAAACTACAAAGCTTTTGTATTTACAGTCATATAAAGTAAGCACTTCTATTTTGAGAACTAATATGAAAATTCTTATGTGCTGAGTGCTGAAATATAAATGATCTTGTGGCCTGGCTGAGCTGGAGTTAAGGGTCAGGCATTCCTGGAGTGATGCAACTCCTGTATTAAATCAATACCCAAGACCCTGGTAGAAGCCCCTTGAAGATGATCCATTCACCTTTTGCCAATGTGTCCTTTCTCCTTCTCACTATTCCTTAGGACACTGTACATTTTTTTCTGCTAAAACATTTTTCTTCTGTGCTTCCTACCAAATGGAGTAAAGGGGTGTATGACAGCTTAAAATTAGAATTCAAAAGACACTAAGTATCCTCCTGTTTCTGGTGATCACAGTCCTCTGACGCTGTTATCCTAACGCAAGAAGGGGCTCTACAGACACGTCCGACATGCAATAAAATACCTTTCCCAGCTTCAGAGGAAACTTGTCAGAATGTTACCCCGATAAGAACAATTGTATTTCCCCTTGTGACTGCAACTGGACAGGGAGATAAAGAAATGAATCAGCTGTGTGCATCCGGCTGTGAAGTTACATTCCTGTAGGTTTCACAGAGATATACATAGAGAGTTATATAATAGTTACAGGTTTTGTAAGCAATTCAGTTATTTAATATTAGCCATTCACATTATTTCTGTAGAGCATGAATCAGGATTTAAAGTGGTGATATTTTTAAAAATATATGTGATATTACATATATGTTCAATATTACATAGTGCAGTGTCTCGTGGTAAGTTTAAAAATCCTTCAAACATCAGAAACCTCTGTTCAAATCAAGGGCCTGCTATGGTTCTCTCTGCCACCCTGTCCCTAGCAATACACTGCAGAATCAATTTAATCCAGGGATCAGAAGGAATAAAAGCAAAGAAGGAAGGTAAAAGGTACAAATAGGGTGGAAGAGTGAAGGGAGAAAACAGGAGTTTCCACCAGCGGTTTGTTCCGTGATTCATGGTGTTCTGACCCATTCCTACCATTAAGTTAAAGGCCATAATGAAGACATGCTATAATGCAGTGGTTTCACATTTGCAAGAGACCGAGAAAGTGCAGTAATTCAATTAGTGACTTGAAAGAATGGATTTTGGCATTTTACTTTTGGATTTTTTTAAAATGGGAGGTATGAGAAATCCTGAAAAGGAACATTTTGGAATAACCTATGTCCAGACTATAAATTTTCATATCTGTCCTTTAAAAGCCCAAGCAAAATAATTAAGTAATTTCAGTATTTCTTGAAAATATATATGTGCAGTATGCAATATCTTTTTTTTTTTTTAACATTCTTTCTTAAAAAGAAATTTCAGTGCATTATCTCACAGAACTAGGTTTTTGTCTCAAGTCTGGATCCCAATATATATTTCTATATAAAATGCTTACAGGGTTGAATCAGGGATGTTTTTCATTTCCATTGACAAATGACAGGTGAATGCTTTCAGACCTGCCCATCAGCAGCCAGTAATATTCTGACTGCAGTGCACAGTAGTGCAAGCAGCAAACTGGGCTTTGGGGACTGGATCTACATGCAACAACTGAGTAGAAAAAAGCACAGCAGTGTGATTTGATGACACTGATACAGTTTGATACAAGATGCTGAGGTTTGGTTTCCCTGAAAGTTTGTCAGTCTCTGAATGACTAAAAGGCATGTTTTATATTTCTAAAATAATTACCATTAAATATTATACTCCAGAGTATGGATTAAATTACAGCTCAAAAAATCTTCAGCTTGAAGAGAAAGAAGGTCACTGAACAACATTAAATCTGAAACTCTATGGTACAATAATAAAAGAAAGAGTAATGCTGACAGGGACAGTGCTTTTGGTCGGGCTACAAACAAAGCAAAGCAGCAGTGAAAGACAGACAGAACCTGTTTTACACGACACAAAATCCTAATTCTAGATGCTTCTTGTGGGTGCTGAGCTTGTAACTATGAGAAAAATTTTTAATTTAATGGCATAGTATTGGTATGTCATTTTACAAGAGTAAAATTCCTAATGCTTCTCAACAAACCTCAAACAAACCACCATCCTCCTTGAGAGATTTGGTCTGTTTTGTTGGTTAAAGTGTAGCTCCATTTTAATCAGCCCTATTATTTAACCTTGCCCACAACTAACATTTTTCATCATGCCCTAAGTTTGCACACAGGAAGTGTCTCCAAGGAAAGATGCTACTATTGATGTCATCCTGCAGGCGCTTTGTCTGGGACACAGGTCTGGGCCATGTAAATATTTACAAGTAGTACTCCTATTAATGTTAAAATAAAAGCCTTGTGATCACCCAATAAACCTTGAGAAAGAAATGGTGGGTGGTGATAGGAAAATAGGCCAGTTTTCCAGATTCCCATCCATATTCTCACATGATTTGATTGCATTCCTGTCTACCAAACAGTATTTTTGTCTCCTGGGCCTTAACCTATTTAACACATGAAATTATGTTTCTTTGAATGTGCTTGCCAGCCTACTTTAATTACATTGTATTAAAACTGTAGGCTAGACGTGGCGTGTTGATGGTATAATATTATAAAGCATTCAAGTTTTAAAACCAGACCTGAATGCTTGCAGTAGGTTTTCTGCCTTTTCTGCAGCAGTGATTTTGAATAACTTGCATATTATAAGGGTTAAGTTTCAAGTTAAAACTGAGACAAAGCCTGCCAAAGATAAGCAAAAGCAGAAGAGGGCAGGTCACTCTGTCTTTTCCTTACTCTAAGATCCAATTCTGAGCCTGTTTGTTATTTTTTTCACTCCAGAAGGAGTGGAGCACATGATGAAATCCCTTTCTAATTTGCCCTGCAACATTCAAGATGCTGCTGTTGACTACAGACACTTTGTCAATAAGCTCTGAAAGCATACAATTAATATAGCTATTAGCTGTTCCTTATAGAGAAAAATTGTATAGTTAATATAGCTATTTAAGGCTGCTACTTGCACAGGATACTGCTTGATGCTGTGTGGATGAAACCTAAGGCATTCAAAAGAGCTTCCAGGATGGCAGCAATAGAGCTGACACGTCTTCCCAAAAATATTCAGAACTGATTTAATTTTCCTGCTTGTGTGCATTATTTTTAATATTATCATGTGCTTATGTGCCAAGGGTTTTGTTTGGGGGGGAGTGGGTGAGGCAGGTGTTTATAATTTGATTTAGTAATTATCATATCTCTATGACATTGAAAATAATACAACCAAGCTCATACACCTTTTAGAAGTAATTTCTCAGAATGTCACTGCAGGGATTGTTCCTGTTGGAATGTTCATGCGGTACCTTTTACTTTCCTAAATTTTGTTCTAGAAAAAACAAGTTTGCTACTGGAGAACACCATCCTAGGCAAGAATGAATTTCTGTAGGAAAGGACTATGAGATAGGAGGACAAATGAAGTCAAAAGAACTGAATGGTGGAAGGTGTTTGTCTGTTGAGTGCCTTATACAGTAAAATGAGGAGTCAGTAGTTAATTAGTACTGGACACTAATTCCATACAAAATAGTTGTTTCCTGTATCCATGAAAAGCTGTTTAGCTTTAAAAAATCGAGTGCCACATTTATGAGTATGTAATTATATAGAACATAATAAATTATACAGATCACAGAGTCAGATGAGCAGAGATTTTGCAGAATAACTTGTTCAAAACCATTTGCCAAATGATTTGTGTGAGCTGTTTTGGCTCACACAGTCAGGAACTGTCTTCCATCTCAGTTGCTTTGATAAGTAACTTCTTGTAATTCAGTATGTTGAGTAGTTTATAATTTTCTACAAATCACATGCTATAGATTCTTCTCCCCAGCTTTCCAGAATGGCTGTGTGAAACCACACAAATTAAAACACACATTTCAATTTCTGTTATTGAAAAATATTTGTTTAAAATTTATACTTTGACTGTGCACAGAATTTTCATCTGTGTTATCTCAGAATTTTGCCTGTGATTCTAGTGAGAAAAATTACTGTCCACACTCTGAAATATCAGGGATTTTAGTATTACTTGACTAAAAGCAGAAGTGCCATCCAGGTGTGAAGTGGAACTCCTTGGTGAGGTATTAATTAATCCTACCTCATTGGTACAGATGTGCTTAGTGAAAGTCAGGTAAACACTAAACTACTTAGTTTGTCAGTATGTCCTGAGGACTTTCACATTCCTATTTGAAGCTAAATGATTACTTCAGTATTTTTTCAGTCTTGGATCAAAGAGAATAAAAGCAAATCCCACCATCTTTGAAGAATAAATATGTTTAACTAGTTATATTCTGCCATGACTGCATATGTGATTTCTGATTTTCTAGGAGATGATTTTGACCAATATGTAAAAATTTATGATTCATGACATCTCTTTTTTCTCTACTCCTTGAACCCATGGAAAAGGTAAAAATTAAAACAGAAGCTTGCAGCATTTCAAATACAAAGATTTTAACAGACTACTCAGTCAGTTTACTATGAAGTGGAGTAACAAAACTTCACAATGTGCTCTAGAGGGCCAAAAACTGCTGCTGGGTGACCCGAATCCAGAGCTTGGGAAAGGCAAGCTAAGGCACTGGACACTAACTGATCCTCATCCCCTATGGAAACTGGTATAACTCAATAGACCTGCAGATGTGCAGTTGTTCATTGCAGAAACATCAGACTTATTAACTTTTTAAATTGCTGCCTTGGCTTATGGAAGTCGAATTCCTCTGTGGTGACTTCCGTATCCAAAAATGGTTTTTTTACATTTTGGGGGATTTTATTCTTAATGTGGAAAAACAGCTGTGAATGTTAAGATGTGTCTTTCATTCAATAGTAATACATTTTGCAAAATGTGTAATGATACGATTTACTTGTCAATAATGACAAATAAAAAACATCTGTTCAGGCATCATGATGTCCTACGCGTGCATGACTCATGGTTTCAGATTCTACACAGTTTGAATTACCTTCTATGATGGCTGTGTTAGATGCCTCTACTGAGCACAGAGAGAACTTTTGAGGATCAGATTTTACCTTAGGCAATTCATTTGGGTAGAGCAAAACATACAGAAAGTTTACTGCTCTGTTCACAGTGGCATTCCTGATGGGTAAGGTAGCCACTCTCTGCACTGCCAGATGCCTGCTGCGTCTCCCAGTGGCCCTGTTACCACAGGTCTGCACAGGCTCCACTCCTGAAGATCCCCTCACACAGCTCCAGGAATTGCCCAGCAACCTCTTTGCTAGAGGAACTGCTGCTATAAGACTGATTTTCATCCTGGGTGGCATGTGGCAGTTAATTAACACAGTTTTGTGACTTCTCAGAATATTCTGCCTCTGTGTAGGTTTTGTATACTGGAGAAAGAGAATGCCAAACATACATCCTTCATAAGAAAAAATTCAACAGTCATATGATGATGCAATGGGTCCACTACAGTGCTAGATGTGTACTCATAAGGGTGTTCAAGAAGCATACTGACATTTTTAGGGCTACGTGGTTAAACAGTGTACTTATTTTCCTACTGTTCTTCTTTTTTTTTTTTTTCCAAAAGCATATGCAAACAAAGTGACATAAACACTGAAGGGACAGAAAGTCACCCAACTTTAGAGAAAGGCAAATGTATGTTACATATTCTTTTTTCCCCCCTGTCATTTGCATTTATTTTTATTCCAGAGAAGTAGAAACAAGTGCAGAATGTATGCTGTGGAGTAAAGCACCCTGAGGGCATTTATACAAACCCATCCCCTTACTGTTCACTGCACTGAGAAGCAAACCGAAAGATGAGATTCCTCAACGAATGAAAAGCAAGAGGCAGAAACATAATCTCATCTTTTCTCAGGAAGCAGGCAAATCTCTTGCACTATTCTCTAGTGCTGGAATTAATCAGCTTCTGAATAATGCGTCTGGACTGCTTTGTGAGATGATTCTGAGTTAGAAAGTCCCTAAGAAGCCACTCAGCAAGTGGATGAAGGAAAGAAAAGAGGATATGGGGCACACTGTACACCAATTCAAGGCTCTGTTTTGGAAAAATTGGCTCTGCCGTGTGAGGCAACCGGTGAGTGCTTGAAAGCGATTAAAAAGGGAATATTTTAAATCTTTTAGAATCTGTTTGAAAGAGTGTATCTATCGATTTTCTCTTTTTACTGCAGATTGCTAAGAACAGGGTGGCTGCAAGTGGTTCTTGTTTTGGCTTTGATCATCTAATTGTTCAAAATACAAGCAGGGAACAGCAATGGGTTGTTTTAATTCTAAAATGGCTGAATATAGTGGTGCCCCCCAAATTGCAAAGGAGATAGGAAATCTCATAAAAGTTTTGAAGAGCCACAGCTTATCTTTTAATTAACATTAGATACTAGCAGTGCTGGTAGCAGTGACAAGGGTGAAAATCAATTTTCTTCATGTTACAGGTACTCATTGGTAATATAAGAAAGCTTGCGTGACTGTGATCAAAATGTAGATACAGGGAATGCAGGGAATGTGTATTAAAATTGCATATACTTCTAAATTTCCTTTTTTGTTCACTCTACAAAGCTTAATTGAACCTTTCAAATTCCAGTATGCTGAAGAATCTGACAGCTATTTCGACAGCAATCAAAATTAAAATGATACCTAAATATGAGATGTCACTCACCTTTACTGTGATTGAAATGATTTTTTAAATTTAAGATAGAAGGAAGTGAATTTTCTCAAGTGAAACAAAATTTTTGCAGGGAAAAAAAGGAATCACTTCAATTAATAGTTTGACATTGATTTAACTTGTCTGTGATGATCTGGGGCTTTACAGTGAAGCATGTTGGCTGTTTGGGTAGGATTACCTCAATTAAATAAACGCACAGTTTTTAGTTCCAGAAACATTTATCCAAAATAAAATTGTGATTTAGAGAGAATTTCTTCTCCAAATTATTGCAAGTGATGGCTTTTAATACAAAAGACATTTTCTGTGGGAGAGATGCTGTTGGTCATGTTCTTCTCCATTTCTAAACACTTCTGTATGTGCAATCAGTGTGCATCAAGTGGCTCCTCAGTATCTCCTGTTCTCCTCCATGTGGATCTATTTGTCTTCTTCTGTGTAGTTTTCCCTCATGTAAGTTCTAAGTTTGCCTAATTGGTAACTTTCCTGAATAGAGAGCACACTGAGATGCAGACTTCTCCAAACCAAGAATTGCAATCCCAAAGCAAACTTAATTCTGCCTGTTGAGAGCCAGGACATGCCCTGGGGGAACTTGCAAACCCTCCTTATGTGCCTGTTGTGCAAACACTGAGCTGTGGAGGTGCTCCATCTGCAGTTACCCGAGGAGAAATCCAGGTGGATGATTCACCTGTGCAAAGGGCAGGTCAGACCCTTGTGAATCTGAAGAGAGAAGCAGAGAAAGATCTGATATGCTTCAGCTCTGTTTTATGTCATGTAGAACTGTATAAGGCAATAGTCTCCTTGTAATCATTTATCAATAGTTAGGGCTAGAAGATAAGTGAGGTCTGTTGAATTAACAATGTGTCATGAATGCCATTTGGCATTAGTTGTTACTACACAGTGAGAGGTGAAGGGCCTGTGACAGATATAAGTGTTCTATAAGGAACAGGTGTTTTGACTGAAATTCAGATTGACATCAGCACCTCCTATTAACAGGGTTCAAAGACAGCACAAGTTATTATGTACATTTGGGCATCAGCTGGAGCTTGAAATTGCAGTTGTGCTGAAGACACATTCTCATTTATGTTTCAGAAACTTTTACTTCAGAACTACAGATTCCAGAAGCTCAAGAGATACACACTGCTGGGCAAATGTACTAATTTAGTTTTCTATCACTGCATTTCTTAACTATTGTTTAAATAGTTATAATAAATAACAAATAATTTATTACCATCCAAATTTGTATCTAGGTAAAGGGTGAAAGGTGGTCCCCAAAGTCTCTTGTTCTGATACCCTAATTTAGAGGATCACTGGAATTTAAAATCATGCTGTCAAATCCTTGAAGTGTGTAGTCAATGATGTGGTTATTAGAACAAACCAGAAACATAGCCTACCCCAAAACTATCCCTTTTTACAAAAGTTGTTATTATTAGTAGTTTTCGTTTTGGATTAATGTTAAGCATGGCAGAAAATGTGGGTATAATTCTTGCTCTTTATCTGCCCCTACACCAAGAGTCATCTTTGCCCTCGTTCTGTCTTTTATAGTTCACAGTCCTCTCTTTCTTCCACACTTTAAGAGATACAAACATCCTCTGAGAGTTGCTTACTGATGAGTGTCCTCTGTTTTGTACACGTACGTTTTTGCATCCCTGCAAAAAACCCTAAAACAAAGCAAAAAAACACATACACACACAGAACCCCAAACCCCTGAGTGAACAGCTACAAAGTTGTCTGCTTTTATCAGCTGGGCTTTAAGGCTCCATTACCAAAACTCATTATTCCTCCCGGGTATAGCTCCTCAGAATGTCAACAGCTCTCAGGCTCCAGTTTCCCCAGTGGGGTGATGGTGGTGGTGTGTGCCCTCAGGGGCAGCCTGGACCCTTTCCAGCCCCTCCTGGGCAGTCTGGTGACATTCCCTCCAAGTCTTTTCTGCAGTGCCCCTTTCCTCAGCTGCTGCACCTGGCTCCATTCCCCACAGACAGCCCACGGATACCCTGCAGCCATGGCTCTGCTCCACAGCATGGGATGAACATGACAAAGAGGCGAGGATGCCACCAGGGCCCTGCAGTTCTGCTAAGCTCTAGTGGCCCTGAGCACCCTCACTGGGGCCCAGGATGCAGACAAAGTGGGATTTCTGCCCTCTGCTCCCACCTGGGTGAAGTTGGAGGAGCACTGCTTTCCACCTGAGCCCTTGTGCTTGGTCATTGTCTTTCTGGCTTGACCATTGACTGAGGATCTGGGCTCTGGTGGAGACTGGCTGCAATGGCAGGGCTGCCCTGCTCCCCTTGGGAGTTTCTGGGATGGGTCTCCTGCCCTAGTGGCTGGTGTTGCCATGCATAGATCCCTGCCCCTTGGGGAGCAGCCAGCCCTTGCTGATCCCTAAATATTTTAAAGCATCAGCCTTGCTTTTCTTTTGCTTTCTTCTATATTGTGTGATCAGTTTAGATAAATGGCCATTTCCCTAAATTTCAGGAAACCTTTAGTTCCTTGCCCCGTGTTCAGCAGAGAAGTCCTTCTTCATAGGGAAGATTTTGACACTGGATTTTGTTCTTAAGCATTATGTTACTGTTCTCAGGCATTTTTCCTACATACCCAAGTTTAGCAATCTCTTCCTCAATGGGATTTGATTCAACTCTAGCAGTTTAGAAATAAAATCCCCAGTGTGCTTCAGGGAAGTTAACAGCCTCTAATGGGAGATCTTCAGCGTGGCTGTCATTTCGGCTGTGTTTCTGTTACCGAGTTCACTGTTCACTGTTATCAGTGAACTGTTATCACACCACTGTAGCAGTGGTTATCAGTGAATCTAGAAGTCTTTTAAAATTTGGCTGAATGGCAGTTTCTTCCTTTCTGTTGCTGAAAATCGAGACAATTGGTCTTTGTGCCTTTTATTTCTGTGCAATCTGTTTGGGGGTTTGTGTCCTGCTAACACTATAAATAGAAGTGAAAACTACTTTTTTGTTCTGAGACCAGTATATTTCACAAAGTTATAGGGATTTTAAATAGAAGTATCTATTATTAATTTACTTTAATGATCTTACGTTCCCTTAAGTAGTTGTAAAAGGGATATTTGATTTTTTATTATTAAAAGACATATAAATTTTAGTGATTTGTTCCCAAATCCTATTTTCTATAGACTGATGATGTTTTGATTTCCCTTTTCAGGTCCTATCTCTTGCTGAAATACTGTGGCCATGTGTGCTTTTCTTGATTCTAGCTGCAATCCGCTTCCAGGAGCCCCCAAAATACAAGGAAAACTGTATGTTTTGTTTCACTTGTGCTCTATTTCGGTTGCCCCAGCTTGTAGAATGATTTAGCAAATACTAATGATGTCCTAAAATGGGGGACTTAAATGTAGTGGAGTCAATGGAAAGAGTCCTAAAGTGGGGTTCGATCGTGTCTAGCTGTGGACCTGAGCAAGCTGTATTTATGTGGGAGAGATATAAAGTTTAAGCTCTGATTTTTCAGACCAGTTTTTGACATCAATTTTGAATATAAGGTGGATTACTTGGATTTTAGTTGTATTTGTTTCTTTCAGTTGAGTAATGGGTTTTAGATGTGTGTTTCAGAGCTAGATAATTCTCCAGTAAATATTAATACTTAGACAAGATGAACCTTAGCTCCACATGCTTCCTGGGATTTAGAATTAATATTTTATAAAAATATAAATTCTTCCATTTCCGTTAACACTTCAAAACTTCTTATGACTAACTCCACTTTACGAAGTTCCTTTTCCTTTTATCTTGTAAAACATTAATTTCATTTAGAAAAGTTACTTATGATATTATAATCTATTCAGTTTCTTGTTCTATTATTCACTAATATCAGTAAAATGGGAATAAACCATCTTTAGCTACATTAAAAATCGATTTGGTAAAACAATTCTGGATCTGTAGAGTGAAATAGCTGAAGACAACCTAGCCTGCACTGTACACATTTACTTTATGGAGAGATATGGATAATTCCAGGGATGTGGAAAAGCTGCTGTTTAGATAGTCTCAATGGATGTATGTTCAGACATTGCTGAATACCGGTTCCTTCATCGTATGAAAGCCTGTGAGAAAATATCATTTTTTTGAAGAAGTCTATATTCTAATCCAAGTCACACCTGATTTTGGACTAGCAAGCGTATGATATTACAATAGTGCTACTACCAGGAAATTCAGCTTTCCAAAGAGTGCTCTTATATGTCATAGATACCCTGTTGTCACAGTCTGACATAGAGGTTACGCTGTGGTTTCTACGGTGACTGAGTTTTTCCTATATGGGACACCTGCCATTGATACAACTTCATCACTTTCAGTTAACAAAGATGCTGTTTGGGAGAAGGGAACACAGCGTAGTGGTACCGTTTGCAAATGCCGTGTCACTGGCCTTGATTCTGTCGCTGCTTGGTTTCAGGTTACTTAGAAGCTCGGGATTTACCAAGTCGGGGCCTTTATCCTTTCATGAGAACCCTGTTCTGTAATGTTGGTTCAAGATGCAAGAACACTAGTTACACAGCACAGGAAAACAACCGCTTTCGGTAAGTTGTATGAATTCGACAGAGCTGTCAGTATCACAGTGCATCTTTTTCTGCAGCAAAGGTTGTTCCCCCCTTGTAGACTGGGAAATAGGAACATTGTTACTCTGTGCTAAAACTTTCCGTTAGTGTCTTTATGAATGCAAAAGATGTGAGGCCTTAGTCACGCCTCTTCCTAATTTTGTTTGCCTTCCTTGGGCATTTGATGTTCTTAATGAATAATGAATACTGTTCTGGGGTAGAATTGGTAGTTGTACCTTGTCATATTCCTGCCCTTCATTGCTGCCATATGAAAGCATAATTTTATCCTTCCTTAGAAAGTGCTTTATTACATGGGCACCATAAGTATATCATATGTGGATTTAAACTTTGAATAGTTTGAGAGCATACGTGGTGGAAGAAGTGAACACAGAAAAGCAAAACAAGGACAACTTTCAAGTAATACTCACAAAGAACCAAAAAGGAACAGCAGAAGCCCTGCAATAAAAAAGAACTTGAAAAAATTATCCATAATAGGGCCTTGAACCAGAATGCAGAAAGAAAAAAATTTAATTTGAATTTGGAATTTTTCTTTAAGAAATATAGTGATTTTATCTACTGCAAATGTGTGAAAAACCCTTAAGATACAAAGGCATTTAGGCAAATTTTCTGAAGGACGTAGTCACAAACAACCTTTCAAAATACACAACAATAAAATTAAATTAGGGTGAGATAATCAGAATATGTGTATTTTTATATGTATGTTATTCTTAGAAAATTGAGAATATCTACCAAACCATCTTGGAGGTCTGAGCCAGGTAAGCATGTCAGACCATCAAATATTTGTGGTTTATTGTTGTAGAGATTTATAGGTGGCAAAAAATTCAGCATGCAGCAAGTTGGAAAGCTTCACTGTTATGGTAATAGGCCATAATACTTATAGGTTGATCTCGATGATATGTTGTAGTTATTTGTTTATGTATAGGACTGTTGATTTAGCATAAGACTGGGCCAAATAACTCTTGCTTATGGGAGAACACATTTACATAAAGCAGTAACTTGTTAGTAGGATTGAAATCTTAACAGTTTAAGCCACAAATCACCATTAGTCAAGATGTGTTATTACACAAAATACTTACAGACAGAAATACCAGTATTATGGTAACACCCCTTGCCAAAAATTTTCCTAATAATAATAGTAATACAGTTAAAATTGTTACACAACCACTTAGTTTCTAGTCCTTTCCCTGGGGTTATGCTCACCTTTCCACTGCAGCTCTGGGTCATAATGTCAGTGGCTGAAGCTGGGTGGTGATGAGGTTGTTATGGCAAGTCTGTAGTCCTTCGCCTGGAGGAATGTGGTGTTGATGGCTGCTTTTTCCCTCTAGGGTGTACTTGGGGTCACTTATGTTTGCTGATGTGCTTTTATACTGTGCTTGTTCTGCATTTGTTTTCGTCTCTGTGATACGTCTAAATTTATGTGGTACACCTGAATGTGTATGGTATCTTTTACATTTGTTAGCTATCTGGGTTTTTTTTACTTGATAAGTATAAATTGGCTTTGTTCAGTTATAGTTCTGCATTTTAAATGCGCACTGGTGAGTTGTTTATAGGCATGGAGTTCTTGGAACCATCCTGTGAGCCTTTCTTATCATCCGAGACTCGTATTCCAGTTCAGTGCCTCCTATGTTCCCACTTCTCCAGGCTTTTGCTATTATACTGGGCCTGTGTTCTTCTGCTCTGTTTTGTTAATCATAAATATCTCATTCTGCACTGAATGGTCACTTGCTACTTCTATCTGTATAAAACTATGGTGGCACTATACAATGACAAAGAAAGGAAAGCATATAGCCGTAGTCATATGTCCAGAAAAAAAAAAAAAAGTTAAAACTAATCTAAGTCAAAAACAAAACTGCAGGCTTATTAAGACAAGTTTAGACAAAGCAAAGGTGGCAAACCTCTGTGCCATGGTTTTGCAAACTCAGTACTAAGCCTGGAGACTGTTACTTACAGTGGCAGCATTATAGTCCTCGGTTACGGAGTTACAGTAATTGTTGGACTTTTAAAAAATAGTTACTTGAAAGGATACTTTCTATTTGTATCACTAGACCAGATGCCATCTAAGTGTATTAAACCTCTAGAAACTATGAACTATATTGACTGCTCTGCATGATTATTTACACTGCTTTGACTGAACTGCCCAAATTATATTTCAGCTCAAAAGAAAAGCAGGAAAGAATCTCCTGGGGGCAGTCTTAGACCTACTTAAGAATTGGAGAAATTATTCAGTGTCTTTCAATTTTTCAACTGAAAAATAAAATGCATATGTGTATCATATTTATACACTCAATAGGCTACACTGAGTAGCCTAGGTAAGGAAAAAAGCTAAAAAGGTAGGAGGAAGTTCATTCTGAGGTCAGTCTGTTCCACCAGGTCCATCAGTATAAATTAAATCAACCTCAGGGCTGCTCTGACTTATGCTGGCTGCCGACAGCCTTAGGAAAACAGACTGTCAGCTTGATCAGCCAAGCATAACTGAATCCTACAATGTCCTTGTTGACTGGAAAGATGGGGTGGCATAGGAACAGTAATATCAATTATCTTCCCGTTGAGGATTTATTTTAAACAATAAATTTGATATAGGGACTTTTTTTGTGTCAACAACATTGTATTTATTAAGGATACGTCAAAGACTCTATATAGTTTGCACAGACACTTAACCCATTTGTCTTCACAGTGTGTACCACATTGGTGCTATCAGTTTGAAATGCAGTAGTTGTCTTTGGGAGGAAGTAGTTCTATGACTACTGCTGGAACCTTCATGGAAGCCATAAACCACCAAAATAACTATTTGTCAATGAGAAACCTGAGCAGGGCGGCTCCAAGAGGGGAGCTGGGCCCGGGGTAAAGTCATCCTGGTGCAGGTCATGCCCTCATTGTCACTTTCCTCTGCTCCAGTCCAATGTTTGACTGCCCATCTCATCTCATTTATGCACAGCGTCAAACTGAGAAAATGCAATTAAGATAAAAGCCATGCAGCACAGAATCCTATGGCCGTACACCCACATGTTTTTGTGCACGTGCATGGAAACATATTGTCTTCCCAGTACTCTGAATTCCACTGCAAATCTTGATGAACGTGGTAGGGCTTTGTCCTTGCATCTAGAACTCCTAGATCTATGTTTGTTAGACTTCTCAATATCCAAAATAAGATTAAACTTATGCTTTCTTGGACTTAGAACTACAAAGATCATGAAAACAAGACTCTAAAATGTTAAGCACATTAGTTTATTTCTCTTTATTTAGCTACAGGTAGCAGCAGCCTGAGCAGCTTCACCCAGTAGGTGTGGTGGACCCCTGGGTCTGTCTCTGGCACTTCTGCTGGGTGGGCCACTTATAACCACGTGGCAGCTCCATCTCTTTTTGCAACAGACTGGGCTCCTGGGGTCATCCTGCTATGTTGAGGCTATCTCTGGAGACTGTAACACACCCTTAGGTCTGCCTGCTGGTTGGGGTCGTTGGGAAGGGTGCCCTATTGGTGGGCATGGACTGCTCCAGGGTTGCCTCAGCTTGGCCCCCCATCCTGAAGCAGCCCTGCTCACACCAGTCGCTTTCTTCTTACTGGTCTAAAACTTTTGTTTCATCAACACCCAGTCTTCTGTGGTTCTCTGGTGGAGTAGCATCGGAAGACCTCATGTACAAGAACAGGTGTGGGAAAACAAAATCAAGGAAAGTCTAAGCATCAGAGATATTATTTACATAAGAGTTGCTTAAAGGGTCAGATTTTTCCTTAATGATATGTATCTTCCAATGAGAAAAGAAATAATTCTGCAAGATAGCTGTATGTCTGCAGCAACTTACTAAATAGAAGCTCTATGTGATCTGGGCCAGCTTTTGTACTCTTGGGCTGTGTAACTGCAAAACAGAAACAGAGGAGAATGTTTGGATCTTTCTTATAGATTGTCAGAGAGTTGGGGAGAAAAGGAAACTTAAACACGAGTTTTATCCCTTTTATAGCCAATTAAGAAGAACACCTTTTTTGTTTCTTTATATATTTTGGTCTATTGCATTTTACAAAGGTTGTATGTGTATGCAACATGGAGGGGAAAGATCTTTCTGTGACAGACGTGTAGTTTGTTGTTGCTTTCCAGCATGTGTATTGGTGTTGATGGAGATGTTATGCCTCCAGGCTGTTCTCAAATGGTGCAGAATGGAAGCCAGCACACCTGGGGCTTTCAAATTTAAGAGAGGAATTTTTAATGTGGTGACAGGGGTGAGGTTCAGACAAGAGTTTTCTGAGAGGCTTATGAAAATCACCAGTCTAAATGACATTTCATGTCATAGTTGAGATTTCAGATGAGCTCTGAAAAGTTCTTATTGTCATCCTGAGTAACTCAGTAATTTGGACAGAATTAGCATTTCTGAGTCATGGCTTTTGGAAATGACAATTGCTCTTACATGCTCAAAGAGATTGCAGAGTCTTTTTGCTCTTTTGAAGCATTTTGTCATGTTCAAAACTTGTACCAATGTATGTCTTTAGTTTGATTTCTGTAGTCACAAAATTTGTGGAAATGCACAATTAAGGGAAGAGTTAGCATGGACGATTATATATATACATACACCTTCTCCTAACACCCCACTTCTAATTATGTATGTCCTCTTATACAAATTATGGGCTTCCTCCTTTTGTTCTTTTTGTCATCCCTTGCTTCTCTTTGTTGTTCCTAGCAACTGCTGCTAGGAACTTCCTGGGGACTGCTGCTTGACTTCCTTTACACACGCACACAAAGGGGAGTTAATGTTGCCTTCTGCTCCAGAAAGCACACATTGAAGACTCTTCAGGAGAGCAGCAGTACAACAATTAGGTATTTTTGTTGGCATAGTGCCTGAAAATTGTTTGCCTTGACTGCCCCTGCATCTGGTTTTGAAGTCTGGTTTCTTATCTTTCTGGCAACATGGTGAAATAAAAACCTCTGTAATATTTTAATCTGTTTCATAAAACTGAGCCCGATAACCAGTATCATGCCCTTTGCCAATTCCCCTTCCAAAAGAGGTTGTGCTCAGCTCCAAGGGCAACCAGAGGAAGAGCTGTGGCAATGACCAAAAGAGAGGGGCACGGCAGCTGCTGACATCGCTGCTGCCCTGTAAATCCCCATAAAGCTAACAGCTCACAAATAGCTGCTCTTGTCCTGCTGAGAGGCCTGTGCTTGGGAGCGTGGTGTTTCTGTGGGTCTTTCAGATTGCACATCCTGCCTTCTCTTCTGTAATAGCTGGTTCTTATGCCTAGGGTTTGGTCCTTCTGCCACACCCTAGATATCTACAGCTCCCTCTCCAGTTTCACCATCAACCTGCTTTTTCCTGCATTTCAACCTGTAGCTCTTCAGACCCACCAAGTGCTGCCACCTGTTTTCTTTGATGCTGCTAGTCTGTGTATCTTCCCCACTCTGATTTCCACTGCCTCATGTACTCCAGGGGACCTCTCACAGAGCTGGAGCTCGTCTTCCTAGTCCTCAAGCCCGGGAACACTGAATGGACAGCCCAGCTGAGTGTCAGTTCAGCCTGTGTCCATTGTGGTCTGCTGTGTCTCAAACAGGTGGCTAAAGGACATAAAATTAGATGCCAAGAGGATGTTTTTTTTCTTTCCCTGATGTTTATCAACCCAAGCACTGGAGATCCAATGTGCAGCAGAGTCAATGACTGGGGGGGGAGGAGGGTGGGAAGGGAGTTACTGACTCCCCTGTAACTGCTATCTGTGTGCCCTGCTGCTGGCACCACCAACCCTGGAGGCAGCACTGAGTTCAGATGTGTGTGCCTATGTGAGTAAGGTGGCCTTTTTTCCAAGAGCATTATTGTTTGCAATGCTTCTAAAACAGGGAATTTTGTAGGTGGGAATACAAGGCTTGTGTCTAGTTTGCAGGGAGAACAATGTGGTTTGAAATACTGCCCTTATGCTTCGCTTCTCTGAAAACCTGTTATTAAGTGACCTTGTTAAAAGAGTTTAGTTGTCAATTTTAAGTTTAGCAAATACTAAAAAAACCCAAACAACCAGCCCCAACACACCTTCCTCTGCCCCAAACCACACAAATCCCTCCACCAAAACCTGTGGAAAATCCTGTGGAAACTGAGCTAGAGTTCTGATTTTTAAAGTTCTGACCTGTTGTAGTTATTCTGGTCAAGTGCTGGTCACCTGTTCATGCTCAAAAAGTAGAGTGCTAGTAAATTTTCATTATATAGTTAGTGTTCCAGCTCTTTGCCAAACATCAGTGTTCTCAACTGTCTAAAATTTCAGGCAGTGGGATTGTTAGTAATATTGAAATTTATGTGGTAGTTTTCAAAAGCAATAGGTAAAGTGCAGCTTTTAATCACCATAAAAGCCACCTTCTGGACCGAAGAAACCTGCTTTTAAAAACTCCATTTAAAAAGGGAAAAAAATGTGGTAAAGAATTGTTCTGCCTTTAATCTGCTGAAATTTGAGGATGCTGAAAGTATTTTCCAAAACCATACTGGCTGTCAGCCAAGTTGGGATAAAAATAAGCTGTACTGAAACAATCAAGAACTTGATTGTTTTAAGATTAAATTTTCTTTGTATCCCTTATTCTAAAGTTGCAGACACTTCTGTGGGTGTCTGATCAAATGAAGATCAAGAAAAGAGAGAAAGAAAAATGAGGGAATCAGAAAGTTGTTGCCGAAAGTTTGCTTTGGTTTGTGAATCTATCTCATTAGGCTTTTCTTTAAGTAAAAGTTCTGCTGAAAGCAAGTATTGACATACAAGCTTTACAAGAAAGGAATGTAACTCTTTATTATGCTTTTGTAAATGGGGTAGGACAAGAGGCAACAGTCAGAAACTGATGTGCAAGAAGTTCTGCCTGAATATGAGGAAGAAGTTCTTTACTGTGGGGGTGATCAAGTGCTGGAGCAGATTGCCCAGGGAGGCTGTGGAGTTTCCCTCACTGGAGATATTCAAGAACTGACTGGACACAATCCTGTGCTGTGTGCTCAAGCAGGGATGACCCTGCATGAGCAGGGAGGTTGGACCAGATGACCCACTGTGGTCCTTCCAACCCTACCCATTCTATGATTCTGTGACAGTTAATTGTACTTCTATTGAAAAATAGCAATATTTTTGCTAGACAGGATATAACTCTTAAAATCATTTGAATATAAGAGAATACAGAATTCAATTCCCTAGTAACTGGCTAAATATAATTATTCCATTGTTTATTATGTCTTAGGAGAGTATAAGTAATTTTGTTCTCTAAAGACTTCTTTGTATGGGTCTGTCCTTGGCTGCTGCCAAAACTGGGTTACTGGCATAGGTGAGCTCAGCAATTTTTCATTGCCCTCTTTCCTGAGGTTTTGAGACTCACTACAGCAACTTGCATGCTAATGAATCAAACTAAATAGAAGCTGTATAAATGCATAAGAGTTAAAAAAATCAGAATAGTGCTGTGATTGTATACACATTTTTCATCTACTTGCTTTCAGTTTGTAATTACCTCACCTATCCCTTTTCTTTTCGTCAAAACTACTACAAGCACCCAAAGTGGTCCAGAGAAAGTTACTGGACCTGATCTAGACTTCATGAAAGAGATAGAAGAACTTGCAAAGGAATTTATTGGTACTACAGAGAAAGCCATGGCTTTAGAAAAGCTGTGGGAAGAAAACGCAAGGTTTTCAGGTAAGGTGAGATCTTTCTAAAAATCTATTTCTTTTCCTATCAGGTAGTGAAAACTGTCAAACAAAAGAATACTCATATTAAAAATAAAATGAGGAAACTAATATTTTAGCTGGTCTGAACCCCCACTCCCACACTTTTATGATTAATATCACTGTGGCAATCAAAATTATATAAAAACCCACACTTTCTAAAACTATGCCCTTGTACTACTTGAAAGTTAAGAAAACACTGTGAGGGGAAAGACTTGAAGACAAGGATTAATAATCTGAGTACAAGGTTACTTGGTCTGACTGTATTGAAAAGTAGTTTATGAGGCTATGTTTCTGTTATAGTAAATAGTATAGGGATGGAGACCCTCAGTAGCTCATACCTGGTGACCCTGTGTGACCTTCAGTCTTGTATTGAAACAGTGAGACAGGAAATACCAGGGTATGATGCTCCTGTTCTATTCCCACCCATACTGTGCAGCATGGCTGCTGTAGCAGCTGGGAGTTTAAGACCTAACACTATCCTGCCTGTCTGGCTAGTTTCCAAGCAGTTAGATTTAAGTGAAATGGTAATTTTCATGCCAGGCTGTCTGGCAGCTAGTACGTCCATCTAGTGCTGGTGTGATGATTTTGCCTCACTGAAAAGAGAATGGTAAACAATGTCTCTTAAGCTGTTTTTCTGATAATAGTATAAGTATTCGGAAGCACAGAAAAATCCAATGGATCACTACCTTTCTGGGGTATTAGTTGCTTCACATGCCTTTACTTCTGTAGAAATACCCTTTGTGCACTGCTTGCTATTGCTTATAATATTGATTCTTTTGAAGTTAATAATGCCTCTCTGTAAAGGAAACTATTTGATTTTACAGGGCTCCATAACATCACCACTTTTATTTCTGTAAGTATTTTTGCAGTCTATTTCTAAATTACAGTTCTGGGTTTTGAGGCATCTTTATTTATAATGGTTAGAAATTTGTATCCTGTCAGATTTAAGTAAACTATCCTTAAAAAAAAATTAATATGCAATTGAAGGAAAAAATAACGTCTTGAAATTTGATAGAGGTTTGGTGGATTCTAGATTATTGGTTTAAACCAGTCTAGGTTGTTAGTAGCTAAAACCCACAACTATTTGAAGGCTAACAATTCATTAGAAGCAACTTAAAAGTGCATCTGCCAGACATGTGCAGCTCTATAAAATAATTTTACAAAATGTCTTGCAAGGAACTCTTATCCTAAATAATAAACATTATTATTTAAGAAACAAACAAGCAAAACAAGCAAAACAAACCAAAAAAACCCCAACGATAGAAACCCAACCCAAAACCTAAAAGAAGACTGAGTGAGACTGAAGAGCTGAGGCTCTCGCTTGGATAGGATTACTTTGAGTTCAGGTTTGTGATCCAATAAATATGGCAGACAGACTCAGGCTGGGGATGAAGGAGGAGAGATGTGCAAGATGTAGCATAATTCCTTTCAGAATCTCTTTGGCAGTTAGTGTGAAATGAGTTTGGTCTTTGTGCTGGCCCTAATGTATTAGGCCTTTAGCCTTGCATTCTCAACAACTAAAGGAAGGCTGAATGGACACAGTAATGGATCTCCATTGCTGTCAGTTTTCTCCCTTTTTGTAGATCACTGTTTTTCTTTAAAAATATTTTAAAATGTATTTTTTCCGTATTTGATTGATTGTAACAGCTATTTCATGAAACCTAGATTTCCATTTTATAACTTGAAATTAAATGACATTTTTATAGTAACATTTTTTAATTGCTTATAAGATACTTGATTGAAAGGAGGCATATCAATATCAAATTTCATTTTGGGAATGGAATATAAAACAGAGAGAATGTATTTCTCAACATTAAGAAAATATTTAGCTGACAGCAGCCAATCACTACTAGTAACAGAGTTTGTATGCACAAGATTATTTTTTGTATAAATTATGCTCATGTCACAGTTATCCAAAAAAGCCCTACTGAAACATTAATTTAGAGAAGCAAAGACTACATAGTATATGAGTGTGATAAACCCTGTTTTGCATCTTATTGTGTAATCCAATAAAAGAAGGATTTTTGTCTCAGTTAATCTTTAATTTTTGTAAATCATTATTTGAGACCCCTGCAAACCTTACAAGGATGGCTTGTCCTGGGCAGTCTCCCGGTCTTTATACCCTAGACTTAGAAATTCATTGCAGGGCTAAAGAGTTCCTTGTACCTGAGATCTAAAAGACGATCCTTCTCATTGGGAAAGAGTTACATTTCTGAGCAGAAGGAGATTCCTTCGCTGTTCTCCCAGCTCCATTTTTCTATCAGAGCAGAGAAAGACATCTGAAACAAAGCTGCCATAAGTTCAAAGTACCACCAAAGTGATGTGGTATATTACGAAAGCTAGTGGTATGTTTCCACTTGGGAAAAATATTTTGAATGGTTTAAAATTCAAGAGGGTTGGGGAAATAAAAGACACTTGCTTTATTTATTTTTTTTCTGTTTATGGAAGTGTTGCATGTAATTGTTTTTTTTGTTTGTTTTGTTTTCTTTTGCCTTTTTTTTTTTCACATTAAGATGGATTTGAATGAAGCAGAGAAAATGATTTCTAGAGCAGAAAATCTGTACAGGCAACCATATTTCTGGAACTTTCTGCATTCACTCCCTCATCTTGAACTGAACAGCTTTTTTACAGAAGATGAGTTAGCTATCACAGCACAGTTTCTAAAGGTTATTCAAAAGTAAGTACTTTTACGTTCTTGAAAGCCCTCTGTTTTAAAATTTTATTGGCAATTCTTGTTCATCTCATTGGCTACTTAATAAAATAAACAACTTTCAGCATCTGAGTGTTCATGAGATAAAACAGGAACTTGATTGTAAATTTATGGTTACTTGTGGGTTTTTTTGTACTTTGTTTAACTTCTTGTGAGTATAAGTGTTCTGCTGCTTTAAAAATACCTTTTGTTTCTTGCGGATTGACTGGAAGTAAAATGTAAGTATTCTGTGCTGATCCTGCCTTTTTATTGGGATGACTGGGAGACTGTGGTGGTTTTGCTCATATTTTTGCTCACATGCTCACATTTTTTCTCTCTCTCTCTTTTTTTTAGAAGACATTGGTCTCTTAGGAGACATTTCCTTAATGAAAGTTGAGTAAAACTCTAACTGTAAAATCTCAACTTGTGTTTTGTTCATGAAAAATCTAATTTGATAAAACAACAGTGTTTTTTTCAACAGTAAAAAATGTGTTTTATTTTTTACTTGCTTGAAGGTCACCTCTTTCTAACAAGTCCTTTCAGGTTATTCGGGTGTATAGAGAGATTGATTTTTGTTTTATTTTTCTATTTCAGTACCTTAGCATCATTGAAGGATTTAGCTATGATGCCGTTAGGCCAAAGTTTTTATGAAGTGGTGAAAACAGCACTGAATTTAACTGTTGCATCAGTACAAGATAGCAGCTTAGAAGGTAAGAAATTTACTGCAGATTTTCTTTGAAATATCTGGTTAGCATGCTGAGAATATGCAAAAGTAGTAACTGTCAGATCTTCTGCTAAATTTCTCATGTCTAAGAACCGAACTATATTGCTGTAGTCCTAGCTCATTTCTTTATTGACCTGCTTTTAAAATACTAATAGCTAAATTTCATCAGACTCTGGCAACTATTTGATAAACAAAGCACATTAGGCTAATACATTATGTTTAGAATGGTCTTTCAGTGGTGAATTTCAGAGAAAATATAAATCAATACATGGGACAATTTCTTCCATTTGATAGAAGGATAGCATCTTGTTTTGGACATGCATGTTAAGCACTATGACTGGCTTACTTTAAACTTCATTCTTCTGTTCTCATAACTTCTGCTCTCAGCTGAAGGGCTACATACCTCCATCTGCTGCTTCACTGTGGGAGATGAGTTTAATTGGAGAAGGTAGGCTGGTCCCAGGACAACTCCTCAAGAAAAGGTCAGGAACAAGTTTCACTGGCAAGCTGGGGCACACAATTAGATTCTAGGTGCAGCTGTGTGCTCAGCACTGAAGGTCAGGCTAAGAGTAATATGCTGCCTAAATGCCTCTTCACCTGCCAAAACAAAGGCTGAAGCGGTACAAGGGTGACGTGCTGGAGCCCTGGCACAGAGGATGAACTTGAATTCTCTGGGACTTCTGGTATTCCCCTGGTACTCTCCTTCTTGGCAATGATTCATATCCAGTCCATACACACACATTTGCATGACTATGTGCAGTTTAGACTGGCACCCTGCTGAGTCTGCTGGCAATCACTGTGAAAAGGCGTCTCACCAGCATCATATCAACTGTTGGAATACCATCAGATTAACTGACCTTATCACTAGTGCAGTCACGGATTTTATCCTAGTGAAACTGGTGTTCAGATACATGCTTTCTTCCCCCATGCCACTGAAAAGCTGGGAACATGGTACTTGGATCTCATCAAGTATGAACCATCAAGAAACAACATGAACAAAAAGAAGGAATTATGTAAATAGAAGGTTTCCTTTCTTTCAGGTTTTCAATACAATCTTTCTTTTGGAGATGTTTTGTGGAATCCACTTGCAGTGAAAGCAGAACTTGAATCCAGGTTTGCTTTTGATGGTCCTCATGTTGAGAAGCTGCTAAATTATACAGCACGATTCACAAAGGTAAAGCAGTTGAAAATTTTGGTGTCCTTCTCTTTAATATTTTGTTTTATTTGTGCCCTGAAGGGATTTTTCCTGCCTTTCAGAATCCATAGTCATATCTTAGGTTTGTGAAGCAGCTACAAGACTGTTAAGTATCCTGGCTTCATTCCCATCAAAAGATATGTATTTAGCTTCAGCTGAAATTTCTGCACACGAAGATGCTGATAGGTCTAGTTGTTTACATTAATGAATTTACACTTCTCAGAAGTCACAGCGGAGTATGACAGAGGCCTAGATTTATTATCCAATCCTGTAGAGAATTCTGAGGATTGTTTCACTAAGCTTTTAAACCAAATTCTAGATTTGTATCTACTAGGATTAGCTTGGCTAGTGGCATTTTTCATCTGGTTTGCTGAACAAGGAATGCCTGTCTCTTCTGTGCATAAATTAAAGCATATAAAAAATCTTTTCTTCTCAGTTGTGCAGTTTTAATATGAATATACTTGACTGAGTTGTCTCAGTGGGGCTTAATCAAATAATGTATCAAATTTAGAAAAAAAATCTCTTTCTTCAGAGAGGAGTTTCTAACCTATCTTCTAGACCAAAGTGGTCTGTTGTGGTGGTCTGGTTTTTGAACTGCAAAAATCTTGAAACATCTCTTGCATTTCTACTTAAGTCTGCAGTTTTTTCAGTAGAACATATTGATATTTATGGGAACTATGTTTGTTCTTTTTCAGATGGAGCTTAGAGTTATATTCCAGAAGAGCTTATTGTAAAAATAGTAGATTTAAACAAAGGGATAAATTCTAAAAATCCTTTGACTTTTGAATGGCCTTTAAATGAAATACGAGTGGTGGCTTATTTGATCAGCTGAACTGAATTCAACTGCAGCTTGATAGCCATGAATGACTGTGAAATCCCAGGCTACTCACTTACTAGTTATTTAAGCTAATATCTTAATATTTTGTGCTTGTGTTAGAGCATTGAAGACCATCAAAACATATGAAAGGAAAGGTGGAAGCTTAGATAATGTCTGTTTCGAGCACTTCAATTCTGCATCTAATGCTCCATTTTGTTTGGTGTCAGAACATCTGTGAAAATGTTTGTAAATTCTCTGGTCAAAACTGAAAGGAGTTAGGATAGGAAATATCTTAGAAAGACAACAACAATAATAATAATAATAATAATAATGTATGTATTTTTGTATGCTCTAATAATATTTATATGGTTGGGAATAGTAAGTATTTCATCACAGAATTTAAAAATCAGTCCATGAGGAAAACATTCTGATCTCTTGGCCACTTTAGGCCACCAATTTCAATTTAAAACTACTCTGCTGCATGTAGTCTTTGGTTGAGATGTATCATTGTACTAAATGCTTTGTATATCCATAATTTTTATATTTGTGAAGTTGTTCCAATATAGTTATTCTACTGTAGGTTTACTGTATCAGAGTCAAGTTAGTTTAGCACCAGTCTGCAAATGACTATTGAATTAGCAACACTGGTGCAGCTACAAGGTGAAAATTCCTTGCATGTACGAGTCTCCTCATTCTGCCTATTTTATGAGGACCTTAACGGGGCCACTGGTATTTTGTACAACACTCTGCATGTGGAGTACTTTGAAGTATATACCCCCAGAATATGAGGATGGATTAAATGGGCTTTGTTCTCACTGAAGAAGGGTATGTGATATTCTTATTTTCGCTAGGTAAGTAAGTTGATAGCAGAGATAACACTCAGCAGTTCTCTTGAGATACTCATTAATTTCATATGTCCCTGCCAGATTCCCACAGGAGAGACACTGGAGCAGTTTGTATGCTCTGCTCTGTCCAGTGTGCCAGAAGATGAAGCAAACAAAGAGCATAATGGACAGGGCTGCATTTCTGCACAGCATGAGGCCAAACTGTATCTTGTTCATGCTGTCAGCAAGCTCAGACTTTATACACAGGTACATTTTAATAAGATAATAGATTGAATCCATAATTTTTGCATGCAGGCTGTCAGCAGTAACTCAGTTAAAAGATCTGAGTTATCTCTTGGATGTTATTTTCATGAACTTTTATCATCTTGCTAATAAGATGAAGTAATCCTTATAAAGAATTATTACAGTGGAAGTATAATCTATCATCGTGTGTCCACTTAATCAGATTTTCTCATTAACTGAAATTCAGATTTGCAGTGTTATAGGGAATATAGTGAATTGTACTGCACTGAAAAGACCTGGCAGAGAGAAGATCCATTTACCGTCCCACCTGAGACTGAATGTTAAGCAAAACTAAAAAATGGCTGGAGGCCTCCACTGATATTTAATGAATAATTAATTTATTTTTAATTCCCCTTTGCTGTCTCTGGCAATAGTGGCTGAAGCAGGTTGAAAGGGATAAAAGTAAACCTCCAGTATAGCATTCTGATCTGGCAGAACAGCTTGGCATACAGTCTCTATAATGACACACGTGTAGTTGCATGGAGAAAAGGATAAAACATTCAGATGTTCCCTAAGGAAAACACCTAGTTGCCTTAACACTGATGTTTGTTTTTATACTAAATATGGGGCTTTTTTCCATTAAAAAATATAAGCCTGTATCAAGCTACTCTGGAGATTTTTGCAGTATAATCTAAAGAAATCATGTAGAGTTTCCTGTGTATTTCCTCAAAAATGTAGCCTTTGATAAAGGTTTCCCTGATGTACGATGACTTGAAGTAATAATTTAGTGTGATTGCCAAAACTAATGCACTAATTCCTATGTAGAAAATCCAGTAATAATTTCAGCCATGATTTCAAAACTCTTAGCAAGAGTTGACATTCTGATGATGGCAACTTGAAGTATTGTGAGCTGCTGGTCACTGTGAATTTTCTGGGGGAAATGGACTTCACAATCTGCTATATCCACTTGACATTAAAAAAAAAAACCAAACAGTAATAATGGAGGATAGGGAGCAGTCAAGACGTTTGGCCACGTCTTGGTATGCCTTATTCTGGGCTACACAAGGGGAGCATGCAGGCTCCTTTGCCATCTCTTTGTGAGATGGACCCCCAAAAATGCTAAAGTTGCTGGCTTCCACTGTGTTAGTAGTGTAGGCAGAATTCTGGCAAAGGAAGCTTGAGACTGTGGAGGTTGGCCTTTGGCTGGTTTCAGTCTCAGGCCATTCTTGGGTCTTTAGACAGGGACAGCCATACATAGGAGTTTAGTTGTCTGTATGATCAAGAGCTGCCAATTTGCAAGTCAGTCAAAACTGTATTGAAAAGAAACTGATGTAAGGTCAGTCATTTCAGAGTCTAGATGGGTTGTTAGGGAGAAATTTTACTGTCATTGTTAATTGTGTGATTTTTTTTTAAAAGACACACAAATTCTGTGTACTGTCTGAATAGGAAAGCTTTGATTCTCTAACTAGTTATTCTGTTTTGCATTCAATCTGCCAGATATTTGAGCAATGGTTTAGCAGCAGCAGTCTCCCTCAGAATCTCCTTCTGGAACTTAGAAGAATCATAGCTGACATAGTATCTCAGTTTCTAGATGAAAGGGAAGCCAGCAAACTTTTTTCAGGTATAAATACCCTGATCCAGCAAAGGAATGAGAAATCAGATGCCTACTTTTTAGAAGGATATACTGCATCTCATGATTGGTAAGTTATACTTATCTTTCTGCAGCTTGTCTTATGAAGTTCAGATCAACCTGAATATTCATTTTCACATTGCATTTAATTGATTTCTGTTTTGTGGCGTTATTTTTTATTCTGTAATTCAAAACCTCATGTGCAGTCAAATAATTGTGCTGATGCTTACACATTCTGAAAAAGAAATTAAGTCTGTGCTTCAGATTAAACAAAGTTTAATTCCCACAAAGAGCTGCTGTGACTCAGTAATGTTTCTCACATACAGCAAGGCCGGCACACCTGAAATATTTTGGATTTTTATTGTTGAAGTCAAACTCATGTTAATTGTGCAGAAGATCTTGTAGCAGAAGCCTACTATGGAGAACAGAATTTTAAACACTTAAAATTACTTGTATGTATGTAGTTTCCAATCTCATCTAGGGCACCCTGAGGCTATGGTTTCTTTTGATGTTATTAGACTTTTCTTACTATTTCAAGTTCTCCATTTGGTTTATCACTTAAGGCAAGTGTGAGCAGTTTATATGAAGGTATGGCTGCAAGTTCTATACTCATTCAGAATGATATGTTTTGTCAAGCTATTCAAATATTCCTGATGTGGAAGGTTCTACAAAGGACTTGATTTGTAGATAAAAGGAGTTAAAGTTTGTCAGAATTGGCAAGCCTTAGGAAAGGTCTACAGCACAGCACAGGAACTGATACTTCCCTCTTTCTGAATGCACACTGGATGACTTGCATTGCTTCTGGGAGTTAAAATGTTGGCCCTAATTTGCCACTGCTTGTAATAACTCTGCTTGTTCAAATAAAGCACTGCCATTGGAGGACATATGATTCATGCTATACAAATCAACATCTGAGGATAAATCTGAAAGATTCAATCCATTATATACTGATAAGAGAGAGATTGTAGTCAAGTTAGTCAATAATTTAGTAGAGCATTTTGGAATTCGGTTCTTATTTGTGAAAGGAAACTGCTACACTGCTGCTGTTGTAAAGAAGCTACAAAGTAGATGATATAGCGACTGCACAACAACAAAAACCCTGTATTTTTTCAGCAGTTTTACCTTTTTCTTTGCACTGCAGAATATTTTTGTGCTTTACCTCTTTGACTGCAGAGTCCTGAATCTGGACAGAAAGAAAATATATTTAAGGATAAGGTATTTTAAACTTTGAGACCCTTGCATTGGAAGGCTATTTTTATCCATGCACCTCCTCTTGACCAATCTTACAGAGCTAGTAAATGGTTTTTCTTTTGATAAATATAGTGACATGATGGAAATGTCTGTTGGAGCATTCTAATTTTCACTATGATTTCATGTTTCGGTTTTTTTTTGGTAGGTATTAAAATAACAGTGCTCAGCTATCAGCCGGCCAATAGGAATATTTTAGCATTCAATAATTGTGGGAAAACAAAAAATTCTTTAGAATTCATAGAAAATCAGAGGTTTTGATCAACTACACTGATATATTCCTTTCTGTAAAATAATTAGTCTGTGGAACATAAAAGCTTTGCCCTTTTCAGCAGCTGAAAATGTGCAAAATCAAAGGTGTTTGACTCTTTGTGGCTTACAAGCTTGATTATAATTACTGGTAAATGCGCATTTCCTTAACCTAGCTGCTTACACTCAGGTTTTCATTTGAATGGGGTTGTGACTTTTCACTGAGTTTTTTTCACATTTTTAAAACCTAAGCAATTGTCAATTTGTGCTATTTCAGATTTTGTGGTGGGTAATTTGTGACTGCTATTTAAATTATAT
Source organism: Pseudotriccus pelzelni (assembly GCA_035584735.1). Lineage (NCBI taxonomy): Eukaryota > Metazoa > Chordata > Aves > Passeriformes > Tyrannidae > Pseudotriccus > Pseudotriccus pelzelni. The sequence continues at coordinate 80,036,837 of JAWMRA010000078.1, forward strand.
TTGGAATTTCTTCAAGTTAAATAAACAGGCCAAGATTCAAAAATTATAAATGACATATTTAATCAATTCCTGACTGACTGTTAGGTAACTAACAAGAAAAAAATTTATGATTAATTTTTCAGGACTTTGACATCTTTCAAAGAGTTTTTGAAGGGAGACGAAAACTTAAGGATCTCCAGTGAGAAGGAAATGGATCATCTTTTTCATCTTGTAGAAGTCATAGAAGAAATTATAATGTTTGATTTCTCAGCTTCTTCAAACCAGTCTCTAATTGAAAATGCCTTGAATAATATAGTAATATGGATGAAAAATTTTGCTCAGAGGGAGGAATCTGTCACCAATTTCTTGCTTGCAGTTTCTGAACTTCATAATGAGCTACAAAAAGAATTCCAACCTCTTCAGAGGTTCTGGCCAAAACAGAGGACAGAAGTTTTCTGGCATATAGTCGAAATTTTATTTTATGAGCTTGGTTCTAGTTTTTCTTATTTGAATCAAGTAGAAGAGGAGGAGCTAATTGAGAATTTATCTAGAATTATATCTTCCATTACAGAAAATAAAATCCATAGTAGAAGTATGGTGTTGCTGCAAAATGTCCTGACTGAGTGGTCAGAGTTAAATATTACTGCTTTGAACCATTTAAAACATTTAAGTGAAAAGTTCCTAAGAAATCTCTATGAAGTTGGATCATTGTCTAGAGATCATGTCAATGTGTCTTTCACCACAATTCCTGGAGTGAGTAATACCTCCTCGTTATTTCTCTCAAATGCAACTTTTACATCTAAGGTGCAAGAATTAGGAGAAATTGTGCATGATTTCCTCAAAAACATACAGAAGTTAAACAATACCAGTGTGGCCTCACTTGTTCCAATAATTTTCTCTCTATATCAGAATGATGATCTGATCTTAAATATTAAGAACAATAGCGCTCTGTTAACATTTCTTTATGAGACTTCAAAACATATGTCATCTTCTCAAGTATGGCATGATTTCCAAAATAGGGATCGAGTTTTTGATTTTCTGTCTGAAACTTTCGACCTTCTCTGGAACCTCACCAGTAAGTCTCTCTGTGAAAAGTTACAATTATTTTACAACTACACAGAGTTTCAGGCCCAGTTGGTTGCACAGAAAGGAAAAAAAGAGATGCAAGTGGTCTATGGCACTCTAAGCAGCCTTAAAACTTTCTTTATAGATGAAGAACTCCAAACAGCTGCCTTTTGTTATTTGGCTGAGTTTCTTGATATCTCTCAAGAATGCCTGGTCAGTAATGGGTGCACTGATTTTTATCTAGCAAATATTACTTCTGAAGATCATTCAGCAGAGGTTTATGAGTTACTTCTGCTTCCATTGGACAGTGTCCTGTCTAATCTAACAAACTTGGGAGATAACGTAAGTGTGCCTTCTGCTTTGCACTGCACTTTTACATGGCTTCAGTTGTGGACAGAGATTTTTGAAGAAGCATCTAAAATCTTAAATTTGAATTCAACCTTTTTTATCTGTCTAAGAAATGATTTGGCAAATCTCTCCCAAAGTCTTCTAAATGCAACACATGACCAGCTGTGCAATAATACAGCTATTGCTATTCTTGAGTCTACAAGGGAAGCAATGAAGATATTAGAAATTGTATTTCAAGAAGGTGGCAATGTAAGTGACTGGAAAGATTTTGTGGCTTTCCTTGCTAGTCTTCAAAATGTATTTAACAATGCATCTGATGTCACAAGCTTGCTTCAAGGCAACAGTTTAGAACATGTTTTAGAAATTATGGGAGTCGTGATAACTGAATTGCAGAAATCTATACTGAAGGTTGTTAATGGAGAGTTTTTGAATTCTTGGCTTGACATTTTCAGCTCAGGAGGATCTGAGGGTGAAGGTAGGGATGCTGGTGTATTTTCCATTGGAAATTCCCTTTCTACTATTCTCAAGCTCTCCCAAAAGGAACTTGAAATTATTCTCACTGAGATAAATGGCACAACTGCTTTTTTAAAAAGTGTACCTCGAGACAAGTATATAGTTTGTATCAGCATTTTCCAGAATATTACCAAAATAATTTTGGACAGTAGTCTGAAAAACATAAGCTACTTGCAAACCAATTTTTCATCTCATCTTAATTCCTTTCTAAACTTCTATAGTACAGTGGATGAAGCAGAGGATTGTAACAGATGGATACATGGATTAAGTAATTTCAGTGAAAAATACAAGTTGTCTTCCCACCTTGAAAGTGCAAAACATATTTTATTTCTTCTGCAATCTCTGGGAAACACTGAGGCAGATGCTAAGCTAATGAATGTGATGGAATTTGTTAATTTCATTTTTAATGTGATACTCCCTGAATGTTCCCTATCTGGTTCTGATGTTATTTGTGCAAATGTTTATTTTGATGTCATAGCACAACCTTTAAAATTTATTCTTCCTGATTTTTATGTAAAAGATGAAATTAGTGGGCTTGAATTTATTTTTAGACTTTTAAATAATTCTGGGGGGCAAATACAAAAGGTTATCAGTGATTTAGTGGGGCACTCGTATATGTCAAATAAGACCCATTTTAGTCAGTCAATCCATGGATTTAACAGTACTTCAAGAATGCTTCTTAATCCTTTTCATCACATTCAGCTGTTATCAGTGGAACTTTTGTCAGAAATTCAAACTCTTCTGAAAAATAGAACTTTCAAACTTCAAGGAAACAGCTCTTCTCATTTGGACATTGAGATTGAACCTTTCTTACATGAGAAAAATATCAGTTTGCTGATAGAGTTCTTTCAATATGTGATTAGAAAACTTGACTCAAACTTGCAGAGTGAACACAAAACGTTTCCACAGAAACTGATAGAAACAGCAGCTCTGAATATTGAACTAGTAAGGAAGGCACTTAAAATTTTCAAGTCTCCCACTTTTACTGACTTTCCATTAGGAAATGAAAAGGAGTTTCTAAAGCATATGGTAGCCTTGGTGCAAAACATGAGAAACATGGATGTTGAGTCCTTGACAAGTACATTCAAACAAGTCCAGAGGAATATAGATGGTTTCTTAAAAAATATCAAACCTTTTTATATTGAGAACTCAGAATTAGGAACTTTAACAGACTGGTTGGATGCATTTGAGAACATTTCCTGTTATTTGAACCTGACTGGCTTATGGCAAATAACACAAATTTTTGAACAGGATATGCTCTATGATGTAGAAGATGTGTTCAACCTCTTCTTTGATGTCATCAGCCTTATGGAAAGATTAGCCCATGGAAACATCACAGAAGCACTAACTGAAATATATGCTTTCATACTAACTCAGGAAGAAAAAATGCCAATGTTTACTGATGAGGAATTCTCTAATCAAGTAGAAGATCTTCTAATGTTACTGGAGACACTGATAGACATATCTGATAAACCTGAAGAGGTCTCTTACTGTTTTTCTGTAGCATTCTGCTGGACTCTGACAACAGCAGCACCTCAGAGTGATCCCACTGTCAAACCTTGTGATTTTGTGCATAGCAATTCTACTCTTAGTTATGGTGCAGTCATTGAAGTCATTAAGGAGCTTAAACTCATCACTCTGGAGGACAGCGTCTCTTGTTCTAGGGAAGACTTTCTGATGGATATTGCTCACAATCTGACTTGCTTTTTTCATCAGATCAAGGAATGGAACTCTATTCTTTTGAAGTTTTCTGAGCTGCATCATGTAAATGGCTCAGTTCTCAAAGAGCTGCTAGATTTTTGGAATGAGCTATCCCTTTATGCTGTGTCACTGCAGGTGAATAATACATATACAGTCAATTGTTCCTCCACACCAAAGAGCCAAGTGGCTTTACAAATCATTGAAATACTGGGCAGTGTTTCAGTGGCAGAAATGGAGATGGCCAAAGATCTTTTGGAACATTTTTATGCTGGCCTAAGTTGGAACAAACATTCAAGAACATCACTTAAGGGTGTTCTTACTAATGTTAAGAATATGACCAGTGAAGTTTCTCGACTCCTGAATACAGATGCTGTGATTTCTTTTCTTTCTGCAATTCAGCCACTAATGACACTGTCATCTGTTGGAAACCAGACATACTCAACGCTCATGATAATATCTGCCTTAAATGGAAATAGCAATATATCTGATAACTTTGAGAACTTCTGGTTTCCTATAGTTACAAGCATAGAAAATTTATTGGTGAATTTTAGTGTTAAACAGTTACTAGTGGTGGTAGACCAAGGGTTTCAATTACTAAAGTTAGTGACTGGACAGTCCTCTTCAATGGCTCCTGATGTTTTAATACAGTCATTTAAGACATCATCTGTAGATGCTATATTAAGAAATTTCCAAGATATGCAAGGCATTGTGAAGAGCGTTCTATGCGAGTGTAACAATAAAAGTTATTCTAAAATAATAAATGCTCTAATTCTCCTTACGACTAATGAAAGTTCATCAAGTGACCTACTGCTGGCTGTCAAAGACATTATTCACTTTCTGGAACTTTTCCAAAATAAGTCTAAGGAAGACTACACTGGTATGTCGTTTGGTGACAGTCATCTCAGTGGAGAAAAACTGAATTATAGTCACTCTGCTACTTCAGTTTTGCTGAACAATCTCCTTCATATAATTGCTGATCTTGCTGTTATAGAAGAAGAAACCTTGCATACAAACAATACTGAGCTTCAGTTAGTTGACTTCATTGATTCATTTTTTTATAATGCACAGTATAGAGAATCTTCTACTCAGTCCCAAAACAGAACTCTGGAGATCATGCAAGAGATTTTGCAAATCATATTTCAGTCTACTGCAGAGCATGACAGGAACAAAATAAGACTATTACTAAAGGATTTGCATAAGGATGTAATGGAAGAAATGAGGTGAGAGTTTTCTATGTACTCATTTTCGCAAGTGTGCTGACAATGACAGAAGAACTCTCTTGTTTATGAACAGCTCAGTCAAAACTTTCATTAAGTTAATTAATGTTTCATTTCAGATTTTTGCTAACTTATGTTGTTCAGACCAGTGGTATTGAGGATCAGGTTATATTGTGTGGACCAGATTATTGATGTGGTTAGTCATCTGTATTGTTACTCTAATTGGATTTTTTTAGAATTATTATAAAAACAAATATTTGATGATACTCATATTTTAAAATCCTTGCAAGTCTGAACATTGAACCCCCAGTTATTGGTGGACAACAGCCATTTTTGGCTATCGTGCTAAATAGTAAGGAATGCTTGGAAGTAATGCTTTGTGGTGTGTGGGTTCTTTTTTTTTTTTCTATGTCCAAATGTATGTATGTGAAATTTCTTCAGCTTAAATTTGTTGATGTCTTATGCTATGATTATAGTGTTAAGTTGTTCAATTTAAAAAATTCAGCCCAAGATCATTTTTGTCTGATTACTCAGATCAAATGTAATCCAGCAGCAGAGGACACTCTGCTTCAGGAAAATGTTTACTGACACTTTACTTATATGAAAGTGCCCTTTGATTGGAGTTGCTGCATTTAAGCAATACTGAATGACCCCACAAGATGACAGCTCCACACAGCTCTAGGGTGTCTTGCTGGTGGAGCTACTGGTTTACTGACACAGACCAGCTGAGAAATGGTATACTGAGGTTGATGCATGGCTCTAATGTGGTATTTAGGCCTTTATGGTTAATTTTATGCAAATATGTGAAGCCAGTGGTCAGCGGGGCCAGGTATTAACCAAATCTTTTGAAAAATCAAAAGCAAATACTAGAAAGGTGGTTTGTTTTTCCCACATGCTGATTATCAGAGATTTTATGTATTCTGCTCTTTGCCATTAAGTCAGAGTATTCTGTGAGTTCTCAATATTTCTGAAGTTATTACAATTTTGCTTTCTTTGCAAAGGTATTTTCTAGCACTCCTAAGGCATTTTTTTAACACGGAAATATTATGTTCTGTTTTTGAAATGGTTCGGACAAATGTAATGGTATTGGAACCCTTAATTGAAGACTGGTTCATTGAAGACTGCAACTGTGCACAGTCACATGGTGAAAATTTTCTGTGGTACTCTTGTTATGAAAATAATATTTTCTTATTAATGTTTCTACAGAGCATCTAAAATCTGCAAGATTCTTCAGGAACATTTATACCCTGATAGCGTTCTACTACTGCAGAAATTGCAGTTTACCATTTTGAGTGTTCTCAAAATCTTTTCAGGTTGGTTACCCAGTAGTGACTCTGTAGGTCACCATATGTGTTAGTGCTATAAAGTTAAGGTTTTACTTTAAGCAAACCTGTGTACAAATAAGTTAGTTTGGGTGATGCTGAGAAAGGTAAGCATACTGATGCCTGGAAATTAAACCATCGAAGGCACATGAAAAAAAATTGATGCAGATCAAACAAAGGGATGATTTCTTTCTGGAGTGTTTGTGTGATTCAGTCTCAGTGGAAGCAGGAGGTCTTGCTGCACCTCTTCATCTAGTGAGCAGAGTCAAGTCACAGTTTTTTTTTTTTTTAATGAGCCAGAGTTGCCACAAGGCAGCATGTAGCTGACAGTAAGGAAAAATGGGACAAGTATTTAAAGGAAGTAGCACCTCCCACTTCTGGCCATGTTGAGCCAGTGAATTGGCTACCTGTAGCTTAATAACCGAGACTAAGAAACTAAATTCCTGTGGTTTTTATTTCAATACTCTGTTCATAGGAGTGTTTCATAATGTTTCATTTATTACATAAAACATGGAAACCTAATGAGAAAAGATGCAAACTGCTTGACTTGGTTTGATTTGCTGAGTTATACTGTATTACTTCTATGAACAAGATTAAAATTTGCTTGTTTTAGATGCAGTGGTGAATGTTTATTATTCTTCCTACTTGACTCATGAACCAAAAATAAGGGAAAAAACCCAACCCACATGGGTGAAAAAGCTAACTTGGTCATGGCCATAAATCAGAATTCAGCAGTCAAACCAAGTTCCTTCACTGTTATCACACCTACAAACCCACTACAGGAAGGGGAATGGAGCTTTTTTCCAGGGACATGGGGGCTGTGATGTTGGGTTGAAACTGCCTCCCTGGATGATCAGGTGACAAATTTCCCCTATATGGGTTCATTATCCCTAGATATGGAAAATGTCCATGTAATGCTGTTTCCCTCTCCTTGCAGTTAGGGTTTGAAAGTCACTGTGCACTGAAGGGTTAGTAACATCCTGATGTCTCTACGGGGAAATAGGATCAGGGGAACCTGCCTGAGGAGAAGGTAGATGTGTTTAATATACTCAGTTTCTCACAGTTATCCTCACGAAGGCCAAGTATGAAATTTCTCTTCTCTAGTTCTGTAGCAAGTATGTTTTATTATTGACCAGGAAAGTGTAATGGAGGAGAGTAATTGAAATTGAATCAAACCAGCCTTTCTTGCCCTCTGCAATGATACATAAACTTAGCCAGAAATATTTCTTTATGCCTATAACTCATCAGATTTTCTTTGCTTTTAAATACTTTGTTGTCCTTTATTAGTTGGCTAACTTGTAATTTGATTCCAGCATTTTTTATGAGATTTTTAACTGGTTAAACCTGGACATTTTCTCTTACAGAAGAACCAGTTGTCTTTGGCAACATTTTCTGTGTCATTACAAAGTGTAAGGATGGATTACCAAGTCACTTGCTCCCTGCTATCATTGAAGGGATCACTGTGGTTCAAGATCATTATCAGGTTTGAATGGTTCCCACACCTACCAGTGTGCCTTACAACATGCATTAAACTCTGGAAACTAATGGGAGTTTCCTTTTTTCCCACTCTCTGAATGACAAATCCCCTTGGAGACTGTAGAAAGCTGAGGTTTGTATGGGTATAGCTCTGATGATTTTGATGGTGATACTCAGGAGAAATTCCTTAAGTAAACAATGGTGAAGTTTCCAACCTGTAAGTATGACTAAAATTATTAGAATTCCTACAACTGGAATAACTGGATTGTCTATCAATATCAAAGAGCAGCTTATTTTTAATTTCTTTAAATTTTGTCATACTGATGACTTAATGAATTAGAGTACCTTTATACTTTTAAATCTTCACAGGAACAGTTGTGAAATCAAACTAGATACAAATAAACTTCTTATCCAGATTAATTCCAGCTAAAATAGCAGTTGTGATTACTAGTTGGGGTCAGTCTGTTTTTCTTTAACAGAAATTACTAGCTGGGAAAAGTAATATTTGGCATACAAAGATTCACCCAGAGTTAGAAGGAGGCCTTTAGATAGCACACACATACCAAATACTAACATCATGCTTTTTAGTATAGAATTTGCCTCCTCTTTATGAAATAGCTCTGCTACTTTATTCACCTGGACATTTTGCTAATATGAACAGCAATGTTTTAAATAAACAGATGAGAAGAGGCATTGCTCATATCTCAAAGTAGAATTTTGAGGACCAAATGCATTACTGTAGTCACTACCATTCTATGACCTACTCCTGCAAATATTAAAAAAGCCTTGCAAAATCAAAACCATGAATATTCCGGTGAAAATATAAAAATGCATATTAGACAGAGAATAATGCATGAAAAATGTTGGATATGAGTATCCAGATTATTGGATGGAAACTGATGTTCAAAACGATTTCTTGGGAAAAAGGTAAAAATTGTCAACCTAAAATAAATAAATTGAAAAAAAAGAAAAAAAAGAAAAGCAAAGCTCGTTTCATTTTGAAATAAATTTGAAATTAAAATCTTGGCATTTATGGTAGTTGATGAATCTCCTTGACAGGCTAGTTCAAATTCCCAATTTGGTTGTTTCCAAAACTCAAATATTTGGAAATGCCTTGATTCTTGAAAACTTCTCATCCACTTTCAATTACTCATACAATCAGTAAGGGAGTATTACCTTACCCATATTCTCATTTTAAAATCTGCATCATCGAGTTGCCAAGAGCTGCTACTTCAAGTGATAACAGAATCTCATGAATTTACTAACTGTATGACCATTGTGTTTTGCAGGATGTTGAAATATTGTGGCCTACTTTCAAGAAGGGGGATTGTAAGAGTATGGCATATATAAACCAAAAACTTTCCTATGCTTTGGAGAGCTTCCTGGGAGCTTTGCAGAATACCGGAAATGACAGCTGTGAATGTCAGCTAATGTTGGGGAACATACAGAAACAACTGCAAATGTAAAGCTTTTTACGTATTTAAGTAAATTAGAAAAATTCTGAATATTTCTTAAAGCCCTTAAATTTTTGCGGAGCATTTGCAGAAGATCTTGGTGCTCCATCAGTTGAATGCTTTGGTTTGCAACTAAGATAGTTTTCAGTTTCCTATGACCTCAGTTAGGTCAAAATTTTGGTATCTAAATTTTTTATTCAGACTGTTTTGATATGGCTTGTCCTCTCAGTAGCTGGATATCTGTTTGCAAAATGTAAAGCATTCACATCAGTTCAGCAGTTCAAACAGTCAGAAACATGGGATGGTGTTTGTAAACTGATGGGATTGAACTCCAAATATTTTCTGATATTTTCTATTGACTTGAGAAAAAACAGTAGATTTGAAGTAGATGAATGAAACTGCTGCTATAGAGTATATCAAACTTGCCATCAACTAGAACTGGTCACTGTTATAATTGTTGCTATACCAGTTTGACTGTTGGATTATTTTCACAATGGGCTTGAATTTTGTCTGTGAATTACAGTAACAATACAGAAGAACTTGAGCTTAGATGATGCTCTAAACCATGGACTCATATCCAGTTTTTGAAGCATAATTAATATGTGATGTCTGCATACTCTTTCTTACTTAAATTATAATTAGATAGACTTTATTTATCCTGAACTGTTGTGATTTGTATCTCTAGATTTTAAAAATGTGTGTTCAGTAAGAAACCTGGAGGTGAGACATTGCTAGATCTGTCCTTCTACATAAACTACTGTTTGCTAAAGCTCTTAGCCATTATGGGAAGATCCCTAGATTTGGAGCCTCATCTAGGCATGGAATATAAATAATCCCTGCACCATATAAATACTACATGAGAAAGTCTGTAGAGGTGCTAGTGTGTGCACATAGAGAATAATGTGACCTTTTTGCCTCATTTAGTGGCCATTTCACTATTCATGTTAGTCTTTATGCATAGAAATGCCAATGACTTAGTTCTGATAACTTGTGAAATTATGCCTATTATTTCAGGTTGGCTGAAAATTTGGAGCTACACTTGTCAGAAAATCCAGCAGCTGGTTTTCTCAGCAATTTAAATCTCTTGAATGGTGGGTTCCAGTTTTCTTCATTTTTTAAATAAACTGCTGCTATGTAATTTTGTAGGACAATAATTGTTTCTTTGTTCTTCAAACTTCAAAGTTTCACTGCTTATGTAGACTACTGACTTAATGCGGTATATTTGCTTTGTACACATGTGCCCGTACATGCACTTGAGTTGGCACAGGACAGCATAGCACATTCAGCTGGGACCTTTCCAGTAAGATGTAGGGATTAACTAGAAAAAAGAAAAGGACTTAGATTAGTGGAAGGAGAAAATCAGAGAGAACTAAAAGTTGTTTTACTAATTTCAGATGTTTTCGTAGTACAGGGATGTGGCGTAACATCTGCTTTTGTAGAATAACATAAACAAATGCACAAGCCCTTGAAGTCTGCCAGGATAGTGACCTTTAAATTTGAAGTAGGAGTGAATTACATGATATGAAGTTTTTGTCCTTTATCGCTGTTCACAATAAATTGAATGAAAAGGATACGATCTGTGAGAAATCTAATTAACCAGATTTGTACTTTTGGCATTATTTTCCTTTTCTTCCAGACCTGAAAATCAAAGAATGTGTGCAGAATCTTACTCAGCTGAGGCTAGACATTGGTTCTTCTGTCAATATTTCTGAAGAAACTGTCAATACAATCTTGGAAGCCAGTGTCTCTCATTCAAAGGTAAAATCTCAAAAAGAGGTGTCAAATTAATAGGTCAAGCTATAGCCTGATGTGCCAGCTGAAACAAAACAAGCCATATTGCTTGTGTGAAATATTTTCACTTACCATTTCTATATGGAATATCTATGTGAATTTTAGGACTTTAAAGTAATAATGTGATGCATTAAGAGATCAATTTATAGTATCACTTCTTTTCTGATCTAAATGGCAATGCTTCGTTACTTTCAGCAGTGTTTTACCCCCTTGTACCGACACAATTTGAGTTTTGCTGCCTTGGTATTGTAGAAAAGATGGGTGTTTCTGAATATATCATTTTTATCTTACCACCTCTACTCCTTGCAGTAGGGGGTTGTCTTTTCCTTTTTTTTTTTTTTTTTAAATTTTATTTCTTTGTGTGTTCCTCACTCTTCTTACACTGTCTTACCAGTATCTTGCTTTACTTTCACTTTATCTGCTGTCTCTTCAGTATTGTAAGTTTTCTGAGTGAAAGACTGTGTGTTATCATGGCTGTTTCCTATGATCCCTGTAATCAGTAGAAATAATGACAAATGCCACCTACTTTGCAGGTTCTCTCTCTGGTTAGTGTTTGCATGACTAGCTAGAGTTGTGGGTACATCGGGTGCAAACTCATCAGGTCCATCAAGCAGCCACTGGGTGTCAGTGATGCTCCACTGGCAGAAACAGTCACAAGTCTTTTCATGAAAAGTGCAGCTATTAAAAAGGCGGTTCAGACCGTCATAACTACTTATAGATGATTTGTTCTTCTGCTTCTTTGGCATTGTGACTGCCTTTATTGTTAGCTTGTTATTGTGATACCAGTAAATGGTAATGAGAGAGGTCATCTGAAAGCAATTCAGTTAAATGGGATTTGGTGCACCTTTAAACCGTTGAAATAATAATGCTAATTGACTGAATTGTCAAATTACTTTCCATCCTTACTTTTTGCCAGTCATAAAGAGCTTAGATATATACACACGTGTCTCACATTTGCATATTTATACAGAATTTTTTTGCTTAAGTGCTTAAATCCTCCTCCGGTCCAACCAGAGCATTAAAATGTCTGTGTTTCCTACTGATTATGCAAGCTGCACAAGTACTTTTTAAAGCCATGATTTAGGCATTCCTGTTATGTTTATGGTCTATATAGCCACTGTCTGATAGCCCTATTGGTAGCTGCAGGCCCATTGTAGTCCTGTATTTCTGTGATTGTAAACTATTCTGTGCTTGCCTCTGTAATGGTAAGAGTGAGCCTGAGAATTGTTTGTGCTCATTGCATTTACCCATAAGTTGTGGCATGATATTATATGCTGGCCGTGCTCATTGACATGTGATTAAGTGATTTGAAATAGCTCAACATCTCTAAGCTGAAGGCTATAAGCATTCCTTTACCGAGCGTAAGAGTTTGGATTAGGTCTGGTACTCACAAAGCTGCAAGGCACGAGGAAATAAATTTCAAATGGTATCATGCTCAAATTTCCTCCACAGAAAGAAGTCCAGATTGGTATATTCATCTACCATTCCTTGTATGCACATAAAAAAGGGAATATTTAAATACATAGGAAATCCTTTAGAATCGCAAAGGCAAAATTCTGTTCCAGAACAGAAATTGGAAAGTCAAATTATGAGTTGGAAAACAAAATATTCATAGGAATTAAAGAGTTAAATCACATATCTTGACCAACTTTGACTCCTAACTGGATTTTCTCACAGATCCTCTCCCTTATGCAAGAGATGCATTCAGTGGAGGCAGTAGAGGTAGGCTCTGTCCTAAGCAGGAGAATGGAGCTCTGTACGTTGGCTCTTATAGGCTCCTACAAAAACTTGTACGTTTTCTGGACTTGTTGAGAATGGGTAGCTAAGAACTCCTGACATATCCAGACTACAAGCACTTGTCTTTTGATGTAACATTTTTGTAGGAAGAAAGAAATCATTATCCAAGGGTTTATTTTAGTCTCGCCCAATGGGTCGGGTTACCTGGCCAATCTTAGGTCCAGGTGTCCCCCTATCCCAGACTACCCCTCCAGACCCACAGGGGAGGAGGAGGTGGTCTTGACACAGGGACTCAGGGGATTGGTCAAGGGCAGCAATTTCCCAGGTAGCCAGTCCTGCAGGGACTGCCAGCATCTCTCCAGAGAGAGATGTCCTTGTCTCCAACAAATGTCCCTTCGCCCACTATTAAATAATGTTTCAAAGGACTGTTTAGCTGAGAAATGTGAGCTGGCTCAGAGTGAACATTGTGCCGCACAGGCATCACCAATTGTTAATTTTGTGTGTCCTTTGAAAGAAGGAAGGACCACACTGTTTGACTTTAGTGATTCATACACTTAGATTTTGGTCATTAGGTGTTGCTGTAACAAAGGTGTATATCTGCTAGAAGGGGTATGTTCAGCATTGTAAATATGCCTGCTTCTGGAATGAATACTCATAGAATGAATGATCAATCTCTGAACAAATGAAAGTAAATCTTTCTAAGAAATACACTTCAGCTCTTTATATCTACATAGAGTATAAAGTAAGAACACACCAATCTGATATAAAGATGTATAGCTTATTATTTCAAATCTGTTGGTGACTGCAAATTGTTGTGTTACTGTGACACAGATTTTCACCTTATTGACTATGAAAAAAGATGATGCAGTTCAGGGAGAAAAAATTTTAATACACATCCATTCTGATAGGTTTTTTACAGTGCCTTTGTGGTAGCTTTAACTGGAAGATGTGATGAAGAAGTACTTACCCTGCTGCTAAAGCTGCCTGAAAACAGTAAAACTTCCCTGGTAGTGGAAGAATTATGTTCCTTACCAGCCCTGGACTTGTACACCATGTTTGTACTGCTTATACAGAATTTGAACTTACGTCACATCATTTACAAGGTAAGATGGGAAAAAAAGCATTTGGTTCCTATGTTTTTCTTCTGAACGTGGTGTAAAGAACACAGGCAGATAGACTGATAATTCTATTATTTCTTCAGATGTTCTTTCTCTGTATAATTAAACAGTAGACATATGGCATTTTTGCCTTCATTTAGATCCACAAAAACCCCCACCTTTGAAGAATGGGGTTGATAGATGCTACTGCATGCCATCTCAGCCTTCCTCAGGAAGATTATCACTTAGGATTTAATTATGAAAGCTTTACAGAAAATACAGGAGGTCAAAAACATGGTTTTATTACTCTTTAATGGAGTTTGCACTTCATGCAGTTAGTCTCTTCTTTATTTGTAAGTGTGGAAGACTGAGCTGGCATCATTGGAACTATAACAACCATAGAAGCTCAAATCACAAGAATGACAAAATTATTTTCTAGAAAGAATTCACAACACTAAGGATGCAAAACTCCACAGCATGCCTGTATTATATGTAAAACTGTAGATAATCGGGAACCTAGTGTGGATCTTCAGTGAGATAATGTTTTGACTTATAAGAACAAAATTATTGAGTGTGATTTCTGGTAGTTAAAAAACTTTAATTTCAGTTATTTTGGGGTTATTGAATGACAGAACAGAAAGCGTTGTAAGTATGAATAGCTGAAATAAAGTTATAACTTTGGGAGAAAGAATATTTTGTTCTAAAGCCAGGTTATATTCTGGATGCTGCATGCTCAGTAAACTAGGTCAACTACAGACTTTTAAAATCAAGACCATTTCCCAGAATAGGTAAAGATATCAGAGATAAAAGAAAAGATCTCTACTTTCTGAATTATCTGCAAACCTAGAGGGGAAAAAAAAAAGAAGAAAAGAAACCAGTGCTTATTCTGATGGGTGTTTCTGCTGAACCATATTGAAACATAAGGAATTCCTAACAAAGAATAAACAATGTTGTCAACCTCATCCTAAATTATAATGGAAGTTCTGCTAATTTTTTGGCTGAATAAGGTTATTCTACAGTTTCTTCTTCTTCTTTTTTTTTCTTTTTTTTTTAACTATGTGAAAGCAGGTGAAGGCTCAGAAGAAAATTAAGCACAGACATTATAGTAGAAAGTCCGATAAAGGTGCATAAAGATAATCATAAGACACAACTGAAAGCATATGATGAGATGATAGTATTTTTATTATTTTGCATAAACAGGTAACAATGAATCATTTTGTGTTATTTTATCAGCTAAATAAGCCACAAAAGCAAAGGAAATAGAGAGAAAATTCATAATGCCAAAATTTGCATGGTGGAAATAGCAAACAGCCAATTGAACTTAGGTCAAGTAGGGAATGAAGTGCATGCAGTCATTTCGGGTATGAAAAATGCAAAGGCAGGAACAGTGTGACATGAAAGTTAGCTGCTTTAGGAGTCGTATTACACAACCAAAGTGGTTGCTAGATTTAATTTAACTTACAAATTATTTTTGAAATATTAAATTCTTGCACTGAACACCTTTAATCTCGTGAAAGAAAAGTTCTCATTTACACTGAATTCCAAGGGGACAGAATGTTGCAGATCCCATTAACATCTTGGGTTGTAGAGCTCTCTTCAGCTTGGCAGGTGTAAACATGTTCTCTGAATTTTAATTCATGATTTGTCATAGGCCACTTCTAGCATTACCAGAGAACTTTTCTTCAGCTTAATTTGAGAGTGACCGGGGAGTTATAATAAAAGGAGTTTTGTTAAACATGGTTTCTAGGAACATTATATAATCAGTGTTAGAAAAAGGGTAAGTAATTTTGGTTGTTTCATTGAAAAGGTTAAAATTTGTTTCTAACTGGAATTTATGGCTGTGACTTTTGCCCTTCTTTTCCAAGATCCAGATACCGCCTGAGATTGGCAATGTACTAAATATGCTACTGGATGTTGTTTCTAGTATCAGCTCACTTCTCAATAAAGTCCACCACGTCATGGAAAAGCTTCCAGTGTTCCTTCAAGGAATTCAAAATACTGGTGTGCTTGACGTCTCTGCATTGCAGCAGGTATGTGAATGATTTCAATATGCAAAATTAATTCCCATTATGAGGTGCTTAGTTAGGGATATGTGCTTAGTAAGGAGGCACACTAATAGAAAATATTCACTTCGTCTCTTTCAAGCACTCTGGTAATTCTGAGACTGTTGATATGTTGTTTCTGTCATCCTTTTTTCTGTTAACTTATGAGATCATAGGCTAAGTTACTGCAATGTTAATCTACTGATGAACAATAACATGTATTATGTGTGATCTGAAGATAGCCACATCTTTTCTGCTAATGCTGTATTTTTTTTTATGAGAAGAACATTCCTTTGTTTATAAGAAATACCTTTGCTTTTTTTAAAGGATAAGATTTCAAGATGGCATGTGCAGTTCTTATATATGTCATATGTTTCTGTTTGAGTCATGCAGGGGGTTTGTGTGATAGTTCTGTTATACATTCAAAAAAAGGGACATGAGGTGTGAGTGAGGATATTTTCTTTGTCACAGCCTTAAAGGGCAGTTGCTGTATGCACATCTACACAGCTAGCAAAGTGGTGAGCCTAGTATTACATAAATCAGAAAAAGGATTTCTATTTCTAAGCAGGTTCCAATTCCATAGGAAAACCAGCTAACCTCTATGACATTACCTTATGGGTTTACTATCCTGTGCAGAAACTTGAGGATTGAATCCGGTTCTAAAATTGCAAGCCTCTAAAAGATCCCTCAGTGGTAAACAGAACAATCTTGTTTATTACACTGTACAGAGTAAACACTGCCTTAAAGACTATTTTCCTTTTTAAAGATCTTCTAATCAGTGTGATAGAGACATGTTGGAAAATGTTTTTCTGGTACACATTAGTTTTAGTTTCAAGACTCTCTTTTTGGGGTAGCTCTTTGGCCGCCACACTGAATGGTGGCTTTCATCAGATGCTTGCATCTTTTCCATTTTCCTGAAACTAGTTCTGTTTGTGTCTGAATTTCTTTCCAATAAATGAAATATTCTTTTCAGAACTGAAATCCCAAAGTTGCTTATTTGATAGAAGAATGTTCTCAAAAGGTGTTTAAAAAAACGTGCAAAGAAACAAAGGAACAGCAGAGGGCCATCTACTCACAGTTTTAAACTTTGCTTCATGGCCACCCCCACTATCCTGTAATATACCATAGATTTAACCTTGGAATTTTTGTCCCTTTTTAGATCTTACCTTTTTTCTGATCACTCTTTTTGACAAAAATTTTTATTTTGCAACATTTTGTTAAATCCCTTTTTCTTGAGAAGTTGCTGGTTTTTTTGGTCACCTAAAAATTTGTTGAGTATTAAAATAATCAGTGCCTATTTCCTTTATTAATAAATTATATGTTCGATTTCAAGAGCTCTTCTGTCTTGGTAATTTTTTTCCCCTTTTTTAGATTAGTAAAAGTTGTTTAGGTATCCTTTCTTTTTCAGATTTCATTGGATTTTTTTATTCTTTCCAGTAATACATTTAATTATTGTTTTGCCTCTTTTCTATGGTGGCCAAACTTGTGCTACTGAATAAGTGTTGTACTATAGTGCAGATATTACTTATACACCTCCTCCTTGAATGTTTTCTTCTATTTCCAAAGAGTCCATCTTTCCAGATTTTTGTTTTCATGACAACAAGTAGCTCAGTGACCTAGAAAGATTACCAAATAAAGAATGTGTTTTTAAAATAAAAATATGCCAACCTTCAGCACAGAGTAAGACAGATTGACAATTTTGAAGTTAATTAAAAAAAATTAGTTACTTCTGTAATGAAAGAGGTAATAAAGTGATTGTCAGTTATGCATGTGAATTTCTGTCTGAAAGAAAAAAAGAAAATGAAGAAATAACTTTAATATTTATGTAAAATAGGAAGTTGAATTGATATGCTGCACATTGTGTAATAAAAAAGGATATAAAAACATTCTATTTGCCAGTCAGTAGTAACTGAAATATGGAGCCAAATTCTACTGTTAACAACACTGAGTGAATGAATAACTACCCGAGAAAAAACACTGCTGATTTCAATCATGATTTTTGCTTGTTTATTTGCTGTTTGAAATTATTCACCTATATTTCCATACCTAATTTTTGTAATGCTTGTCACTCATGACAAGAAGCTGGAGGGGACTTCTTGAGTTGCTGAATGCTGTCAGCTGTGAGAGGTGGCCTCTCTCTGTAATCCTTCCACTAACATGAACAAATTCTCTGTTTAACCTATTATTGCTGAGAAGCCTCTTGGGGTTACAAATGTATAAGATTCTAACTTAAGTTTATTCGTGGCTAGTATGTTTTTTCTCATGTCAGAAATGTTTTTTGTAGTATTTTTAACTTCTCTGATTTGCCCATATGTTTGTGGAAAGCCAGTCACAGTACTTCTTTGTTTTGATGGTTAAATAGACCTATTTTAGTATTTGTTTTGTTTGCTTTAGTTTTTTTCTTTTAATACAGGCTCTCAGTTGCCTCAGGCAATTTCTTCATGCTGAGTTAAGGCTCATCTTGACTGTTTGGAAGAAGAAATATAGACAGTCTTTGAGGGGAATTATGACTGATGACTCTTCTAGTTCTGCGTGTTCATGTCTATGCCTACTAAAATGACTTTCCTAATTTTGCATTCCACTTTTTCATGATTTAAGTTGATAAATAATATTTTGCACTGGTAATCTTTGTATGCAGTTTACTTTATATTAAGTAGTTGGTTTCTTGCTGTATTGCAATCCGATCTTCTTTTCTCCTGCAATGCCTTCTGGTATTAAATGATAGGCAGTAATTTGTTTCTTTCAGGGCTAAATAGCTTATCACAGTCAACCCATTTTGGGTCTCACAGGAATAACACTAATAACTTCTCTGTGATCCAGTGTTTTATTTCCTGTTACCAGGCTTCCTGCAATATCTTGTTAAACACCACTTTTTACCCACCACACAGCTATTGCATTAATGCTGATTAATATTTTCTAGAACAAGAATATTAATTGTTGGAATTCGCCTATATTAGAGATAGTATATGTCTTTTTGGGGAAAAAAGGACTTGGCCTCCCATATAAATATATTATATTGGTCAGAAGTAATAATTTGAGAATGTGTTAAATTCTCCTCCTCAAATACTTTTTGTCTTTAATGGTCTTCACTTTAAAACTTACTGCATATCGTGCCCTGTTGAACATCAGAACCAGATATCCATTATTTCCTGGAGCATTATGCCACTCATTCTTGAGTATAAATAATTTTTCTACTTTTCAAATAGTGCTATCTAAATTTAATAGGCTTCTGAAGAACTGTTTAATCAAATCAGCAATTTTGCTATTTTCCATGTGATTCTGTCAATTTCAAGATAATAAAGACTTTGTTCTCTTTATGATTTTTCCCAGAATTAAGAATACCTATTTTTCTGCATTTGATTCCTTTAACCCTTCTGATGAATCAAATTTTGATCTATCTTCAACCTCCTTGTAGTTTTCCAGGAAAATTGCATTAGTTTTTCTCTTTAATGATTCTGAATGTATTTTAGTTTTAAGTACAAACTGTAGCCCAGTTTGAGTTTCAGGTTCTTTTGTTCAATAGCTGATATTTGTATTCCACATGAATTTGTTTTTATTCATAGTATTTTTTTTAGGCATACAGCTGTTCAGTTAGTTCAGAAGCCTCTGTTCTATGAGGTCTTTGCCTCCATTTGATAATCCAGTTCCAGATAGCCTTTTAATCTTCAATACTAGCTTTCCTCTTCCATGAATTGGTTAGAGTGACTTGCTTGAGTGATTACTCTGTAGGAGTAGATTCATCAGTCTTGATTGCAGTCCTACTTTATGTAGTTTAAAGTAGAACAACTAGATCAAAGATAACTTTTTTTTGGTGAACATCCATCCTATGTAGTTCTCTTATTTCTTCAAAGCCAAGTTGTAGGAAAGATATCTTTTTGAGTCAGTAGATATTTAGTTGAAAGACAGTAAGTAGATTCAGACTGTTAGTGGCAGCTTCCCACATAAATATTCATTATTTGAATTCCAAGTTATTTTGATTGGAACTGGAATTAATTAGCAAGATTGTGCTCTTTGACTGAAATAAGCCTCATTTATCCCTCTAGCTCAAATAATCACTAATAAAGATTCAAACCCACTTGTATACAGCATTGTGCATAAAGTTTATTTCTCCAGTGAAATCCATGCCAGCAGATTCATTCAAGGGCTGTAGATGATGGTTTTATGAAATTTGGGTACCATTTATTTACTATGCTCTGTGCTGAAACTGTATGCTAAAAGTAAGGTTTTTGGGAGCAGCTAACACAGAGTTCCGAACAACACTTACTAATATTCCTCCAGGATTACTAAAGAAGCACCTGGCACTTCAGTAAAAGCATTGATCAGGATAAACTGTTTCTAATAGCTCAATCTCTAAACTGTCTGTGATTAAATCTTTATGTAAAGTGCTGTACTACTTTGAAAATTGACTCTTCTGTTTAAAAAAATCCAGTGAAAAAAGCTAATTTACTTCAGTGTTGAATGTGTGTGTTTGACATATCATAGTGTTTTTTCTATTTGCCAATTGTGGAGTCTTCAAATGTTGTCTGATAGTCTAGTTACGTCTTCTTTGACACGCATCTGCAACAATAATGAGTGTGAGGCGAGCCAGTGCACCCCTCGGTTATACTCTAGCAGAACATTGCCTTGCAGTTGTATCCTCTTAGAACTGTGCACCTGTACAGCCTTCCATAAGATACCAGTTAAAACTGAGCACATTACTTGAAAAGTGTAGCTGCACAGAGGATGAGTCTGGTTTGTTTTTGTTTTTGTTTTTTTTTTTTAATGTGGCAAATGATGGCGCTTAAGCCATAAGAGCAGTCAGATTGTTCTCTTTCCTCATTAGATGCATGCCAGTCATGAGCAAAAGGCAATAATAAATGCTGGTATGACTCAGGATGTGCAAAAACTAGAAGCACATCTAATAAGTTAAAAGGTGTACTTGAAAAATAGGCTTTTAGGGAATGTGCACTTGAATACTTCTTTTTCGTCTTAGCAACTGTCTTCACTGCAAACATTCATTGCAAAATGGATTTGGTTCTTTCTGCTGCCTTAATGACACAGGAATAATCTACTAGAAGAGCACACTCTGTGAAAACTGATAATGGAATCAGGGTATCTGTATTTCAGTTGTCTTGATATTTTCATTCCTTTTCTGCCTAACTGATATATAGTATTTTTCAAAGTTTAATGTAGTACTGTCTTTCATTGAGTATCCTGATAATTAAAACTACATTACTTTTCGCCGTGACAAAGGTGATCAGAAGAACAGAAAAGAGCACAGCAGGCCCTCATTCTTAAAAGCAGTTTCAGCAGCCTAATTTTGTCAATCTCCTTGGGTGCCAATATTGACAAAACACCAGAGCTACTCCTTGAAGCTACTAAAAGCTAGTTTGATTCACCTGTATTTCTGTTAATTTCTTCTAGTTTCTGCAAGGTGGGCAGTTTAGAAGTTCAGCTGCTGGATCCCTGGAGTCTGTAATCAAGGCAGTGTGTAAAGAAGAATCTTCATTTTTCAGCAATGCAAACTTGTTCATTGACATGCCCAGAATCATGGGACTCTTGGAGGACAATATGACAAAATATGGCATTCCTGAAGACTCAAGTAAGAAAAAATATCCATCACAAGTTGCACTATACACTCAAGAGTTTAGAGAAGTTTTCCATCTTAAATAGAAATATTTGTATACCAGCTGACATCTGTTGACACTGTC
Organism: Pseudotriccus pelzelni; assembly: GCA_035584735.1. Taxonomy (NCBI): domain Eukaryota; kingdom Metazoa; phylum Chordata; class Aves; order Passeriformes; family Tyrannidae; genus Pseudotriccus; species Pseudotriccus pelzelni. The sequence goes on from JAWMRA010000078.1 coordinate 80,058,269, forward strand.
ATCTTGAACACCAGGCAATGATCTATAAAAGTTTTATGGCTGTAAGATAATTGTGGATGAGACAAAAGTGATTCTGGTTGTTTTCTATCTTTGCAAATAATAAATAGGAATATTCCTGTCTTTGAGACATATTTATTACAATTTTTAAAGCACTTGTTATTAGAAACGTATCTTTGAGATAAAAGACTGAGAATGTATTGCTCCTTGCTTTTCTTCTGTGAACACAGACACTCTGTGCAGTAAAATATGCAAACCTCCTGGATAAAATGAGTTTTTTAGTAGCTGATATTCCTATTCTCTTTGTCAAGTGCTCAGAAAAATCTCTTAGCTCTTATATAATTTCACCTTTGCTCCCTTTCCTCAATACACGTTTGACTTACCCTGATTAATTTTAATATTGTTAATAACCTTGTTAGTGCCTCAGAGGCTCTGTGCAAGACAAGAATACAGTGATAGAGTGTCACTAGGGAAGGTTCTGTTTGTCGGTTTCTACAGCCAGAAATTGTCCCTGGCTGGGCTGGGGCCCCTGGGAGGGAGTCAGAGCTCTGCCCTGGCCTTCTCACTTATGTGTGTGGGATATAGTGGTAAGCAAGCAGCTCTGCTTTTCTTTCCTGTCTGAAGAATGAAGTTGGCAGGATGGCTGATTAGACAGACTGTTTGGAACTTAGGTTCTTTCAAAGCTCCCTAGGCCAGAAGCACTGTTTCTTGATGATACTTTTTTTGCAAGCTGTCACAACTCTGCAGTGTTGTGAGACCTTTTATCATAGGACCCTGAAATATCTTTAAAACATCAGTTGGTCTCAGCTTCTTATGAGTGAATTAATACTGTTGCCTATATTTTGCAAATTTGTAAATGAGGCAATGGAAAATAAAAATTAAAAAAAATTGAGGCCACAGAAACTTGATTCATACTCCTCCACACTGATTAACTTGTATGTATTTTGTGTATACCAAACACTTCCTAATGACTTTCTGAAAATGTCAGCAAACTCATATTGGCAAATCCTCACTGCCTTTAGGATATTGATGTTTCTGACTGGCCAACTTGCAGCCTCTTGATTTTTTTGCTGTTATTTAGCAATGATTTTTAGTAATAATTGTTTAATTCAAGGAAGCAAAACTTTGGACAAAGAATTGGCTGTTCCTAATGAGACATTTTTGTCACTTCTTTCTTTAACTTTTGTTAGGAGTTTAAAAGTCTTTTGCCTAGTAGTTTTTGGCCATTATGTAGAAAGATTTGTCTTCCTTGAGGAGTTAATGACTTTATTTAATATTTCTTCATAGTACTAGAAATGACATGTTTCTAAATCCACTCATAATAAATAATAAAAACCCCAAAACACATAAGCTGGGCATAAAAATCTAAATGTTTCTCATAGGAAACTCCTTGCCTTTACATGAGTACAAATGCAGTGGGAGATCTTGGAAACTATTCCTTACATCCTAGTTTTGAAGGACATACACTCTGCTGTATTGATAGGCCCATGTGATGTAGGAATATGCCTTTTTAATTAAAGAATGGAAAAGTGAATTGATAGTTAAGTGTCATGACAATTTTTCCCCAGTCTTTTTGGTAGGTTCTTCTGATATTATACAAATAGGAAAATCTGTATTTCTGAAGGAATTTGTATATTCCTACATCTTTCTTATGTAGGAATACAGAGCTGCAGAACAACAAAAGGTGTGGAGGGAGAGGTTCTCTCTGCATTCATTTTGTGGGAAGAGGTTTTGCGTTTGTCCCTCTGCTCTAAAATGCACTAATGTAACTTTTAGGATAGGGTTCACAGGCTGCTTTTCACAAATGTGAGGAGCTCTCTGGATTCTGATTTTTTTTTATATTTATCATTAAGAGTTCTGCATCCTTAACACTATCATAGACTGTGGTTAAACAATTTCTGTTCAGGGACCTATACTGATTGCTTAGTGGCAGGTGGATAGTGTTTGGCATGGTGCTGTGGCAGACTCTAAAATAAGACTCTAGCTTTTCTTTGAATTAAAAAAAAAAACCACAGACACCTGTGTTGTCTGTCTTAAATGCAAGTTTGTCTTTGTTTTTGCAGCTCCTTTTTGCTTGAAGCTTTATCAGGAGATTTTGCAGTCTCCTAATGGGGCTTTGCTATGGACTTTCCTGAAACCTTTATTACATGGGAAGTTACTGTACAATTCAAATCTCAACATGATTGACCTGGTGATAGAGAAGGTGAGTATTAAAAACCCCTACTATTTCTGTTTTTTGATTTTGTCTTTGTACTTAATTTTAAATGTCCAGTTCTTTCAGGGTAGGTAGAAGCAACTGGATAATTGCCTTTCAGAAAATTAGATCCACCTTGCCCCCTGAGATCTCACCTGTTTCCCACTTTAAGCTTAATGCTTCCCTTAACTTTTATTCTACTTGTTATAGTGGTTTCACCTCAGCAGAATTCTGCTCAAAGTCCTTTAAACCTTGTATAGAAAGGTTAAAAAGAACACATTAGGAGAAGTGTTGTGTGAATCATGCTGAATCGAGGGGTAGGATTTGTGTATTCTAGAGCAGATTTTGCCTTCAACATTTTCTTGTGGTGGGAACTCCAATGGGGCAGCACAGACAGCTGTGGGAAGGGATGTCCCAGGAACAAAAGCCTGTTCTGAAGGAGTCACTGAGCTGCATTTCTAAACAAAACCCCAAGACACCTGCAGTGCATCCTTCCTGATTATGTTTCTACCACCAGCAGTGTGAATGACCAGTTGTAGCTGAGGTGCTGTATGTGTGGATGCTGATGAGTTGGTATCACTCAACAGTTTTATTGTCTCTGGTATGGTCTGTGCTTTGTGTGGAGCGTGATTATTGACAATAACATGTTTCTTTATGACTAGCTTAGACACACTTCTATAAAAGAAAGGCTGATAACTTATTTTAAGTATGCATTAGATTTCTGTGCAAATTTTGCACTGACCTTCCAAATATATGATTTTTATTCTGCAATATCAGCAGTTTGTCTTAATTTAAAATCTGGGAAAAAAATAATTACTCCTTGTAAGTAGTGACTTTAAATGTGATGGTAACTATATTCTCTGTAAATGCGGTATTCTGAATTATGCTCTCAAAAGATAGCAAAAAAACTAAGCCAAAAAGCCCTTTCTGCATAGCAGATACTAGGTAACTTTATGATTTCTGTTCTGAATTGGAAAAAAAAATTCAGCCATTTCATATTTTGTAGTTAAATAACTTAATTTGGGGAACAGGCTACTGGTTTGGACCTCAGCATAATTAATTTAAAATTTTTAGTCAGTTAAAAATGAAGCTGCTCTTGATGTTCACAGAAGGAAATTCTGTTAAGAATGAATCATAAGATGCGATAAAAGTCTGTATCTTTTTGAATACTTAATTACATTCTATGTTCAAAAACATTTAGAATAATGCACTTAATATATTTCTACATTATTTTGCCAATAATTATGCCAAACCTTCATTCTTAAAAGCATCTGTAAGAAAGATTTATATCTTGACATACAGTATATTTCCCTATAGATCTTTGAGTGAAATCTGGACTGAGTAATATAATTTAGTAAGAAGTTTACTTGTGGCTTTATTTTTTGGGTTGGTTGGTTGGGTTTTTTTAGGGTTAGTGCTCTGGAACAATACAAAAATTCTGGTAAACACCTCTAGCACAAGCTCTCCTTCTCTTTATATACTCTTAGGCTCACAAAAATTCCATCAGCTTATTCAGAAATCTGTGTAAATACACACCTTCCCCTTTCCCCAATCCTTTAAATCTAGCAAGCAGGTATGGACGTGTATCTGTTTACCTGTAAATACGAATATAGTGGGAAAGTTTCTTCAACAACTTTTTCTTCGATTTTATTACAGAAGTCTATCAGCTACTGCTTGAACAGAAAGAAAATTTAAATGCAAAATATTGTCTAAGGTGTCTCAAATAGAGCTACTAAAAATCAACCCTGTAGCTCTTACACAGCCTAATCTCCTACTGAAATTGAAATAGAAGTTCTAATTTCCTTTAGAGTGCAAGACCACATGACAACTAACTATTTACTAGAATAAAAAAGTAGAGGATTAAAGCTTTGAAGAACATTCATGTTTGTATATTAGGATGTATTCTGTAATTTTTCCACATGAACTATTTAGTTCCAAGACCACGTAGTTGATCAGTCGTCTGTAAATTGTGGGGTTACTGCTTTCTATCTTCAGAGAAATCAATAGTTCTACTGTGTAGAATAATAGTGACTGTCACAGGCACAGGATGTGGTGCTGACTGAGGGCAAAACAGTTCTGTGTCAACTGGCATCCAGGAGTTGAAAGGCTACATGTGTTGTTTTTGATCTTTACTTTCACAACTAAACTTTTTGCCACTGATGAACTGATCTTATGGTAGTATTTCTTATTTCAGAATATTCTTAAAGGTGATCTTATATTCAGGCAATCACATTAGAGGAACTCTCTGCTGTTTCCCAAAACTTTCAAGCCAGTCTCGCAAGGACTTTACTGCTGTAACTATACGAATGTATACTTGCTTTTTGGGTTATATAAACTCTTAGTATTCATTGTGCCTGTAGTCAGTTGTTCTGCGTCAACCATCTCTTCCTCACTTTCTTGTTCTTCCACTTCGAATTCAGGCAACTTCTATTTCAAAATTCGGTGTTTTTATCTCCCAGCTGTATTTATTTGTATTCTCTATTTACTACTACTCTTTATTGTAATTTATTACTAGCATAAAAAAAATTTAAACTTACTTAGATTTCGGTATTATTACTGTGCAGTCCTCTGGTTCTCTTAGCATCTTTATGGATTTGCATTGTTATTTTCCACTACCCTGATAACAAGGGAATTTTAATCGGGAGGTTACGCTACAGTGGGTGCTTCAACTATTTAATCTTTGAATGCTTTTGGAATTCTTGGTTGGACATTATCCTCTTCTGGAAACTACCTATTGTTCATTTTGTTAAATTGTATGATTTTTTTTTTATTCTGCTGCTTTAATTTGAAACAGACTGTCCAAAGTGTTCCACATGTTGAAGGCTTTTGACACAAGGCACTTCCTAAAGGCCTACTATGGTGAATGAATAAGCAAAAATATTGTTAAACTAACCCCTCCTTTTTTTTTTTTTCCTAATCTTTTTTGTTTGGTTTGTATTTGGCTGTAATCTTCTTTTTAAAGGAAGTTTTCTAATAGCTTTCTTCTTTGTAATGTATGCCTGTGTATGCAAATGGTCTTTCTCAAATCTTTTTTGGATAGGCAATAGGTTTTTGTTCAGTTTCCTGTATACTGCCTTACCCTCTGTAGCTCCTGCACACAACTTTCCACTTTGCTCTTTTAATTTCTTTCAAATGAGTGCCTGTATTATATAAAGGTCACCTTTTCCAAAAATCCATGCTGCTACAGTAATTTGGGACTTTTTATTGTTAGTAAAAGGAGGTTGAATACAAGCACATTATAGTTACTCTAGCCCTTTGAAAGCACTTTCAGCACAAAAATTAAACCTTTGTGCTGTTCAGAATCCAGTCAAGAAGCACTGAGCCCAGATCTTACAAGGTGCTTGATATAACAATTTCTAGTGATGTCTGAAAATTTGATCTCCTTGTGTTATAGTGTGACCTGTGCTTATTCTGTCCTGGGGAGATAGCAGACACCCAGATTCGCTGTTTGTCACCCTTGTAGCCTTGCTGGTCTTCATCTTGTCACCCTTGTGCCTGGCATGAGGTTTCTGTGTTGCTTCTGGTCAGAAGAACTTGTTTAGTTCACTTGATACCAGATTTACTTTAACATTCAGGATCACTTTTGCTTTAATCCTAATGAATGATGGCTCTTAGAAGTGGAATAGGGATTCTCATAGAAGTTAGATGCATAATGTTTTTTTGGGAAAACAAAATTAGATGTAAGGGTCTCTTTGTTGCCTTTTGTGTTACAAAGAAGGAGAAAGAGCCACCACAAATTGTTTTCTCATGTTGTGCTAAGAATGGGATTTTGAAAAAGGCACTTAAAATACTATGACAGAAATTGTATACTTTCAACAGGAATTATTGCAAAATGTGCGGTCCCAAATTGGAGTTTACAACTCACTACAGACCCTTTTTGCTGGGAAATGTCACAATTTCTACTGTAACAACAATGCTGGATTGTTCTTAAATGCACTTCTGTGACTGATAACACCAATTTAAACAAACAGATACTGCAATATTTTCTAATCTTGAGTACACTTGTGATCTGTTTAAAACAGAGTGGAAAAAAATGGCTGGTTGTTTGCTAAGGGAGAAATTGTAGCCTATGTTTGACTGGGACAGAAAATATTTGGCATTACTCAAGACTTTCCATGTGGGAGTATGTTGATATAGACTGATTGATCAGTTGAATTTATGGTGCATACCATGCTTCCAACTTCCATTTTTATTATATATTCTGGTGAATGGTTTGGATAAAAGACCCACAACTGGAAAGGCTTTCTTTTGAATATGCCCTGACTGTATTTCTTTCTCTGTCTTTCTGAAGCACCTCTATGACACTCTGTATGAAAGACACATTATAAAATAAAGAGATCTTTACGATACTTCAGGTGGGAGACAGGAGAACACAGCACAGGAAAACCTTTCTTTGATTTGCTTGGTATTGCGAAAAAATACTTTCAAATTCTTAAGTAGAAAAAAAGAAAACATGGATGTTCTTACTGCTGACTATCAAAGTGAAATGAAAAGGAGTTGCAGAGGCTCTGAAGCATGGCAGATTTTCCTGTTTCTTAAGATTTACTGTGCACAGTTTTAGCTTCATTTTTCCCCCCATGTATTCTTTTTCCCAGGCTAATTTTACTTTTGGTTTTGTGGAAAACTTGAAGACTTATTCTCAGACCTGGCTCAGGATGTCTGAGGTTTTCAAAACCAGTGGAAATGTCCTCACAGTCTCACGATTGCAGGTTGGTGAACTGTAGAAGAGGTTTCTATTTTTCAGCTTTTTGCTGTGTGATCTATACAGTATTTATAAACATGTAAAACTGCCCATATATCTAACTTCAGATTTCAAAAGAGCTGGAAAAGATGCAGACTACCTTTAGGTTATGAGCCTACAGTCTGATGCTGAGAAACTTCTGAGGTGAAAATACTTAAAAACGATGTTACCTCACTATTTCCAATATCACTGTGGTATCACTGAACAATAAGGGAAATAAAATACTTTTGGAACTTGCTTGCTTATTGTTTCCATATCCCAGCAAAATGTGCAACTGATGAAAAAACTGACGGGGGAAGTATTGATTAACAAAAAAAACATTCTTGTTTCTGGGATTTTTTTTCATTCTATGTATTTGTCTTCCCCTGTCACCTCCTCTTCCCCCTTTTCTCCCCTCCCCTACTCCCCCAATTATTTCAAATAATTAAGAAGGCAAGATGAAAGACACAGAGAGGCTAAATGACTTCTCCAGTGTTATGCAGGAAATCTTGGTAATGGAATCGAACGTGAATACATATGTATATTTTGTATTTCTTTAGAGCAGATAAACCTGATGTAACAGCTATCATATTTTTTTTTAGGAAGCACTGCAAAGCAATTTCATAAAGCACTTCATAGAAAGTAATTTGGATATTGACATGGAAAAACTCCTTAAAAAAATGCAAACATATGGTACGTACATAAAAGTGCATGTACTGATTAGCCTTAATAGACTTGAGCTTCAACTTAGAACTACATTTAGATGAAATTGAATGTTCTACCTACTTCGATGATACTAAAGTAATGTAATAAGAGATTTTACTGTCTTGAGTTAGTCTCAAGTGTTTCTAATTGTCTTTTTTCTTTTGAGTGGATAATTTGAATTTTGAAATATTGAAACAATATTGGTAAAAAATCAGAAGTGGCAAAGTGTCATGAGAGAGTTGCAAACATAAGATCTATACTTAAAAGGAGTGAAGGGAGACATAAACCTAGTAGCCCCAGTTCCATTAGATAGAAGTAGATTTTTGTAGTATATTTTGAAGGAAATAAATAGAAAACTAAATTGGATACAGTGTGTTTGGTCAAGAATTGTCTGTATTTTACTTTTCTCTGTTTATGGAGAAGCAGTTGCATGATCTCCCTGAGAACAGCCTGAGATAGGGTAATAATCAGAGAGCTGCAATGTCAGTAGAGAGTAACCAAGGTCAGCCCTAGCCCTGGGATGGCCCAGTGAGGCCTAGGGGATGATGCTGGGGCCCTCTGTGCTTCAAAAAAGTGGACTTTACAGCAATACAGGTTATTAAGTCTGCTTTACTGTCAGTTAAGGATAGACCTAAAATAAATAAATGTGCCTGAAGTGCACATTTTATTGGAATTCAGTACCTGCCTCTAGACAGGAGATGGACAAAATCCACAGAGGCTCCTGAGAGCTCATAAATTAAGAGTGTTCTCAGTCTTAAATTGTACTGCTGTCCTGATCTGGTGTAGTCACGGTTTGTGTGAGCTGGTGTGGCTTTTCTTTTGCACACAGGAAGTGAGGTTTAATTGAAATTGTCCTTGTTTTGAAGGCTGTGTTTGAGGACTAGGACTGGCTGCACACACTTTTACTAAGAAAAATGACAAACAATGTCCAGAATTCAATCCAGAAAGAATGTGGGCTCTGTGTCCTCCTTAAGCAAGGGACTCAAATTTGAGTCTGCTCTCTCTCAGAATGATTGTCTTAACCAGTGAACCGCTGCCTAATCTGGGCACACCTCACCCCTCATGGTGAAGATAGATCATAATACAAGCCCACAGAATCATTTCCACTATTGGAAAGATAGGAGGGAGGAAAGAACAAGTCTCTTAAGCTCAGGGCCTGCTGGAAATTTAGCTGTCTCAATATATTTGTTGAGTAATAGATGGATTTTGTTTGTTTGGATCCAACTCTGGGAACTACATGATAGGTATGGACAAACAATATTTGATTAAATAGACATTATCATCTCTGTAGTTATCAGATCCACCTTCACCACTGTAGACAACATCACAGAAATCTGTGCCTGTGTTTTTCAAGACGTAGCTTTTTAGCAGAACTAAGGACATTTGATAATATGTGATAAATGGTTAAGAGTCTTGGATGCTCAATACAGAATATCATTTAAGTAGAGTAGTTAATGAAACTAGAATTTCTTTATTTTAAGGGAACACAGTTGATAAAATTGCCATCATATAAAAAGTGAAAATCAATATGGGCTATAGATCACAAGAACGTTTGTGCCTTTACGAAACTGATCTCTCCAAAGTGCCAGAGCACTCTTCTGCATTTACACTTTGATTACACTTCTTTTTACAGGTTTACTTTGCCACTTTACTTCTTGAAAAATGACTATGCACTCTGATTTTAATATTAGCTTCTGTATTTTTTTCTTCATTTTTTTAGCCCATATGTAGCTATTACTGTAAATATTCTTATGTTTGTTTATTTTTTTAAAATTTCATTAATCTTATATTGTATCAGCTGTTTAGACCTGTATTTACCTTGCTTGATCCAATTAAAGCCTTAAATGTATCCATGTTTGTTACTGGTTGTATCACTCACAATCTGTTCTTTTTTCCATCCAAAGCTCAAGTTTTCTGAAATCGCCTGATCTGTGTGATTGTGTATTTTATCTTCTAACTAAAGCAAATATTCCCTTGTTTTATCACACCTACACTACATTCGGATGACTTCTAGTTATTCTCAAATCCAAGGTGCTTGTGTTTGTGTATTTTCTTACTTCTCTACAGTGCTGTAAAAATCGTTAACAGACTTAGTGACATGTTATTCACCTTCCTATTCCTACTGGAAAGTGTTGTGCACAGAGTGGATAGACATAGAAGTCTTCCAACCTCTGCTGCAAGACCCTGCAAAGTTATCAATTTCTAAAGCTGTCTTTCACATTTGCTGTGTCAGATTTGCTCACCTGGAGCAAAGAAAATATTTAGCTGAGGGCTGAAAAGATTGTGGTCTTCTTTATAAACCCTTTGTTACTTTCCAAGCTAGGTGTGTGTGGGCAAGGCGACTGTACTTGCTTTCCAGCCCAGCAATTTGCAATAATTTCCTACCAATTATATATAAACCCTGTCCCACTCGAGTTTGTGAGTTCCTTGCTGGGCACAGTCCTTACAAACCTCTCAGAAGGCACTGGGAGGCAGCTGTGCTGCAGGCTCCTCTTTTAAATTCTTGCTGAGTCTCTCGCTTGTCCTCCTGTTATTTCTCCCAGACTTGTTTTTCACAATCAAGGGATCTCCCTTACACAGGGCTACTTGTGATCCAGAATGTAACCAGCCAGGTTGATAAAAAACCAAACCCAAAAGAGCCAACTTTCCTTCATGCTACTCCTCTGCTGCTTTCATTGTAATGAAATAGTTTTATGTGTATTCTTAGAAAGCTGGAAACAAACAGCTCTAATGTCATCACTTAAAACTGTGCCACCACCCAAATCTCCTGATAACTAGAAACTTTCTTCCAATTTCTTACCTAGATTTATTTATGCCTGGTTTATTCCAATTTATTCTTCTAGCATTTTTTAATCTTAACTTAAATAGCACTTGTGCTAGTGGATTTACAAAACCCAGTTAATAACAGGTAAACAAGCTAAGTGGAAGATGACGGCTGACTTGGTTTGAAACAAAGGATGAAGGTAATAGTGAACACAGATTCCCCAAGTTTTTTGCTCATAATTGCTACATTTATAAATGAAGAAAATAAAAGGCAACTCCGTAGATTTTAATTCTAAACCTTTCCTATGGATTGTATCTGTTCATATATATGTCTTATTTCTATGATGGAATACAGAAGTTCACGCACATTGTGATAGACAATATTTTCTTCCAGAAAACTTTAAGTATACTCCAAGCAAACAGCAAGCTAGAAGATATTTCTTATGCTAAAATATTCAATAGCTTAATTCATGAGAGAAGCTTTTTTTAGTTAATTATTGATGTCAAATTAAGGTCTTGTGTGTGTATATATATCACAGAATGACAGAATGGTTTGGGTAGGAAGGGTCTTTAAAGATCATCTGGTTCCCACTCCTCTGACATGGAGCCACCTTCCACTAAGCCAGGAGACCCATCCAGCCTGGCCTTGAACACTTTTAGGGGTGAAGCTGTGAATACAACTTCTCTGGGCAACCTGTTCCACTGTCTCACTGCCCTCACAGTAAAGAATTTCCTCCTATTATCCCATCAAAACCTATCCTCTTTCACTTTAAAGCCATTCCTTCTTGTCCTGTGCCCTTTTAAAAAGTCTCTCTCCAGTTTTTCCGTAGGCCCCCTTCAGGTACTGGAAGGCCACAGTAAGGTCTGGAAGGCTTCTGTAAGGTCTCCCTGGAGCCTTCTCCTCTCCAGGCTGAGAACCCCAATACTCTTAGCCTGTCTTTATAGGGGAGAATATATGTAGGGCTATATGTAATAACATACACATATATAAAGATATATATGAAAGCTTAACCTTACCACTTGGGCTTAGTGTTAGGAATATTCTGTTCTGTCTAATGCCATAAAAAAGTAGCATCATAGGTGTTTCCTTTATTGTCCTCCTCAAGGTTAGTCATAAATAAGACATATAGGATCTATATTTGGAACTGGTTTCTCTCAAACCATGAATTCACCCTGTCATTGCTTGCCTATCTTATGAATTCTAGACTGTCAGTTCCTCTACTTTTTCTCCTTGTGCTCCTTATCCTTTCTCACTGTTAATCATGTCTCTTCTTCAGACTGCTTCATACATTTTTTTAGTTATCTGCCTTCCTATTGTAATATTTCCTGTGCTGATGCTAAATAATATCTATGCTCCAGAATTTGTCTGTCACCACTGTTATCAAATAAGGTCATCACCTATCCTTTTTAAAGCCTATATCTTCAAGTAAATCTTGAAAATTTTAAGGTGGAAAATTGTGTTGGATGTTTTATAACATTGTTTATAACCTGAGAAATTCAGATGTTTTCATTAAATCCAGGTGAGTTAAGGTTGTTTCTAGATCCTGCTATCCTTTTATTTATTTTCTCAAACATAAGGATATAGCACTATCCCTATATTCTATACCAATGCATGAAGATTTGAATTCCTCCAAAGGTTCAGTTTTTTTGGAAATGAGGCTCTGGTTGAGGTACACATTCCTCCTGGATCCACAGCTAAAATCAAAATAAAAATATAGGGGTTGTAGGCTTTTTTTTCAGATATTTTTAAATGTGAGGCTCCAGTCAAAATGCTTATGCTCTATATTTCAAGTTCTTGAAATATTCACAGTGTCAGGGAGAAACGAATTGGCCGATACATTATTAAACGAGAGATTAGTCTCTGCTGTGATGTTTGAAGTACAGCAATTCCCTTTGTGTTTGTGGGAGGAGTTATGGAAACAGAAAAAGTCCTACAGCTTCAAGGACATGGTGTCTTTCTGAAACTTTACTCTAGTTTGTTATGTTTTTGTTCCTTTGACATTGAGGGAAAATGTAACTGAGGCTTGTAAAGCCACTGAAACATGAATGGCAGTTCCACAAGCTCACACTAAAATTCCTGTGTTTTTTAAAGCAAAAGGTATTTGCTCTCACAGGATGTGCAAGTGATGACACACCTTCTGTTCCAATCATTAAAACTAAGAAGTCCAATTTGTTTCCTCATTTTAGAAACCATGATGAACAAGATGCTTAACAGCTCAGCAAGTAAACAGATTGACCTGTTGTCACAGCTTGTAGTAAATATCTCTTCCTGTGTGTTACTGGACCGTTTCCAGCCTTTTGACTCTGTGGAAAAATTGGAGGAGAAGGCTCATGAACTCATGCAGCAAAATAATCTTTTGGCTAGTAAGTCCCTTATGTAAAATGTATATTGACAGAATAGTTCAGAGTTTGCAGTTCTTGTCTGTGTCTATTGATAAGTTAGGTTAACTTTATGCAGTTTCAAAGTGTGTATTAAAACACATATAATACAGGAAAAATAAAGCACATTTGAATCCTGTAATATATGCTGCAAAGAAGAATGATATTGTTGTAGCTGTAGAATGTCCAAATGAATACTTGGAGCCTGTTATTTCTAACAAAATATTTAAAAGAATGTTCAGAAATGCTTAAAGTAGAAAAAGCTGAAAAAATATAGAACACCGAGGAAACTTGACTACTTATTATGTCACATTCATCTAGTCAATCTAGTTTACGTCCTTGCAAAATTTAATGTTTATATTCTTGACTTTGCAAAAAGGAGGAAAGAAATGGGGTTTAGTAAAGTTTATTCTTAAACCTACACCTCAGAGAAATTATCTTGATTATTCAGAGTAAATAAATTCATAAGAAACGGATATATTTCTTGTTTTCCTTGGGATTACACTCTCTATCCTTTTCTTGCGTTATATGCTTATTGCTGAGAATCAATTAATTGTACAAAAGAGTTTAAAAGGCAAGTATGTTTTTCTTAATACACACGCTTTCTCGTCTCGCAGAAAGTGCTGTAAGTTGCATGTAGCCTTTCCAAAAAAGAGGCCCACTTAAGTCTATATGAAGTGTGCCACAACATTTTCCCACTGTTGTTTTGGTTTGTATTTCTCCCTGGACTCCTATAAGTATACAACGGCAGACATAAGAAAGAAGTTGTAGGGAATGAAACTACTCAATCTGGAATCCTATGCTTGTACGGAATGTCACAGTGGTCACACTCCATCAACTAACAGGCCATACTGTGAGATAAGGAGAATTGCTCAAGAGTACTTTGTATGAGGAAAATTGTTTGTCCCTTCAAGGGGTGAAACGGACAGATAAATCTTGGCCCTCATAAAATTGAATTGTCAAGTTCTAGGTAAATTTTTTCTTCCTCTTACCTGGGGAAAGGTCATATGGTAACATAAGCCAAGACATTTCTTGAGTTTGTTTTTTTTTTTTGTACTCTGGCTTTATAATCTCTTCAAATTATTTGAGAGAGAAAATGGCGTTTTAAGGGACCTAATGTGTCCAGTGTGTCAATGCTACATGCTCAGACCTAGGCATACATTCCTTTCCGTAGTAAGATATTAAACTAGAATGGAATTTTCCTTGCTTTATTTGTAGTCTTCAGAGCCTTCACAGCCTCACAGAATGTCTTAGGAAATCAACTGTTTGCATAAATGAGAAAATGAGACCGACCAGGTGAAAGAAATTAGCTTTGCATCAGACTATTCTATATCTTAGTCTCTTTCAGAGAACCAGACCATGGGTAAGATACCTTTGCCCTGTTCTAAGGAAAAAAAGGTCAACATTTCAGATTCATCAAAAAGTCCTAAAATGTCTGGGTAATCCAGAAAGAAAATACAACCAGTTTCATGTGTTTGACTTCATCTTTACATCTCATATTAAGCCTTCATCTGCTTTTTTTTTTCTTCATACAGAGCTAGAGAAAATAAACATAAAAATTCTGCTGTGCTAAAGTAGAAGTTTTGTTATTGAATTGAAAATTAATATCAGAGTAAATTTTAGTGAGTCGGTACGGTTTACTTTGTCACCCACTTCCAGAGGTTGCTGTCCTTTGACGGACAAGTTTCATGGCTGCTACTTTCACTGTGGAATTGAGAACAGTCCCCAAAAAAGAGTTAAGTCTGGATGCAAAGAAAAGCTGCAGTTTAAAAAGGAAAACCACAGAATAAATTTTCTCAGATAAAAATGATTTTTTCAAACCTGTGTAAATGTGAATAATTTTTTACACTTTGAATTCATGAATGCAAAAAATGTGTCTCTGAAAACTACCATTATTGTGATGGGCGTCAAGAAAGTTTAGAGGCCTGCCCTGACAGGTGAAAGTATCCCACATCGTATGGTAATTAGCCATGAGTTAGCTATGGAAATAGCATAGATCATATAAGCTTGGTTATGAAGCTTCCTTTCTTCCTGTGCCAGGTATCATCTTCGACACACCGAAGAACAAGAGGCAAGATTTGAACAATGTCCTTCCAAGACACGTTTCGTATACAATTAGAACCAGTGTTCTCTATAGCATGAGAACAGATTTGATTAAAAACCCAACGTGGAGATCCCATCCACAGAAGCTGCCAGCTGATGGGTTTAAATACAATCATGTCTTTATTCCTCTTCAAGACATGATTGAAAGGGCAATTATTTCAGCACAGTCTGGGACAGATACCTCAGAGACAGCCATTCAGGTGCAAGCCATGCCTTACCCTTGTCATACCAGTGATCTGTAAGTAAACTTTTGTTTTTTTAATTCAATGTATTATCCTAGTGCTAGAGAACTTGGGAACCTACTAGGTTCCCACTTTTTAGTGGGTGAATGTATATCTCAGCACAGGATTAAAGCAGTATGTCCAATGCTACTCCAATATTACAGCAGAGCAAATACTGTCCAACAGCTGTGTTTAACATAACATGTTAGATAACATCTGCCTGGCAAATGACCCCACGCAAGCTGTTTTCAGCTATACTGTGGAGTAGTCTGCTGAACAGAGGCTGTGTCAATATACCGTTTAACTAGCTTAAAGTACTCTAAAGATCCCTTTTCTATCCTTAGTTGTCCTGTACACAGACTGTAAGTTAGTCCCCGGTGTGTGTTGAAATACAGTGTGAAGTTGATGAAGGAAAAGAAAAAGTGTAGGGTTGTTCTTTGTAAAACCATCAAAACATCCTGACTATTAGATTTTAAAATTAGTCAGTGGTAATAAATCTATTAAAGTGGAGTAAAAGTTGACTGAGTCATGTTATTCCTTCCTATGTTACTTCACCATAGACACAAATCTGAATTCTGTTGGACATCAAATGGAACCCTAAAGAGTAATGATATCAGTTGTATTGTTGGAAATGCTAATATAATAATGTAGTACCAATACATATGTTTAGCCTGTTACATAAAAAGTAAGTAATTCTAACCAGAACAGGAATAAGTCTTATTGTTCATATAAGATCTTATGTTGTGCATACATTGAGAATAGTCCCAATATTAACCTAGTAACATTCTGCCAGAAAATATTTTACCTTTGGGGGCTGACAACTCTGCGTCTATGTTTTCTCATAGATTCTTGAACAATATAGGGTTTTTTTTCCCACTTATGATGATGTTAACGTGGATGGTTTCAGTTGCTGGTATGGTTCGCAAATTGGTTTATGAAAGAGAAATTCATCTTGAAGAGGTAAGAGGCTGATTAATCTCTGAAAAGAAAGTTTATTCATTATGGTGCATTGAAGTGCAAAACTTGTGAGGAACTTTTAAGTACTCATAATTCAGATGGTTTGTTTTCATTTGTTTCCTCTGGGCAGTAGGTTCTAGTTCTAGCTTCTGACTCAGATTCACAACATGGAGCATCAATATGCAAATATTATCCCTGGCAACAAAGAACAAGCAAAAGAACCATAAAAGTCGAAGTTGGAAATTGTTGTTTGGAAAAGGCCCTTGTGAATAGAGTGTTTGTTATTTTGGATTCTTTTTCATGTTTTGCTTTATGTGGTCTGTAATGATAGAACTACTGAAACCAATTAAAAATTTATCATGCAATGTGTAATTACCAGAAATATAAGGAAGGATGATATATAAAAAAATGAGACAATTATTTTCTTTTATCAACAGCTAGTCTTTACAGGTGCTAAGCATATGGAAGGACAGAGGGTTTTGTAGTACATTTTCTATGTAAAATATACATTTACACAGATTTTAAAAATTACGCCGGTCTCAGTGATCAGCAGAATCACTACTTGAGTAAACCTTTTAATTTGGGGAATTATTGGGGGAGTTATCTAATTTCTCTAATCTTTGTATTATAAAATAGACTTTTTTAATGCTTCAAAATACTAAATTAACTTCATACAGTTAATTTTGATCATCTTAGGAAAAATGTTTCAGAGGTTGTATTAGATTGCATCCAAAAGCATTTTTTTTTAAAAAAACAAGATGGCTGATACTGAATTATTATTTGCCAGGTATCATGATTATGGTAATATATAAAGGTCTACAGACATATCTGTATGATACCGTTAGCAGAGTAAGAGGCTGCAAAAAACTTTGTTCATTTATACAGTTTTATACTGTTTATACAGTACATCCTCAGAATTTTTAGCTTATAAAAAGGCAAATTCACTGGAGGCGCCAGTAATCTGATATCTGGTCCTGCAACCCTTTGCAAAAGAAGGTTGTGCTGAGCACTGTGATTCCTTGTGTTTGTATGTGATGATCCCAGAAACTGCTCTGCTCAATACTGTGTTTGATCCAGCAGATAGCACAGGAAAAGGGAAAAGAAACAAGTAATTTAAGGAAAAATTACATCCTTTGGGGAGGTGCTAGTATCTTGGTGGCAATGTTTTGTTTAAAAAAGAAGAAAAAAACCCACAACAACTTGTTTCCTAACTTTAACTCTCTTTGCTATGTTGTCTTGCAGTATATGAAGACAATGGGTGTCCATCCAGCCATTCATTTCTTTGCTTGGTTTCTTGAGAATGTCATTGTACTCACAATAAGCAGCTGTGCTCTGGCCATCATTTTAAAAGCAAGTGGTATCTTTGCTTATAGCAATGGCTTCCTCATCTTCCTTTTTCTCCTGGAATTTGGAGTCACAGTTATTATGCTAAGCTATTTTTTGGGAGTGTTTTTTAGCAGTGCTGATACGGCAGCTCTGTGTGCCAGCCTTGTTTATATGATCAGTTTTTTACCCTACGTAGTTTTGTTGGTCTTGCAGAACCAACTGAGCTTCACCAGCAAGATTATAATGGTAAATATTTGTTTTCCTTTTCTAATTTTTCTCCTCCAACCTTGCTGTGAATTTCCATAGTTTAGACACTTTAGATTATAATTCACTTATTTTTTCCCTAGGTTTCTGTTTGTCTTTATGTTCACTAGACATAAATCACATTAATAATTATCCAATTGAGAAAATATTTAGAATGTAGAAAGGAACGAAAAATAAATTATCAGGGAAATTTTGTAAACCTGGAGAAAATATCAGGAAGTTGCATTCCTCATGCCCATGAGTTCTCTTAATATTTTGACCTCAAAATATTTGTAATGTTAGTGTATATTGTAGATCAGCTGATGATGTAGGACTTCTGAAAGTCATTATTTGTTTGGAGGAAAACTAGTGACTGATTCCCTGTTGAGTGTAATTGGAGATTAGATCAGAAATTGTCTGGCTATGTAGTCTGAGGTATATGTTTCTTTGGCATAGGTTCTTTTAGGTTCTTTCCTGTTTTATGTATGCCATAGGCTGTTTGATGTCTTTGTACTGTCTTAATGTACTATATCCCTGAAAGTGACATCAAATATCATCATCATACACTGCAAACCATATTTCACACGTTATGGCTTGAGTATTTCAGAATAATTCACATACCAAATTAAGCTGGTGGAACAATTCATACACTATTAAAAAAAAAAGCTCACTTTCTCAGTGTCAGTCAGTCAGATAAAATATACATATTCTTTGCATACAAGTAAACATGGATGTAAAACTGCAGAATTCAGGCATAAATAGGCGAAGTGGATTTTTTGTTTTGATTTCTGTTGCTTTTTTTTTGTGTACATCAGAGAACTTGCACACCTTAAAATCAGTTATTTCAAAATAATATTTAAGATATCCTGCTATTATGAGCCTCCCCAGAAGGAGAGGGTAACCCTCGTTCTTGTTAATAAATCCCTTCAGGTGGATCAGAGTGAAATGACACTGAATTATCAGTGTTTATAAATATATATATCTGTAGGGTTTATTTTAGAACAATTTTATTTCAAAGGTAAACAGGTATGTTGCCGTTTTGGGTGTTATCATCTATAGCAATACAGCAATATTAAAGAATAGCAATTTTAAACTACAAAAATAACACTTAAGAAGCATAGCAATATTAAACCATAAAAATAGCACTTAAGGAAATATATAAGGGAGAGAAAGGGAAAGAAAGGATAAAGGTCCTAAGATATATATAGTCACGACCTGCTGGATCCAGCGATGAAACTTGGTAGTTGCAGCTTCCATGTCTGTTGGTAGAAGTGGTAGTTACAGTTCTGTCTAAGTGATGGTCTTGGTCTGTTGGGACTGGGGGAAGCTCCCTCCCCAACACTCAAAGATTATATGCTTCAGACTCTGGAACTCTTTGTGGGAAGGTGGGAACTCCTTGTACCTCTCCTGGAGCAGGGAGTTTTTCAATGGATCATGTCACAGGACATGTCATAAGCCTTTGAGCCTTTGAAGCTCCCCAGAGGGGTCTTCACAGCAGAGTCATCATATAAGGGAGAACATTGACATGATAAGAAGGATTATCCCACTTTGCAGGATTTGCAGAAAATCCAGTTTGTAGCTTCAGGTGTGATGCCCTTCTGCATCTGGGATAGTTGGACAATGGCACACACTTACCTGACCTGAAGGTCCTTTCACAGTGGGCATATTCAGGGAGGGGCAGGTTTAGCTGGGTGAGCAGCTGTTTCTTTTCAATTTTCTACAGTGGACAAAAGTCTTTTTATGATTTTACAATGTTTAAACCATTAACCATTTCAATCTCTGATACTTAGCTTTGCTGAAAATCAGAGACAGCAGCATGTGAAAAAAGCAGTAATTATTAACAGAAGAGAGGGCCCATCATGTGGCATGGTGAAACCCTGGCAATGTAAGAGGCAGGGACTCAGCTGATGGGAATTAGCATGAACTTCTCTGTACAAATACTTAATCCATGCCAGTGATGCTTTCAATTTTTTTTTTTTCCTAAGAAACAGCCTATATCATACTTCTTTCTCTAGGGAGCTGTCAGTATGGGTTCTGTCACACTTTCTTGCTATACTACATCACTAATTTGCTCGTTTTCCATTTAGTGCTTTTCTGATACAGCACAACTACATTCCTTCTTGAAATTCAGATGTTATTTCCTTGCACAAAAATGATGTCTCAGTGTGCATGTTGCTTCTGCTTCTGTCTTTTCTTGAG
Organism: Pseudotriccus pelzelni; assembly: GCA_035584735.1. Classification (NCBI taxonomy): domain Eukaryota; kingdom Metazoa; phylum Chordata; class Aves; order Passeriformes; family Tyrannidae; genus Pseudotriccus; species Pseudotriccus pelzelni. The sequence continues at coordinate 80,078,076 of JAWMRA010000078.1, forward strand.
TTCTGGTCTTGCAAAATTGAGTAGGACCACTGCCCTTATCACAGAAAATAAATTCCTTTGCCTACATTTACAGAGGCATACATTATATGTTTTCAGTATGTGGTAGATTTATGATAGTCAATAAGTCCTGTTATAAAATTAAATAACACTTTTCAATATTAATAACTAGGTTATTGCAGCCCTTTAAGGTGGAGCAAATACTACTTAAGTTTGTGGGGAAGTATTGTTAAAACATAAAAAGTAATAGCAATCATTAGCCTAAGTGAAAAGAAAAAAAAGTCTGTTTATTTTATGCTTGCTTTTATTATAGCAATTTATTTTATTTTGTGGAACTTGTTAACAACATGTTTTTATTTGATGTTCACATCCTCTTTCTCCTTTGGTGTTGCAGTGTCTTCTTTCTACAACTGCCTTTGGGCAAGGAATATTTTTCATTACACTCTTTGAGGGCCAAGAAATAGGTAAGCTCTCCAGAAGAAGCAGCTTTGTAATTCTATAAAAAAATTAAGTTGGAAATGTTTTTCGATTTGTTTTGAAAAAAATCTCTAATGAGTTAATAGGATAAATCAAGTCCAGGTATGCAAAGGGATGTAATCCTTTTTTTTTTTTTAATAATATGGCAAGATCAATATTGATAACAGTGGATGTTTCAAACTACTAGGTATTGAAAAGGTACCATAGCAGTACAAAAGTTAGTAAGAGTGGAAGAGACAGTTGCAGAAAAAAAAACAACTTAAATTTCTAACCAGACGTTTCATCAAAGTGACTCATCTTTACTGAAGGAATGGCAAAACGTGTTTTAGGAAAAACTACTTTTCTAAACAATCATAGAAAAATAAGTGTAGAAGCAATATCACGACCCACTTCACTGAAAACGAAGTAACATTTTCAGTAAAAAATTGCAATGCTTTTAATAAATCTATAACTTGGTTACTTTTGTTTTCCATTTAGCAATATGGTAGCTTTCTGTAGCACTAGTGTTTTACACCTTCTTTCTTCCTTTGATGTCTTCTGCAATATAAATTTATGCTGCAGTTATTCAGTGAGTTTGTTTACCTCTGAATGCAGTCGATGCACACAAATGCTTCTGAGTTAGAATTCACAGATTTAAATTTTCAGATTTAGCATTATAGAAATAACATTAAACTTTGTGTAGTCCTTTTCTTTGTATTAGCAACATGGCTTAAAGCCTGATTCATTGTTCAGTGCCTCATTTTGTCAGTGTTGTAGTTCTTTTTCTTTTGCCAAATTAAGGGTCAGCTAAAACTTCATAAACAACCCTTTCTACAACAACTTCCCTGCATTTTCCCAGCAGCAGTGTCACCTGCTGCTCTAAACAGAGGCTTGTAGAGGCATAGCAATTCATTTCTATTCATTAGGATTGCTATTATTAACTATGATTTGTTTTGTATTAGTGCTTAAATACCCAGTAAGTGTGTAGTGTTGATGTGTTTGTGATTTTTAATGTTGTACTGTTTTAGCTTTGACCTTTAAAAAATCGTTATTACTCCCAGGAATTCAGTGGAATAATGTGGACCAGTCCATGGCGCAAGGAGGATACATGACCTTTGGATGGATGTGCTGGATGATGTTCTTTGACTCCATTTTGTATTCTATAGGAGGCTGGTATTTCAGCAACATTATTCCTGGTAAGATCTTGGACTTGTTATTATTTTGTGTTTTTGAAGAAGTTATTGAATAAAATGGATAGATAGACTTTCCTTGTTTTATGAAACTAAAACAAAAATATGTCTCTTTCTGAGTTAAGGTTTTGACGTGAAAAACTGTCTGACTGCCTTTAGGGACTGGGAAATAAAGTTTTCCAACACACACAAATATTGAGTAGTGCTGACACATAGAATAGAATTTGTAGCCAAGCATGAAATATTTTTGTTTGCTTATGAGGATGACTAATATTTGATAGAATTAGGAATTTATTGGAAACTCACAGTAACAGAGCTCAGTCTAGTAGCAAAACTTCCTGTGAAAATGATGAGTCAGTACTTGGGCTGAAACCCATGAACAGCATGTTTTCAGATCATAAAGGCTTCAGACAGCCTGGTAACTGTATATTGCTCCCAGTCCAATGCATAAAGAAAAGTAACTAACTTTCAAGTATATTTTCAGAAGGTGGTGGTTTGTGTTTTTTAATTATTTTTTTCCTTAACCAAGTTTTATGAGTGTTTTTGAGTTGGTTGATATATGTTCACTCACAGCCTCATGCCTCACTAGCTGTTTAAATTTACTTTTCTTCTGATTTGGATATGTCACCTTTTCTTCCAGTCACTTTGTATTTGTTAAAAAAAAAGTAAATAATTTTGCCTTGAAAGATAAGGCTAGGTGGAATATGCAACTGAATTTAAAAAAACTTCATCTTAAATTGACACCTGCCCTTCAGTGTCAATGAAATGTAACTCCAAACACACAGAGTGTATATTGTGTGATGAATAAGTGATGCCTGGAAAGATTGGGCAATGCAAAAGTTTAGGTTGTGTATAGAAGCATGGTTTTGCCCTTTCTGTTTGTGTGCCACAATAAATGTTTCTTATGGTAGCTGATTTTTTTATATCGTGTGGATAGTAATTTTGGAATAATATTTATTGACTAGTGCTATGGATTATTTTTATAATAAAAGAATAAAGTTCTTTGCCTTGGCTGGCCATTTGGTACATTTTTTTTCCTCTAGGTTTGAAGATTATATTAAGCTATGCCTACATACAGTTAAGTATATGATTCTGTTACACTTTGAAGCTGATTTGGAGATAGGGTAAAGCACAGTATCACTGAAGTTTGATTATTCTATGGCAGAACCTGATGTTACGAACGAATGATTTTTTTTGCACCTTTTTATAAAGTTTGTTGAGTACAGCCAAGGACTTGACCTAATTAAATGTTGTAACCAGGTCTTTGTGAGTAGTGATAGGACATTAGTAGTCTATCATCATCATCATCATAAACAGATATGAAATGACTATAAATTTTTCAACACTTTATATCATAATTCTAATCTAGGAAAATTTGGATTAAAGCACCGATGGTACTTTCCCTTTACTGTTTCCTACTGGAGGAACCTGTGGGGTGCAGAGAGGAGGAAGAGACATTATCTGAATTCTAATATATTTTTCTTCAATGAAAACTTCCAAGAAAAAGGTCTGTAGTAATAGAATTTTAATAATGGCGCTTTTTTTCTGAAAGGTGTGCTGATTGTGATCAATCTGCTTGTATCATTGCTCGGCCCTATATTGTCTGTTGAGATCTTGTCCCTTTCTCTCTTTCATTATACAGTATATACTATGAACATTATACACTAACTTATATTGTGCTGTCACCTGTAATGCTTGATTCATTCAATGAAAACTATTGTACACAAATATTTAAGAGAACTCTTTAAAGATGTAAAATAAGTATCTCTTTGGTTCATCCTGTCCCAGTGTATTGCCTCTCTACTTGGTTAGGATCTTTTGGAATTCATTGATTTCCCCTTTCATATTCTTATTGAGTCTGAAGAATGTTGGGCTTTATTAACTTTTTTTTTAAACTTGCTTCTTATTTCAGTGAAAAAATTAATTTGTTCATTTTTCTCCTTCTATTTCTTATTTCTCTCTTCTGTAATCACTGTTCTTTCTGTCTCTGCTTCTTAGCCTTTTGTTTGAAAAGCAACTGTTATAACTAATTTTTATCTGTCTCCAGATACTTTCACTTCTCTTCTATGTGTGTTTACTTGCTTACAATTAATTTATGTGGGTTTTTTTGTTTGCTTGTGGTTTTTTGTTTTTGTTTTTTTTTGCTTGTTTGTTTTATTTTGGTTTTTTTTTTCCTCCCCCTCACCCTCTCAGTTCTCTTTAAGGACATTTAATTTAGATTGTGGGAATGAAGGAAGAAGTCAATCTCACCTATATTCCATCTTGGGCCTTAGAACAACATTGTGGGTTGTACTTTTTGGAAGTTAAGATAGCTTTGAAATGATCCATTTGTCTGTAGCATGGGTGAAGAAGCTTAACAACTCAGCAGTTTTACATACTGGTATCTCCTAGAGTAGGGCAGACTTCAGAATGTCTTGGGGTTCATTTAAACATTTCTGGAAAAACTATTTGTATGAATTTTGTCTGAATTTCTGCAATTTGGAGCAACTCCATTTTGTTGAGATGATTGCCAGAAGGTTTCCAGTATTTCCCTCTGACTTCACCACATTGCCTGCACTTGGTGGATCCCTTCTCCTCCGTTTAACCGATGCGTGTCTCGTGGCTGATAGCAAATCCTCTTTGTGTGAATGCTAAAGCTGCCATGCAGCTAAGGAGCTTGCTATCTTCCATAAGAACTGGGTGTCACTGTACTGATAATGGGATAAATGCATTCATCGAGAATTTTCTTGGAACTTGCTCCCTGGTGATTTCTGCACTTGTTCCACACAGCCCAGGTAAGGGCTGGCTCCAAGGCAGTGGAGAGCACTGAGGAAATCAGAGGTGTGTTAGGGAAGGGCTGGCATGTAGGTCCTACCAGTTGGAACTACAACTAGAGCAGGGCTGGCAGAGACCTGGGTGCTGAGTACCTGCTTGGAACTCTTCTTTGGAGAAGTCCGAGGGTGACCAGTTAAGTGGTTGCAAGTAACTTGGAACTCTGCCTGTGAGTCTTACCCAAGGCACATTGTCTGAGGCTCACTCTGCGCTTTAATTTTTTTTTGTTAAGATCCAAGATGCAAACTTAGGAAACAGTGGAAAGGGCATGAAGAATGGTTGTTGATGGTTTTAGTCTGCAGTCTGAAAGACAGAGAAGGTAATTGGGAGATGTTCATGGGTAGAAAGACCTCAGAAATCTCTGGTAGTATGCAACTGCTGGTAGTGCCTTTCTTGAAGGTGACCTCAGGTTTAGAAAGAACTTTTGCCAGAAGCTTAAAATTGATTGTGAAAAGAACAGGTTTTCACTGCTCTTCACAGAAAGAGCTTTTTCATTCTCAACATAAACAAACCTATAGTTGAAAAAATTATATGATTTTTTATTTATAATTTGATTTATGTAATTCGGTTCCTATATAAAGCATAATTCTCTGTTATTGTTTACATTTTATTTATTTAAAAGTATTACATACAGTGTAAATATAAACAATAAATATTTAATGTAAATGTATATTTCATATATATTCAAAAGGATAATTCTCTCTTCTCATAATTCTCATCCATAACAGTTTCTTTCTTTGGACATTCTAATTTGGTTTGCCTTTTTTAAAAAGAAAAAAAATTCATTCCACTGCCAGATTCCTCAGTTGTAATGAGTCAATATTACATGCTAATAATGTATTTCTGGGGCTACTCATTGACTGTGCCCCTGTTTGGAAACCCTTCCTCCTGACATAGAAAGGAAAATAACTTTATTGTTGTCATATGGTCATCTCAGTTTCCTGAATTAGTTGACACAGTTAGAAAACTGCTGGATATCTACTTGCTTTGAGCACCTTGAATTATATTTGGACTAGGCTGCTGCTCTGAATCACTTCCCAGAGATCTGCTTTGCTTTGTCAGCTGAGGAGAACTGAGAAGATTAACCGGTTATGCCTGTGAATATTATGTCAATGTTGTGTGCCTGAAACGGGACAGCATATATGAAGTAGCTCACACAGTTAGAATTTTCTCATGCTTAGGGGCATAACACAATTATTCAAATAATGTTATTATAAGTATTTTTTTCTACTAGGAATAAAATATAGCAAATGTTTTATGACTTTATGGGGACATAAGTGGACATGTGCACAGCTTGGCATAATTGCAAATAGGCCAAATTCTTAGCTAATATTAACTGGCCTTGTATCTTTGATTTCAGTGGAGCTTGTGTCAGTTCATACCATCTGAACATCTGTTCCAGGCTTTGGTGAATGGCAACAGGGATTAAATTAATTTGTTATTCCCTTTGTACACATGCACATACGTTTAGATTCAGCAGCCCTGCTTGTTTTGCTGCCTTTCCCCACACAGACCTGGCACCTCAAAGTTGGAAAGGCCCTTGCACTGAAGGAGCCACCATTGGTGTTGTGCTGCTGTCTCTCACCAAAGAGCACATGGATGGCCAGAAGGCAGCTGTTAAAGATCTCAGCCTCACTTTCCATAGAGGGCAGATAACAGCGCTCTTGGGACCTAATGGAGCTGGCAAGACAACAGTTATGTAAGTGTGACATTTAATGGTATTACTCTTCCCTCTGATCTCTGCTATACTTTTTCACTTCAAAATTTTGTGAACTCTCTGCTATGCCTTTCCGCTCCCCAAATAAATATTTGATAAACTCCCCAAAGCACATGGAAAGTGAAGGCTGTATGTCTATGACACAGGCAATGTAATGAGTAGAGAACTGAGTCTTCTGTGTCACTTAAACCCTGATGTAATAGTTCAGGAGCAGCTTAAGTAGGAGCTGGGAACGTCTAGCTGTGGAGTTGAGCACACCTTGGGGGAGTATTCTTTTCTGGTATTCTATATGTACTCATCACATGGAGAGTGTGGAGTTTTATGGGGTTTTGTGGTTTGCCTCTAGAGGCTGCAAGAGACTTCTTTCTTTCTTGGCAGTTGACCAGAAATGAAAATAACAAAATGAAAATGACCTTTAAAAATGTCTCAAGTAAGAAATCTATATTTCTACATTTATGTTAGCTATGATCAGCTTTCATCAAACCAGCGATGCAGCGTGGGACCTAATTGGGAAATACTCCTCGCAGAATACCCTTGTGAGAAGAAAAACAATCATCTCTTATTTTTGTTTGGAAAAAAAATCGATTTTGTTCTGAAAGAAGGGAAATGAAGGACCATTGAGATCATAAAAAACAAAATAAAGAAACAACCAACCAAAAAAAAAAACCAAACCCAACAAACCTTGCCTCAAAACCCCCCAAAACCAAACAATAAAATTGAAACCTAAAACAGTAGTGATGTGTCTATAACTGTACTCAACTGAGTTGGTGTTGCTCTAAGGATGCTAGGACATGCCTCAGGAAATCCAGGTAATGAGCTATGTAATACAGTCATTGCACATTATCTTGTGAAATAATTTTTTTTTTTTAGATCACTGTTAACTGGTCTGTATCCACCAAGCTCTGGTACCATTATTATTGATGGAAAGGACATACGTACTGATCTGGCTGCCATCAGGACAGAGCTGGGTGTTTGCCCCCAGTATGATGTGCTGTTTAACACACTTACGGTGCGAGAGCATCTGCTGCTTTACGGGTCAGTGAAGGCACCCGGATGGACAAAAGAACAGCTAAATGAGCAAGTCAGTGGGTAAGTTTTCCTTTCATTTGTTGAAATCTGCCAAGTAAATCAGTAATGGCTATTGCAAACCACTCAAATTAAAAAGTGCAAATGCAAAAATTGTCAGGAAAACCTGCAGGGATTTGTGGATTTTTAATCACATTTCATGTTCTGAAATCATGCCTTGAAAATATATTTCCTAATGTCTAACCCTTACTTGAATATATTTTTAGTGGAACTGTCAGTGTTTAAAAACCTGGTATACAGGACCATCAAATAATGATGCTTTGACTGGAGTGAATGGTTAGAATTCTAGTAGCTGCAATGATTCCTTCCTCATACTGTCTGCCTTGCCTCCCTGCCTTGCTGGAGAGGAAGATAGAAAGTAAACTGCTGTGCTTGCCCTAAATTTTTACATAAATCAACACTGCCTTTATATACTTATTATCTTGTATTCCCTTACCTGCAGTAGAAGGAAGGTTAGAAAACAAGAAAAGGCAGGTAAAGGCAGTTTTTGTTACAATCTTTTTGAATAGGACATCATGTTTTCCACTGCCAAATCCAGCCTTGAAGTACTTTTAATAAATGAAGAGGTTTAAAACCAAATAGTCCAATAGGAAAACCAAATCAGAGCTCTGACATTACCTCAGAGGATTTGTCACTTGTCAGGTTGAAAATGTTTGCTAGTGTTTTTGTGCTGATACTTCTTTGATATAGGACTAGATCTTGTTTTCACATCATGTATATTAAAATACTAGTAAACTGTACCAGCTGAGATCTTGTTCACTAATAGCAAATTCCATTTTCTATACTTCAGGAATAAAATGTAGCTTTTCTAACAATGTGGCAGTGTAGATACTTTCTTTTTACCTTCTAATTCCTGCTAGACTCTGTGAAGCATTGGGCACTTCCATACTTCAACAGAAATAAATGCCAAGTTGATGGGGCTTCTTAAGTGTACAATTAGGCTTGTGCAGAGGCACTTGTGGCAAAGTGGCTTTCCTTTTTGGTAGCTGCCATAAAAATCTGTTACTTTTAAATTTTGATCTGGACAAACTCTGATGTGGGACACTATACTCTCTCTAGAAAAAGTAGAAACAATTCTCTAGAATAACAGAGACAAACTAAACCTAGTACTTTGTTTAAAATTTATGCAAAATAATATTGTGTATTTTATGGTACTTAAACTGCTGAATTGTAATTTCAGCAGCAGTCTGTCATACTAATGGCAAAAAAGAACACTCAGGACACTGCAGGCCTTGCTACTAAAAAAATTAAATTATTTTTAAAGGTAACAAATGCTTTAAAAGACTTCAGAGAAATTAGGAAAGCAACAAAAGAATGAAACAAAATTCTCCTTTTATTAGCAAAAGAAGCACGCTTCTAAAGAGATTAATTTACCTCAATATATATCTATAGAACAATTATAGAAACTTGTTGTCTTAAAAATGAGAAAATCTCTCAGGGTAAATGGCATGGCTTACAAACTGCTTATTCACTCAAATGATTCAGGAGATAAGCTTAGGACTGTTGAGCCTTCTATGCCTTGTTTACCAGGCTGATAGCAGCTGAAAGCTCTTAGGTCAGTGACTGGATGTTCAGAGTGATGAACAATAAATTAATGGTCTTATAGTGCTGCCTTTATTTAGAATATTTCCACACAGATGCCAGATCATCACCAGAGGGCAAGGGCTGAATTGGCAAAGTCTTGTAAGGTATCTCCCAGTCCTTAACAGAGGAATTGGATTAGGTTAGATTAGGTAGTTTTATTCTACCCAGGCATCACTAATCTGTTTATTTCACAAAAAAAAAGAGAAAAAGAAAAAAAGCTGCAGTGTTACCTTATTTACTTCAAATGGCTACACGTTTCCTAAAACCTCAGATGTTCTCTAAGGTTCTTCATGTAGTTGCAAAACTACTACTAACTGATACACTGCTTGAGTTATGAAACTAACAGTCTTTACCATCATTTAAAGTGGGTATAATCTGGAGTTTGCTAAAGTTGTTGGACAAATTGATATTTATTTTATTGGCCTTAATTTAAAAATTGTTGGTTCTTATTTTGAAAATACTTATCCAGAATTTTTGCATCAGATGATGATAAGCATTTATGCTTTTTAGGTAAAGAGATATTTGTTTTCCTATTTTTTTTTGACACCAATGTGTATAATCAGTCAGATGTAGTGACTTTATCACTTTCCATTTACATTGACTTTTCAGTAATTCTTCTCTAAGTGGACATGATGTGGCCAAAAAATACTTTCTCAATATTAGTCCCATTTCTCTACTCCTATTTCAGAGCTCTGGAAGATGTGAATTTATCCCAACATCAGTACAAACCTGTTGGAGCTCTTTCTGGGGGAATGAAAAGGAGACTGTCAATTGCCATCTCCTTTATTGGAAACTCAAAGACAGTTGTTCTAGATGAGCCCACCAGTGGAGTAGATCCGTGTTCTCGCCGTGGTATCTGGGATGTTCTTCTGAAGTACAAAGCTGGTAAAAAGTTTACACACATAATTTGCTCTTATTTTCCTTCCCGGAATTTTGTCTCAATCTAAACTGGATAGTAAAAATATAGCCAAAATATGATCAGAAATTAAATACATTAATTTCTGAGGAAACACGTAATTGAACTCAAAACTTTAAGGCAGCCAAATGAGGTTACAAGCAGTATCTGCTATCATACAGAAAGATGCCCAATCTAAAAGAAGATTGAATTTAGTTCTAAGACCTGTCCTGAAGTTTCTCTCCTCTCTTCAGCTTCTCAAAATGACTTTCTGGTTTCCATTTCTTGTTTTGCATATATCTGTATATAGATGCATTTCCATTTTGTGTATGTCTGTACATAGATGCATATATACTTCTAATGAAGATAGACTCATCAGTAAGTCTGCCACATTAATTTTTCAGGTGCCATAAGATCAAAAATTGATTGTGGGAAGCAAACTCTTCAGCTAGTGAGTATTCAATTGGCTATAATAATTAACAGTGAATGGTCCACTGAAACAGACACTGACGTTATTTCGTTTTAGAGAATTTCTTATGGTCTTAAAACAGCTGGACCTTCTGATGGCTCAGTATTGCTTGCTAGGTATAATACAGGGCAAAGAAAGTTTAGATCTGAATCTAACTCAAACTGTAAATCTGACTGCAGGTTTTGTTTGTGACCTGATTTGAAGGGTCCTAAAGAATGTTCTCTTTAGGTTAAAGGATCCCTGTGAAAGCAAGAGGTGTTTCTCTAGAACTCAGGCTTTGTAGACATGTATCAATCTTCCTGATGCAGGTTGCACACTGATCTTTACCACTCACCACCTTGATGAGGCGGAGGTGCTCAGTGATCGCATTGCCATTCTGCAGCGTGGCCAGCTGAGGTGCTGTGGTTCTCCCTCTTATCTGAGAGAAACGTACGGCCAGGGACACAGTCTAACGCTCATAAAAAAGGTATATTAAAAATGTACTGTACAGAACTTAACCGTGCCTGCAAAGTAAGAGCTGTGCATATTCTAAGGGAGGTGTATGTCCCTGCCAGGAAGTAGTAAGTGATGCAGATTATTAGAGAGCCAGCAAAACATGTTTTTATTGGCTTTCTTGGTTGTCTTGGGTGGGTGTTATTATTATTATTGTTATTTAGATGAACATAATGACATCTTTGAAAATGATGAATGTTAGTATTTAGCTGGAAAGGGCTTTGTCTCACTGTTCTTCTATTCCTGGGAAGTAGTCCCTGCACCCCACGTGTGACAGTTTGCTCAGTGGAAATTTTCCTGCATGAATTCTACTATCAAGTCCAATAATTCTGGTAATATTTAATCTTTTATGCATGGTTATCTTTTTTTCCCCATAGCCCTCTATGTTTGAGATCCAGGATCCTAAGCATATTGTTCATGTCACATCTCTGGTACAGACCCACATTCCAGAAGCCTTCCTGAAAGAGAACAGTGGGACTGAGCTGACCTATGTGATTCCAGAAAGGGCAGATAAGGCCTCTTTTAAAGGTCTTTTACAAGCTTTAGATCAAAGCCTTCAGCATCTACATGTGACTGGCTATGGCATTTCTGACACAACTTTGGAAGAGGTACTTGTAGTTTTTCTGTGTAATAGCATTTTTTTGATGAGAGAATCTTGTGGTAGCTTCCAGCTACTCTTAATTGTATCTTTTATATTCCACAACAATTTATTGTGAGAAGCATGTTTTCTAAAAAAAAGAAAAAGCCATCAAGCAAACACACAAACAAAAAACCCAAATCAAGCAAAATCTATACTTTATAGTTTTTCTTTGCTATTAATTTCAGCACACTCTCTACTATGACATATTTCTTATTTCAAGAATCTGATGTGAAGACTGATGTAATCTGTGTAGCTCTTAAATGTTTATTTCTGCATTAACTTAAGGGAAATTTCATGTGTCACCGATTTAGTGAAAAAAATTGTTGTCCTAAACCTGTAACATCAGTTCGGTTCAGGTGGCTCTTTGGATGGAAAAAACATTGCTGAGAATACTTTCTGATTTACAAATTTTAAAGCTTAGTACTTGGCCAAAATGTGTGGTGAAATATGTAAAGAATATTTTCTGTGTATATGGAGAGATAGAGACTTTCATATACATGTACATGAACATGTATACATACTTGTGTGTATGTGTACCAAACGCACAGAGGAAGAGAGTCTGTTATACATCTTCATCAATTCTGAATTTACCCCTGTGTAAATTACCACATCACTGAGAGGTTATTTCTCTTAGACTGTATTTATCCCATCTATAACTTCTAAATATCAAGATTCCCTGAACAAGCACTGTTCAAGTGCTCCATTATAGATCCTTAGGAAAAAAAATCACTTCTTCGAGTGATGATAGGAGGCTAATGTCAGTTTTCATGGTTTACAAGTTTAATAAACATTTTACATAGGGCTATGAAGTAAAATACATTCCTGCTATACAATTCTACGGGGAAAGTAAAAGGTTTATTGAAAAGTTGTTATTTTCTTATATAGGGCAATTAACATGCAGTAAGAAAGCTGCCAAAATTTATAGATTTGGAGACAATGTAGATACTGAGAATACTTTTGGATTACATCCTCATGGAATAACATAGGACTTTCCAAAACTGACAAGTATAAAGTAAATGTGAAGTTGTCATTAATATGAGGAAGCTTCGAAGTGTGCTCAATCTATTGCTCAGTTGAGAGCTTGCTTTTAGCTATTTTGTGAAGGGGAAGTTTAAAAGCAGCTTTAAATGTGGTATTATATATTAATGTGTCACTCTTCAGCTTGAAGATTTAATGAATTAGTTTGGGTTAATTTCTGTTATCTTTGTATCTCATCATTAGTTGTTGTTACAACCTCAGTTCTCCATTCCCTTATCAAAAGCCTCTTTGCATTGGGAACTAAATGGATGACACATAATAGCACTATTTATTCTATTCAAGGAATTCAATCTGGGAAAAAGGATCCTGACTTCAAAAGAAGAAATATGTTATAAATTTTATTTTATCCTTTCTTTTTGTTCTTTTACGCACTCACAGTTATTCTTTTTCAGTCTAAGGGACACTCACACTCTAAAAATCATATTCTCCAAGGGAAACTGGGCTTCCATTTGTGTTTCAAAAGAATCAGTTCTGACACTTTCAATTCTCACTCGTATTATATTTGCTTCATTTTAGGCTTTAGATATCTTTTCCAACTATTGTCTCTGTGTATTTTGTAATGTTTGTAATCCAAAATGTTAACAGAACCAAAAGGAGGATAGAAGGGTTGTTAATTAAATTAAGTGTACGCTGAGAGCTCTCTGGAGGTTGCTGTATCACTTTCTGGCAGTTCTGGAGATTTTGAAGGTTATTGCTTTCTTGCTTTGCTTTGAGGAGAGAACAAAATGATTGAATATCTTCACAAAATAAGATGTGTTAAAATTTGTTAATTGAGTACTGCTTTAATTTCTCTTCCTTGAAATGACCTTAGAGTTTGCCTCAAAACTTTCCAGGGAAAGCCATATAACTCCTTGAAATATTTCTGTGCTGCCAAGAAAGACTTTGGGGTGCTGGTGGGTGAGAGGCTGGACATGATCTGGCAATGTGTGCTTGCAGCCCAGAAAGCCGATTGTATCCTGGACTGCATCAAAAGCAGCGTGGCCAGCAGGTTGAGGGAGGGGATTCTGCCCCTCTACTCTGCTTTGGTGAGACCCCACTTGGAGCACTGCATCCAGCTCTGGGGTCACAACACAGGAAGGACATCAGTCTGTTGGAGCAAGTCCAGAGAAGGCATACCAAGATGAGTAGGGGGATGGAGCACCTCTCCTGTGAGGAAAAGCTGAGAGAGTTGAATTTGTTCAGCCTGCAGAGAAGAGTTTGGCGTGACCTCATTTTGGCCTTCCAGTGCCTAAAGGGAGCCTAAGGAAAGAGTGAGAGGGACTTTCTACAAAAGCATGTAGTGACAGGACAAGGGGGAATGGCTTCTAAGTGAAAGAGAGTAGGTTTCAGTTGGATGTTAGGAAGAAATTCTATTCTGGGAAGGTGGTGAGGCACTGGAATGGGTTGCCTAAAAAAGTTGTGGATGCCCCATCCTTGGAAATATTCAAGGCTAGGGTAGATGGAGTTCTGAGCAGCCTGCTCTTGTGAAAGCTATTATTTTCTGTGACAATGCTGTTGAAACTATATGGTCTTTAAGGTGCCCTCCAATGCAGGCTATTCAGTGATTCATATTCTGTGGTTGGTTCAGTTTAGTTTGGTTTGCTTGACAGAACTAGTGTGCAGAGCCATCAGCAAACGGCTCCAAGGCAACAACTTAGAATGTGGCTTTAGGTTGCCAGGATCTGCCTTCAGGGTCTAATACAGAAATGTCGGTCCAGAATTTTCTGGCGTTGCAGTTGTTAATGGCCGAAAGTGTGCCCTGAAAGTTAGCAGGTAACAAACGGAATCAATAACCACTGTTAAATGGCAATTACATTGACTAAGCAAAATATGGTTTATGTAACCGTCAGACCTTAGCAAGTCAAGAAATATCTTTCAACAGCTATAAAGTACTTCACATTGACTGGTTTTTATTGTCTATTGTATGAGCTCCTTGGAAACAAGGAATATTTTGTTATAGCTGATATCAGGTTCTTTTGTGGGAAGAAATAAATGGTTTCTTAATGATTTCTGAAAGTTGCACTGTGGGTATAATCTAAATCTTGAAGCTCAACTCAAACAGAGGGAAAAAACAAGACTTTCATCAAGACAAAGAAAAACTTGGTTGTACTTTTGCTGTTAATTGGAGATGCTCACAGTACCTGTACTTTCTGTTAATTTTTCTTTCTTTTTATGCGAAGTTTTTAAATCACTATATTTTAAATCACTATTTAAATTGCAGTTCAGATTAAGATAAGAAAATTTTAATTTTGTTTTTCATTTGAGCTTACAAGAAGTGGGGTGTGTGTGAATAAGACTCACTGTGAAAGCTGTTCTAAGCTTCTGCAAGGCTAAGGGACTGAAAATGAAATGTCTGTCTATGAAATTCAAAGGGCTTTAAGTGGACAGAACCATGAAACAGGATGAGGCAAGAAATAGTAGTTAGAACACAAATCTGTGTATATACCATTTAAATCAATTTCATGATCATAAAGTTGGTGAATTCTGCTGGGTTTTTATAATATGTCAACTATGACTCCCTTCTGATGTATGTTCCCCTGCTTAGGAAGATTCAACCCACTCAATTTTAACATAGTGCAGATTTTTAGATTGTTGCTTTCATAAAAAAATAACTTCATTTTTTTCCATGGTGATTTTAGGTAACAGGATCTTTTCATCTTAACTCAGTTTGGGGTATGCATGCTTATTGCTTTGCTAGTAAACACACATCATTGACCAATCCCCTCTGTAGTATTGGTTTTACAGGACTTTGTTCATGTTAGCTGTGCCCAATGATTGTGTTGTCCTTTAAATGTCTTTCAATAATATATTACTTTCAATGTCTTTTAATAATATAGCATATTACTGCCCGTGTGCTCGCCCAAAATCTTGGGACACTTCCCGAGTGTCCCTAGGCACTGTGTCTTTCCTAGATTCTATAGATTCTCACTTCTGTAGGATTTTGTACATTAGATTTAGTTGTACTATCATAATTAGAACTCTTAGGTAGGAGTTCGGGTTGTGCCCACAGATTTCTGAGGGTTGAAGCTGTCAATATGTCCTTGGTAAAAACAGCAGTAACTGAGTTCTAACACATATCACAGCTCAGGTGCATAAAAAGTCAATCAAGGGCAGACAGTCTATTGCAAAAATATTTGCAGACAATAGTGTGTATTGGTCAGCATTTTTTTGCATAGGTGCTTTTGTATCTATTGGCATTTATTTCATTCCCCTTATCCCCAGGATCTCCAGCTTGACTAATCTTATAGTCGTATTCCATCAGGGTGGCTAGAGCAGTCACTACTAATTTCAGACAGCCTGGATGTTTTGGGGTGCATATATATATATAGGGAAAATAGTTTTTAGAAAATGGATTCTAAATTACTTTTTTCTTATTTTATGAAAGGTGTTTCTGAAGCTGCTGCAGGACTCAGAGAAGATGCCCTGCGTTCCACAGGCAGCACACCTGGACCATAAAAATGGTACTGAATCAGCCTGTAAGTAAAAAATTATGTAGCTTCTGAAGCAACTGCATTTTAAAAGATCAAAAATGCAAGTATAAACATGCATGACGTTCCTAAAGTTGAGGAATGCACAAGCAAATGGAGAATACTGCCTGCTACCATATGGTAGTTCCTTTTTTTGTGTGTGTGACATGACCTGCCTTGGGTAGTAGGTTTTTATATATCTGCTGTGATTTACCTCTATCACTTCACAGTCATCTTCCCACCCTTCTATGTACACATGCACACTAGTATTTCTTCACTACATCAGCATTACCTTACTGCTTCATACCAATCCCTGGCAACTAATTACTCTGTTTCATACTGGCAAAGGATAAATATTGCTGAGAAATACCACAGATATAAAATCTATAAGCTACTAGAAAGGTGCATTTCTGTTCATCCGTGTGCAAAAGAAAAAAAAAACCCAAACAAAAAACCCCAAAGTTGTTTCCCCTTATAGCAGAAGATCATTTGTCCTCTCCAGTGGTGCGCTATTTTAGGTTCCCATACATGTTTGTTTTTAAAAAATTCCTTCATTCTATTTTCCTGCCCAGCCAGCTTTGGGGGGGACATCCTTGCTAACATTTCTGGAAACTCAGGGAGCTTTTTCTCCTTTAAAAATTCTTCTATAAGTCACTAATGTGATGCCGTTGCTCAGCACAAGGCTCATGTTCTCTTATGTCAGTGCCCATCAAGCTGATGAATGTTTTCTCATTGTTCCTGGGGTTTTTGTTCTTCTATACTCATCATATTTCTTTCTACTTGAAGATCAATATCTAGATTATAGTTTTCTTTTGTTAGATGTCAAACATTCTGTCAATATGCAGTCCTTTTTGTTTTGTTTCTAGAGAACACAGGCACAGGCATAGAGAAGTTCTGTTCCGTGGACCTTCAATGTTACAGTAACAGAAATAATAATTTTGAGCCAAGCTTGCATTATTTGTTCATCTAAATTCAACTGAATCTGCCAGTAATAAGTAATCCTTGCCAAGAATCTGGCCTAAGGTGCCACCTTTTCTCACAGAGTGCAAATTTGACTGGATGACTTTTTCTGGAGGATCTTTTCGCTGGGCTACTTCAGTCCCTGTTGAATCAGTGAAGATGTAACTGCACCAAACTAGAACAAAACCTCACTAAGCAAATAAAATTGCCACTCCTGTCAGTGATGAGAATGAGACTTATATTCAAAATAATTTCAAATATTCCTTTATTTTATAACAGTTACTTGTTTATTTCTTCTAGACACAGCTAGGACATCTGAACTAATTTCAGATCAAAACAGTCTGTCTTCTCCTCATTGAATTTTTATTAAAGAGTAAGATTTACAGTTCCTAAAGTAATGAAGACAGAGTATGTATTACCTAAGAACTTGATACACTTTCCTGTCTGTATTTCAAAACACATAAAATGGTATTTGTTTAAGTTATTACATTAATAAAGAATTTTGCAATCAGATACTGTATCTTTTCAGTCTGATAAATTATAGCAAGAAAATGTGATGATAATGCCATTTCTTTGGGGATGAGAGTACTGGAAAATTGTCATTCAGTGCAGATGAATGTCATTCATCATTAAGGACAGTTGTGAAGTGTAGGCAAAAGGGATCTGGGAAACGGTCATGAAAGGTATCTGTCATTGTCAAAGCTAACCAGAATACTCCATGGGCAATAGCTTGACCTGTATAACTTTGTCTTTGAAAGTGGATTCAAAGGCAGTCAAACTTTCTGTTGTCAAAGTAGTCAAATGAATTTTCAAAACCCCCTAGAGCAAACAGCTGGGATTACTGAGGAAATCACAGGATGCTGCTATTTGATTTGTAAAGGAATTTGGACTAGAGAGATGCTTTGACAAAGCACAGATCTGAGCACAAGTGGGGGTGTTAGCTATCCTTTACTGCTGCTGAGCCCTTGAGGTGTCAGCATTGTGCAAAAACCAAAACGTTGTCTCTTGTCTCCCAGACTAGGAGATGTAGTGGAGAGTTCTTCCTAATGAAACTACAGAAAATCAGTGTATGATTTAGGCTGATGACCAATGCCAAAAACAGGCAATTTCATCATTTCAGCAAAATATGACAGTATCTCGCTGAATTCAGAACTTTGATAATTTCTAGTTATGTTTTACAGTGTATTTATTCTGTCTGACTGGAACTAAATTGAATTCCTTCACAGCAGCATCTGTGGTGCTGTGTTTTGGATTTTTGACTGAAACAGTGTCAGTAACACACAACTGTTTTGGCTATTGCTGAGCAGTATTTGTGGTGTCAAGGCTGTATCATTTTCCCCTTTGGTTCCCCCTTCCGTGCTGTAAGTAAGCCGAGGGTGAGCCAGAAGCTGGGAGGGGACATTACTTGGATAGCTGAGCCAAGTTGATCAGAGACTTATTCAGTGTCATCTAGTGCCATTCTCACCAATAAAAACTGAGGGGAGGGTTTTTTGAGGAGGTAGCCAGTGATACCAGACTGGTAGAGTATGTCTACTTGTGGGAAGTGGTGAGTGATGGCCTTTGCATCACCTGGATTGGGGTTGGTTTGTTTGTTTGCCTGTTTTGGGTTTATTTTCCTTTCTTTTTCCTTTACTGCTTACACTAACTTTATCCTGACACACAATTTTTCTCACTTTCTCTCTTCCTAATCTCTTCCCCATCCTGCTGGAGGAGGGGGAGTGGAGGTGAGCAGCTGTGTGGTGCTTGTCTGCTTCTTAAGGTCAACACACCAAAATAATATAAAATAAACTCAGAATTATTTGAACCTTTCTAAATGCAAGTGTTAGAGGTAAGTAGCAGTCTATTCATTAAATTAATTGTAATAATTTTAATATTGGTAAATTTAAAGATACAAAGCACACCATGTAGTATGTAGTTGTTTGTTTTGTAGAAGGCTTACTCAAAGTTTTTAGTTTTATTCCAGTGAAGAGACCTCAAAATAAAACTCACCTTTTCTGTGAGAACAGTTAAAATTTTGTTTTTAAGTCAGGGAGGACTATGTGTGCAGACAAAATACATGCATATATTATAATACAGTCATGCATAATTAATTTCTCTACAGCTGAAGCACATGATGGATGGTTATTGTTTTGTAGTTGTACACAGAACATGCAGGAAAAAGGTTAGACTGAGCTTGCAATGACTGCTCGACAAGATCATCGGAGCAAAATAGCCTTGAGAAAATGGAGAAACCAACTCTGTGGAGTCCAATAAAATTATAATAAACCACAACTGGCAGTATATGAACACAAATAATCAGGAGAACTAAAAGCAAGTCCAAGGAGTTACTAGAAACCTATGGATAAATAACAAAATATTCTGAACATATGCAAAAGCAATTAATAGGCCAGTGAGTGATCTTATTGGTCTCTCATTCATTATTGCAGAATAAAGATGCTCAGATATTTTGCTGAAGAGGCAAATTAGTTCATTTTGTAGCATTCAATGTCTTAGGAATGTTTGGGAGATACCAAATCTGGATCTAGTCTCTTCTGGCAGTAAAATACAGTTGGAATTTGAGATACAGGGAAACTAAAGTGTAGAAAATTCAAAATGGACACAATTATATTTTTTCACAAACTGATACTTAACATTTAAAGTTTCTTACCATATAATGTTATGGAGACCAACCATGTAGTAATATGTTTAAAAAGTCAGAATGGTTAATAATGGATATATAATATGAATAGCTATAGTAACAGAAGGGCTATTAAAGCTTTTATGACTTTGAATTTCTTGGGTAAGTTAGCCTCTGAAAGTGTTGGCATGGAAGCAGATTGGTGCATAGCTAGTTTTTGTGATTTCTTAAACCTTTCTCTGAAGCAGCTGGTGTTAGCTCTTTTGAACAATATTGGGCAGAATGTTGTATTCGTCCTGTTACAATTTGTGAGATGAACAATAGTGCTTATAAGGCACACCTAAAAGCTAATTTAATTAAGAAGTTGTAGCTGACAAAAAGCAGTTGTTAATAGTGAAACCTCAAACTGAAGAGGTTTTGTGAGTTTCCACTGGATTTCCACTGCCTTTTAGTTATCTTCATCAGTGATACTGAAGTAAACATAACGTTGCTGATGAAAAAAAAGGCAACTGCTGAAAGGTAATGAGTAAGATCAGTCCTAAAGACAGTAAGATAACTTGAAAAGCTGAATCCGTTCTAAATAAAGTCTGTTTTAATGAAGCCAAATTATAGGCAAATCTGTGTAAGGGGCAGTAATATCTTGGAAAACACTGGCCCTGAGTTATCTACTAACCCTGGTGGAGAAGCATTTTAAGACAGCTGATTTACATTTGAGTTTAATGTACAAAAGGACACGAAGAGGTCATTTGGACTATCAGTTCAAAATTGATGAGACCGATGATACAATACTCTGTACAATATTTTGGACACATTTTTAATTTTGAATGTCTTTAAGGAGAAAATTCGGAAAGTGAGCAGAGGAGAGTTAATATTGTAGGTTGGCAGTGAAGTCCTTATAAAGACACCATCAGGGCTCAATTAACATATTTTATCAAAAAGAAGATAGAGAAGTGGTTTGCTTAAAAAGCCCAATTTTTTTTTAATGCATGTAGAACACTGTCTGTTAAGTTATAATTCTAACTTTTATACAGGCAGAGGTCATAAATGGGATTAAGGAAGAAGTAAGTAAACAAATAGCTGGAATCTCAAGGCAGGTACTTCTCCTAGAGGTTAATTAATAATTGGAGTTAGTCTACCCGGGGAAGTGTGTTGCCTCTTCTGGTACATTTGACACAAGCCTGAGGCCTTTGCAGAAAATGTGCTACAGTAGAGTGTGTTATTGATTTCTGCACATGGGTAGCAGAATGGAATTTGATGTCTGTGGATAGGTAATCAAGTGTTTTCTTCTATTCTTATAGGGTATCTTTTAATCGATTATAACAAATTGAGTTCCCCGTAACTGCAAAATAAGGGTTGTCAGACTTTTTGTTATAATATGCTTGAAGTTATGTTTTACCATCTCTTTTTCAATTAAACCCCCTTCTTTCAATTCCCTGTAAAATTTGCATAAAAGGACCTAAAAATTATTTCAATGCTCCACCTTGCAGAGTATAATGATTTCTGAGAAGAAAACTGTGGACAAAAAGCATCAGTGTCTCTGTTTAGAAGTGGCTGCTGATATGAAGACTGATAGTAAAATTTTCAAACTTTTGCTATCTACTGATAAGGAGAAGATATGTCATACATTTCAGTCTTCTGGTAGTCTAACAGTATAGATAACACTAACACTTAAATTCAGCACTAAACCCTGAAAAAGAAGTGTCAAAATAGCTGGTCTAAAAATCTTGGATACATTATATTTTTCTTCAGCTTTTTTTACTATTGTTTTAATTAGTTTCTTGCAGAAAATCTCATGATTCTAGCATATATTGAAAATCTAATTTTTCCCCGTCAAAAATTTAGCTTTATATTCCTCAGCCTCAAATTTTGCTTCCTTCACTCTTTCAGGATTATCTCAAGCACAAAATAAGAATGGAGCATCTTTATAATGTTACCTATTACTTGTCACAAAAGATATCTGATCTCAAAATTAAGATAATTTGACTTGTTTAAGGTTTATATAAATTTGTTTTCTCGGTAAGTGTGTAACTGTAACTCATTTTATCCTTCTGAAAATAAATGCTCAGTTTCTTTCACTATCTTCAAATGTGTTTCACTCTTTTCACTCACTACTTTCTTCTTTCATCCAAATATTTTCTCTATCAGTTGTTTTCTTCACTGCTGCCTGGTCCTTTTTCACTTTTCATCCACAGTATGGACATCTTGGACTCTCTGTTAGGCAGGCTCAGACATCAGAGGGCTGTTAGAAAAATGATGGAAATACAGCTGTTTTCTAGTAAAGGATGCTACTCTTACAGTGTTAAGAAGCTCATCCCTGTCCTGTTCTCCACCTCCTTGTTCTCATATTTATCTCCTTACTTCTGACAGATGAGAGAAGTGGACCCTGCCTGCCTCCCCCACAGAGGCCTCTTGTTACCTTCAGCTCTAGAGAAGAAAATGGTTAGTAAAGCATCTGACAAAAGGGGGCTCCATCGAAAAAAAACACCTAGATTTCTGCAATTGCTAAAGCACCAGAGAACAAGACAGTAGTCTCTTCTGAACTTTGTATTTTGAAAGCCATATTTTTTGCTCATGAAAGTGTTCTCTTGTTGGAATTGAGCTGGTTTTAAAAAAGTTCACTCTGTGATTTAGTAGCTCCTTTCCTGTAATTTGGTGGTTTTACTTGTTCTTACAACATCTCATTTTGAGTGGAAGATATGCTTGAAGCAGAACATTGTGATATAGATATACATTCAGACTTCAATTAGTTAGAAACTGGAAATAGTCAGTAAGCTTCAGACCACTGAAAATGACTGAAGAAATGTGCATTGCCCCATCTTATGATGGAAGAGATGATGCCTCTTCTATCCTGCCTAGAAGAAACAGAATCTTCAGAGAGACTTTATTTAAGTTGCGGGTCACCAGAACTGATATACATGGAACTTCTGATAATGATGACTATATATTGAATTTCTACATTTCTCAAGGGCTTTCCAAAAAGAAACTTTTATTTGATATTAATGTCTCTGAACTCTTGCTGTCTGATGTAGATGTATGAGATTATGAGAATATTTTGAATCTGCTTTTTTCCCACCAATCTGCTTCCTTGCCTTTGTCATAATCTATAATGTTTTTAGGTTAGTTATAAGTAGTGCATGCTTCAGAAATGAAACAGCTTGGAAACTCATCCACTTTGCTCAGATATTTCTGAGCTCAGATATTTCTGAGCTCAGATATTTCTGATGTAAAGAATACAGATTGGGTGCATTAGGAATGCTTTATTTATCCAAAGGTAATGTCAGAATGTGAACACCCTTAACATCCTGAAAAACAAGTGATCAAATAATCTCAGTTGGGTAACTCTTATGTCTTGCCTATAAGCCCTTCGATTTGTTCTTGATAGCATATTTCTTCATACAGGATCTGTTTTCCCTCATACTTGCTAGTGCTCCCTTCTGTGCGTGTCTCTCTCTCTACAACCTTTCCTTTGCACTCCAGGAATTTCTGTTATTTTCTTTCAGTTCTTGTGCTTTGTTGAGGCAGTTACAACAGCTGCAGACTGAAAAAAGGTCTTGACAACTTACGTGATCTTTCATTGTATTTTTAAAATCTTGTCTTTTATGAAATATCCAGAAGCTTTGTTCTCCATTCCAAAGGACTGCTTGTCTTCCATTTCGTGTTATAATGATTCCTAAGTAATTTAAAAGAACTCTTCCTCAGACGATAAATGAGATTGGGCAGGCAGTATTCCTGTGTTCATTTACGGCTTTCGAGAATGATCTGAAAGCACGCTTTGCAGGTATTCCATTTTTTTCCACATCTTCAACATCTTCAAAAATCTGTATTCAGTATATGGGATATGTGATCAAGCGTTCTCCAAAAAACAAATGAAATTTAAACAGCAGTGGGTTGCCAGGTATAACACTAATGTGACTTTTGTTGAACCTGTAGTAATTCTTCCTAACTTATACAGTGAACTTCTTTTTTGGTTATGCTCTTTCTGCTGCTCAGCTGTAGGAGTTTTCCAAAGATAGCATTTGCATCTCGTGTTATAGATAAACTAATTATTTCTCTCCATCATAACATGGGGCCCATGTGCTGGAGAAAATATTCACTTCTAGATAATTAATACAAAGTCACACATAGGATGTCAGAAAAGGTTTGTTGCTAATAGCTAGTCTTTAGGCTTTATATACAAAGTAAACTCTGGTGGTTTCTTGCCTTGCTTTAACTTTAACAAGTTGAGTATCTATTTTACAGGCTTTCTTTCAGGTATGTCTGGGTCTGCATATGTTTATGTATTTTTACAGATGAAGTTAGCATGCGTGTATGTACACTCATACACAAAAACCTCTTTATAACCTAGTTTAGCTTTATTAGTGCTGTTGCACCAGTAGATACAGATGCTTTAACTTCAGTTATATAAGTAATGTAGGTGACAAATTTTTTAAGAAATGCTCATCAAGAATAAGGATACTTACTTTTCATTCTGAAATGGAACACTGCTTAGGGAAGGAGCTTCAGGGAATCTTCTTAACATCTTGCTTCATCTAATGAGTAAATACCATATGAATGTAGAAGGTGTGTTATGCATCTTTGTGCTATTAAGGCTCTCTTTGAGGCTGATGCTTCCACTTGAATCTATATTTTCACATGTCTGGTGAATATTCAAAAGTGTCTCCTTTTGTGAAATTGTTCTTTCTGTCGTTAAGATATTTTTTTTGTGTTACAAAATCCCACAAAGACTTTATCAATATTCACACATCTGTTTTCTCAATACTAGCAACATTCTGCAGGACTACATAGTTTTCGTTTCTCAAAACTAACAAAAAACCTGGTGTAGGAGTTAAAGGGACGACATCCAAAGTAGTTTCAGTATGAAGGGCAGTACACTGAGTAACCAGCACTTAGGACTGCACTTCTTTTTGCCAACTCTTCATAAGGTGAACTTCAGCATGTCACATAGTGATACCTTGATAAGACTTGTATATTACACTGTTGCCATTTAATGCCTTGTTTGAAATATAAGTGGGACTTCATGATGAGTAGACCTGCTGTTGGACCTTTGTATAGGTGGGAATTTTTAGCCATATAATTTTTTTTCTCTTTCTATCTGTCTCTTGATCTATTTTGCAGTTTATTTAGGTTACCACATCCATTGGAGGCATTCGAAAAAATGAAACAGTTGGCTCTGTTAATCAGGATCCTTGAAGCTGTTTAATACCACAATTTATGAGATACCAGAATGCCTGAGGAAAGAGATTATTCATCAAACACATTTTTCAATTGTTTGCTATAGCTGCAGGTTTGAATAAACCATGCCTCCTGCAGAACTTTCAGTTTTGAATTGTTTCCCTGCACAAACTTTGATATGATTTTATTATTAGTAGAATAACTTCAGTAGAGGTAGTGTCAAAATAGTCTTGATTCTTATTAGTCTAAAACTATTCGTTATTATGGAAACTGCAATATTTTAGACCAAGTACTTTGTTCATAGTAAGGTAATACTTGCACAAGTTCTAAGAGTTAAAGTGGCTCAGAATGTCCTTGTCTGTCTGGGTGAAATCTGTGCCCTGCTGAAAGGGTTTGCTCCATTTGCCAAGTTTTCTCTGAGTGATTCCAGGATGCTTGTTCCAGAGTGCTGTATACAGTGTCTCCAGAGGCCACTCACTGCAAACTGAGCATGACAGAAGTCATCTGCAGTACAAAGCTGGACAGCTGCTACTTACAAGTCCCCTTTCCGGGAAGCAAGTTACCAGTGGGAAGTACTTGAGAACACCTGGTTTGAATATATAGTTCTTTTGACCCTTGCTACATGTAATCTGTCTAGTTTGAAAATTCTTCCTTGCATTCTCTCACATGTAGTGTTATGAGCTGTGGTAGAGAGAACATTTAGATTTTATTTCTGTCCCGCTCTTTCACTCATTTTTCACCAAAAAAAGCAAAAGTGGGTTTTAGCCCTATTGTCTGCACTGGATTCAGTTTTTAAATGTTGTGACCTGAATCTACAGGTTGAATTCAGTGGGCTGAAATATAACAGCTTTCTGAGTATTGATTTACACTTCTAGAAAGAAAAGGTACCAGCCTCAGTAAGTGTGCTGCTTATTGTTATGAGAGGCTTTATTTTAGTGCAGGAGACGTATCTGATGGTTGTTTGCCTGTGCATACACAAATGTATTCTTTCTCTTGGCCAAGTCTGAGATCAGCATATAGATACATATGAAATCAGTTTGGGTAATTTTTTTTTTTTTTTTGCAATTCTGATAGACTGTTCTTCTCCTCTACTGTTGTACTTTTAAAGAATACAGACAGAAGGGCAAATAGGCTTCCATTTTGTAGCCACCATTTCGTGACTGTTTTTCAATTCTTCCTTCACTTGCCCCCTCCTATATATAGCCATTCACTGCAGGTGCATCACTGCGGGGGAGATGGTACTACAATAAAAGGATATCTATTTGGAAAATTATCTCCTGTGAAATTAAATTAGCATAGTTGTAAACGTTGGAAGTTAATAATGCAGAAATTTAGAATCAGAAACTTAGGGTTCCCAATACTGCAGTAATTTTCCTTTCCAAGACATGATATGAATCTCTCCACCTGGCTGAATATCTGCCTTTTTTGTTTGTTTGTTTCCAAAAAATATGTCCATCTCGTAATGATGAAGGTGCCCTGGCCATAGCGGAGTTCACCACACAAATCCTGGTGTCTAGTTCCAGGTTCTTTTTCACTTTGACCTGGTAAAAATCCCAACTAAAATGTAGAGATGAGATATAAATCAAGGCAAAGTGGAAGAAAACATGGAAATGTAACCACAGAGATTGTTTTACGCACCACAGCTGTAGAAATATTTGAAGCCCTCTATTTATGAATTATGGAAACAGTTCATTCAGCAATGTGTCCTCCTCTTCCATCAGGCCCAGACCAGGTTAGGTGGCCATTCATCTGATCAGCTTGGCTGTCATTGTAACAACCCTAATTGGTTCTCCATGGTGTCTGTAGGGTGATGGGTAGGAAGGCAGCACCATCTTTCCCTGTTTCTTTATGTTCATGCACTATTTGTGTGCTTATGACTGAAGAAGACAAGAAAACAGACTGGTTTGTGTTAGAAAATTAATTCCCTTCATTGAAAGTTATTAGAGTGGTTTTATAAACTAAAAATGTTGCATTCCATTGAGTGTATGCTCAATCAAGTTTCTGTTATGGCTACATGCCCACCCATTTCCATACTAGTAAAAACAACAAGGGGTGTTTTGCCATCAGCTAATACTTCAGCAGCTGCGAGGTTGTTTTTTCCTACCTGCTGTAGTAGCTATTACTGTTTACTATACTAGCCACAGTATCTTGGAACACCAACCTAAAGTTGAGCCCTGTTATTCCAGGCACCCTACAGACTAATAGTAAGGATAAAAAACCCAGATCCTCACTACCTTTGACAGCAGTCTAGTTTTAAGGCTGAATGCAATGAGTAGATAAAACAGACAAATAGGTTTGGGAAGGTAAGGTTATAAAATGGGTCCATAAATTAAAAGCAGAGGTCTCGGTTCACTGTCTTTCTAACTATTTTATTTACATGCTGAATGCCATTTGGGCTTTCTTGCTTCCCCAAATTTACACTTAAAATGTGGCTGTGGTGCACATCTGTTCTAAAATTCTTATTTACTACCATGCATGAGGTGCTGTTGCATGATGTGGCATTTATATTTTTAGAAGACTTTCTGTTATTTTGATATAAGTGATGACAAAGCTTAATGGGTTTTTGCACTGGTATGAGACTGAGTATTCTTGCATTAAATAGACAGTTACAACAGTCAGGAAAATCTGTATACACTTCGGTACTATCTATGTGTGAATTCAAGAGTCTGGTTTACCTTCTTTGTGTCTTATTTGGGCATTTCAGATACCTAAATTCATGCTTCATTAATAGAATTATAATGTCTGCTATAAGTAGTTGTGAATGTCTGAACATTTAAAGGTAGGGAAAATTAGATCCTAATTCTTTTAGTTTTATTCTAGTTTGTCTAATTTTTAAGAAACATTTGGCTTGCATTCAGTGGTGCTCATCTGTTTTTCTGTTGTTCATACCTATAGTATGTTCTAATTTTGAGAAAATGCAAGTTCTTGAATTAAAGGATAATATTCATCATGTGAACAAGGCTATGTTATGCCTGGAAAGAAAGTAAAGACCTTGATTTAGTTTCTTTCTTACACTGAAAATCTGTTCTGACTATTTTGTAGATCTTTGCAGCGGCATACTCTGATGCTGACTGGCTGTAGAAAGAGTAGATTCAGATATGGACTCTGATCAAGTTCACCTAGTAAACTGTACAAAATACTCCTGTAAACAAAATCAATACTGTGGTAATTTTTACAAAGAGTAGACAAATGTGTAAGAAGAGGAAGGACACTTTTCTGTCTTCTAGTGGAATACTGTGCACAGACTGGTGGGCTAGCACTGACTCTACGCCAGTATATCTGCTGAAATGCAGAATGATGTCAGATCATTACCTCAATGTAGAACTACTTGTTGGCACAAAACTTCTGATAAGCGAATAAATACGTATTGCTTCCTAATGTAACCAGTTTCATGTGAGCCTGCTCAGCTGTTTTACCAGGGCATTTCAGTTCCAGGATTATCTTCCCCAAATCTGGACTTCCTCTAAATGACATGTCTAAATGCCAAAATGACAGAGGTAGAATTGAAAATGTTTACTCCCAGCTGTTAACATAGCCATTGCATAGCCCATTTTAACTTATGCACCATGAAAAAAAGATTATAATTACATTGCTTTCTAGAAGTGCAAAAAACAGGAGAAACAGGACCATCTAATACCCACTTAGAGACTTTTACAATAACTGGTTCTGCTCCTAATTCTAGACCAGTCTATACGTAAGGATTTTTAAAATCTTCGTTTCTAGATTTTAGGACTTGTTCTGTTTCCCTGTACCTGATATTAACCTATATGAATCACAAAACAGCAAAAATCTCTTCCATAATACAAGTCTCGATGACTTAGGAAGTACAAGTTAATTGTGGACATAATTGCACTTCTAGTGCATAATTGCAATCGTAAGTCAAGCAAGACAGCTTCTAACAGTTGGGTCAGATTTTTAATTCTGTGATCTAAATTATTAATGAGGATATTTTCATAAGCTTTCTGCATAAAAATTGACTTCATAATGGAGAGGTCAGCTGGTCTTGTCTTCTCACCTTTATGATTATCAGTGATAATCAGAAACTGTTTTCCAGTAAATGTATGCTGTTTTAATGCATCCTGACATACACCTCAAATGTAGATAGTGAAATACTTGCAAGCTTTATGAGGAAATTTTAATTCTGTAGGTTCTAGTTGAAAGAGTGATTTAATACCTTGGGAATGTTGAAAACCATATTGAGTCAATTATGAAAAGTCCAGTGCTACTTTTCACAGTGTGGCTGCAGTCAGGCAAAAATGGTCTAATGCATAAAGAAAACAAGTGGATCAGTACAAGAATGCATAATGCCGTCATATAAATCAGTAGTGTTTCCTCATCTGATAGACATCAGTATTGAACGCAATATATCTTGAGACTGATACAGTGGTAATATAAGAGGACTTGAGACAAGTGGTGAGGTTGATTAGAACTGTAAAGATTTTTATAAGAGGAGACTGAAAGGTTGAGATTATTTATGCAGAAGATGGATTGGAAACTTCTATAACCTGTCTCCTAAAGCAAGATTTAAGAGCCCATCCAGTGTCATCAAATAGAATAAACTCAAAACACATAAACAAGATTTTTGTGTTTTACCTGAAACAGAAACAAATGACAGAATTCAAGGTCACAAAGATGGATATTTAAGATAATTCAGGAAGACATTTGTCACCTTTTTCAATCAGATTTTTAAACAATAAACATATGAGGTTTTAGAAAAGACAAATCACTTTTAAAAAAAGAAGGGCCTGAGACAAACATATACTTCCACTATAATGGTTTATTGCAACATATTGGGATGTGTCTTGGCTCATTCACATTACGAATATTGAGTAAAAGTCAGGATACTGGACAAAATGGGCAATTATTTATATTCACGATGACAATTTCCCTTCAGATTGCAATCTGAATTTATTTCTTGTAATTTTTCTCTCCTCTGTTTGTCAAGAAAAAAGAATGAATGACAGCTCTGATTTCCTTTTCAGCCCCCCAAAAGTAGCTGTCATAGTCACCTTTCAGAGATTCAAGGGGGCAAATATTTGGAAGCATCTTTCATTCACATTTCATGCTCATGTTCTGTGAACAGCTCTGAGACTATAGAAAGTATCTCATTCTGTGCTTCTTTTCTGGCGTTTTGCTACTTTGATAAATGAGAAATGGTATACTTTACAATTTCAGGGATGGTCAGCTGGAAACACTTATTGGATGTGTTTTATTCTAAAAACTCTCATACCTTGAAAATTGTTTTGCCTCCAAGTGTCTCAATTTCTCTGTTTTGACAACTGTGTGGAGTTTTTCCATACTAATGTGAAGAACTTAATACATTCGTAAGAAGTTTGCTTCAAAAAACCCCCCTTCTTTTAATAAGAGTGTCTCCTACTTGTGCAATTTACAGAACAAACAAGTTCCAAGCCTTAAATGTAACCCTTCTTGATTATGGCACTTGAATGCTGTACCAGAATTTGAATTATGGAGCTGCTTTTTCTCTCCACAGAGATTCAAAATCTTAAATCATATTTCTGTTAGCTGTCAAATTAGCAAGATATGGCCATGATCAGAACTGCTTAAAGAGAGTTTCTGTTCTATGGGATTTTCTGGGGTTAAAAAGGAAACATAATTTGGTCGCAGAAATAAAAGAATAAATACTGCTCTTACTTCATTCACTAAACCAGTCCTGTATTCATGCTGAGCTCTCAGGTGACACAGTTCAAACTTACCATGCATATTCCCTGATATTTTTTATTTTTCATATCCTGGGTATTATTTTCTGGGTAATTTGAATTGTAACCTTCCCAGAGACTGAGGATGATTAACTTGTATTTACCCAGAGAAATTAATATAGAATTTTAGCAGTTTTGCTCAATAGCCATGGTCAGAAATTCAGGAGTTTTTTTCTGATTAATATTTCACCTTGTTTGCCCTGTTTGGCTAAAACTGCTCTGTTAGAACAAGATAAAGAGTCTGGGATTAAAATTCAAGTAAATCAGAAAAAAAAAAATGTGCTAAGGGAAGGATAACTAATTTGAGGTTACTTGAGAGTAGTGGTTACAACATGGAACATGGAAATGCTGGATAGAGTGGTCTCAATATATATATATAGAAGGGAAGGTAGTAAGAGGCAAATCACAAGGGCTCATAAAATATAGCATGACTTTGAGCACTATGATAAAGAGGCTATTCAGTCTTGCTACAGTATAAATACTTCTGCTAGTAAATCTGTCAGACACTGTTATGCTGTGAGGAAGGAAAGAGGCTGAAGGACATTCAGTCGGGTAAGGCCATAAGCAAGAGAATTTGGTAATAGCCTGTACATATCTAGAAGGCTTTAGGGACTAAAATGTAGGCAAAGTGATTGGTGTGATTCACAATTATCTAACAAAGAATGACAAAATGAAATTAAGGGAGTGTCTGTCAGGAAAGTGATTGACTGGTGAAATGTTGATAAGCTGTGGACACGCTCCCATGAGAAGGTGAGGGACAGCCCATGAACTGGGACTGTGAAAACTGCATTGACTAACAAGAAAATTTTATCTGTCCCATATGACCAGAGAAATGAATGGAATGCTGTTATGAGAATACATGATCATCTGTGGTACTGTTACATACTCTGAAAATGACCATTGAAATTTCTGTGGAAAAGCTGCCACTGATTCTGGTCAGGGTGGATCAAGACCTTAGAGCTAATACAGGCCCTGTTTGTCAGGGTAATTTGTATAGGAGCAAAGGCGGCAGTGCACAAGAAATGGTTGTACCAGTGCAAGGACAATAGGTTCTAGGGAAAATAGGTGTTCAATCTGCCTTTAGCTGTGTACAGGGAGCTATAAAGGTGTGTTAACCGAATATCTATTTTCCCTTATAGGAAAAGTTAATTAGTTGATTAGTTATACTGGGGGTGGGGGGTGATGGGGATATAATATTCATTCCAGTATAACATTGTTGGTTTATGCAGTTTTGTTTTATTCTATCAAAAAGACTGTTATGATCTATATTTGAAAATGTAGCACAGGGAAATTTAATTTGATTTCCCTTGTTTGTCAAAAGGTTGGTTTAGTGTTTTGGTTTTTTTTTTTTTTTTCTCACTTAGATATCTCACTTACAAGGGTCTCAAGTGTGTGTGGAGCCCATCTTGTTCTCCTCCAGAGTGTTGCCCTTCTGATGAAGAGGTTTCACCATACCAGGCGTGACTGGAGAGGAAGTCTGTCAAATGTGCTACTGCCTGTCCTCTTTGTTGCTCTGGCAATGGCCTTGTTTAGTGTGAAGCCGCTGGCTATTGATTATCCTTCTCTCAAGCTGACACCAAGCCTTTATGACAATGCAGAATCCTTCTTTAGGTAAGGGGCTTATCCATCACCTTTAGTTTCCAGGGTTCTGGGCCCTTGAGTTCTCATATTTTAAAGACTATTTGTTTTCTAGAAAAAATGATAGGTTACTTTTCACAATAGTTGTGTGTGTCTGGGGTTTTAGGAGCCCCTGGTGGCCTAGTGGTTAGATCGCAGGACCTTCACCGCCAAGGCCTGGGTTCGATTCCAGCCAGGGATAC